>CM041628.1:55054672-55301417 GCA_023333625.1 Bothriochloa decipiens
GATTCCCTAGAATCCTTGCAAAGACCTGCATAAAAATGTTGAAGAAGTATTGGGTCTGGAATAGCAAGGTTTGGACTAGTTAGGGTAAGGTCAACAAAGCAATTCCATCAATCGACAAGAGATTCTTCTTCTAGTTGTCTAAAAGTTAGAACCTCTTTCCGTAGGTCATTCACTTTGGAGATGGGAAAAATTTTGATCAAAATTCAATGCATAGTGTCTTCTAGTCTCCTTGCATACGTCCTACATTGAGTTTATACCAATGTTTAGCTTTTCTCATTAAGGAGAATAGAAATAGCTTCCATTGGATAGTCTCCTTGGACATACCTTCTATGTAAATGAGGCCATAGATCAGCTTAAACCCTCATAGGTGTGAATATGGGTGTTCCTCACTTCCCCCATGAAGGGTTCTTTTTGATCAAATTCTATAAATCTAGGCTTATTTCAAAACCATCTGTTGTGATAGGCTCTGAAGATTAAGTGGTTTAAGGTTTGTGCCCGTGGTTTTACTATATAGATAGATAGGAGTGTTGTTATCCATGATAAACAAAAGATGAGAGAAAAGAAAAGAAGGAATAGAAGGGATGAGGCAAAGGATAAAAAATAAAAAAGGTAAAGGATAAAAAACTATGAAAAAAGGATTTTTTCTTTTTAGAAAATATAAGGGAAAAGGGTAAAGATAAGAAAATAAAAGTTTTTTGAAAAGGTTAGCCTAGGTTCATAGTCAATTCAGCAACCATTTCCCTAGCAATGGCACCAGCAAGCTTGTTGGTATTTATTAACGCGAACAGAATTGATCTGCAAGTACACGAATACCGTTGTAGCTTTCACCAGAGGGTTTTAAATATCGTATCCACAGGGAAACGTGTGAGTCAACTACAAGTTCTAACTTAACCAAAAAAGGTGAATGAGTTGGAAATATAAATTATGGTAAGGGCTAAATCTAAAGTGAAAACAAGATTAAAACATAAGGGAGAATCAATCTAGTATGGGATTGATAGTAGGAGTATAGAGAGGATAACTCGATCAGGGTTTCTACTTCTAATATGGGCAATCCACATCTTCTACTATTCAACTGGGGAAATTACTATGGAAGACCCACAAACAGAGTATGAATCTATCATGTAATTATATCTCCTACAAGCCTATGTTCGGTGAGTGGACTATAGAGGACTCAACGAAGTTATCACCTTTGCGATCTACCACATGGCCCAGAATATAGGGGGCATCTACGAGTACAAGTTGTTGAAGAAGCACCAACAGGCCGGCACCTCCTCCAAACTCCTCCCTCGCTCTCCATCTCTCCACTATCTAGAGGACTAGATCTACTGTAACTTGGAAGTAGAGGGAGCATCCATTCGAGGGACACCTCTCATTCTCCCAAACCCTAGCTTTTCTATGGAGGGTGAATTATGATTGATAGGGATTGATGGATGTTGGTGCCTGGGGGTCCTGGGCTATATATATGGAGGGCAGCCTCCCCTCCTCCACCTTGAGCAAGCAATGTGGTACAAACCTGTAACACCTCTGGTGTTAAATTAACTAAAACATGCCATGTCATCATATGCACTGCAAAGCATCCATGTTTAAGTCAACCTTAATGTGCATTAACTAAAACAAGTTTACATTTCATAGGTTGATTGAGTTTCTGTAATGTTTGTCACATGAAATAATAAAACCCTATTTTCGAATGCCATCGCAAATGCTTAATTTATACTCTATGTACTTGAGGTGTAAACTGTGTTTACACTAGTGTCAAGCATAGTGTATAAGTCTAAGTCCAACCCTAAAAATGATTTCCATATTTGAAATTTAATTTGGATTCCAAAGCTTATTTCTAAGCCTGGCAATTCAAATTTAAAGTCAAATTGGAAATGCTATAAAAGGTCTTTCAAAAGTCAACTTGGTCAACCAAGGGTGTCATTGGGTCAATGACCTAAAAATGTCCTTGGATGATGTTTGTGCTCACTAATAACCAACCAATTAAGTTAGAAACCAAATTGAGTTTAAACTCCATTTCAAAAACCCTTTATTTCCAACCCTAGTTTTATCCCCTTTTCTCTAATTCAAATTCTATAAGGAATTTGAAGATACTCTAAAAAGACAGTTTGTAGATCTTGACAAGAGCTACAAAATTGGTATACAAAGTTTTTCAAGTTTCCAAAAGGAATTTCAAATTCATTTGAAAATACAGTTTCCAGCACTTATCCCCTTTTGATTTTAAAGTTATAATTTAAAAATTATGCATCATCTAAGAAAACCTTGTATATGAAAAATGTTTGGTTTGACAAACTCAACATTTCATAGTTTTGAAGATTTTCAAGTTTTATTGAAAAATCAAAAGTAATTTCAAATACTTATTTCTAGGGTTAATCCCCTTTTCAAATCTGAATTCAAGTTTCAAAATCTAAACAGAATTTGAAGATGCCCATTAAAGGAAAAGTGTAGCTCTTGAAAAGTTATGCAAATTATGTTTTTGGAGATTTTCAAGTTCTTATACAAATTTTGAAGTAATTTGTATTTTGAACCGAATGGCAATTTTGTAAATAATCCGAACAGCACCTAACCCTATCGGCGAACGCCATGGCCGGCTTCACATCGCGCGCCGCCGTCCACCGCCGCGCCTTCCCGGCCGCCCGAGCGTTTTCGGACACGAGAAACTTCACCATCGTCGTGTCACCTGCTCCTTCATCGGCTTCTAGCTATAAATACCGATCGGACGACGCCGTTCTTTTCCTTTCTTCCTCCCGCCACCGTCGCCGACGACCTCGCTCCGCCGCCGAAATTTGCCGTCGACGCACAACCTCTGTCCAATTGCTCTCGCCCAAAGCTCTGCAACTTCCTCACGGTCCTTTTGGGCCAGTCCGTGTTTTCTTTCATCGCCCAAGCTGCCTGCACGCAGTCTTCTTACCCGTGGCCGGTCAGTCGCGCCGCCGCCGCCATCTCCGCCATTTGCCATCACCGGAGGTGAAAATATTTTACTTTCGACCCCTTAATCGTGCTCTCCATGTTATCCTGCGTCTGATGCGCACCTTGGTTTGAGCAGCGCATTACCGGAGGTCGCCGTGACACCGTCGTGCCATCGGAGCGCCGCCGCCGCCATCACCGCCGTCGACCGCAGCTCAACCCAGCCACTCCAGACCTCTATTAACACGCGCATCAGCGCCGTGGTGAGCTCCTGCGTCTATCCGTGTCATCAATTTCATCCATTTCGCATCGGGAGTTGTTGAAGCGCAATCCGGAGTCGTCGGAGTCCTACTCGAGGGCTCGGCCGACGAAGTCGAGGGGTGCACTGTTCTCGAGGGGTAGTCGAGGGTTGCACTGTTCTCGAAGGGGTAGTCGAGGGGTGCACTATTCTCGAGGGGTAGTCGAGGGTTGCACTGTTCTCGAAGGGGTCGAGTCGAGGGGTGCACTGTTCTCGAGGGGAGGCTAGTTCGTCGGGCGGAGTTCCGTCCTCGAGGGGAGGCTCGTTCGCTGGGGGAAATTTCGTCTTCGAGTCTGGTCCATTCGCCCGAGCAAAGTTCCGTCTTCGAGAGGATGCCCGAATTGCACCCTCGAGTGTACAATCCTTATCCGCTCAGTAGCCCCTCGAGCAAGCCTTGGCTTCGAGCCGTCATAGCCCGTCCGTGAGTTAGCCCGGCATGCCTTAGCCTGCGGGCCCTCGAGCGTCGTTAGCTAGCTCGTTGGACTCCCCGTGTTGTGCTGAGTCTGATGGACCAGACCATGTCGCCGGAGACCTCACCGACGGCGAGGAATCGGCGGTCAACCGCCGCGCGGCCGTCGGTCAGCGTGGGGTTACTGTGCCGATTTTCTTTTTTCCATTTTCAGAAAATGATTTAAATGCTATTTTCTTTGAAAATTCATAGTAAATCATATATAGCTCCAAAAATTCTGAAAATTTTTGTGAATGTTCCTTGTGATTTCATCTACCTAGGAAAAATATGAAATGCCAAAATTGAGTACTTTTTGCATATGTTAAAATTAGCCCTTTTAATTGAAAAATGGACCTTCAATGATTTTTAATAATTAAAATAATTAGTTTTTAATTCTGAAATTTGTTTTGCCATCTAATTAGACTAAGAGCTTTCTAAAATAAAATTTTGGGCTTAATTTGATAACTTTAAATTTTTATGCCTTTATTTAATGCTTTTAAATAATTAATTAACCCCTTTAGTTGAACTTAATCATTATAGGAGTTGTTTGGCTTTGGGATTGATTGATGACCTTAGGTCATTAACCCTAATGACCGTTGGCATTTTAATTAATTATTTGCGCTTATCTTAATCATATCACTAGGGCTTAATTAACGTTATTTTATGTGTTTAATTAATTATAAAAATAACGTAGTTAACCCTAATGAGTTATATGAGCGAAGTTTTGTTAGCTTGCAACTTTATCGTACGGAAAAGTTATACTCGATTCCTTAATCTGATCACGCATCCATCGAGCATCATGTTTATTATTCCATCATGTAAAGCATATTAATTATCAAGTAGTTTCCGTTAACGGAGAGTTAACGTATCACTCAGATCTGAAGGACGAGCAGATTCAAGGATCGGGAGTTGATCCAGATTCCGAGACCATCTACCCCGAACATCAAGGCAAGCCTCGGATACATTTAAACACTATTCTATTTATAAAAGTTTTACCGCTTCAGCTCTGATATGTTGCATTAAGTAGTAGGAGTTGAGTGAAAACCCACAAATTGCATTACCTGTCTTATTTCCTTAATCCTTGTTACCTACTTGGAAGATGAGTAGTAATGCTTAGCCCTGCTTATTTATTTAATTGTCCAAAGGAAAAAGAATGAAAAAGATGAGATTGGCTTTATTGTTGGAATCTTGATAATAGTAATAAATCGAGTCCGGACGGCGAACTTGCACTGGGAATGGAGTCCCTTTGTAGTGTTCTCGTCTGTTGATGCCCTAGGTCCCATCCGATGGTGACCTGTCGATAATCGAGAAATTTAGAAATCCACATGCATGAAGTGGTATACGGATGGTTGGAGCCGTGTATGCCATGGAGTGACCTAGCGTGGGGCCAGAGAATCCCATCTGTGTCATAGTGTGTTTTACTGTGGGGTTTAAGTTCCCATGTATCTCGGTACGCTGGGCCGAAGAGCTCACGTGTATCATGTGGTGATATACGGCTAAGGTTGTTATCCCGGTATATCGGTGTATCTGGGGTGCTTCGGAGTTAAAGTCTCCAGTATGCTCAGTCGCCTAGGTCCCAGCTGAGTATGAAAATGGAAATCGCCGTTGCTTCTCGGAGAAGAAGACTCGATCGTTGTTCATCATCGTAGTAACAACCTAAACAAAAATTTAAGGATCAATAATGAAGTTGGTTGGTAATTGGAAGTAGTCCAAGCAACCTTCCCTTTTGTAAAGCTTTTCTGCAAAATTTCTTATCTACTACAAACCGTACCTTGTCCCTCTAGCCTGCATCTCTTAAGTCTCTACCCTTCTTTTTCGTCGGGTCAGTCTTGTTGAGTACTGTTGTACTCAGGGTTTGTTGAACCCCCTGTTGCAGGTGAGCTACATGGGCAGAAGTGTTATGCATCCTGCTGCATGACAGTCGTCGAGGAAAGCGACGACGAATAAAGATGTTTAGCTCTTGGGCGGAGCTTTTGTGTAATATTGTAATCCAATGCTACTCCACTAATATTATGGTTTGTATAATTTAAACCTATCTTTGTAAATATTTGAAACTCAGAGTTTGTAAATGTATGTTATTGTAAGTCTTCCGCTGTTTTACTCCGTGGTATTTTATTTATATGAAACAGTGGTAATACTGCAATGTCTCTCTACAATGATTGATCCTGCTCGGAGAATCGTGGATGATTCGGGATTTACCCGACAGACTTTTTAAGTCGTATGGAACACAGTCATGGTTATTTGGAGTCTGTTTAGACAATAATCATGCGTGTGGACCATATGATTTAGGAGGTTCTGCCACAAACCTTTCCACCATATCTCATTAAAATACACATAGGCTTTAATGGGCCAAATTTTGATTTAGGCCCAATTAATCCCGTAGCTCTATGATGGAGGGCTCTTTCTTTATTAATATCTTCTTATTCCGGGCTCCAAATATAGCAAATAATATGTCCATTTCGATCGACTCGACGAGGCCTTCACAATGGTGTCCTTTAGTTCATCATTTGAGGCACTTTATTTAGTGAAAAATTCAATCTCCTACAATACAAGTGAGAACACCAAAAGTCATGGAACCTGTTAGTTTCAAACCCTATAATTATGCTTTTAAAATCATTTTATATCATATCAGGCAATAGTTGATGGTTAAAAATTGACATTAAGGAGTGTCAACAACCACGCCTGGCCACTCCACCACCTTCATGCGCCAACCACATGCCACCACGCGTCCAGTCAAGTCGACTGAGCGGTCATTCCACGCTCCCGCCCGCACGCGTCTTGAGCCCCGCCTGGGCCATGCACCGTTGCCTGAGTGGCCGGGTCACTCCTGCTCCCGCCAGCACCCATTCAAACGTGCGCGAGCATGTGTGAGTACCCATGGCACCATGTGTTGGTCTCCGGTTGGGGTGCTGGTGTCAGCATGACGTCAGCACTCCTTTTTAATTTACAAATTTGATATCTTTTTATTCCCAGCTCCAAATATAGCAAATAATATACCCATTTTGATCAGCTCGACAAGACCTTTGTAATGGTGTACTCTAATTCATCATTTGATATAATTTTATTTGTTGAAAAATTGAGATTCCTGTGACACATGTGATGATAACAGAACTCATGGAACCTATTAGAAATAAACCTTATACCTATCGTTAGTGATCTATTTCATGTTATTTCATGCAATAGTTGATGGTTATAAAAAGGGTCTAATGACCATCAACAACTACTCAAGTGCGTACCAAGGGAAAGAGGAATAGACATCATTGATGAAATACACGCGGGTTGTTGCAGAAATCACGCGGCCTCGAGAACCTTGGTAGGGGAAACTTTCAGAATGGGATACTACTAGCCCACCGCAATGAAAGATGCAGAAGAATTTGTCAAGAAATGCAAGAAGTGTCAGATGTTCACAAGACAACAACACGTTCTAGCACACAACCTGATGTGCGTACCACCGTCTTGGCCTTTCTCCTGCTGGGGATTGGATCAAGTCAGACCACTGAAGAGATCAATCGGAGGATTCGAATACATCTTCATTGTGATTGACAAGTTCACCAAATGGATAGAATACAAACCCTTGGTTAAACACAGCACAGAGAAGGCAGTCGAGTTCATATAGAGAATCATGTTCAGATTCAGGATACCCAACAGAATCATCATAGACCTAGGGTCACCATTCACTGCAAGGGAGTTTACATCATGGGCAACAAACTACAGGATCGATGTAGATTTCACATTTGTCACTCACCCTCAAGCCAATGGACAGGTTGAAAGAGCAAACCAGTTGATTTTATAGGGACTAAAGCTAAGACTATATGAAGAGCTAGTAGACTATGGAGCATGAGATATGAAAAGTAGTTTGGGGGTTAGGAACCCAAATTAGCAGATCAACCGGATACTCACCATTCTTCCTCATTTACAGATTAGAAGCAATAATCTCAACCGACTTGATATGGACATCACCAAAAATAGAGCAATATGAGGAAGGAGAAGCTGAAGGAACAAGACGCCTAGAACTCGTTTCCCTAGAGGAAGTCAGAGAATGTGCAATTCTACAAAACACAAGATATCAACAAGGCCTAAGAAGACAATACAAAAAAAGCACACAACTCTGGACCCTAAAACCCAAGGACTCAGTTCTATGACTCATCCAGAAGAATGATGGAAGACACAAGCTACTTAGTCCATGGGAGGGACCTTTCAAAGTAAAGAAAGCGATTGGATAGGCACATATGAGTTGATGACAAACAAAGAGATTCAACTAAAGAACACTTGGCACATCAGCCAGCTTAGAAGGTTCTACAACTAACAAGAGTCCTGTAAAAGAACCCGCAATGATACAATGGAAGAATTTGAGCTCTTTCAGAACAACCTGCTGACAACAATCACTCTTTCTCCACCTGCAACAAGATGCGAGGAATGACAAGAACTCAGGCATATAAGTGCCACCTCATACTTAAAATTTTGCATTGTGGGGCGATCTCACAGCGTGCCTGCCTAAATTTGAGCACATAGTGCCGCTTCAGGGTCAGACATAGCGCCACGATGTGATGCCACACTCTGGGCTAGATCAAGGCACTTGTGTCGGTCTAGGATCAGGCCTTTCTGGGGTGAATTAAGGCACTCATGTTGGTTCATGATTAGAAAGTTTTTCTATGATATGATGCAAATGAACCCGAGCACGTAGTGCTAGTTTGGGAGTCAAATCGTTTTCACTATAGACAGCGGGATTAGGGCACTCATTTTGGTCTAGGATTTTGGCATCCCCTTGCCTATGATGTGATGCAGAGCATCGGGCTGGATCAGGGCACTGGTGTTGGTCCAGGATTGAGCCTTTCTAGGATGAATCTAGGCACTCATGTTGGTTCATGATAAGAAAGCTGTTTAGAGAAAGCAGCAAAATTTCACAAGCGCACGAAAATACCATTGTAGCACTTCACCCGGTGATCCATAGGGTATCGTAATTTCCACGAGGAAACGGTATAGTGCAGAAGGTTACTAAGCTAGTTGCCCAAAGGACAGAGATAAATAACTTGGGTAGTGAGGTTTTCTAATGGTCAATTCCCTAAAGATACCTTTAGGCACCAGAGCGCACCTGGTCTGCCAGGCGTTACCTGCCTGTAGCTCTACGCTGATCCCAAACGTGGGGGATTACAAGGGACGGACAAGACTAGGTCACTCCCTGCCGCCTACACCTCAACCGTGGGGAATGAGGTAAATGAAGGTAACTCCTACCTTAGACACCACGTCTATGCTATTTGTTACAACTCTAGCATTGGCCATAAACTTCGATCTTTATTAGGAGTCCTCTACTAGAGCGTCCACCGAAAGGATGGACGATGAACCCATAAGATAGAAACAAACAAGAATAACCTTACTGAAAGGAATATAACCAAAAGGTAAAAACGAGTTTCTTACTTCAAGTAGCAAGGAGCCCGTTGAGGTACAAGCGGGGAGGGAGCCGACAAATCTGGCACTCCTCCACCAAGAAGACAATGCTCCCGAGAACCTCCGAAGAAGCTCCACTAGCTTGATCTCAATCGCTCCCTGCTTAGTCTAGCTAGAAGCTAGGTAGTGGCTCTACTCTCCCTTTTGTGTACTATGCTAGAGAGTGTGTGAAGAGGAAGGAGAATGGAGTGTGTTGGATATGTGTATAATATGGAATGGAGGTGCAGAGCCTCTCCTTAAGTAGTGAGTGGCCAGGTCGGTTTCAAGGCCCGAATAACCAAAACACCCCACATTGCTAGTCCCTATCATTGAATGTACAACCTCACCAAAGATCGGGCTAGGCTACTCAGTTGGTGCGCCGGCCGAACCAGGTGGGCCGGCCGGCCCACCCGAAGATGGTCTGCTGCCCATCATCGGTCGGTTGACTTCGAGTGGCATTTGGACTTGGCCCACGGTGTGGATTTGGGTTGTCATGTCATGATTTGGCCTTTTCCTACTTGTTCCCCTCGTTTTGCCTTGGGACAAAAGATGGGTTGTGTGAATTATTGTTCTTTTCCTTCATTGTTGGCCCAATATTGTGTATTTTCATGTATGACCTGCAAACAAGTGTGTACACCAAAACTATGGAATTTGCTAGTTTAAAACTCCTATTTATATTGTTTTTGGTGTATTCTATACTAATGTTGGTGGGGTTAGGATTGAGTTAAGGACCGTCAACAATGCAGTCGAACCCGGGCACGTAGTGCTGGTTTGGGAGTCAAATCCTTTTCACTATAAACAGCGGGATCAGGGCACTTGTGTCAGTTTAGGATTTTGGAATCCCCTTGCCTGTAATGTGATGCAGAGCACCATGCTAGATCAGGGCACTCATGTTGATCAAGGATCGGGCCTCTATGGGCTGAATCAGGGCACTCGTGTCGATTCAGGATCAGAGAGTTTCTTTAACTACGATGAGATGCAGTAGAACCTGGGCACATAGTGCTAGTTTGGGAGTCAGGTCCTTTTCTCTATAAACAGTAGGATCAGGGCACTAGTGTCGATCTAGGACTTTGACATCCCCTTGCCTATGATATAATATAGAGCACCAAACTGAATCAGGGCACTCGTGTCAGTTCATGAGCAGAGAGTTCTTTCTTTCAAAATGATACAACATGCTAGGCTGAACTCAGGCACACCGTGCAGGTTCAGGATCAAACCTAGATTGCAATGCGACATGACACAACACAACTCAAGACAACTCTATACTAGCTCAGCACTGGCCACTATACTACCACTCGAGACAAGGTGCAGGAGGTAGTATGGAACAAATGGAGCAAACAACTACTCGTAAATTCAAAAGAACTACTTGCCGAAGATACAACAAGCCGGGACAAAGCCTGCACAAAGCAAGAAGTATCACAAAGAAGCCAAAAGACACTTATGATGAAGAAACAAGCATTCATATTATACAAGAAGTTCCCTACAAGAAGGCGCTCAATGCGCAGGAGCAAAAGGATCAGCACGTAAGTCTATCATGTCTACAACCCGTTCTACAAGAGAAACAAGCCCAGCCTCCTGATCACCTACTTGCCTGGAGAACTCTTCAAGCAGATTGGCTCAACCATCCTCTCCAACTCCGCATCAGGAGCAAGAACCCAGATGTGGCACAAAATGCTGCTCACACACGTCCAGAAACAATTCTTCATGAAGGCGAAGAACCAAGATGGAATAAGAGGTGCATAGGCCGCCACATCAACATAGAAGGCATCATCTCCCTCCTGTCCAATAAAGGACAAGAGATAGGTCATAGCCCCCACAGCGACTGCAACCGGGCGTTGGCCCCCTCCAATTGGCCTTTCCACTCCTAAACAGTCTTTATGGCCTAAAAAACATCCCGATTAGCATCACGCCAGAACTGGCGAGCCAAGGCAAACTTTGGTTTAGCATCTTCACATCGAGCATGCAGCTCTCTTACCAATTTAGCTTTATTCTTGGAGGTCTTGAGGGTCTCCTTCTTGTCCTCCGAGTCTTGGTGCCACCTGCATCGCTCACGTTCAAAATCTATAAGAACGATCAAGACATCTTGACGAAAAAGAAGTCAGAAATTAACAAGAAAGCAAACCAAGACTTTGAAGAAAACAACCCACCGAAAGAAGAAGTACATGTGATCTGGCCCATCAAAGCCTGGGCATCATCAGCGGTGGCCATCACTGCTTCCTCCTGACGATGCGACTCCTTGGCCAGTTGAGCCTTTTGAGTCGCCTCAGCAGCCTGACGCTGCCCATGTTCACTCTCCAACTCCTCCTGCACTCGAGCGAGTTCTTTCTAAACTCACTCAAGGTCGGCGAAGCTAGACATAGTTGCTGCAACTTTAGCAGCACCAAAGTGAAGGTCTTGATCCAACGAAAGAGACTAACAATAAAAAAGACCAAGCATCAAGATGCATATCAAAGAAAGATTCAAGATAACAACACAAGAAAGGACGCTCACATTCACCATGCCACCAAACTTGGTGACAAACTCGTCAAAACAATTTTTCAACGTGCCCAAGCGTTGAGGACAGCTCATCTCCGGATCCACCGGGCTAGAAGAAGCAAGAGGTGGCAAAGTGGGCGCCGATGCACCCATATCTCCACCACCACCAAAAGCACCAGCATCACCAGCAACCTTTGGAGTTACTGGCTCAGCAAACGACAGTTCCATCTGAGCCGCCGTGGGGTCTGCCATAAAGGACACCTACGACGTCTTCGGTACTGGCTAGACCCTAAATCAACTGTGGTCGATTGGCCAACCTAAAATGCAAGGACTACATGGACAGAACAAGCAGTTAGAATCATCTGATTTAAAAGCAATCAGGACATGAATAAAGAAGAACCTGCAAGCATCTTCCAGCAGAAGAGGTTTGAGCCTTTGGCTCATCCTCGGGGCCTTATGGAACCCCCAAACTACCAGAAGAACCTGGACCACCAGAAGAATCCACAGCACTAGGTCTACAAGAAGAAAGAAGCTAAGAACCATAAAAGCAAAGGCAGACATGAAGTTAGAGATTGACAAATCATCACCTTGGAGGATGCCTAAAAGAACCAACGCCCCTCTTCAAATGGACGATAGGAAGAGGAACATAAGCAAGAGACTGTGCAACCAAAGCCATTTGTGCAGCCAATGTAGGAGAAAGAGAAGAGGAGGAACCAGAACCCTCCGGCTGTCTAACAAGAAAATAAGGAGAAAATTAGGAACACCAACAAGGAAAAGAACTAGACAAGCTACAAAAGAAGTCAACAACACTCACAGTTTACAAATGAGGGGAGTTTGCACTTCCTCCTCCTTCTCAGGTTTAGATAGAGGCACACTATGTCCATCTACAAAAGAAAAGCATGATGAGCAACAAAAGAAGGAAACATCTAAAAAAGAACCCAGAAGCAGGCTCACCTATGATGATATTACCTGTGATCTGAAGAGAAGTTGAAGATGTAGCAACTGCCTCTGAGCAGTCACCATGGGAGGACGAGAAGCTCCCCTTCGCCTGGAACTAAGAATCATCTCAACCATTTTTGGGTGCGGCTGATAAGGCATAGCTTCAAATCCACCCTCATGAATGCTATAAGGAAAATCAGGAAGAACAGACCATTTCTAGGAAGTAGATGCAGAACCCGCTTGACCGGCAACATCAGCAAGATTGGCCTCCTCAGCAGCAAGAAGCTGGACAACAAAGCTCCAGCTAATTCCTTGAAAAGAAAAGCATCAAGATGTCAGTACAAGCAAAGAAAAGAACTCGCATAAATAAAGACAACAAGGAAAGCATGGACCACAAAAGGTGGGTTGTCAGAATGATACTCCTCAAACTGAGGAGGGATGCATGGGACATCGCCTAGAACCATCTTCAGGTGCTGCTCTAACTCCACTTCAGACAGCTTCACCCCAACCTTGATCCAGGAGGAATCCATTTCCCCAGTGTATTCAAAGCCAAGGTGCTCCCTCTACATGAGAGGTTGCATGAGGCGATGGAAGAATCTAGTGACAATACCAAAGCCAGAAAGACCCATTGCCTTAACAAAGCGAAGGCGAATAACACTAGTGGAGATTTGGCCTTCCATGATGAAATTCCTTATGATGATTTTGTTATGGTCACCGAAGAGAGGTTTCCGTGATGTTTTGGTCGCTTTGGTCATTAAACTGCGTGATGATTTTGTTTTCTGTGACCTGTTTTAAAAAGGTCATGCAAATCGGCATGGAAAACCTGACAGAATCATCACAGAGGCATTCACGACATTGTTCATTGGTAGATTCTGATGGTTTCACAGATATCCTCAAGTTGTCACCAACACACTTTGTCACTGAAACCCACGCTGCTCCATTTGGCTACGGGAGCCTGTGCCGTTTGCCTACGGGAGAGCCGCCTTCACTCATACTTCCATCCACCCTTATCACGCATCACTAGTACCCCCCATCCGCCGTTAGTCATGGGACCCGCCCATCACTGTTGACAGCAGAAGTGGCAAATGGTTACACCGCAAGCGTGCGATTGTCAATATTCACCGGGAGTATTCCAGGTATCGTAATTTCCATGGGGAATGTGAAGTGTTTCAACTAGGATCAAGGTCATCAGGTGATGATCAAATGGTATAGGATTTGGGTATAGAAAGGTCTATCTAGCAGAAATATCAGGCTATGGTACTCTACGTATAATGAGGTTTACCACCTCTGTCCTTTATTGGGGGCGATAGACGAAACAACGAATTGAGTTAAAGAGGTTTACACCTCCTCCCTCACCGAGGCGAATACCCTAGTCAGCCCTGCTCTCAAAATGTTAACTTGCCTAACACACGTATAGGGAACTCTCCGCCTAGCGAGGTCTGTCACTCTCACGCTAGGTGTCCTACAATGCGACAACTACCTCACAGTGGTAAGGTGTTCTCTAGACACCACGTCTACACTAATCTTACTACTCTAAGCATAGCTAATGCTTCAAGAAATTCACCAAAGTAAAACAGTGTGCCAGTAAAAGACTAAATACTTAAAGTACCAAACTAGAATATTAAATACTAGAAGAGACTTGAATGTAAGACTTACAGAAAGACTCGCATCCGCTGAGGCACTCCTCGGAGATGACTCTCGACAGGCCGAGACTGCTCCTTGGGACTCCTCACTCTCTTCCCACCATTCTCACTCTAAGCTACTAAAGTAGTCTTCTTCCTATGATACATGCCTATAATGTGAAGGACTAGGGGGTATTTATAGGGGAGGTAGAGTAGGGCCTACTCTAGTGCCATGTCATCAATCCATGTGCCTTCAATCTCCCACCATTGGATCAAACCGACTCCAAACCGACTTTGATGGAGGGTAGTGATCAAGCCAGCTACATGGAGGCATGCACACGTTGGTGGGCTAGAACCGACCTTGAGAGCACCCAAGAAGGGGGTCGGCCGACGCCCTCTATGGTAGATGGGCCCCCTAGTAGGTGTCCCCACATGTCATGGAGTGTGTCCTTGGTGCTGGTTGAATTGTGTTGATGTCGGTTCCTTTGTTGTGGGCCCATGAATCCTTGTGCAATGATCCTTGAATGTTGATTTGACTTACACTTGTGATCCAAGGGTTGAAGTTGAGCTTGGAAAGCTTCACGTGGATTGTTCCAACTTAGCACCTCCTAGGCCCATAGTGTGGGGGTTGGCCGACCCCCTCACTATAGCACCAGTGAGCCAGCTCTGCTCCTTGCTCCTTGCTCAATGCTTCCATGATGCTAAAGTTCATGTAGCAAACTTATAGTGTTGCTACTCAAGACATAACCTTTAAATGTGTCAGGTACCTTGATAAGGGGTACCCTAAACCCTGACCCAGGAGAAATAATCCCCAAAGCAATTAGCACAAATCCCAGGAAAAGACTCACCACATACCAAGCTCGCGGCTCTCTAAAAAAGACAAGGCTCAATACTCAGGAAACAAGCCATACTGGGCTGGCCCACAAATGGGATGACGGGGGCCTCGAGTGGTAGAGCTGCCATATCTCATTTTAAAGGACTAAAATAAGATATATAAAAGCCTTACATGTGCCCCAGGATGTCGCACACATAAGTTGAAAAATTATAAATAGCACCAAATCAGAGTTTATTACATAGCGCACGAATAGCATGACAACGTCTTTAACAAAAATAAGACATAACTAAGATAACTCCAGATGACAGCTCCACCACAGGGACACGTCAACTGGTTGACACAAGCTAGTAGTCGTGTCAATAGCTCTCACTCCAATCTTGATTTGTTACCCATCCAGGATTTTCCAAGCAATGAAATAAAACAAGTGTAAGTACATACATACTTAGCAAGCATAGAAGGGGTTCATGAAGCTCAATAAAGGTTGACACAGTTTAACTGCAAGTAGCTTTTAGTGTTATGTCACATTTTAGCAATTACCATCAAGGTAGTGACAAACCCATAACCACGTGATCAGGTAGGCATGATTAAGAACTTGATAAAAACATTAACATTTAGCACAATTTGAGTTGATGATCCATTCCATAAGAACCCCTTGGCTGCCCTAACCATGGGCACGAACGATATATCGGTTTAACTCTGTGCAGAGGTGTTCACTTTCACTACGGGTCATGATTTCCAAATGCATGGGTTTGCAAGTGTCACACCCCAAAATATCTATTTTGGGTTGTGAACTGAAAACATTAAACAAAATAAAGGATTTATTAATTTCTTTAAAATAAGCCAAGATTTAACTATTTTGTTATCATTATAAAATGATAAAAAGTGTGGCTTTATAAAATTTTTATGAAGTTAATAAATATGGGTTTGTGCTTGGTGCCTTGCTTTGTTTTGCTTATGTTTGAAAAAGAATTTCTAAAACTCGAACAAGACATGGCTAGGTTCTTTTCGTGTTTGAAAATAAAGCTTCGAAAACCGAAGTTTGCCTCAAGAAGGTTTTGGAAAATATTTTTGGAAAAACCCTTTCTCTTGCATAGATAGAGAGAGCCTTTCCTTTCCCTCTATAGTGTTGGCCATCGCTCTAGCTAGACACCATCCCCTAGCTAGCTCTAGTGGGCCTAGTTCAGTCTCTAGACATCCCTGGCTTGCCCTAGCCTATCCTGGCCCGACCTAGCTTGCTCTGGCCTCTCCTAGCCTCAACTGGCCAACTTTGGCCAGTCCTGGCCAGCCCAGCCAACCACGGCCGCCGTGGCCAGGCCAGCAGTAGCAGCAGACGGCCACCAGTGGCTAAACTTGGCCATCAGCAGCATAGCAAGGCCAGTAATAGTCCGGTCTAGCAACCCTTTGCCATCCTGTAAGACATCCTAGCTTGCTTTGGCCAGCTCCTACCTAGCTTGGGCCACCCCTAGCCTCACCTAGCTTTATCTGACCAGCTTTGGCCAACTACGGCCAACCCTGGCCACCTGTGGCCACTCCCAGCCGGCCATAGCCAAATCCGGCCAGCCACATCCAGCCTTAGCTTGGCCACAGCGGCCACAAGCCATCCTAGGCCAGAGCCTAGCTCGGCCACCAGTGGCCATAGATAGCCAGCAGCCGCAGCATGCTGCCAACAGCACGTGGCTCGGCCTGCTTGCTCCCTCCGCGCGCACCAGCAGGCCAAGCCTAGCGGCCTCGGCCCAGCAGCACCAGCGGCCAGGCCGCTTTGCGCCTCGTGCTCCATCTCTGCCAGGCCGGCCCCACCCTTCAGCCCCACGCGTCAGCCGCCTCCCTTCGCTTCGCATCGTGAGGAGGCGCGCCGTCGCCGCCCGAGTCCGCCTCGAGTACGCGCAACCCGATGTTCGCTGTGGCCAATAAAGGGACAACCTCGTGCGCCGCGCCCCTCCTCGTACACTAGGGTAGCTGTTGTCGCCACCCATGAACCCTAACCCTAGCCCCCGTGCAGCGCCACCATAGCCGCCACCTCCGAGCTTGCCCCCGCGCCGTCGATCTTTGTCATCGTCGCGTCCCTACCATCGAGAACACCATCACGAGCTTCGCGAGAAGGTGAGGATCAGACCGGTGCCTTCCCCTTCCTCTCTCCCACTGTCTCAAGGTCATATGCCATTGCCAGGGTAGCGCCGCCATCGTCCGCCGCCGTGTTGTCCCTCGTCCCTGGCCTCCGTCCGCCACACCCGCCTCACGCATCGCGTACGCGCATACGCGCGTACGCGCGTGTCGTGCTCATGCGTTCGGCCCGCAGCGCCTCCCAGCTGAGCATACCATCGCCGTCCATGGCGCTGCAGTGCGGCCACCCACCTCCGGCCTTCCCCCACCTCCAAGGACCCCGCCAGCCGAGTCCGCGGAGCCAAGCTCATCATCCCAGTGCTCTCCGCGCCGTCACCCGTGCCCCGGAGCGCCGTTCCGGTGAACTCTGACAGCCCTTCAGTGAAACGACGTCGCCGGGAGCACCGCTCTAGCGACACGACCCCGCCCGCCAACCCTGGCCGCCCGATCCGATCCAGACGGCCTAGATGAGCCCGGGCGTACCAGTCAACCGAGTCAACCTGACCCCCCTCGATTGCTAACGTAGGCGTCATGCAAACACCACATGTGCGCTGACCGCGTCAATGCCGTCAGGTCACCGACAGCCTTAGCAATTTTGTAGAAAATCCCCGGCAGTTCTATTTAATTATGATCTAGTCCTTCGCAGTTCAAAAGTATTTAGACTTCAGTCCTGCTTTTTGCAGATTAGACCCTAATCTTGTGCAGGCCAGAACTTTCATGTTTTAACTCCGTTTTTAGCAAACTTATACTTTTTAGAATCATATCAACGTAAGCTATGCAATCATTGTGACATTTACCATGTTCTAGGCTTTTCAAAATGTGAATTATTTGTGGGTTAGAATAATGACCTATCAACGCCTTTTCCAACATGCGAATAGCCTAGATTAACCTCGTTAGTTGTGCCATCACAATGATAGCTCCTTTGTTGGTCATTCTTATGCTCTCACGATCATAGTAATGAGCTCTACCATGTAGACCACTCTTTCTTCAGTGTTTCTTTGGTATGATGTCTGTTCTTAATGTTGTCTGTTTGTGTTGCTTGTTTGCTATGATTAGACGAAGAGCAATTCATGAGTGCTGAAGATCGGGAGCTAAGGACCGACAAGTGCAGCTAGAGTTGGAGACCATAAGATAGAACAAGTGAAGTCTACTGAGCAGATAGACATTGGATTAAGGCAAGTGCAGGCACCTTTGATCATTTTGCGCCTATTCACTTTTAATTAATACATTGCATGTGTCCTAAATCGGCAAACCATAGGAATGACTAGCTACTTTATCCAAATATCACCTATGGGGTCTTAGTTGATAGTTTATTAGGTTGCTAGTGCTCTACTCACCTTTCACCTGCTTAATGAAGATAAAACTTGTTTCTTTATATGTTGGAGCCATGGGCTCTTGGCTTCGACCATTGGAGAAGTTGATACTGTTCCGCATCGTGTTGGCACTGAATGATGGGGGAAATGGATGCCAGTGGGGCTCGTGTTGACGAGGGTATCCGTATCTCCTCCTCCTTGTGGACCTTATCGTGGAGCGGCAACCTAGGACTTCTGTACATCTCCAGGCTAATGGGCACTGGCTTGGTCTATTAGCAAGACCATCATGGGCAATTGGGTAGCTTACCGATGGGTAACATAGCAATGGCATGAAGGGTGTTACAAGTTCTAGCATGGGAGTTCTGGTAGATCCGTAGACCGAGGCGACGGCTACGAGTACGTCTCTTATGTGCTTGGGACATCACGGATCGGGTTACCGCTACCTATGACCCTGTGAAAAGCCTCCTTGTGACCTCTGCCGGCCTATCTCGGTAATGGGCTAAGAGGTTGGCCACCTCGAGCATAAAGAGTAATCACAATCTGGAGTGAAAGTGTACACCTCTGCGCAGAGTTAAAAATTGGTATATCGTCCATGCTCACGATCACGAGCGGCCCAGATCCTCACATGACTTAGCCCAATGGAATAAATTGTTAAATCATGGTGATGTTGTTTGAGGAGGTGGCTACCTCTATTTCTAAATGGGATGGCAACCCTGTGTTGCTTGAGATGGCAATCTCAAGGTTAATGTTCCTGTGTTTCTTGAGATGGCAATCTCAAGGTTAATGTTTTTAATGGATATATGCCTATATCTTGAATACTTTATGAATCTTAATTTTTACTTGAACCTTTAATAAGGGTTGGGTTTCTCTACCAAGTTGATAGTAATAGGTTGTTTAATTAAAAAGTGTTATGTTGTATAATTAAAATGCTACCGCAGTTTTACCATTCATCCTTACCTTTGTATAAGCCATGCATGTCATTACTTTGCACCAGTACTTGCTGAATTTCGACATGGAACTCACCCTTTCTATAGTTTGTAGTAAGGTGCTGCTCTAAAGAAGGATAAAGAAGTTGTTTGGCGTACGGAGCCCCAAGTCAACTGTCCCTGAGAAGGATAGAGCTCTGAAGAGAAGTAGTAGCTATAAATTCTGCGATACTCTGATGTTCGTAAGTGTTGATATAAGTAAGTTTCTGCTATATAATACATTTTTTCTGATATCCCATTTTCTATTATATGTGTGGACTTCCTGGGCACACATATGACGGCCTCTCGTCTTCCTTTGGGAACCAAGGTGTTATAGCAAGGCCCAAAACACCATAAACCATATAAAGCCAGTCATAGGTTCATCTAACCAATTAAGGCCGTAGGGTCATCGAATGTAGAAAACCGCTCTCCCATTATAGCACATCCTAGTTATAACACATAATGGAGAGGCAGCCCTATACCCAACTCGCAGATCCTCTAACTCGCTAGAAAAGGTCCTATGAATAACTAGAGCCAGAGCCATGTAGCCCCCATAGCTATATGTTATGTCCCGGATGATCACTTACAGTTTGGATCCTATTAAAAACCATCTTTTCATTAGTTGCATAGTCATTAATCAAGTTACAAGATCATGGTTATAAAGCACTAGCATTAACTACCCATATGCAACATCCCTAGTTTTCAAGGTAGACAGAAAATCAAAGCTAGGAAACCTTAACAGGGAAGCAAAGAGACACATGCATATGATTTTAGTGTGTATAGTGAATAGGTAACAAGGATGGTCCCAAATATACTTGCCTTGATCAAAACTCTCCTGACGAACCCGCTGATCTTGGTTGTCCAAGTACTCTTGTTCTCCAACAAACGACTCACTCTGTAAACTCGATCAACAATCGGCAACATACAAGCACCGAGCAATCATACACGAGTAAACAAATAGATTTAATTATAACAGTACACCATATCAACAAAAAAGTATGAGAAAATTTTATAAAACCAATTGACCCATCGCTACGATCACACAGACGTAAAGATCACCAAAATCGAAGCTATAACGAGAAAGTTATGAATTTTACAAGATTTCCTATTATAAAATAATAGATTAAATCTAACCACGAATTTAAACAGTTAAAAATAGGTCTAACAGTGGTACTATCATGTAGATTATGAAATTATGAATCTAACGCAACTTGAACGGATCGATTTGGATAAAAAACAATGAAGTTATGAACAAAATAAGATAATGGCAAAACCAAAAATAAACAGAACTATTTTCAGAATTAAAATAAATCAAAAATCAGGATTTTCAGATCTGGCCAGGGACTCTTAACAGAATGGATAAAAGTACAAGGGGTTTCTTGTAAATTGGTCAAACGAAGGGGTATCGGCCTTTGTAGACCGTCGGATCTGAGTTCGTCGGCTCCGATTAAAACGGAGGGGGAGAGGGATGACGCGCCGGCCGGAGAAGACGACTAGTCGCGGTGGCGGACATGACCGACGACGAGAGAAGCTCACAGGCAATCCTGAAACAAGCCCTATGGTCCATGGTTTGACCTAAGACATGGACCAAACGACGGAGAAGCTCGGTACGCACTCACCGGACGAGAAAACGAAGATCGAAGCGTACTAGGGTGAGCTGGCGGCTTGCGATTGTCACACCCCAAAATTTGTAATTTTGAAAATATACTTAAAATGATTTAATTATGTATTTTTGTGCTCATGAAAACCTAGGAAAAATAATATTTTTTATTATATTAAAATTTATCATAGGGTTTAGCAACATGTTTGTGCATTCATGCTGGTGCATTATTTATTTTGTGGTGTGTGGTTTTGACCAAATTTGAAAATAAATTCAAAAGAGTTTGAAAATCTATTTGAAAATTGGTTCAAATAAAGAAAAGCCTTTCTTTTCCCTCTCTCCCTCCTCCTTCCTTCTGGCCCGCAACGGCCCGTCGGGCTGCTGCTCCTCCCCTTGCTCTCTGGCCCGAAGGCCTTCATCAACGTCGCGGCCCAACCGGCCGGCCTGCCCCCGCTTCACCTCTAGGCCGAGAGCCCCTTCTTCCCTCTCTCATCCAGGCCGAAGTCCTTATCTCCCCGTGGCCCGCGCACCCGTCCTCTTCTTGGGCCGGTTCGGCTCGCGGCCCAGCAAGCCCGTAGCAGCAGCGCCCGCCTCCCCTCTCTCCGCTCTGACTGACGACCAGGCCCCATGCCATGTGTCATTGACAGGTGGAACCCATCGGGTCATCCCCTTCCTCGCGTAGTCCTCGACCGGGACTCTGTCCTGAGTCCGTCGACGTCCCGACCCTGCCGCAGCCCAGCGTGTCCCCTAAGTTGCCTCACCCCATAAATAGCTGCAGCCGCGCACCGCCTCTCCCTAAACCCTAATCTCGAACCGCTGCTTTCGCTCAAGCTCGCAAGCGCCACCGAACCCCTAGCCGCCATTGACGAGCTCCACCTCCAAGCTCAATTTCATCGTCACCTGCCATCAGCTCGCCTTCGACTGCCCTGAGCTTCATCTTTGCCGTAGGTGATCTCACCTCGAGCTCTGCCTTCGTTTGGTACCGGTCCCGAGATGTCTCATGGTCTGTAGCGTTAGGGCCGTGGACGCCGGTGAGCCTCACCGCCACCGTCGTTCGTCGCTAGCCTACCACCATCTGTCCCGACCTTCATTTTCTTCTCTGATGAGTTTGGTGTGAGCTCTGCATTCTTTTGCACTTGCTCCCGAGTCGAGCCGATGTCTCTAGGGTTGATTTCAAACTCGCCGGTGAGCTACCTCGCCGCCGGCCATGGCCGACCGCCGCGGGAGTCATCTTTCTCGGCGAGCCACTCCTCCTCTCACCCTTGCTGTCTAATCTACCTCATCCAATGTCGATCCAACGGCCCAGATCGCCCCGTACCCCTTCGCATGGCAACTTTGCAGAAAACCCTCTGGCCTTTTATCTATTTTGTTAAGAGTCCTTTGCGGTTTCGTCAGAATATGTTTTCTCCACTAGAAAGCGTTGTCTCCCTTTTTTACAGATTCAAAATATGCTTTGTCCACTGAAAGGTGTATTTTCCCTTTAACAGAGCCCAGAATACATTTCCTTCACTGGAAAATGTATTTTTCTTTTTTTAGTTTCAAAATACATTTTCATCTATTTACAGTTTTGCCACTATTTTCAAACGCCTATAACTTCTCCATTTTAGCTCCGATTCGATCCGTTCAAGTTGCGTTGGGTTCATAATTTCATAATCTACATGTTCATGTCATTGTTTGATTTATTTTCAACTTTTGAAAATTTAGTTTTATTTTTAAACTAATTATTTTACAATAGGGAATTTTATAAAATCCATAACTTTCTCGTTATACCTCCGATTTTGATGATGTTTACGTCTGTGTGATCGTAGTGTCATGTAGAATAGTATTATCAACTCTTTTCAATCTATTTTATGACATGGTATACTGTTCTAATTTAAGTCTATTTGTTTACTCATGTATGATTGCTCGATGCTTGTGTGGTGTTCTATGATCGTGCCCAGTCAGTGAGCTTTGCGTTAGTGATCTAAAAGAAGTTGATGATAGAGAAGAAGTTATTTGAAAGTTTGGACTTGAAGAAGGAGCTAAGTTTAAGGCAAGTATAGTTGAGGCCATCCTTGTTACCTATTCACTGTACACACTAAAATCATATGCATGTGTCTCTTTGCTACCCTGTTAGAATTACCTAGCTTTGATCACCTGTTTACCTTGTTAACCGGGGATGTTGCATATGGGTAGTTATTGCTAGTGCTTTATAACCATGATCTTGTAACTTGATTAATGATTATGCCACTAATGAAAAGATGGTTTTCAATAAGATCCAAACTATAAGTGATCATCCGGGACATAACGCACAGCTATGGGGGCTATATGGCTCTGGCTCTAGTTGTTCATAGGACCTTTTCTAGCAAGTTAGAGGAACTGTGAGTTGGGTATAGGGCTGTCTCTTCATTATGTGTTATAACTAGGATATGCCATTTTGGGAGAGGGGTTTTCTATATTCGATGACCCTACGGCCCTAGCTTGTTAGACGAACCTATGAGTGGTTTTATATGGTTTTTAGTGTTGTGGGAGTCGCGATCCCAAAGTATTGAAAATCATGACCCGTAGTGAAAGTATACACCTTTGCGCAGAGTTAAACTGATATATCATCCATGCCCACGGTTAGGGCGGCCAAGGGGTTCTTATGGAATGGATCATCAACACAAATTGTGCTACATGTTAATGTTGTTTTTATCATACTCTTAATCATGTTTATCTGATCATGTGGTTATGGGAATTGCTACTACCTTGATGCTAATTGCTAAAATATGACATACACTAAAAAGCTACTTGCAGTTAAACCGTGTTAAGTTTTATTGAGCCTCATGAACCCCTACTATGCTTGCTAAGTACGTATGTACTTACACTTGTTTGTGTCAACCAGTTGACTTGTCCCTGTGGTGGAACCATCATCTGGACTTATCTTAGTTATGTCTTATCTTTGTTAAAGACAAGGTCATGCTATTCGTGTGCTATGTAACAAACTCTAATTTGGTACTATTTATAATTTATCAACTTATATGTGCGACATCCTAGGGCGCATGTAAGGCTTTTATATATCTTATTTTAATCCTTTAAAATGAGATATGACACGATGGCAGCGATGGAACTCCTGCGAAGTTTGGAGACCCGGTGTTAGCTAAACAGAGTGAAAAGAATAGAGAGAAGGGACTCGACGGCTTCAAGAACTCGAACACAAACTTGGCGTCTAGTTGATGGAGGCGATGCGGCAACGGGTCTAGGAAATCGAGCTCAAGGGCGGCTGCTAGGGTTGCAGCGGCTGTAGCCCGAGTTAGAGGGTGATGCTGGCGCGAGGGCTTCTGGGAAAACATGAGGCGGATGTAGCACTCACTATTTATGGCATGGGAGCTGTGTGGGGGACACGCTAGGAGGGGATGGAGCGGATGCGGACTCTTGCAACGGTGTCCTGTTCGGATATGAACCGGAGGTAGGGGATGACCCCGATGGGATCCACTTGTCGGTGACTCGAGGCGTGGGGCCCGTTCATCAGCTGGACAGAGAGGGAGGCAGGCTGCATTCTGCGGCTATGGCCCATGGCATTTTGGCCCAAAGGACAAGGAAAATGGCTGCTTGGGCCAAATGGAAGAAAAGAGGGGGAGTGGGCCGAGATGGAGGAAATGTCTTTCAGGCCAAGTCAGAGAGATGAGAGGGCACCAGGCCGACTAGGCCATTGCGGGCCAGATTAGGGGGGAGAGGGGAGCTGGCTGGCTGGGCTGCTCGGGCCAGAAAGAGAGAAGAGTGAGGGAGGGAAAAGAAATTCTTTTTCTTTTATTTGAACTAGGTTTCCAAATAAGTTTTCAAAAGGTTTTCGAAATCCTCATCAATCTCAGCAAAAACCAAACATCACAAAAAAATAATGCAGCAGCATGAGTGCACAAACATGCTTCTTTTCTACAATTGATTTTATTAGTTTAAAAATTATTACTTTGCCTAAATTCAATGACCCAAAACTACATAATTAAATCATTTTGGCTATTTTAAAATCATGCAAATTTTAGGATGTTACAATTCTACCCCCTTAAAAGAATCCCGCGATTGGACCAGTACTTCATCCAGCAACTATAGGTGAGTCTGGCATACCAGGCAAATCACTCAGAAAAACATCTGAATACTTACCCACAACACATCCTCGAGCATCATGCAACTGATTCACTATGGCCGTTGGTGGTGCTTGCACTGCCACTTCAACATTGATTTGATCCCCCTTTGGTGTTGTCAAAGCTACCACTTTCTCTTTGCACTGAATTACCACATTATGTTGCTTCATCCAATCCAATCCCAGAATCACATCAATGCCAGATGCACTCAACATAATTAGATTAGCAGTGAACTCTAACCCCTTAAAGATAAACTAACTGAGGGACAATAATGAGAAGCTGGTATTCCTCCTCCTGGTGAGTTCACTAGCATGGATTCTTTCAAGGCAAGTAGGGGTATACTATGTGCTTTAACAAATGCTTGTGATATAAAGAATGTGAAGCTGCAGAATCAAAAAGAACAGTAGCAGAGATAGAGTTGATACTGAATGTATCTAGCATAATTTCTGGCACCTGCTGAGCAGTAGCTTCTTGTGCAGTCTCGGTGGACATGTGGTTCACTCTTCCATAGTTAGCATAAGATTTCCCGTTGCCACTCTGCTTCTGTGGCATCTGTTGATTCTTCTTAGGGCAATTATTAGCATAATGCCCCAACTCACCACAACTAAAACACCTAACGAGAGTACCCAGAGTACTATTCTTCACAGGAATATTGTTGGGTGTGCTGAGTCGTGGAGTCTGATTCCCCTGCTGCTGCGATGTATGCTGATTCCAATTCTGTTGTTGGTTCTGTGATCCATTCTGGAACTGATTGTCTTGGCTAATTGGTCCTTGGTACCTCTGTTGATAACCTTGAGAGTTGGAACAAAAATGATTGTTGCTTCCAGATCCCGATCCTTCCATCTTCCTCTTCCTATCCTTGTCCCTGCGCATATTGTCAAGCACAATAGCGCTATTCACCAACTTTTGGAAAGTGGCATACTTCTGTCCAGCCAACTGCACCCTAAGTTCATAGTATATCCCATTGAGGAAATGACACCACTTGTCAGCTTCTTCCCGCACCTCATTTGGAGCATAGCAAGCAAGCTCATTGAACTTGTTGTGATACTCGCTCATGGTCATGTGGCCCATCCTGAGAGATCTGAATTCCTCTTGCTTCTACTCAAGAAGTCCTTCTAGGATGTGGTAAACCTTGAAATCCCTAACAAAATTTGCCCACGTGATGGCGGGAGCATTGCTGGGATGAGTAGCTTGATAGGACTCCCACCATGTTTGCGCAGCACCTTGCAATTGTCTAGACGCATAGAACACCTTTTCTCCATCATTGCACTGATCAAGGTTCAATTGCTTCTCCACAGCACATACCTAGTCATCAGCTTCTAGTTGTTCTATGGAGTGAGAAAACACGGGAGGGTTACCATGCATGAACTGTCCGTGGTGGTGGCACGTGTGGTACTCCTCCAGCTTGCATGGTCTGTGCGAACTGGGTCAAAGCTTGGATCATCTGAGCTTATGAGGCCATGAATTCCTCACGGGTGATTGGTGGGGGATTGTTTCCAGCAATATTCCTATTTCCCCTTCTTGACATCTGCACCAACTCATACAGAGGAATCCTTAGAACAACCGAAATTTCAATACTGTCAGCTCTATTATGATTCTGAAAATTTCTGGACAAGTTATAGTTTCAATAGTCTAGTAAAACAATCATAACTGGAGTTCTAGATATCCAATTTAGACAAACTTTATATGGTTAGAAAGCTTCAGAAGTTATCTACAACTTTCTTTTATATTATGTCACTAGATTCAGTAGTTAAATTAGACGAAAATAGCACACAACAGAAACTGTTTTAGACATCAAGACTGTGCAAAAACACTGACTTTGAAAAGTTATAACTCACAGCTCAGAAATGATCCAAAGGTGATTCTTATGGTATTGGAAAGGTACTGAAGTCTAGTTTTTGCCATCAAAATTTCTCTAGATTTGCAATAGCCAAACTCAAGATATAACAGAAATATTGCAGACTGCTCTAGAATTTCAGTACAGGACAGATTTGAGATTGACCAAACCGACTTCTATTAATGACCCAAAACCCTAACATGTTTAACTAAGGAACACTGCGGACATTCCTACAAACTTTCAGCACTCATTACAAAGATTTAAATCACCCATAAATAATGAAGACATCTCAACTAGCACACAGAGTTCACTCACACATCAAAGACTCGACTAGACTTGACTATCGCATTCTAAACGACATAATACATAAGGGATTTCCTAAACCGATGGTCAAGGTGGACTGTCAAGCTACCCATAAATCTTTGGTGGACTTGATGGTGACAACACGCCTTCATCATCTTCACTATTCCAGTCCTCCTCTAGGACTTCATCCCTAGGCTCCATTGACTCGTACAAAACACACGGCGGGTAGTAACCTCTGGTGGAGTTGCGAGCAAACTTGCAAGCATGAGTCATCCATAGAATTAGAATAAGTTAAGTTAGAGGAAATATTTTTATAATAGAATAAGATGGAAGTAGCATAAGATTTAGAAATTAACAAGGCCAAGACAGTAAGCAAGAACCAAGAGGCAAAGAGAGCTGAAAAAGACCATTCTAACTAGGCTTGCGTCCTACAGTCAACCATGCTGTGAAACCAATTTGTCATATCTCATTTTAAAGGAGTAAACTAAGATATATAAAAACCTTATATGCACCCTAGGATGTCGCACACGTAAGTTGACAAATTATAAATAGTACCAAATCAGAGTTTATTACATAGCGCACGAATAGCATGACAACGTTTTTAACAAAAATAAGACATAACTAAGATAACTCCAGATGATAGCTCTACCACAGGGACACATCAAATGATTGACAAAAGCTAGTAGTCGTGTTGATAGCTCTCACTCCAATGTTGATCTGTTACCCATCTGGGATTTTCTAAGCAATGAAATAAAACAAGTGTAAGTACATACGTACTTAGCAAGCATAGAAGGGGTTCATGAAGCTCAATAAAGGTTGACATAGTTTAACTACAAGTAGCTTTTAGTGTTATGTCACATTTTAGCAATTAGCATCAAGGTAGTGACAAACCCATAACCACATGATCAGGTAGACATGATTAAGAACATGATAAAAACATTAACATGTAGCACAATTTGAGTTGATGATCCATTCCATAAGAACCCCTTGGCCGCCCTAACCGTGGGCACGGACGATATATCGATTTAACTCTGCGCAGAGGTGTACACTTTCACTACGGGTCATGATTTCCAAATGCATGGGTTTGCAAGGCCCAAAATACCATAAACCATATAAAGCCACTCATAGGTTCATCCAACAAATTAGGGCCGCACGTTCATCGAATGTAGAAAACCCCACTCCCATTATGGCACATCCTAGTTATAACACATAATGGAGAGGCAGCCCTATACCCAACTCATAGATCCTCTAACTCGCTAGAAAAGGTCTTATGAATAACTAGAGCCAGAGCCATGTAGCCCCCATAGCTGTACGTTATGTCCCGGATGATCACTTACAGTTTGGATCTTATTGAAAACCATCTTTTCATTAGTTGCATAGTCATTAATCAAGTTACAAGATCATGGTTATAAAGCATTAGCATTAACTACACATATGCAACATCCCCAGTTATCAAGGTAGACAGGAAATCAAAGCTAGGAAACCTTAACAGGGAAGCAAAGAGACACATGCATATGATTTTAGTGTGTATAGTGAATAGGTAACAAGGATGGTCCCAACTATACTTGCCTTGATCAAAACTCTCCTGACAAACCTGCTGATCCTGGTTGTCCAAGTACTTTTGTTCTCCAACAAATGGCTCACTCTCTAAACTCGATCAACAATCGGCAACATACAAGCATCGAGCAATCATACACAAGCAAACAAATAGATTTAATTATAAAAGTATACCATATCAACAAAATAGTATGAGAAAAGTTTATGAGACCAATCTACACGTCGCTACGATCATACATATGTAAAGATCACCAAAATCGGAGCTATAACAAGAAAGTTATGAATTTTACAAGATTTTCTATTGTAAAATTATAGATTAAATCTATCCTTGAATTTAAACAGTTGAAAATAGGTCTAGCAGTGGTACTAACATGTAGATTATGAAATTATGAATCTAAAGTAACTTATGAGCAAAATAAGATAATTACAAAAACATAAATAAACAGAACTATTTTCAGAATTAAAGTAAACCAAAAACCAGGATTTCAGATCTGGCCAGGGACTCTTAATAGAATAGATAAAAGTATGAGGGGTTTTATGCAAATTGCTCAGATGAAGGGGTATCGGCCTCTGTGGACCGTCGGATCTGAGTTCATCGGCTCCGATTAAAAGGGAGGGGAGAGGGATGACGCGCCGGCCGGAGAAGACGACCAGTCGTACTGGCGGACATGATCGACGACGAGAGAAGCTCGTCGGCGATCTTGAAAAAGGCCCTACGGTCCATGATTCATCCTAAGACATGGACCAAATGATGGAGAAGCTCGGTGTGCCCTCATCGGACGAGAGAGCGAAGATCGAAGCGTACCGGGGCGAGCTGGTGCCATGCGATGGCGGCGATGGAACTCGTGCGAAGTTCGGCGACCCGGTGTTAGCTAAACAGAGTGAAAAGAAGAAAGAAGGGACTCACCAGCTTTAAGAACTCGAACACAAAATTGGCGTCTAGTTGATGAAGGCGGTGCAGCAATGGGTCGACGAAATCGAGCTCAAGAGCGGCGGCTAGGGTTCAGCGGCTGTAGCTCGAGTTAGAGGGGCGATGCTGGCGCAAGGGCTTTCGGGAAAACATGAGGCAGATGCGGTGCTCGCTATTTATGGCATGGGAGCTGCATGGGAAACATGCTAGGAGGGGACGGAGTGGATGCGGACTCCTGCAATGGTGTCCTATTCGGACACGAACCGGAGGTAGGGGATGACCCCGGCAAGATCCACTTGTCGGTGACTCGAGGCGCGGGGCCCGTTTATCAGCTAGACAGAGAGGGAGGCAGGCTGCGCTCTTTTGGCTATGGCCCGTGGCATTTCAGCCCAATGGAGAAGGGAAACAGCCGCTTGGGCCAAATGGAAGAAAGGACGGGGAGTGGCCCGAGATGCAGGAAATGGCTTTCGAGCCAAGTCAGAGAGAGGAGAGGGCACCAGGCCGACTAGGCCATTGTGGACCAGATTAGGGGGGAGAGGGGAGCAGGCCGGCTGGGCTGCTTGGGCCAGAAAGAGAGAAGAGTGAGGGAGGGAAAAGGAATTCTTTTTCTTTTATTTGAACTAGTTTTCCAAATAAGTTTTCAAAAGGTTTTTGAAATCCTCATCAAACTCAGCAAAAACCAAACATCACAAAAAAACAATGCAACAGCATGAGTGCACAAACATGCTTCTTGTCTACAATTCATTTTATCATTTTGGCTAAATTGTTACTTTGCCTAAATTCAATGACCCAAAAATATATAATTAAATCATTTTGGCTATTCTAAAATCATGCAAATTTTAGGGTGTTACAGGAGCTCAGCGTGGGTGGTCGAACCCCCGTCGAGTGACGAATCTCTACGCGGGCGGACGACCCCCTGTTGACTGCGGCTCCCCCCTTTGGCTCACCTACTTCTCGTATGGGATTCAGGGCATTTAATGCCCCCACCAACTCATGCCTAACCTCATGGCCACTGCAGTGTTACAGTGACTAGGTACGATTGTTCAATCCTCCTTTTATCGCTCACACCCGGAGAATCAACGGTTCGTACCGCACTGTTACATCATGCTGGACACTGTGCCTCATCAGGCACCCCCTCAAAATGCATTCGTCAACATCCGTACCCCATTTCCCGGGGCTTGGTCTTTTTCGTCCGGCCTCAGTCCCCTTGACTAGCCCTCGACTTGGACCCCGACGCCTCTGGTCAGCGCTCCAACAACTCTCGATACGACATCTATACGGGCTAGCATGCATGGGCACGGGCCTTTCACTGACCATCACTGGCATCATCGTGATGCACCCAAAGGATAGCCATTATCTCCAAGCACGTCGCTACAGGGCAGGTCATGCCCGGCGCATGCCTCTATAGTGGCTATGACATGAATGGCATCAACCCCTCGACGTCATCACCTACGACAGCCCTAGGGTTCCTATACACCTGAGCCTCCCCTTGGCCTATAAAAGGGGACGCCAGGGGCTAGTTTGAGGGATTGGATGAACATTTGAACAAGCATCGAACAACACTTAGAGAAATCCACACTCACCATGAGCAAGGCATAGGCATTGCTCTAGGCTCCCCATTCACACTCGCTCACTTGTATCCCCCCGTACAAGCACTTCGGTGCAGGATAATACAATCTCTCTCCCCCCGCTGGATGTAGGGCCTTCTCTTGCCCGAACTAGGATAAAAATCGTGTGTTCATCTTGCATCACCATCTGGATTAGGGAGCATGCAACATTTCACTCGTTGGGTTCTTGTCCACGAGAAAGAACACCGACAGTTGGCACACCAGGTAGGGGCAGCTGTGTGTCGTGATTGACTTCCCATCACTTTCCAGATGGCAGACTCCGTTCCACTGCTTTCGTTCGCCACAGTGATCTGGTTTGGGAGCCTAGAGTTCATATCGCTCGGTCGTGGCCTTGACATGGTCCTACTCCTGCCCAGAGACCTGGGCAACAATGACCATGAGCTCTCCCAGTCAAGGGGGCCACGCGTCGGTCTCGCTGTTCTCGCCACATGTCTGTGTCCAAAAGATGGCGTGTTCAGCACAAGCATTGCCGACTCCTTACAGGCGGGACGGCGCCCAGTACGGTTACCTCACTACCGACCAGTGATGTGGGACTCTTCTCTGAGGGCCTGTCTGACCTGCATTTGGATGCAGAGGGTGGGCCAGAGGGACACTGCGATGACTCATCGTTTGACTTCATGATGCGCCCGCCGGAGGGGCCAGGTGTGACTCCCCCAGTAGGCGCGACTTTGAAGCTTCCCCATATGTTCCCCTTCGGGCTGCACAATGCCACCAAGACGTACTCCTCCTCGGTGAGCACCAACTTGAGTGTGTACGAGGACCTTGTGGGACACCTCCTGCATGCGACCATGGACCTGGTAATGACTCCGCCAGCATCGGAGTACCCAGAGTCCTTCAAGGGCACCCTCTTTTGTTACTCAATAGGAGGATTAGAATGAGGATTCATCAGCATCTGGGGCCGAAGAGAAAGAGGTTATTTCCTTTTCTTCGGGTTCCTTCCTCTGGCAAATGTCACACTTCAAGTGGGTTCACTTCGCCACTTTTCATTCATGAATTTTGCTTGTGTGCTAATTCGTGGTGCTCTTCAGGTCGGATACACGTATCTATCTTTTTCTCGAAAGACCTCCTTGTATTTTATCATGCCCATTTCACTTATAGCTAGAAGGACCCTGGGTCCAAAGTCCTATAAGCTCGGGACACTCTGAAGCTAGCTGGAGGAGGAGCGATGCAGCAAGGGGTACTTCCCCAACAACTACTTCAGCTACCTCGACTCTGACTCTGTCGACGACTGCTATGACCCAATGCGGTAGTGCTTCCATATCGACAGGGTCGTTGCGTCGAGCGATGACACCAATGACGCTGCAGTGGTGGCGGTAGCAGCGGGAGACGAAGCCACGCCGGAACGAGAGGCACCCCCGGCGGTACCTGACAATGTGCAGCTACCCCAGGATGGCCAGGACATCCAGCTCACGCAAGTTTGGGAGATGCGGACCAAGCTCGACGAAGATCGGGAACACCTGTGCCAGCTCAAGCGAACCTTCGAGCGAGAACATGGGCGTGCATGCGGTGAAGAAGCTCGAGCTAGGGCTCGAGATGTCAACAGGCAAATCATCAAGGAAGGGGCAAATGAACGCCCCATCTTCAATCGTGTCAACCAGAATGTCATCGCCGCCACCATGCTCCTCCGTAACATGCCGGCTCCATCGAACCCCAAAGCTTGGTGAATCCGAGAAGAGATCTGAGGCCTCCTCGAGACTGCAGCCACACAACAGGCCAAGAGCTCAGCCTCGAGACGTCAAGGGGCAGCCTCAGAATGACCCATCGAACCTTCTCGGCATGAGAGGGAAGGCTCGGTCCACCAAGATCCTACACCTTAGGCATGGAGGGCCATCCCGACTCGACGCCGCCTCATCGACAACCATGAGCCTCGGGACGCACGTCACGATATCAACGACAATCACAGGTGCAAGTACAGCGATGGCTAGGCTCAAGGCTACAGTGTGCACCAGGGCGGATGCTACAACAGCGACGAGGACTGACACCGACCGCCTGAGCCGCCAGGCCCTCGAGTCTTCACCAGGACAATTCGAAGGACGCCGCTGCCGAATCCCTTCTAACCTCCCACGAGCCTCGTCAAATACAATGGCGAGACCAAGCCTGAGATTTGGCTAGCCAACTTCAGATTGGCTTGCTAGCTAGGCGGGGCACGTAATGACCATGCCATCATCCACCAGCTTCCCCTGTTCCTATCGGACATGGCTCGGAGTTGGCTCGAGGACCTTCTCCCCAATCAGATCCATGACTGGAGCAACCTCGTGAGGGTGTTTGAGGGCAACTTCAAGGGGACCTACTTTCACCCAGGCAATGAGTGGGACCTCCAGAACTGCAAACAGAAGCCAAAGGAGTCTCTCTGTGTCTTCACTCGACGCTTCTCCAAGCAACGTACCGAGCTCCCCCACATCTCCGATGAGGACGTCATCCAGGCATTGATTGTCGAGTCCACATGTAGGGAGCTACTCACGAGTTAGGGTGCAACACCCCCAAGACTGCCAATGAGCTGATGGACATCGTTGCCAGCTTCGCCGTAGGCGAGGAAGGTATTGGCGCGCTCTTTGACGACGACCATGGCAAGGGGAAGGCCAAGGAGGGCGATCCTGAGAGCTCGAACCAGGCCACCAAGGGCCAATGACCTTGTTGCCACCGCCGAGCGCAAGAAGCCTCGAGGTCCCCCTGAGAAGGGCCTCTTTGACGAGATGCCAAAAAAGCCATGCCCCTATCATAAAGGGCCCGCCAACCACAACCTTAAGGACTACCGGATGCTAAAGAAGTACTTCGAGGGCTTGGGGCTCAAGAAGGATGACGAGAAGGAGGAACCCAAGGACAAGGGTGGCGACAAGTTGGACAGCTTCCCCAAGATTTATGACTGCTACATGATCTTCTGGGTGCCCTCAGCCTGGCTCTCACCACAACAACGCAAGAGGGAGCGCCGAGAGGTCTTCTCTGTGTAGGTTGCTACCCCCCATTACCTTGACTGGTCTGACATGGCCATCACATTCGACCGAGACGACCACCCAGAGCACATCCCCAGGCCACGGATGTACCCACTCGTTGTCGACCCCATCATCGTCAACACCCGACTATCCGAAGGTAGCAGCCTCAATATCATTTATGCAAAGACCCTCGACCTCATAGGATCCCAAGCATGAAACTGCAACCTAGCATCGGGGCTTCCACGAAGTTGTACTGGGGAAGAAGGCTCTCCCCATAGGCCGCATCGACCTCCCCGTCTGCTTCGGCACCTTTGCGAAGTTCAGGAAGGAGACGCTCACCTTCGAGGTGGTCAGGTTCCACGGCACGTACCAAGCCATCATCGGTCGACCCGGCTATGCCAAGTTCATGGTGGTCCCCAACTACATCTACCTCAAGCTCAAGATGCTGAGACCCAAGGGTGTCATCACCGTTGGCCCCTCCTACGAGCACACATATGACTGCAACGTCGAGTGCATCGAGAACGGGGAGGCCGTCGAGGAGTCTGCGATGCTGGCGGCTACCCTTGAGGGCCGAGGTCCCTGACCCCAAGCGCCACGCCAGCAACTTTGAGCCTGCAGAAGACATGAAGCCCATCCTCCTCGACCCCAGCAACTCTGACAGGAAGGCACTGACGATCAGCGCCACTCTCAATGACAAATAGGAAGCAGTGATCGCCGACTTTCTCCGCGCGAATGCCGACATGTTTGCGTGGAGTCCTTCGGATATGCTAGGCTTACCTAGGAAACGCTGAGCACGCCTTGGAGATGTGGGCCGGATCCAAGTCAGTGAAGCAACACTTGCGCCGCTTCGACGAGGAGAAGCGCAAGATCTTTGGGGAGGAGATTCACAAGCTTTTGGAGGCCGGGTTCATCAAGGAAGTTCATCATCCCGAGTGGTTAGCTAATCCTGTATTAGTTTAGAAAAAGAGTGGGAAATATAGCATGTGTGTAGATTACACTAGTTTGAATAAAGCATGTCCAAAAGTTCCTTTCCCTCTACCACGCATTGATCAAATTGTCGATTCTACCGCGGGATGTGAAACACTTTCTTTTATTGATGCTTACTTCGTCTATCACCAAATCAAGATGAAGGAGTCCGACCAGCTCGTGACTTCCTTTATCACCCCTTTTGGCATGTACTGCTACGTTACCATGCCCTTCGGCCTTCAAAATGTCAGAGCAACATATCAGCAGTGCATGCTCCATGTCTTCGGTGAACACATCGGGCCGACATTCAAGGCCTACGTCGAAAACATTATTGTTAAAACCAAAAAGGCCGACAACCTCATCGACGACCTCGAGATCACCTTCCAGTGCCTCCGGGCAAAAAATATCAAATTCAACCCCGAGAATTGTGTCTTCGATGTCCCTCTAGGCTTGCTATTGGGTTACATAGTTTCTCAGCATGGTATAGAGGCCAACCCTAAAAAGGTCTTCGCGGTCTACAGGATGGGTCCGATCCAAGATCTCAAGGGCATTCAAAAGGTTATGGGTTGCCTCGTAGCCCTTAGTCGCTTCATCTTATGACTCGGAGACAAAGCACTGCCCTTGTACCACCTCTCAAAACACATTACTGAAGGACTGAAAATAGCGACCAGAGGGGGCGTGAATGGGAGCCGAAAACTTTTTCTTCAAAAAACCCTGACCAGGTAGAAACACTGCCAAGCACCACCAAGCGAAGGCAAGAAAACCCGACCAGGTAGACGGAGCATCCTTGAACCAATGCTAGAGATGAGAATAGAAACAGAGAACAAAATGCAACTGGTCGGGAGCTGGTCAGGGACTGGAAGAAACCTGGTCGGCAACTGGTTCAGACTACATCAACCACGGTGGTTGACAACAAGATGTACACTGGCCGGAAAGACTGGTCCGGACCATGTCGGCCTCAGTGGTTGAGAACCAAAATGGGAACTAGTCTGAAAACCTAGTCGGGACCACGTTGAACACAGTGGTAGGCAGTAAAGCAGAAGCTATTCGGTTAGACTGGTCGGGACCAAGGCAAAGACTGGTCGGAAAAATGGTCAGGACAACACAGCTCACGGTTGTCGGCAAAAGGTCAAAAGCTGACCAAAAACTGGTCGGGAGCCCACAACCTAGAATAGGAGGCACTTCAGTGCTGCACTGCTACTGCTGTTCTCCCACCACTGGCGTCACCAAAGTAGTTAGCCAACCACCAACTCAAGAACCAGAGAACTTGAGTCAAGGGCAAATGCTGCTCAACCGAGCTCACTCGGTGCCTAAGCGCATGATGCTGGTAGCACTGCTTTTAGTCCCTACACGGGAATCCCTCATGCAGTCAAAAAGAAAAGAGTCAAAGAAAACTCAGGAAAGCCACCTGCTCAGAATAGCAGCGATGCGAAAGAAGTTCACCGAAAATTGAATCTGACCAGCGCAGATCAATTCCAGACTCCGCTTAGGTAATCACAAGGGAGAATGAAAGCTATCCCCAAGAAATCAAAGCCCAATTTGAACACAGTGGCCAGGAATCACAGATCAGGGCCAAAGAACACGGTTTTCCCTCGAAACACAAACTGCTCGGTTTCTTGATGCACGAGTGGAATTGGTTCAATTCCTTTGAGGATCTAGTTCATCACTCGACAAAGCATCAATCAATGCAAAAGATTGACCCAAATTGGTCAAAAACCGACGAATCAAAGTTCATCCAATACACCACAAAAAGTCAACACAGCACAAAGAATAAGCCGAGTTCACAGATCAAAACCGAAAAGCCCGAAGGGCACGAGGAGGTTTCGGGCCTCCATTCCCACACAAAATATCTCACAAATACATGGGTAAAATTCTTGTTCTTGGACCTCTACAAGAACATGAATAGGAAAAGGGGAAAACCAAAACAGGCGTAGAGCAGCGGCGGCGGCGGAGTGGAGAGGTGGGAAAGAGGTAGGTCTGGTGGGGGCTGTCCACTCCTATTTATATGCCTACTACACAATTCCACTACTGCCCTAGATATTATTAGAGAGAACCACCTAGCCAAGGGCACTATGGTCCAACTCAGGATTTCCTGATACGACGGCCACCGCTCCTTCTCACCAGTAGCCTTGCCTCGACACAATCTCCCAGATGCCGCCACGTGCCATCCGTCCGCATCAGGACCACCTGGGTTTTGAGGCGCAAACCCGTGAAACCCGCTGCCAATGGTTTTGAGGCTAAACCACCAAACCGTCTGCAAGTATCATACCTCGTATGCATCCCCCGCTGATGGTTTTTAGGACAAAGCACCAAACCTCCTCGCGAGTAGCATAGCCCGTATGCATCCCCTGCCGTATACACTTGCGCTCGTCGATGTCCCAAGTGCCAACCCCACGGCTGGCCACCTGGCCGTCTGGTCCCTCGGTCCAAGCCTCGCGTCCACCCTTCACCGCACCCGGTCTGTCAGCGCGGCACGCCCTACTTGACCTTCACCCGACCGTTGCCACCGCCTCCGAACTCCACACCTACACATCACTAGCCAAGAGACACGTTTTGACACATAACCCTGTGCCAGGGGATCAGTAGAACCACCAAGACCAATCACCAACCAAAGTGTTGGACATGTTGACAAGAGAAAACTCACTCAAATGACCAAAAGCCAAAGAAAAGCTCAAAATGGTCACTTGCCATGAGCAAAGCAAAGAGGAACAACAACAAGCTCAAAAACACCTTAAAATAGCTAGACCCTCTAGGCAGAGGCAAATGGCTCGACACGTCTAGCAACAGCAAATGTGCAACTCCCCCTTGACAAGTGCATCAACCTCACAAATGCACATGAATGCACAATTTGAATTTGTGAAAACATTCTCCCCCTTTTTGACAAAAGCACTTATTAAGTGGACAAAAAAGAAGCTCCCCCTTAAAATATGTTATGAAATGCACAAAATGTACAATGCAAACATGCAAAGCTTCAGGAGTATAGCAAGTTGAATAAAATCATGCTCAAGTTGGTATGACTCATGTATTACAAAAGGCACAAGACAAAGCCAATGCTCAAACCAACAAACTAAAAGAAATATGAATCATAAGTATTTTGATCAGTTTTAAGCATAACTCATTAAAGGGTGTTCACCAAAGACGATAGCACATAGCAAATATAAGTAGGAGATCAAGCTAGTGCTAGCACATGTATACAAAAGTGAACTACCCCATATAACGATCATACATCATGTCTCAAGGAAGCATTTAACACTTGTAGCTTCAACATTGATCAGAGTTTTACAGTGGAGAACAAGGTTAATTTTGGACATGTGTATGTGAGAGTATCAAACTGTTTGCCAAAATATTTTATTATTTTTATCATGTTTTTCAATCACGCCGAGTTCATCCCTTGAGCAAATGGGAAGCCATCTCATCATGAGTGGTTGTGGACTAGCACTACAATGCCCAAGTTCATCTCACTCGAGTGAATGAGAAGCAATCTCGTGACATTGCCGTGGGACAGTAAAGATCCAACTTCAAAGCATTTTCATCATTACTTAGCTTAGACATCAAGTTTTAGCACAAAGATATCAAAAGATCCGAGCTAAGTATATGATTCAAGAAACATGAGATATAGCAACTAAAGCAAACATGTAAAAGAAACATGGACCTCAACACATCCTACACATGCTTGTTGCCATCTCAAGGGTGAACATTTTCCAGATTTCATCATTCATTAAGCAAGTTCACATTTATAAAACAAGCTCCGCTCATAACATGTATCAAGATGATCAAAAAGAGCCTAAGCTGCTATAACCATCATGTATCCATAAGACATATCAACAAAAGCATAACCTTAAACAACAAGCTATACAAGTGAAGCTAAGCACATGATATATGATACATGATGAGATGCAATGCAACATGATACAAAATGAAAGCAAAAGAGAGAAATAGAACTACTATATAGTATACAAAGCATCCCACAACTAAAATGGGAAGCAAGCACCCAACTCCCCTCGCAAGTGTGCAAACTGGGCTTGGTCGAGAGGTTTGGTGAAAATGTCAGCTAGTTGGCGCTCGATGCGGATATGTCTCAAGTCTATGGTTCCTTGCTCTTGGTAGTCTCTCAGGAAGTGGTACCTCACCTCAATGTTCTTGGTCTTAGCATGGAGCACTGGGTTCTTGGCTACACTTATGGCACTGGTGCTATCATGGTAAAGTGGCACTCGGGTAAACTCTAGGCCAAAGTCTCTCAAAGTAGCAACTATCCAAAGCAAGTGAGAGCAACAAGCGGCAGCAGCAACATACTCAGCCTCACAGGTGGATTGGGCTATGGTGGACTGCTTGTGAGAGGACCAAGAAATGAGAGACGAACCAAGAAACTGACAAGTACTAGAAGTTGACTTTCTCTCAACACTACAGCCAGCATAATCAGCATCGGAATAACCAGAAAGTGAGAGGGTGGAAGCGGTCAAGTACCAAAGATCCGCTTGATGTCTTGATGATGAGACATGCGCGGTGAAGACTGAAAGCACACACAAAGACAGACCGCAAACTAGATGTCCGGTCTCGTCACTATTAGGTACAGCAGCGACCCGATCATGCTGCGGTACTCCTTCTAGTCCATGGCTTCTCCCTCAACATCAGCATCCAAGGCAATGGTAGTCGCCATGGGCATTGAAAGAGGCTTGGCTTCGCCCATGTCAAACTTCTTCAGTAGGTCCTTGGTGTACTTGCCTTGGTGCGCAAATGTCCCTTCCTGAGTTTGCTTGATTTGCAACCTGAGAAAGAATGTCAACTCGCCCATCATCCTCATCTCGAACTCCCTGCTCATCAAATCAGAAAACTTTGCCACAAGGGCATGTAAAGAGCCACCAAAGATTATATCATCCACGTATATCTGCACAATGAGAATGTCTTTGCCTTGCTTGAGGAGAAACAAAGTTTTATCAACAGAGCCCATGGAAAACCCTTCTCAAGCAAAAAGGACTTCAACCTAGCATACCAGGCTCTAGGGGCTTGTTTGAGACCATACAAGGCTTTGTGGAGTTTGTAAACATGGTCTGGATGCTTAGGATTTTCAAACCCAAGGGGTTGCCTCACATACACTTCCTCCTCTATGTACCCTAAGCACTCTTGACATCCATCTGATACAGCTTGAACCCTTTCGAAGCTGCAAAGGCTAAAAGGATCCTAATGGCTTCTAAATGGGCAACAGGAACAAAGATTTCCTCAAAGTCTATTCCCTCTTTCTAGCAAAACCCCTAAGCAATAGACCTAGCCTTGTTCCTAACTATCACCCCATCCTCACTTTGCTTGTTCTTAAACACCCACTTGGTACCTATGGGATGACACTGTGGAGGTGGAGGAACTAGGACCAAAACTTGGTTTCTCTCAAAGTTCTGAAGCTCCTCATGCATGGCATTAACCCAATCAGCATTAGATAAAGCGTGTCCAATATCTTGGGGCTCAAAATTTGCAACAAAAGCAGAGTGTGAAAATTGAGAGATTTCATATGACCTGTTGTGAGTGACACGCTAGTTGAGGTTACCGATCATGGTCTTAGGAGGATGATGATGCTGAAAGTGTACTGGCACCATTCTTGATGAAGTAGCCTCTTCCTCAACCATAGCTGGAGCTCCCTCAGGTGCAAGAGAGGGAAACTGGTCATTCGGCCCCCATGAAGTTGAAGAAGGATCGAGGCCTCGAACCAATGTAGTCATCGCAGGGTCGATATGGGCAACCGATGGAGTCGGCTTGGAAGCACCCCAGTCGGCATCGTCCTGCTCCTCCTCCACAAAGATGCTTTCACCCATCTCTTGATCACCTGCATGCTCAAAAGTAGGAGAAGAATAAGGTGTGGTTTCATCGAAGGTAACTTCACAAGTCTCCATGACATGATTAATTTCAAGATTAAGTACTCTATATGCACGTGAGTGGGTAGCATAACCAAAAAATTCCATCAGAAGAGTGAGACTCGAACTTGTCTAAGTTACCTTGCTTAAGAATGAAGCACCTACACCCAAAAACTCTGAAGTAGCTCAACTTGGGAGGAAGCCCAAATGACAACTCATAACAAGTCTTCTTTGTAAAAGCTCGAAGGAAAATGTAGTTGGAAATGTGATAGGCTGTGTTGATTGCTTCGGCCCAATACTGCCTAGGAGTCCTATGCTCTTCGAGCATCGTCCTAGCCATCTCAACAAGGGTCCAATTCTTTCGTTCAACAACCCCATTCTATTGAGGCACATAAGGTGAAGAAAACTGATGCTCAAGACCTAAAGATTTGCAAAAGGCTTCAAAATGAGAGTTCTTGAATTCAGTGCCATTGTCACTACATATAGCTCTCATGGCATTCTTGGGAAGCTCATTTTGTAGCCTAAGAACCAATTCCCGCACATGGGAAAATGCTTCATCCTTGGACTCTATGAAAATGACCCAAGAATAGCAAGAAAAATCGTCCATGATCATAAGAACGTACCACTGCCCACCATCCGACCAAACCCGAGCTGGACCTACAGTGTCCATGTGAAGAAGCTCGCCCGGTTGTTTGGTCACACTTGGTTTATAGAGGAATGAGAAGCGGCAACCATCTTCCCGTGATGACACGGGTGACAAACCAAATCCTTCTCGAACTTTAGCTTAGGCAATCCTCGAATTAGATTAAGAGAGCTCAACCTTACAAGTAAGTCAAAGCTCAAATGAACAAGTCTCCTATGCCACTTCCAAAGCTCAGAAGAACTACCTGCCACCAAACACCAAGAAGTGCCGAAAGAGCGAGAAAAATTGGCATGAAAGACACAGCCAAAAGGCACAATCGAGCAAATAAGATCCCCACGAGAATCCAAAATGTGAGAAAGGCCTGGCTTAAGCGCACTTCGAAACCATCTCTAAGGAGTTGCGAGACCGGAAGTAGATTGAAATGCAAGCTCGAAACCAAAGAAACATCCTTGAGCACAAAGTTCTGATTGAGCCTTACTGACCCACGGGAAAGCACCTTACCCTTACCATTGTCCCCAAATGTGATGTACTCCTTGGAGGTCATGGGGTTGAGGCTGGAGAACCAATTTGAATTACCGGTCATGTGGCGCAAGCACCCAGAATCAATAAGCCATATGTTCTCCAAGCCTCCATGCTACATCAATAGAAAGACATGGGATGAGCAAATGATCCAACACTGAGGTTAGTAAACTGAGGAGAATACCAGTGCTAGGTCATTTTCTCTGGAAAAGTGTTAGGAAAAACACCACACATGCCATGTCCCATGGGAGAGAAGCGATCACCACGAGAGAGAAAAAGTGGTCCACTAGAAGTGTAGGACTGAGAGCCACTGCCATAGGACCTGGAGTCATATTGAGGATGACTTGGTCCACGCTGGGCATGACCATCATGTGGTCTCACAAATTGAGGCCTAGCACCTTGAAATCTTGCACCTCTCGGTCTAGTGTTACGCCTCTGAGTAGGTGAACTATGCATGTCATGAGAAGGGCGATGCATGTTCTTCTCATAAAGCTCAAACTCATGCCTCTCATCTCTCTTCCTCCTAAAGAAAAACTCAAATAAGTGACCTTCCCTCTTGCAATAGTCACAGTGATACACCTCTCTCTTGGGTGGTGGATGACTCACTCTGTTGTGGGCATGGTTCACTCTTGAAAATGGCTTGGCTTTACGAAGGGGCTTATCAGAGATGTTTGGTAGAGTGTCAAGTGGGTTCCTGAGGTGGTTCAGTTTTGGAATCCACACTTGTTTCTGAGGAGGAGTTTTGAGAGGCTCCTCAAGTACTCCATCCTCACACTCACCTTAGTAGGCTCAAAGGGCTTAGGTGGGTTAATCTTTATTAGCTTGGGAGCATTGGTGGGTTTCTCACTTGTGCTCAAACCACTGTGTTCACCAACCTTGCCAAAGACATTGTTACCCTTCCCACTTGAAGCAAACCATAAACCTATTGTGTCAGTACCCCTCTTGTACTGACTCATCATCATGCCGAACCATGGTTCACTGCAAGAAAGCCAACTCAACATGCGCCGAAGGAATGTGTTTTCCTCTTTGGTCTTTCTCTTGTCTTGCCTACAGTTAGCAAGCTCTAGCTCCAAAGCTTCACAGCAAAGACACCGAGTACTAGTACCATCCGCACTAGACTTCTCAAGAAAAGCAATCCTAGCAGCCTTCTCAGAAAGCTCAGAGCACAACTCGGCACAAGACTTGCAAGGACCTGACAAAACAGGCTCAGCTCTAGCCCTATCCAACTTCTCAACTAAAGCAGAATACTTAGACTGCAAAGAAACAAGAATAGACATGTGAACAGCGCATTCATCACACTCAGTCTTGTTTGGCAGAGCAGCTCTCTCCTTCTTGACACACTCAAGTTCATCTAAAGCCTTGAGATACTTAGCCTTGAAGCTATTGCGCTCTTTAGCAGCACGAATGAGCAAAGCATCTTTCTTAAGCATGGTGTCATTCATAGATTCAAGTTCAGTGAAGAGAGATTCGATTGTGTATTCTACCTCAGGCTCAGAGTCAGTCTCGTCATTGTGGTCGATGGAGGTGTCATTAGCCGCCATGGTGCAGTAACCTCCTCGACGCTTGTCGGCATAGAAGCTCAAGCCGTTGAACTTGTTCTCGGTCTTCTTCTCGGACTCATCTTCACTTGGATGAGAGTCACCCTCAGAGTCAACGTTGTTGAAAGACACGACGAGTGCCCACTGCTTTGCTTCCAGCTGCTCAAAGTACTTCATCTTCATGCGCTCGGGGTTGAAGCCTTTCTTGGACTTGTACTTGTCCTTGTGCTTGGAGTGGTCGGGCTTGCCAGAGCAGCTCTTGTGCTTGTTGGGGCAGCTGACAACATAGTGGTCAGGCTTTCCACATCCAAAGCAGCCTTGCTTGCTTCCACCATGTCAACGGTTCAAGCGGTTGTTGTGAAACCGTGAGAACTTACTGATGAAAAGCGCCAGCTCATCATCCCCAAAAGCCTCCATCTGCTCCTCTGCTATAGACACAAGAGAAGACAAGGCAAGAGGCAATGGTGATGGGTTAGCCAAAGAAGAATTTGGACTTGAAGTACCTGACACCAAAGCCATGGTCAGGGCAGATGGATTCTTGATCCTCGCCTGTGTTTGGAGGTCGATCTCAGTGGACTTGAGCTTGCTGAATAGCTCTTCCATGGTGAGAGTCTGGTAGTTGGCCGATTCAATGATCGCCTGTACTTTGACCTCCCAAACCTTCTGATCTAGAGCATGTAAAAGCTTGAGTGCTCTCTGATGATCGTCATAAGGCATCGCTGCATTGTTAGCTCGCATGTTGTTGACAATGGTGGTGAAGCGAGAAAACATCGAGTCAACTGTCCCTCCATCAACTTGGGTAAAGTTCTCATATTCCCACTTATATGTCTCATAGATTCTGGTTTTGGCATGGGCTGTACCCTCATGGAAGCTTTGAAGCCTCCTCCAGATCTCCCAAGCAGTCACATAATCAGAAACATGATCAAACTCAGAAATCGACAAAGCATCATAAAGCTCGACTCGGGCAATGTTGTTGGCATTGTGTTGGCCGATCTGCTCTTGATTTACCCGTGCACTGAGCACCTAGTAATCGGCATTCTCAATGATCTCCCAAACACGCCAATCGATCCCTTGTAGATACGCTTGCAACCAGATCTTCCAGTACGAGTAGTTTTCCCCATTGAATTGGGGTGGCTTACCCGATCTATGATGCAAAGCCATGTCGCCTTCTGGATCACAGACTGATTAAGGTGGAGTGATCCTTAACCAGCTCTGATACCAATTGAAGGATCAAAAATGGCGACCAGAGGGGGTGAATGGGAGCCAAAAACTTTTTCTTTAAAAAAACCCGACCAGGTAGAAACACTGCCGAGCACCACCAAGCCAAGGAAAGAAAACCTGACCAGGTAGACTGAGCACCCTCGAACCAATGCACGAGAAGAGAATAGAAACAGAGAACAAAATGCAACTAGTTGGGAGCTGGTCAAGAACTCGAAGAAACCTAGTCAGCAACTGATTCAGACCACATCAACCATGATGGTCAGCAACAAGATGTACACTGGTCGGAAAGACTGGTCCAGACCATGTCGGTCTCAGTGGTCGGGAACCAAAATGGGAACTGGTCTCAAAACCTAGTCGGGACCATGTTGACCACAGTGGTAGGCAGCAAACTAGAAGCTAGTCGGTTAGACTGGTCGGGACCAAGGCAAAGAATGGTCGGAAAACTAGTCGAGACCACACAGCTCACGGTGGTTGGCAAAAGGTCAGAAGCTGACTGGAAACTGGTCAGGTGCCCATGACCTAGAATGGGAGGCGCTTCAGCGCTGCAGTGCTACTGATGTTCTCCCACCACTAGCATCACCAAAGCAGTTAGCCAACCATCGACTCAAGAACCAGAGAACTTGGGTCAAGGGCAAATGCTGCTCAACGGAGCTCACTCGGCACCTAAGCGCACAATGCTGGTAGCACTGCTATTAGTCCCTACACTGGAGTCCCTCATGCAGTTAGAAAGAAAAGTGTCAAAGGAAACTCAGGAAAGCCACCTGCTCGGAACAGCAGCAACGTGAGAGAAGTTCACCAAAAATTGAATCTGACTAGTGCAGATCGATTGCAGACTCTGCTCAGGTAATCACATGGGAGAATGAAAGCTATCCCCAAGAAATCGAAGCCTAATTTCAACACAGTGGCCAGGAATCGTAGATCTGGGCCGAAGAAGACAGTTTTCCTTCAAAACACAAACTACTCGGTTTCTTGATGCACGTGTGGAATTGGTTCAATTCCCTTGAGGATCTAGTTCATCACTTGACAAAGCATCAATCAACGCAAAAATATTGACCCAAATCGGTCAAAAACGAATGAATCAAAGTTCGTCAGCAGACCACAAAAAGTCAACACAGCACAGAGAACAAGCCGAGTTCACAGATCAAAACCAAAAAGCCCGGAGGGCACAAGGAGGATTCGGGCCGCCATTCCCACACACAATATCTCACAAATACATGGGTGAAATTTTTGTTCTTGGACCACTAAAAGAACATGAACAAGAAAAGGGGAAAACTGAAATAGGCAGAGAGCAGCGGCGGCGGAGTGGAGAGGTGGGAAAGAGGTAGGTTTGGTGGGGGCTGTCCACTCCTATTTATATGCCTACTACACAATTCCACTACTACCCCTAGATATTATTGGAGCGAACCACCTAGCCAACGGCACTATGGTCCAACTCAGGATTTCCTGATTGGACAACCACCACGCCTTCTCATTGGTAGCCTTGCCTCGACGCAATCTCCCTGATGCCGCCACGTGCCGTCCGTCCGCATCAGGACCTCCCGGGTTTTGAGGCGCAAACTCGTGAAACTCGCCGCTGATGGTTTTGAGGCTAAACCACCAAACCGTCCGCGAGTATCGTACCTCGTACGCATCCCACGCCGATGTTTTGAGGACAAACCACCAAACCTCCTCTCAAGTAGCGTAGCCCTACGCGTCCCCCGCCATGTACACTTGCACTCGTCGATGTCCCAAGTGCCTGCCCTGCGGCTGGCCACTCGGCCGTCTGGTCCCTCGATCCAAGCCTCGCGTCTGCCCTTCACCGCACCGGGTCTGTCAGCACGCATGCCCTACTTGACCTTTAGCCGACGGTTGCCACCGCCTCCGGACTCCACACCTACACATCACTAGCCAAGAGACACATTTCGACACATAACCCTGTGCCAGGGGATCAGTAGAACCACCAAGACCGACCACCAACCATAGTGTTGGACATGTTGACAATCGCTCATCACACCAACAAAAGATGCTACACCATGATATGGAAAATCATGTGTCCGCACCTTGTACTTTTTCGCATCTCATGAATGAATAAAAAAGTGCTTTCAATTTTAGTATGTTTTTTATTCATTTCCATGTCATGAATGAATAAGAAGTACTTTCATTTATAGTTCAACTTTTCGTTCATAAGTTTAAGGTAGCCTCAACTCTGCTTCATCCGAATCAAGCCCCTCTCGGGGGCTACCACCCCGGCCCGGCATAGGGCTTAATAGGATTAATAGGATACTCGTACCAACAGGTTGCAACTTCTTTTCTGGAAGCTTATCACTGGCCTGGAGCAATTTAGGGATGGGTGACCGACCGGGAAGTCTTCCCAGGTGCGCACGTCGAGGCCGGGCCCTCTTACATCCAACTGCTTATCTAGGACATAGACTGCCCTCACAGACTAACACTAGTCTTTTCTGTGCACTTTATCCTCACTCGTGCGCACCCGGAAAGACTTCTCGGTCGGTCACCCATCCCTAAATTGCTCCAGGCCAAGCACGCTTAATCGTTCATAAGTTTAAGGTAGCCTCAACTCTGCTTCATCAGAATCGAGCCCCTCTCGAGGGCTACCACCCCGGCCCGGCATAGGGCTTAATAGGATTAATAGGATTCTCGTACCAACAGGTTGCAACTTCTTTTCTGGAAGCTTATCACTGGCCTAGAGCAATTTAGGGATGGGTGACTCACCAGGAAGTCTTCCCAGGTGCGCACGTCGAGGCCGGGCCCTCTTACATCTGACTGCTTATCTAGGACATAGACTGCCCTCACAGACTAACACTAGCCTTTTCTGTGCACTTTATCCTCACTCGTGCGCACCCGAAAAGACTTCTCGGTCGGTCACCCATCCCTAAATTGCTCCAGGCCAAGCACGCTTAACTTTGGAGTTCTTTTGTGATGAGCTTCCAGAAAAAAGTTATAACTTGTTGATACGAGTATCCTATTAATCCTATTAAGCCCTGGGACGGGATGTTACATACTCACCCCCAAAGAAGACCGACGTCCTCATTGGTCAACCCCAGGCCAGGAACGTCCCCTCTTGGCCACGTCCATGTGTCCAGTGCCAGGGCATGTTTCATGTTGTAAGACCACTCAGGATCCACACCAGCCATGCACACCATGCTTGCGCAACTGACACACGCGCAACTTGAAACCGCAAGGGTTGGCTCTGATACCATTTGTAGCATTCCGCCTCCTCGAGGCCGGGCCCGCTTACATCTGGCCACTTATCTAGGACATAGACTGCCCTCACAAACAAACATTAGTCTTTTCTACGCACTTTGTCCTCACTCGTACGCGCACCCAGGAAGACTTCCCGATTGGTCACCCATCCCTAAATTTCTCTAGGCCAAGCACGCTTAACCTTGGAGTTCTTTTATGATGAGCTTCCGAAAAAGAAGTTGCAACTTGTTGGTATGAGTATCCTATTAATTCTATTAAGCCCTGGGCCGGGGTGTTACAGGTACAAGGGGGAACCCCCTAAGTTCCTAAAAAACTCATACGTTTTTTTGAAATTTGGCGTCTATTCTTCCTTATATGCCTCGATATGTGTTCTTACTTAGTCAAAAATGCCATGAAAGTTTCCCAAGGGTCGAGGGCTATTGAGCCATGAGATCGCCTACACCCCTACGCTACGGTACCTCCACTCACTCCCTCCCCTCAAGGGGCACTACCGTGCATCGAGTTTACTAAGCAAGAACACAATCAAGCTAGCAAGAAAGAAAAAGACTTAAAACCCATGAAATATATATATCAGTGTAATGTTTCATAAGGCTACCGAGGCCACACCACCACGGCTCATAAAAACTAACCTATTACATGGGCCTTCCTGCCCAGATTTGACTCACAGGTCACCTTCTTCACCATCAACATCTGGAGGGATGACCTCAGGCTCAAACAACTTCATCAACTCGCCCCTAGGAACCTCAGCCGCCTTGACCAAGGCTAAGTGCATCTCATGGTTTTTGGCCTCGGACTTGTTGGGTCGGACAATCAAGCCATGTTGTACGTATAGCCCGAGCGGACAACGGCCAGCGCCCTCTTCACGCCATGATGAAGCATGATGCGGATTCACTCCTGCATGACATGGCCATGGGCGTACATCCACCGGATATAGGAGCCCCCACACACGTCGCCCTCGACCTCCTCCTCAGGGTTGACCTCTAGGCTGTCGCAGACCGTGGTAATGCCACCGCGAAGCTTCTCGTCAGCATTGCATCAGCCCAGTAAAGCTCTTGAAGCATCTTGGCATTCTGCTCGGCCTCGAGTTTCTGCTCCTTGAGGTCTAAAGATGAAGCCGAATTAGCCCTGACAAAACAAACACTTGGGCCGAGAAAATAAAGCCAAAGAAGGAAGCTCACCATTTGTATGGGTCTCGAGGGCCACGAACTCGTCCCGCTAGGCCGCGATCATCTTGTTGGCCTCCGCCAAGGCATCGGCTGTGTCCCTTTTCTTCTCTCTCAGCTCCTCAATCACCTTGCCGGTGTCCTCGAGGGCCTCCTTCTTTGGCCAGATGGTCCCCTTAAACAACACGATCTCACAGGCTTGAGCCTTCATGCGAGTGGATGCCTCCATGATCTGCGTGTTGAGGGTGTCACGCTGGCTCGTCATTCGGACGAGGTCGCCCTCGAGCTCTTTAATGTGCTCCGCCATTGAGGCCGAATCCTCGAGGGCCAAGCGTGCCTCCTCCTTGGCCTGGGTCGCCTCCCCTCGAGCCGCGACAGCATCTTCTTTGGCTTGGGCCACATCCTCCCTGGCCTTTGATGCGTCCTCCTTTGCCTTCATCGCCTCGGTCTGGGTGGCCTCGAGCTCTGCTCGAAGCATGGGAACCTGCTCCCATCCACCTTTCATCGCGTGGATGAATTGAGACTTGATTTGGGAGCACCCCTTCAGGTCCTGGAAATGAAAGGCACAAGGTAGGATTAAGCATTAAAATAAGACAACTCGACACCAGGACCGTAAAAGAAGACCGATTACCTCAAAAGCCCTGGTCAAATCTTCAGCGGTAATGTCAACGGCCGTCCGTAGAGAATGCTGCAACAAGGCACGGAACTCCTCGATGTGCTCCCAGCCCTCGACCTCTGCCATGTCATCCATCTCAAAAAAAGCTTGTCAGGGTCCACCGAGTCCTAGAGTCGAAGAGCCTCTTGGCCCTAGTGAGGAAGCTCCTTCACTGTCCACTCCTGCACGGCCGCCATGATGATGTGCCCCAGCTCAATTAAGCTGCCATGACGGAGCACCCGATCGGCCAGAGTAGGGAACAATGACTCCACCTCGACCCCCGACGACTCAGTCTCCTCCACCTTTTGCTTCCCTTTGGCAAGGCAACCAGGGGCGTACAGGTCAAGGCCATACCAGGACCCTCAGCTAGCCGACGCCCTAGCTGGCAGCAGGCGAGGGAGCATCGCCATCGCAACTACCCCTGCCATCGACACCTCTAGTGGGACCGCTTGCGCGATCGGCTGCCCCGCCGCTCTCCCCGCCCCCGACGGAACATCCTTGGCCACTAACTCCTGCGGTTGGCTCGAGGTTAATGGCTTCAGCCACCTGTCCTCTTGCCCCACGTACAACGGGGCCTCCTCTTCATCCCGTGGCTGCTGTGGCGGGCTCGAGGCCACCGCCTTTTCCTGTTGCTATCGCGACGGGCTCGAGGCCACCGCCTCTTTGTGTTGCTACAGCAGCGGGTTTGAGACCGCCGCCCCTTCTGGCTATGGTTGCGACAGCAGACGCAAAGATGCCTGCTCCCCCTGCTGCTATTGGTGTAGTTGGCCCGAGGTCCATAGCTCGGCCGGCTACCGCTTGTACAGCTCCTCCTACCGCTGCCGCTGCTCCTCTAACTCATGCAGTCCCTACGGCCACGGCTCCCATGGCTGCTGCTGCTGTTGAGGGAGTTGCACCCCTGTCTCGAGCAGGCGGGCCACCACCACCTCCGTATCATGAGTAGAGGAACCCGCCCCCTGGTCCTCGATGGTTATCGAGGCCTCCTCCATCAACCCTGACACACGACTGCTAGCGTCGACCCCGAGCTCCATGATATCGGAGAACGCCTTGATCTGCTGCTGACTCAGGGCCGTGTCACCTCCCGTCGTGGTCCTCGGGGCACCCAAGTCTGCAATGGAGGCAGCGCCTGTCAGCTTACCCCAAGCCATAGTAGTTAGGGCTTTCACAAGCCAAACGGCCTCCACCGCTGTTCAGGCTCCCGAGACAGCACCTCTCGCTAATGCCGCCATCCTCGTGACAGCCTCAACCTTAAGCCGTTTGGCTGCCATGGGGGTCGCCTCCTTCGTCGGGCGTTTGAGCCTAAGAACATGCACAAAGTGGAGAATGTTAAACACCCTACAAACAGCAAAAAAAGGGAAACAAAACTGCAAAGCATGAAAGCTTACACCATTGGAATAAGGGGCACCCTCATGGGTACCCTCGAACCACACGGGGGCTACTGAGACCCCTCCTCGATGGACCCTTGCTGGATCCAGAGCCGCCCGGGGCCGTGACCGGCGACGCTCTTGGCATCCTCTACTCATCCGAGGCCGACTGACCCCAGGTCTGCGCGCCAAGCATTGAAGACCAGGTATGGGGCGGCGGCATGATGGACTTGCCTCGTGATGAAGCCGGCGGTGTCCCCCCGCACGTGCGCCGCGATGTCGACCCCCCTGGGTCAAGGGGTCAGACGTCCTCCTCTCCTGATGCTCCGAGGCCCTCGACAGGCATCGAGGCTGCCCTCGATGCCTAAGAAGTCGACCCCGCCTCGACCATCTCCTGCGTAAAATGGACATTAGCTCAGGGGGGATCGAGCAGCAAGGTGTGAAGATGTGCCTCCGCCCCTTCATCACCATCATCGCCCTCGTCTCATTCCTCCTCTTCTTCTTTCGAGGGAGACTCCTCCATAGGAACCCCCTCGCAGCTCTACTTCGCACGACGTTGGTCGAGCGCCAGGCGCTCGAGGCTCTTCTTTTTCTTCTTCTTCTTTTCCTTATCCTTATCCTTATCCTTATCCTTCTTTTGCTGCTGGGTAGTAAAGTGTCTCATCGGACGATCGTGCTCGTCCTCCTTGACCAGGGGCGTCGACCCCCTGAAATCTATGACCCCCTACACACAAACCCATGAGAGAGGAACATTAGGACGAGGCAAAGAAAAGAGGAACTCAAGAGTAATAGATCAGGACACTCACTAACTGTATGTGGCCATCGTCTGGCAGCATTAGGATGTTGTTCAACTTCTCAGCCGTGAACGGGCCGGCGAGCGCCCCCTTCACGCGCCTCACAACCTCCTTGATGGGAAGCTTCTCGGCCGACATCTGACACCCCTCGAGGGGCGCCCCTGGCCCCATCTAGTCCAGGTGCAGCGAGTGCTGCATCAACGGAAGGACCTCCGACTATGGAAAGCTGAGACGACAATCCCGATGATTAGGCCCTGGTTGCACAGCGTCCTCAGCGCGTCGAGGAGGGGGTTCAACCTTGCCTAGTTCTCCCCCGCCACGCTATGTGGCCAGTGATGTGGGTGCCCCTCGATGGTACGTATGGTGTAGTGCGGCAGCCAGTCATCATCATTCCAGAGGTAGAACCACCGGGCATGCCACCCATCATGGTTGGAGATCAGACCCATCGGGATATACTGCTCTGCCTGCTTCAACGCCAAGTTGCAACAACCATCGTGGACAATGCTCCTCTTCCTCGGTGACACCGGCTTGGTGAAGAACTCCCCCTTAAAGAGATGGAGCCATAACTCCTAGTGTGGCTCCATCCCTAGGTACCCCTCGCAGACCGTAGCATAGATTGCCGCATTGGCGATGGCGTTGGGGGAGAAATGCTGGAGCTCGACCTCGTAGTGGTTGGTCAGTGCACGCATGAATCGACTCGGGGGCGCCCTGAGCCCCATCTTGTGGAGGGCGATGAAGCTCAGGACATAACCCTCCAGTGGATTCGGCTCCCGATCATTCCTGGGTGGCACCCTCCACTCCGGCCGATCAGCCGAGGTCATGGGGCAAAGGAGCCCCTTGTCCACTAACTTCTGCAGCTCCTGCGCCGTCATGGCTGAGGAAGCCAATCGTCCATGGGAAGAAGCTCCACACCCATGGCAGAAGATTGGATTTTCTCAACGGACGGACGGGAAGGAAGGTTCCCAATCTCTCTTCCTCCCTCTTTCTCCTTTCCTTGCGCTAACAGATTGGATTGCTCTGCTCTCTAGCGGCAGCGGCGGTGATGGTAAGATGGCAAAGTAGGGAACGGATGGAACCCTACCCCTCTTATTTGCAGGTGGACCAAAGGGCAACGGGCGAATCCAACGACGAGGTAGGTAAATCCCCGTGTTTCATGCGCCTACTTAACTGCTCCCTCGATTCCCGGGTACAGGAACATGCGTCGCACACCTGTTCTCTAGCTATTGTCCACGCCCCCCACGACTGTGCCATTCCATCTCCTACCTAAAAGGCGCACCCAATGGATGGGAGGAGTTAGTCACGGATGATATCTTCTACAAGAGGGAATACGGGCCTCGGCCCCATGTAAAAATCTCAAGGGAGTGAAGGCTGGCCCTCGACCAGGGTTCGATAGCCGCCCTCGAGTATCTGAGTCAGGGATGACCAAGGGGGAGCTGACATGAGTCCTTTACTCAAGAGCTAACTCTCGAGGCCCCCTCGGACATGTTCAAGGCAAAACAAAAAGACAACTATGGAATCCCCTCGGAGGGAGGCATCGAGCCACCGAACCCTATCAAATGGGATCGGGATCCATGTGTCCATTTGTTTGCTTCAATGAGAGCGCCTCCATGGCCTCCAGTCGACCCCTATCGAATGGGGCATGAGCTCTCACTTGAATTACCCGATAATAGCTCACCAGAGGACATCGAGACTCGCCCATCGAGGGTAGTACGACGCTTTTCACCCCACATCCGATCGAAAGGACTCATGGGGATTACACGCCAAAAAGCTAGGAAAGCCTTGACCATACAAGGCCTGGGGGCTCGGCTACATTTGGCACACCTCAATGAAAGAGGGGTGAATGCACTCTGGGGCTTGAGTACTCAAGGTACCCCTCGATCACACACCTAAGAAAGCCCTCAGAGGAGTCTTCTCTGAAGGGTACGCTCGTGCGCACCCTTCGAAAAATGACAAGCACTATGACTCTAGTTCATGAGCCTCTGTGTGAGTGCCAGCACTCGCATCGAGACTCAGGGGCTACTGTTGGGTACCTGGATACGCGGTACACTAAACCCTGACCCTAGAGAAATATTCCCTAAAGTAATTAGCACAAATTCTAGGAAAAGACTCACCACATAACAAGCCCACAGCTCTCTAAAAAAGACAAGGACCAATACTCAGGAAACAAGTCATACAGGGCTGGCCCACAAATGGGATGCACTAACCCATACGAGCCCCACCTCGACGGGGGGCCTCAAGTGGCGGAGCTCGGCGTGGGCGGTCCACCCCTCGTCGAGTGACTATCTCCATGCGGGCGGATGACCCCCTGTCGACTGCTGCTCCCCTTCGGCTCACCTACTTCTCGTACGGGATCTAGGACATTTAATGCCCCCGCCAACTCCTGCCTAACCTCATGGCCACAGCAGTGTTACAGTGACCAGGTACGATGGTCAAATCCTCCTTTTACCGCCCATACCCAGAGAATTAGTGGTTCGTACTGCACTGTTAGATCATGCTGGAGACTGTGCCTCGTTAGGCAGCCCCTCGAAATGCATTCTCAACCCCATTCCTGAGGCTTGGTCTTATTCGTCCGGCCTCAGCCCCCTCGACTACCCCTCAATATGGACCTGATGCCTCTAGTTAGCGCTCCAACAACTCTGACACGACATCTACAAGGGCTAGCACGCCCATGCATGGGCATAGGCCTTTCATTGACCATCACCGGCATCATCATATGCACCCGAAGGACAGCCATCATCTCCAAGCACGTCGCTAAAGGGCAGGCCATGCCCGGCGCACGCCTCTACAGCGGCTATGACATGAACGGCATCAACCCCTCAACGTCATCACCTACGATAGCCCTAGGGTTCCTGTACACCTGAGCCTCCCCTTGGCCTATAAAAGGGGACGCCAGGGGCTAGTTTGAGGGATCAGATGAACATTCGAACAAGCATCGAACAACACTTAGAGAAATCCAAACTCACCACGAGCAAGGTGTAGGCATAGCATGCCTAGGCTTAGGCATTGCTCTGGACTCCCCGTTCACACTCACTTGCTTGTATCCCCCCATACAAGCACTTCGGTGCAGGATAATACAATCTCTCTCCCCCACTGGACGTAGGGCCTTCTCTTGACCGAACCAGGATAAAAATCGTGTGTTCATCTTGCATCACCATCTAGATTAGGGAGCACACAACATTTCACTCATTGGGTTCTTGTCCACAGGATAGAACACCGACAAGATGTTGAGAAAAGGAACAATCCTCAAGGCAAAGTCATCTCCTAAATTTCCATTCTTGGTACTTAGGGTTTTTATAGAAGATTAAAAAGAAAGAACATAGGTCATTCTTACTCCTCATTTAGCACTCTTGAGTCACTCGAAGTATATAGCGTCCTCACTAGGGCATAAAATGTTTTCCCTTCTTGTTACATCCTACGTCTATTAGGCTTATGTGGAGCTTGGTAGGGAAAATCAAGGTAGCATACTTTGCATTGCAAATATTGTAAAGTCAAAGCAAGGATCTTAGGAGAGCATTGTAATAATCCAAAATCAAGATATGCAAGTGTGTGGAAAAATGATGAACTAGGTTTCTCCTTTATTTGGTAAAATCTCTCTTTCTCTATTTTTTTCATTGAGACAGGGCAAGCAATTTTTTTTGCATGGACTTCAGTGCGTCTATCTATGTATGAATACTTATTTGCCTAGCCCTTTTCTTATGTCTCATCTACTAAACAATATTTAGAGACAAATATTCTAACATTTGAAACATGGAGCAACCTATTTTTGTGGAAATGGAAAGCATGTTTTTGCGTACTTCTAGTGTAGAAGCAGCATGAATATGTGGTGTGTGTGATCTCGATCTTACGACTATGACAAACTCTCACTAGGGTCGACAAGATTTGACAAAACTCATCACAAATGCAAGTTGCAATCAAGGGTTATTTGAAATTGAGAATATGGGTAGGAATTTTCTTGCTAGTGAGGAGTGAATGATACTATGGTTTTATGACATTTGCAAAATAAATCTATAAGTACCTTGAACGGACATGGTATGATTCATGAGCCAAGAACTATATCACTTTCATCAACAACTTAGTCAATATGATCCCTATAAGATTTTACCCGTAAGCATGAACGTATGCAAGAATTGAACTTTATGTCACAACTAATCTTTAAATGTCATAACTCAAGCCATGTTTCATTCAGCATGCAGAAATAGTTCTTTCCATTATCATTTTCATTTTAAGAATAAAGCAATTATAGAGGAATGAGTAAAATGGGAAGAGGCAAAGGGATCAAACCAGACAAGAAGGATGTAGTCGACGAGGCGAAGCTGCCTGGTGGGCCCATGGTGCTCTAGCGGGGTGCCGACCCCACCATTGGGTGCCAGTTGTGTTGGTTTGAATCTCCTTTAGTTCAAAATACAACCGTGCACTTTGTTTCCTCGTTTGCCTTCTAGGTGGGCGTTGCCCGACCCCCTAATTGGGTCATTTTTCATCATGTTAGCGGGCTTGGTCATCTATGACAGTGTGGTGTGCCCGTAGTGGTTCAGAATAGAAGTTGGGGGATCAGTTGATCCCCCCACACATTGAAATTTTGGGTGATCTGAACTCAAAGACAGAAGAAAATGTCAAGTGCACATGTCCTGCTGGTGTGTTGACACCAGCAGGACTAAAATTCTTTATTTATTCAGACGAGAAACATTATTCAACCAAGAAACTCTATTCGTTCAATTGATGGTAACAAAATCAAATTGTAGGCACTTTTACAAATGATGGAAATAAAAAATTTAAAAAGGGAAATAAACTAAATAGGTGCCTATTATTCTAAACTCTAGGGTGATCCAGGGAGGAGGTGGCTCTAAAAGATCCTTGCACCCTATGGCATTTGTGAGGCGTTTGAGCTTCGCATTGGTGCTAATGCGAAGATGGAAAAAAATTTCTATCATGTCTAGGTTTGCCACTTAAGCTCAGAGACTGTCTCCTCTAAAATCCTATTTTTATTCATAAGGGAGGCAGTGACTTGCAGCAGCCTCTCCATGTTCGCCTTCTCCTCCTGATCATCTTGGAATCTTCTTGCAGGACAGTTGATCGGTGGTGGATTCATCCTCCGGCGGATAGAAGGGCAAGTCGAGGAGCCATGAGACTCCCGCAACTCCTTCGTTTCCTCCATGTTGAGAGGGGGGAATATCGCCTTTCCTTTTCCCGGCCCACTGCCTATGATCTGGTGGTTTTTTTCCAGAACAGGGGTGTGGCCTGAGTGTAGGAAGTGCTATAGTCGGTACTCTCGATGATGTCTGAGGAGATGGTGATGGCATGCTGGTTTGCCGCCATCGGAGCCTTCAACGCCAATTGACCCGTGGTGGGCCAAACCGGCGTGGTTGAACAGACAGGAGACATCCCGATCTCCCTGCATGGAGTGAGAGACCGAGAAGCTGGCGTGGGGCGCTAGGGGCGCCATGGGGTGGTCGGTCGACCCCTAGGGGGATCGGGCGACGCCCCCAGGATCCCCTGCATCACTCCAGCAGGTGGTGCCATGGCCAGAGGTACTAGATCGACTACATTGATTGCTAGGGCTAGTTCCAAGCTATCGGTGAGTGATCGCCTTGGCATGGGTGAATCGGGATGAGGTGGCACACTAGTGTTCTTGCTGGTGGGAGCCTTGGGAGTTGATCTAATGGCACTGTGAGGGCTCAAGGGAAGTAGAAGGGTGCAGGAGGCATGGAGGAATGGAGTGGAATGAAGAAGGAGAGAGGGGAGGTTTTATAAAGGCTAGGCAAGGAATTCCAGTGATATTCGGGTGATTTCAAAAGGGAGCGTTGGGGGAAACATTTGAATTCAAAATGGAGGTGCGGATCAGCTCAAACCCCACAAAGGAGGGATCGGCCGACCCCCTCTTTTTCAAGTTTGAATTTCAAATTTTGTGTTCCTCAATTCCCTCACTCTCCTCGCCGAGACAACGATTTGCACCGTGTCAAGGTGGCATCGCCCGACCCCATTTTTAGGAGCTCGAAATGGGCAGGGTCAGGTTCTGGGATTCACTAAATGGTGTGGTGCGCCCGACCCCTTACTGGTGCCTAAACCAAACTATGACTAAAACATCCTATCCTAGTGATAGACAATGTAAGAAAAAGATAAGACATGCAGATTTAGATTTTTGTATTAAGAATAAATTCTATCATGTCACATTTTTCTTCCCTAGGTTCATGTTCATGAAAAACTTTAAGACGATGGCCATTTACCTTGAAAACATTGCCGTCATTGTCCTAAAGCGTGACGGCTCCATGCGTCGCGGTGTCGATCACAAGGAATGGACCTTCCCATTTGCTTCTTAGTTTTCCATGGCCAAATAGCTTGACCCTTGAGTTAAACATGAGAACCTTGTCCCCTAGGCAGAACTCCTTTTGCTTGATCCTCTTGTCCTGCCACTTCTTAGTCCTTTCCTTATAGATCCTAGCATTGTGATAGGCCTTCCCCCTCCATTCTTCAAGTTCTGAGATTTGGAGCTTCCTATTCCTTCCAGTTGAGGGTAAATCCATATTCCACTTCTTGATTGCACAATGTGTTTTGTGCTCTAGCTCTATTGGCAAATGGCATGTCTTACCATATACAAGTTGGTATGGTGTCATACCAATTGGAATCTTGTATGCGGTCCTATATGGCCAAAGTGCATCTGCTAGCTTGCCTTTCCAAGCTGTTCCCATCCCATTGATAGTTTTCTGTAGAATGTTCTTGATCTGCTTGTTGGATGTTTCTGCTTGTCCACTCGTCTGGGGGTGGTAAGGTGTCCCAATGTTGTGCCTTGTCCCCACTTTTGATAGGAAGCGGTGAAACTTTATGTTTGTGAAGTGACTCCCTCTATCACTAATGACTAATCTTGGGGTGCCAAATTTGGGAATATGATCTCCTTGAAGATCTTCCTTGCATGTACAGAGTCAGCTGATCAGCAGGGCATTGCTTCTACCCACTTGGACATGTAGTCCACTGCCACCAAGATATAATCACAACCTTGAGACGAGGGAAATGGACCCATGTAGTCAATTCCCCATGCGTCGAATAGCTCCACTTAAAGATTGTTTGTGAGTGGCATGGCATCGCGGGTGTTGATGTTCCTATGCTTGTGGTAGCGAGCACATCTCTTCACAAAGTCCTTGGTGTCTTCGTACATGGTAGGCCAATAGAATCCTCTCTGCCAAATTTTGGTGTGGGTTCTAAATGCACCATAGTGGCCTCCATATTCTGCCCCGTGACATTTCTCCATGATCTTGATAGCTTCAGTCATGGGTACACACCTCCTCAGCACACCATCTTGGCAAACCCGATAGAGATATGGGTCATCCCATAGGTGCACTTTCCTCTCTTTGATAAGCTTCTTGTTGTCTACCCCGGGTGGTACATAGCCTGAGACTAGGTAGTTGACGATGTTTTGCATACCACAGGTAGGTTACTAAGACTCTGAGGATCGTGTCACCCTGAAGATAGTCGTTGATGGGCAGATCCTATTTATCCTCGATTTGCATTCTAGACAATTGATTGGCTACCAAGTTTTCTACTCCCTTTTTATCTCTAATTTCTATATCAAATTCTTGGAGTAGCAGGATCCATCTTATTAATCTTGGTTTAGCATCTTTCTTAGTGAGCAGATATTTCAAAGCAATGTGATCAGAATAAATGACCACTTTTACTCCTACTAAGTAAGATCTAAACTTATCTATAGCAAACACCACAACCAACTTATCCCATGATGGTTCATTGAAGAATTAGATCATTATTGTTGTTCTTAACGATCATCATTCCTCCCTTCTTAGGAACTACTTGGACGGGGCTGACCCACTTACTGTTAGGAACAGGGTAGATTATGCCCATGTGCAAGAGCTTCAAAACCTCTTTCTTTACTACCTCTCTCATCGCATTGTTAAGCCTCCTTTGAGCTCCCTAGAAGGTATAGCGTCGGGTTCGATTTGAATGCGATGTGTGCAGAGAGCAGGACTAATTCCCTTGAGATCTTGCAGAGAGTATTCTAAGACAGAGCGGTGCTTCTCTAAGATGGTGATGAGTTTAGTAGATTCTTCGCCTGAAAGCTGATCGCTAATGATCATGGGGGTCTCTCTATCACCATTTAGGAAGGCATACTTAAGCCCAGAAGGAAGTGGCTTAAGCTCTATGGATGGCTTGGGAGGTGGTTTAGATTCATCCAAGTCTAAAGGTTCATCTAACTTGGTTTCTTCTTGAATGAAATCCTTGGTGTCCTCTTCTAAATCAGGCTGAGAGGCTTCTAATAGAGACGCTGACATAACCTCCTCTATCGGGTCAGGCCTGGGCATTGACTCAGCTCTGGAGTTAACAAAGCTAGCAAAAGTAATGGAAACATCTAGATGATTTTTGAGGTGACCCTTGAGGTGCCCTTCAGGATATCCCTCGAGGAATCTTATGATTGTGTGCCTGATTAACAAGTCAACCTCCTCCATATCAAAGATGAAGAAATTCAGGAGGATGGTGACCATGTTAATCAAGACAGAGACATTCTGTGCAATGCCACAACCCTCGACCAATCTCCTAGAAGGTAAATTGAGAAATTTGTTGGTCCAGGTTAGCAGTTCCTCGCCTAGGAGCGTTGATGCTAAAGATTTGGACATTGCGCTAACTCCTATAGCAGGTCATAAAGAGATTCTATAGTGATCCTATTTATGATACAAGGAACGGATGTGAAGCAGGATAAGAGTTTAATGACATCGGATAATGCCTCTGCCTCCCTGAGCCATTCATTGCTCATAATGGACATGAGCTCTTGAGCAGTCACCTTGAGGTAGCATGCCTCAAGATGGGTAGGGATGTGATCATTAGGAGCTCTACGTGCTGTAGATTTCTTTTACATAGGATAGTTTGAGACATTGCCAAAATCAGCAAATAGATTAGTCTCGATGTTAAGAGGATATTCCAAGGGATGCATTACTTCTTCCCTTGGAGGAGTTTGTGGTTGTGGTTTAGGTTCGATAGCTTGGAAGGTGGCTAAAGGAATTTCGACTGTCAAAGGTTCGTCCCTTGGAAGTTGATCTTCCTCAGGAGCTTCGTTATGATCAGCAGTGTAGGGGGTGTTCTCGAGAATGGTCACAAGAACAGCCTTACCTTCACTAATGGGTAAATGAAGGAATGCTCCTTTAGAGGCTAGATCAAGGAATTGTGCGATGGCTTGGCTAAGACCGAGGTAGAAATGTTGCATAAGGGTTGGCTCGATTGTAGCTAAATCAGGGCTAGAGGATGCTAAGTTGGTAAGATGCGCCCAGACCGCACCTAAAGACTCCTTCTCTTCTTTCCTGAAGTTCAAGATGTCTCTATGAAGACGATCTACAAGGGAAATAGGGAAGTAGATAAGACATAACTTGGCTTGCAGCTTCTCCAATTCTCCTCCTACACTACCTACGTAGTGAGTATACCACCGTCTGGCTTTTCCCGTCAAAGAGAACGGAATAGCTTCCACTTAACGGTTCCTTGCCTCATCCCTTTGGATGTGGATGCATGAACAAAGTTGTTCAAAATCACGTAGGTGTGTATAGGGTTTGTCATCTCCTTCTCCTGAAATGGGATTCTCCTGAACCATCGCTATGAGACTCGGGTGAAGCTCATAGTGACAGGCCAAAATGGCTTTTGATGAACTTGGTGGCTCCAACTCAGTGCCTAATGGAGCCGCATAATCGAAAAGAGTTGTTGGATCCATTGGATGTGTAGAAGGTTTTAATCAAACAAAGATAACTAATGATTTTTACCCTAGTTAAAACAGCTACCGTTCCCCGGCAACGGTGCCAGAAAGCTTGTTGACACCAGAAGTGGCAAACGGTTATACCGCAAGCGTATGGTAGTTAATGTTGCATTCACCAGGAGTATTCCAGGTATCATAATTTTCACAGGGAACGTGAAGTGGTTCAACTAGGATCAAGGTCGTCAGGTGATGATCAAAGGGTATAGGATTTGGGTATAGAGAGGTCTATCTAGCAGAAATATCATGCTGTGGTACTCTATGCATAACGAGGTTTACCACCTCTGTCCTTTACTGGGGGCGATAGATGAAATGGCGAATCGAGTTAAAGAGGTTTGCACCTCCTCCCTCACTAAGGCGACTATCCTATTCAACCCTGCTCTCACAATGTTAACTTGCCTAACACACATATAGGGAACTCTCCACCTAGCGAGGTCTATCACTCTCGAGCTAGGTGTCCTATAGTGCGACAAGTAGCTCACACTGGTAAGATGTTGTCTACGCACCACGTCTACACTAATCTTACTACTCTAAGCATAGTTAATGCTTCGAACAATTCACCAAAGTAAAACATTGTGCCAGTAGAAGACTGAATACTTAAAGTACCAAACTAGAATATTAAATACTAGAAGAGACTCGAATGTAAGACTTACAAGAAGACTCGCATCCGCTAAGGTGCTCCTCGGAGTTGACTCCCGATAGGCCGGGACTCCTCCTTGGGACTCCTCATTCTCTTCCCACTATTCTCACTCTAAGCTACTAAAGTAGTCTTCTTCCTATGATAGATGCCTATAATGTGAAGGACTTGGGGTTTTCAGGGGAGGTAGAGTAGGGCCTACTTTGGTGCCATGTCATCAATCCATGTGCCTTCAATCTCCCACCATTGGATCAAACCGACCTCCAAACCGACCTTGATGGAGGGTAGTGATCAAGCTAGCTGCATGGAGGCATGCACACATCAATGGGGTGCAACCAACCTTGGGAGCATCCAAAGATCGGGTCGGCCGACCCTCTCTATGGCAGGTGGCCCCCCTGGTAGCTGTCCCCACATGTCATGGAGTGTGTCCTTGGTGCTGGTTGAATTGTGTTGATGTCAGTTCCTTTGTTGTGGGCTATGAATCCTTGTGCAATGATCCTTGAATGTTGATTTAAGTTGCACTTGTGATCCAAGGGTTGAAGTTGAGCTTGGAAAGCTTCACGTGGATTGTTCCAGCTTGGCACCTCCTGGGCCCACAGTGTGGGGGTCAGTCGACCCCCTCACTGTAACTTTAGAGAGCCAGCTCTGCTCCTTGCTCCTCGGTCAATGCTTCCATGATGCTGAAGTTCATGTAGCAAACTTGTAGTGTTGCTACTTCTTCCATTTTAAGCTCTAGACCCTGAAAAGTACTTGATCGAGTACCTGCAACCAAATAATGGCATGTACAAGTGGAACCAAGTTATTTGTACCTATATCACTACTTGTTTTGTTGATTCTTTTCTGAAATGAGTGTCATGTTGACGGTTATGGTGGATCTTCAAGAAGAAGAAGGATAGGGACAGAAATGTTCACGTCTATAAATCTCAGCTTGTCGTAAAGGGTTTTTGGCAAGTTCAAGGGATTGACTACGATGAGACGTTCTCGCCGGTAGCGATGCTTAAATCTATTCGGATCATTCTAGCAATTGCTGCATATTTCGATTATGAGATATGGCAGATGGATGTTAAAACAACCTTTCTAAATGGGTATTTATAAGTGGACATGTATATGATACAGCCTGAAGGCTTTGTTGATCCTAAAAATGCTGGAAAAATGTGCAAGCTTGAGAAATCCATTTATGGGTTCAAGCAAGCTCTTGGAGTTGGAATATTTGTTTTGATGAGGTTGTCAAAGTTTTTGGCTTCCGTGAGAATGAAGAAGAACCTTGTGTTTACAAGAAGGAAAGTGGGAGCACTGTTGTGTTTCTGATCTTATATGTGGATGACATATTACTGATCAGGAATGACATTCCAATGTTGCAATCCGTAAAGACTTCACTAAATAATAGTTTTTCTATGAAGGATTTTGGAGAGGCAGCATACATCTTGGGCATTAAGATATATAGAGATAGGTCAAGAAGGCTAATAGGATTAAGCCAAGACACGTACATTGATAAAGTGTTGAAGCGGTTCAACATGGAATAGTCCAAGAAAGGGTTCTTGCCTGTGTCACATGGTATGCGCTTCAGTGATAAGTAGTATCCTTCCACTGATGCTAAGCACAAGTGCATGAGTAAGGTTCCATACGCATCGGCCGTTGGTTCCGTCATGTATGCCATGATATGTACTCGCCTAGATGTCGCATATACTCTAAGTGTTGCGAGCAGGTACCAAGCCAATCCTGGTGAGAGTCACTAGACACTGGTTAAGAACATTCTTAAATACTTGAGAAGGACTAAGGAAGTGTTCCTAATCTATGGAGGTGAGGAGGAGCTCGTTGTAAATGGTTACACTGATGCTAGCTTCCAAACCGACGCAGATGATTCACTATATCAATCAGGTTTTATGTTCACAATAAATGGTGGTGTAGCAAGCTGGAAGAGTTCCAAGTAGAAAACGGTCACCGATTCTATAGCAGAAGCCAAGTACATTGCGGCTGGTGGAGCTGCAAAGGAAGGTGTTTGGTTGAGGAGGTTCCTCATTGAACTTGGTGTGTTTCCTAATGCGTCGGGCCCATTTAATTTACATTGTGATAACAATGGGGCGATTGCACAGGCTAAGCAGCCTAGGGATCACCAGAAGAACAAATATGTACTCCAGAAGTTTCATCTCATTCGACAGTTTGTGAAACTAGAAGAGATCAAACTATGCAAAATACATACGGATTTGAATACAACAGATCCTTCGACAAAGGCTCTTCCACAGCCTAAGCATGAGGTGCACATGAGCTCTATGGGGATTAGACATCTTAGAAATTAAATCTAGTGCAAGTGGGAGATTCTTGGGAATATGCCCTAGAGGTAATCATAGAGATGATGATATTCTGATTGTATCTATGACATGCATTAAGTGTTCATTGAATTTCCATTATAGACAACTTGTGTTGATTGGCAATTATGTGAATTGTTTGTGGAACTCAATTACTTGAATGGTTATTCTAAAGTTGTCCCTGGTCAGCGTTCTTATGAGAACACACTTGAATATTAGACCAGCACATGTATTAGTTGATGGCTATGTTTCACAAGTCATGGACATAGAGATGTCGAACTAATAATGTGGGCACATGTGAGACATGTAGGCTGGACTGACCCAACATGAGATTGTCTCCAATCACGTCATGTACGTTATATCCTTAGACCCGAGATTGTGGTATGTATGTAAGATGTGAAACGTTCTACTTAGGGATTATCAAACACTGCTCCATAACTGGGTAGTTATAAAGTTGGTCTTCGGATGGTCGGGAAGCATGCTATGAGACATAGACAGTCAAGATGGAATTAGCCCCTCTCTGTATGAGAGATATCACTGGATCACTCAAGTGATTGGATCAACAAATGCATGGCCATGCTTGGGTTAAGTGTTAACCCACGAGTTTGAACCATATATCAGTGGCAAAGGGAATAACTTGTACATGGTCATAGTGGTTCGTTTGATATGATCTTTGCGTATGCAAAGGAGTTGTCATGCCTTGCTAGAGGCCGCTGTCAACTATTGGGCGAGTAGGGGTACTCGGTCCATGTCTATGTGTGCGTGAACCCATAGGGTCGCACGTTTAAGGGTTGGAAGCCTAATTCGGGTTGGACCTGAATTAAACAAGGCTTAGGGTTCCTGATGGACCTCTAGGTTAGAGTCGCATAGGGACGCCTATATAAGCAAGGGGTAGGGGCGAAGCAAAAGTGATCTGATTCGTTTTGATCGATTCAGCTGCCGTTGCCCACCCACGCTCACGCCTTTTCTCCTTGCGGACCTAGCAGTCCGGTTGCGCATTGCTTCTTCTGGCACGTGTGTGATACCTCGGAGGTGCTACATCTGCGACACGAGGATGGACCCGGTCGATCATGGTGGTCGGCTACTGGTCGACGATGAGTTGGACTGGTCGGCGACTAGTTGGACTGGTCAGGAACGTGCTTGGACGATCCACAAGTGAAGGGTGTACTTGATGGATGACCACGCAACTGCATGGCACTGCTGCGATGTGTTCGACTACATCGAGTCTTCCGCTGCATCTGTGCATCTAGTGGTAGTCCCGTGACCTATATCTAGCTGTAGATCCTGGTTTATGAGGTAGAAAAGTTTTATTTTCTGGCTAGCGTAGCACCCTCATAACCCTATAGGACCATGAGTTCTCGGTGTTTCTCAACCCGATTGAGCCTGTGCTCTGTCCAAGGCATACCTAGGAACTGCGCTATGACTTGTCCTTTAGTATTGACTTTGTCTAGTTGGTGTTATCTTGATTTTTTTCTTAAAAGCTCAATACAACATTTTCTATCTTCTATCGAGCTTGGGGACTACATGGGCCCACGTCACCTCACGGTGATTTGGGCCTATCTTCTGTTCTTGGTTCGCTTTTCCTGCCGTACAGGTGGTTCATGTTAACATTCCCATGATACTCTCTATCACATGTTAATGTGGGCCCACGTCCCAGGACACAAAAAGAATTTTTTTGGAAAATCATGCATCTTTCGATAGATCACCTTCCTTAACGGGAGTCGTGGTCGGGAGCAGACATATGAACTGCTTGGGAGAAACCAAGACAGTGCTGAAGTGGTTAGCATCTTCGCTAGTCAGTATGACATTGGTCAGGATCGCGTGGTCTGCATCTCCATTGCTCGGCATCACGTGGTCTGCATCTTCAATGCTCAGCACAGATCAAGGCGGTGACTTCCTCAAGATGCATGGTGCTTGGGGACAAGCTGTGGGAGGTATACACCCATATACCCTCACGGCTAGACTTTGGGCTGCTCAGACCAGACTGCCCAGATCACAAGATGGAGGTCGGTCCATCACCACCCTAGTCGGTGGGCCAGACGACAAAACGAAGCCCGTGGTCTGCTAACGCCCTGGTCAATGGGTCATGCGTGTCCTGAAGGCTACTTGGCGTGCAAGAAGTCTTAGTCCGTTAGATCTATTTGTAATCTCCAAGATACGGAGCAATGTAACCGACCACAGGGAAACCCTAGATATGTAACCTTGTCCCCCACTATATAAGGCGGGCAAGGACCCCCCTACAATGCATCTTTCATTTGATCATTGTACTCTGATACTCATCAATACAGCCGCAGAGACACAGGACGTAGGGTATTACTCTTCTGAGCGACCTGAACCTGGATAAACCCTTGTTTGTCTTGGTTGTTTGTCTTGCGTCTCACATTCGGTTCATAGGTCTTAGCGCGCCCTCACCGCAAATCTACTACCTCGGGGAATCCCATGGTAGACTGCCAAGGAGATATCATCGACAAAGACCTCCCATAGTAGCAGAACCATTGATCAATTTGCAGTGACCTAGGAGGAATGCAAAACTCTCAGGCTGGCCAAGGCCCAGCTAGACGCATAGGCCAAAGTGTACCAGGAGTGAGAGCTTGGCTATGAGGCTGACATCACCTTGCTGCACAAGAAGGTGGAGGCACTGGAGGCTGACAATGAGAGTAAGACGCCCGACCACACCAAAATGCACAGTTGCATATCCAAGGCTAACTTTTGTCATTTGCAGATCTAGGCAGGCAGAATGCTGCAATGGCCCAGGAGATCTCCCGCATGCTGGACCTGAAGGAGGCCGCTGAGAAGCAGGCGAGCAGGACGAGGAGCAGATCGCTCAACTAACCGGTAAGAGAAAACAATGCATGGTTGTTTCAGGTTGTCTACTACATACTAGGTAGACCAGGATATGCTAACCAACTTGGTGCTATCTTTGCAGATTTGAGGGAGTGCCACATGGCCCAGTTCCAGGTGCTGGAGGACGCCAACGCCACGCTCCAGGGAAAAATCAAGATGATTACTGACCACATCCGGCCAGTGCTTAGGGCCGTCTTCTCGGGCGAAGCACATCCCACAGACCCTGTGGGCGAAATGACTGCTGTGGCCGACCAGTGCCGGAGGATATGGCCAGCCCTGTGCGAGTGCGTCACAGGGGTAGGTCGGTTTATAGCCGCCACTTTACTCGCCGTTGTCCACACCAACTACTCAGAGGTGGAGCTGATAGACATCGAGAGAGGAATCACAGCAGAGGTGTATGACGCGGATGCCGAGGATCTCCGGACCACGTCTGGTCCAACCGCCGCCGTCATTGTTGAAGATATGACGCTCATCGAGGATCCTACAGCAGGTGATGGTGGTTAGTAGGCCAGAAAACAATGTTTGATAAGTTTGAACACTATTTGTAAGTTGTGCCAAGCACTGGGTGCTCGTAACTTTTAGCCTTTTGTAGACATGAAGTAGGCATGTTTAAGCGAGCTACAAACACATGTGCCATTTTTTAATATGCAATGCATAGACGCAGATAGAAATGTCAACAATTAAGTTTTGCCCTAGCCCTAGAAGTGAGCACTCCATGATGACATAGTGATGCGCTAGTGAATAGCTTGGCTACCAGGATCACTAGGTACCTAGTACTATTAGAGAGCAACTGCCAAGCTCCTAGTGCCATGTAGCACGGAGCTGTAACACATCGTAAGAGTATCGAAGCAGCACCTTGTCAAGCCGTTCTTGGTGGGCAAGAAACAAAGTTTAATTGTGATTTATGCAGGGAGCATGTATGCAGATGGCATAAAAATATAAAGCTGTAACAGGAAAAAGACAACAAAGAACTTTATTAATTGTCGAATAAAAAGCAGGGTACGTATCTTATTCTATAGATAGAAGCGTATGAGCTGATCAATGTGCCAAGAGTTTGGCTTGTCGACATTCTTCGTCGTGCACAACTGATAAGATGTTATAACACCTTGGTTCCCAAAGAAAGACCAGAGGCCGTCATATGTGCTCCCAGAAAGTCCATACATACAACAAAAATGGATATATCAGAAAAACAATGTATTATAATATTTAGCGAAAAACATATTTATATTAACACTTACAAACCTCAGAGTATCGTGAAACATTGGCTACAACTTCTCTTCAGAGCTCCATTCTTCTCAAGGACAGTTGACTGGGGGATCTGTACGCCAAACACTTCTGACACTCAACATCTTAATCCTTCTTCAGAGCAGCGCCTTACTACAAACTATAGCAAGGGTGAGTTCCATGTCGAAACTCAGCAAGTACACGCGGAATGTATATGACATCCATGGCTTAACAAAGGTAGGCTGACACAGCTTGACTGCGGTTAGCATTTTAAGTGGATAACAAATTATTATTAAACAACCTATTACTAGTTCTTTTTATTGAACAACCTATTTACTAAAAGTGGGTGAAATAGCCCAACCCTTAATTAAGGCTCAAGTAGCAATTAAGAGTACATTTAGCATCATTATATACCATTATAGTTATCTTCATGACCAGAGATTGCCATCTCTGAAGCACACAGGATTGCCATCCCGATGCACACAAGATTGCCATCCCGTAAAACAAGAGGTAGCCACCTCCAAGAACCATCTCCATCAATTTCTTGTGTGTTGTCCATTTGGCAAATCATGTGAGGATCTGGGCCGCTCGTGACCATGAGCACGGTCAATATATCGGTTTAAACTCTGCGCAGAGGTGTACACTTCCACTCCAAGAAGCAATTCCCATTTGCCCGCGGTCATGACTCCCCAAAACACTTCCAAGGTGAGCGGGCAGGGTTTCACTACAAGGCTGTTCACAGGGCATAGGCAGTGGCAACTCGCTAGAAATAAGTGCAAGCGTATGGGCGACTTCACCTTGAGGCCTACATGGATCCCTAGCCCCTCCCATACTAAATACTTGAAAACACCCTAGTCACCATGGCTATGGTACCCGTCGGTGATAGTAGCGAATGCTACCCCACTTTAACAAAAGCACAGCTTACATCCAAAATATGTACATGAGCATTCTCTTAATCCAAATCATCTCCTACAGATTCCCTTAGTTGATTTACCATTCTGATTAACACATCACCCGATTCTAAACCCAAGGAAAAGATTTGGAGTAACGAGTCAAAGATTTTAGAGTAAGAGGATCATGCAAAATTAATTGATACGCACATCACAATCCATCTTTGCAGCTTAAAAGAAAAAGGGTCTGATGGAACAGTTATCCCTTTTACAAAGAAGTCACAACTAAATTGAAAACAGGACACTACAGAAAAGGGCATGTAGCTGACTTCATATGTTGTCTCGTGTGCTTCGGACTTCAGCATAAACCAACTCAAGTCTAACCATGTTTTTATTCCTGATTCTAGTACACCTTTCAAGATGAGAGGATTTGTGTCTGGCAATCATGAACTATATCCATAGTTCCTTAGGTTGCATCTAACTCTTGAACAAAACTACCATATACCAAAAACATGTACGCTGATCCAAAGGACATAGCTGACTCCTCATGTGACCTTGAGTGCTTCAGATTTGTTATGACTGACTCAGATCCATTTAAGCTTCCACTCTAGATTCTGCACAGCTTCGGCGTTGAGGACATGTATGGTCTTGATTTTCTTAGATGGCATCTTTACTGATCCGGTTGCTCTGTTGTATCTTCCCTTTGCTTGGAACAGAGCTGTGTACCTTCGTACATAATCCTTTCTCCTGATGTGGTTCTCAGAGACACCGTATGCTGGGATTGGTTAATCATTCCATGAAATGATTTTAACCATCTTCTTCCAAGAATGACTCAATCTCCAATGCTTCTAGAACTGTAAGGTTCTCCTCAAAGCTCACACTCCTTATGTTGAGATTCACCTTTGGACACATGTAGGTAGCTCTTATTTCCCTTATTGGTGTATTAACTAGCATAGGCTCCCTCATTAGTAATGTAGGCATCTTATGGTTAGTCACAAATTTTCTTAAGATGAAAGAATGTGTAGGGTCTTTGTCAAATAATACAGTAGTAGGGTTTAAGTCTACCAAAATCGATCCAAACACACTCTTTTTAGCTTGGTGAACATCTCTCAATTCCACATGACCCACTCTACCATACTCGTTACTTTGCTTCAGTTTGCTAATTCCGTGAATCAATGGGTACTGCTTTGGACATTGCCTCTCGACATGTCCCTTTGCACGGCAATGGTAACAGGCCTTGCTGTTAGTCTTCTTATAGACACTGGACTGATGCTGATTTCCTTGAATTGATGTGCTCTGAGTGGTTGGGATATTGCTAACTGGCTGATTCTATGGATTCTCTTTCACCAATGTTTCTTCAATGGATTGCTTCAGCTTGCTTGCCCTTCCGAGGTTGGAATTCCTTACATGTGATGGTCCATCCATCTATAATTACCTCTGGCATGAAACACGAGACTGGAGGGGAGTCCAACTCTCTAACATGTGAATATATATGTTGAGGGACCAACTCTGAGCCAAACTGTGAGGTAGGACTCAAGTCTGTCTTTCCTCTCAACGATGGCTCTGATGAGACTACTTTCCTTTTCTTAGTCCATTGATTCTGATGAACTTGAGAAGCTTCAATCTTTCCCTCGCTTGCTTCTGAAGGCAGGGTAATCCATAGTGTCTACAACACTGACACTGCTCTAGGATTCTAAGTGCTTCATCGTGGTTGCCTTCATTGGATTGCAAATTCTTCCTGACTTCTTCTGCTTGTCTTTTCATTGATCCTTCCTCCAATCGGATTGGGGACCTTCCTGAATGGAGCTGAGAATCCTTCTGTGTTTCCACTCCGCCTGACTTATGATCCGACATGGTGGTTGACTTTAACTTGTTAGTCGAGGATGAGGGTAGCATGGCTGGATCTTCTTGACACTTGTTCATAACTCCTTCAATGTCATCTTGGAGAAGCAAGGCTTGCATAATTAATAGGTTCTGGAGCTTGGTCATCCGAACAGCTATCATCTCAAGGATCTAAGTCTGCCAAGCAATCATTTGCTCACTGCCCATTGGAGTTGCCAAAGTTGTTTACTGATTTTGTTCATCGATATCATCTCTTCCACTTGCATTTCCACTTGAATTCGCCATCTGATTTTAGGCAAAGGTAGAATGAGCAAGTGCATATGAATGAAGGGATGATATCATCATAGGCATAATTTAATGAGGATCGGGATCGGTAGCAAAGGATAGATATGACAAGAAAAGACACTACCCCACTTAACAAGGATTGCACTACACTTCCCAACTCTTCTCCTTCAGGGTCTACTGTGGAACAAGGGAAACAGAGATGACATATACAAGCACTACAACAAACAAACACACCAGCACACATCACAACATCGATGCTACACATGCTTCTTCTTCAACGGTGGTCATCCTAAGGGCAGATCATGGATGATAAAGGGCCATCATAAATTTTGAATAAGACAAGGTCGGAAAACTCTTAGTAAACCAACAAAAATTAAAATCTAAGGAGATAAGAAATTAATAGCTCAAGGAAGCTATTCAAGGAGAGGATAAAGACAAGGATGAAGAAAGTAGTCAGAATCAAGTACCAAGGGATAGTAAAAATAGTTTTGTAGCACAATAAGCTTTAAAAATCAACCAGTGCTATCATGGCATACGTCCTATAGTCAACATTGCTCTGATATCATCTTATAACACCTTGGTTCCCAAAGGAAGACCAGAGGCCGTCATATGTGCCCCCAGAAAGTCCACACATACAACAAAAATGGATATATCAGAAAAACAATGTATTATCATATTTAGCAAAAAACATATTTATATTAACACTTACAAACCTCAGAGTATCATGGAACATTGGCTACAACTTCTCTTCAGAGCTCCATTCTTCTCAGGGACAGTTGACTGGGGGCTCCGTACGCCAAACACTTCTGACACTCAACATTTTAATCCTTCTTCGGAGCAGCATCTTACTACAAACTATAGCAAGGGTGAGTTTCATGTTGAAACTCAGCAAGTACAGGCGGAATGTATCTGACATGCATGGCTTAACAAAGGTAGGCTGACACAGCTTGACTGCGATTAGCATTTTAAGTGGATAACAAATTATTATTATTAAACAACCTATTACTAGTTCTTTTTATTAAACAACCTATTTACTAAAAGTGGGTGAAACGGCCCAACCCTTAATTAAGGCTCAAGTAGAAATTAAGAGTACATTTAGCATCATTATATATCATTATAGTTATCTTCATAACCATAGATTGCCATCTCAGAAGCACACAGGATTGCCATCCTGTAAAACAATAGGTAGCCACCTCCAAGAACCATCTCCATCAATTTCTTATGTGTTGTCCATTTGGCTAATCATGTGAGGATCTAGGCCGCTCATGACCATGAGCATGGACGATATATCAGATTAAACTCTGCGCAGAGGTGTACACTTTCACTCCAAGAAGCAATTCCCATTTGCCTGCGGTCATGACTCCCCAAAACACTTCCAAGGTGAGCTGGTAGGGTTTCACTACAAGGCTGTTCATAGGGCATAGGCAGTGGCAACCCGCTAGAAATGAGTGCAAGTGTATGGGCGACTTTACCGTGAGGTCGCCCCCTACACGGATCCCTAGCCCCTCCTATACTAAATACTTGAAAACACCCTAGTAACCATGGCTATGGTACCCATCGGTAAGCACGGTCTACATTGTAGAGCTCATCAGTACAATCACGAGAGCATAAGAATGACCAACAAAGGAGCTATTGTTGTGATGGCACAACCAACGAGGTTGATCTAGGCTATTCGCATGTTGGAAAGGCGTTGATAGATCCTTAATCTAACAGACAAATAGGTCACATTTTGAAAATCCTAGAACATGGTAAATGTCACTATGATCGCGTAGCTTACGTCGATACGATTCCAAAAATTATAAGTTTGCTAAAAACAGAGTTAAAACATGAAAGTTAAGGCTAAAACAAGGTCAAGGGCAAAACCATAAATAAACAAAACTATTTTCGTATTAAAAAATTTAAAAACTGAAATAAAACCTATTTTGGACCTAAAGCATAAATACCGACGGCTTCGGGGTTCAAACTGTAAAAACGGTGACCTGATTTGAACTACGTGGGACTTATCTATAAATACAAAAAAGTCTGAGGACCTTTTTATAAAAACGTCAGGGTGGACTGGATGCTGACCGAGTTGACTCGGTCGCTGCTTACGGGGCGCTGATGTGGCGCTTGCGTGGCAGCCGCGTGGCGGCCACGTTGGCAACTGACTGGGCTCGTTGACCTAGGGTTGACCTGGCGTCAACGGTGAATCTGGACCACCAGAGCCAGATCTGACGGCCAGGGTTGGCCGGCCGGGTGGATGTCGGCGGAGCGAGGCTACCAACGGCGGTGGTTCGCCGGCGTTAGCCGAAACGGAGGGCACGGGGGAGTAGGGCTTGGCCTTGCGGACGTAACCACAGGGTCCTAGGCATCGGGGATGGGCAGAGACCGGGCTTTCACGGTAGGGTGCCATTGACCCCGGGCGAAGCTCGGCACAGCGCTGTTGCGGGCGCTATGACACAAACCAGACGCACGGGCGAGATACGCGCGTCCATGCGAACACGATGCGCGGGACGAACGCGGTGGATGGTGGCCGGGAGCTAGATGACGCGGTGACGCAGAGCAGCTATGGCGGTGCTACAATGGCGAGATCACGCACATGAAGGAGAGAGAGAGGGAGGACTGAGAGGGGACCGACGGCTTCCTCACCTTGGGGCGGAGCTCGTACAGGCAGTCTCGGCAGCATGGACTCGTAGGAGGCGTAGATCGGCGACGGCGCACCCGAGATCGATGCGGCAGCGGTGAAGGCGGCGTGTGGGAGCAAGGGCTTCATGTGGCGGCGGCTCAAGCTAGGGTTCCCAAGGGGCAACGATGCGCTGGAGCTGGCCCTTTATAGACCGGCGAACCTCGGGGTGCGCGCGGGCCCGGGAGGACTAACGACGCTGATGGCTCCCGTGCGATACGGAAGGAGGAGGACGCGGCTGACGCATGGGGTTAGGCTGGCAGTGAGCGAGGGCGCAATTGACAGGTGGGGCCCGAGTGGCAGCGGCTCGTGGGTGCAGAGCAGGCCTGGCGGCTGCCGCTGCTGGGCTTGCCTGTTAGGCCGAGCGGCCCACTATGCGAGGGAGGGAGCAGGCAGGGGCGCTGGACTGAGCCGCTTGCGGCCTGCTGTGGCTGGCTGAGCTGCTGCTAGTGACCTGGCTCGGCCACTGCTGGCAAGCCACTGCTGGCTGTGGCCGGCCGAAGTTGACCGTGGCTGGCTGGGAGTGGCCACAGGTGGCTGTGGCTGGCTAGAGTTGGCCAGATGAGGCTGGGTGAGGCCAGGGGTGGCCCAAGCTAGGTAGGAGCTGGCCAAAGCAAGTTAGGATGTCTTAGAGGATGACAAAGGGTTGCTAGACAAATTCTTTTCACACTCAAGCAAAACAAAGCAAGGCACCAAGCACAAACACACTTTTATTGACTTCGTAAAAGTATTATAAAACCACACTTTTTATTATTTTATAAAGATAACAAAAGAATAAAATCTTGGCTAATTTTAAAGAAATTAATAAATCCTTTAATTTATTTAGTATTTTTGTTCACAACCCAAAATAGAAATTTTGGGTTGTGACAGATGTCGGACGTGTAACAGCCTTAATCTTGAATGACCCTTCCCATCTTGACGACAGCTTGTGCAAACCATTTTTATTCTGTATTCATCGCAACACCGTATCACCGACCATGAATAGCCTTCCCTTAACGTTGCGATTGTAGTAACGACGCATGGAAGCTAGGTACTTGGCCGTGCGGGCGCAAGACTCGAGTGCTCACTCTTCTTTGGATATGACATCCACTTCTCTAGCTTCATTTGAGCCATTCTCATCGTGATAAGTGACACGTGATGATTAGAAAGTGACCTCGGATGGTAGAACAGCTTAGATTCGAACACCATGAAGTATGGAGATACGCCAGTGTTACGACTGGGCTGGGTACACAGTCCCCTGACCACAGTGGGCAATTCCCCTAACCACCAACCAGGTTTAAGTTCTTTATTATCTTGGTATATCCATTTGCGTAAAGCATCGAGTGTCATGCCGTTGGCTTGCTCTACTTGTCCATTGGCTCGAGGATGAGCAATAGACACGTACTTGACTTTGATACTGAGATCATCGCAGAAGTCAGGAAATGCATCGCTGGTGAACTGGGAGCCCAAATCTGTAATGATACTGTTCGGCACACCAAATCGGTGGATGACATCATCGAGGGACTGCACCGATTTCTCGGCCGTGGCTTTCTTGATGGACTTGTACATGATCTACTTGGAGAATTTGTCGATGAGCACATAGATGCATGTATGGCCACGGGGTGCTTTCTTGAAATGGCCAATCATGTCTAGTCCCTAACACGAGAAAGGCCAAGCGACCAGGATGGTCTGAAGTTCATGTGCTGGGGCATGAGTCTGCTTAGCGAACATTTGGCAATTCTTGCACCGGCACACGTAGTCTTCCGCGTCGGTGACCGCTGTAGGCCAGTAGAACCCTGCTCGGTAAGATTTGTCGACCAGCGTCCGGGATGCTGCATGGTTGTCGCAAGCCAGCGTGAATATCATCTAGAAGTTTGATACCCTCTGCTTGGGTTATGCACTTTTGATACATTTCGGCTCTCGGGCTTTTGTGCATCAGCTCGCCGTTCACCATAAGGTAAGCATGGGCTCGACGGATCAGCTGCTGGGCATCAATCTTATCTTCTGGGACAAGGTGGTCATTTAGGTACCTAACAAAGGGCTCTCTCCAGTCGGGCTAGGGAGGCGCTGCCTGCTCATTTGGCACCTCAGTTGGTGGCTACTCATCACCATCATCAGTTCCTTGCTGGCCAGGGGAGCGTGGCTCAACCTTCTCGGAGAAATCACCGAGCACTGCCACAAGTTGGTCGGTGGCAGGATTGGGTGCTGGTGCTTCACTTGTCTGGTCAGGAATCGAAGGTTTGATGCAATCTTTGACAAATACTCCTGGGGGTACCTCAGTGCAAGACACCCTAGTTTGGACAACTAGTTGGCACCTTTGTTCTCGGTGCACGGTACATGGATGAACTCGAAACCATAGAACTTATTCTCGAGCTTGCGTATCTCAGCCACATAGGCATCCATTTTTTCGTTGATGGTATCCCAGTCTTTGTTGACTTGATGGATGACTAGAGCGAAATCACCATATACCAGGAGCCGTTTTCTGCCCAACTCAACTGCAATACGGAGGCCATGCAAGGCGGCTTCGTACTCGGCCACATTATTGGATGCCTTGAAGTGGATGCGCAAGACATATCGAAGAGTGTCCTTGGATGGAGCGATGAAGTAGACACCTCCTCCGGCGCCGTCGATGTTCAAGGAACCATCGAAATACATCTACCAGTGGTCGATATTTGAATCAGCCAGAGGCAAGGTGATATTCGACCACTCTATGATGAAGTCAACCAGGGCTAGAGATTTGACAGTCTTTCGACTGTGAAATTTTAGCATGAACTCGTAGAGCTCTAATGCATGTTTAACGATGCGGCCACTGGCATCCCTATTGCGCAAAATTTCACCAAGCACGGCCTCCTTGACCACCCTAATTAGGAGCGCATAGAGCAGGTTCTGGATGTGATTGTAACATTGCTTGGTTTCATTGAGAACCTTGCCAACGTAGTAGATTAGATGTTGTACACCATAGACGTGCCCGGGTTCCTCGCGCTCGACCACCATCATAGTACTAACCACGTCGGTTATGGCGGCTATATAGAGGACAAGCTCCACACCCTCTCGTGGGACCATGAGTACTGGGGGAGTTGTCAGGTGCTCATTGAGCTACTTAAAAGCCTGATCAGCTTTGTCCATCCACTCTAACTTCTCTTTTTCCTTGAGAAGCTTGAAAAAGGGGAGCTCTTTCTCACCCAGCCGAGAGATGTAGCGACTCAGGGCATCAGACTGCCTAGTTTTTACCACCACATCATCTATGTACGCTTCGACTAGGTCGTCGGCGATTTCATCCTCAAGACATGCCTGGATGGCTTGCTGGTATGTAGCCCCGGTTCTCCTGAGGCCAAATGATGTGGTCGCATAGCAGAAAGTGCCAAAGGGTGTTATGAAGGCAGTCTTCTCCTGGTCTTCCTCCTTGAGGGCTATTTGGTGATAGCCTGAGTAGCAATCTAGAAAAGAGAGCAACTCACAACCTATAGTAGAGTTTATGACCTCATCGATTTGAGGGAGATTGAAAGCCTGTTTAGGGCAATGTTTATTGAGATCGGTGTAATCAATGCACATTCTTCATTCATTATTCTTTTTGCATACAAGAACCGGGTTGGCTAACCACTCCGGGTGATACACCTCTTTGATAAAGCTAGCTGCTAGAAGCTTGGCTACTTCTACCCTAATGACTTCCTTGCAGTCGTGACTGAACCATCATAGCTTCTGTTTGATCGGCTTTGCGGTCTTCGAGACGTCAAGGTAGTGCTCGGCCTTGTTCCTCGAAACACCTGGCATATCTGTGGGCTTCCATGTGAACATGCTGTCATGCTCTCGGAGGAACCAGATGAGCGTGTCTTCCTATTTGGGGGGAAGGTCAGCCCTAATCTTCATCATCTTCGAAGGGTCATCGGGAACGAGGTCGGCCACCTTGTGCTACTTGCTCTTGTTAGGAGAGCGTGAGCACCAACGATCGGGATCTCGAGATCCGCCGGTGGTGTTCCCTTGACTTTCAGGCACTCTACACTCGCCTAGCGTGTGGCCCTTGCTAGGGTGGCGAGGGCAGTCCTGGCTAAGGACCTTATCGAGCTGCTTATCATTCTCGCGCTTCTCGCCTTTTACCGCATTGATAGAATTGCCGTTATAGTTGCAATTGTGTCGGTTGCCATCATTGCCCTACTGATAACGACGCTTGAAAGGACGATCGTCCTCGCGCTGGGCGATCCCGCGGTCATCGCGTCGGTCGCCATGGCGATCAGGGTGGTGCTTTAGCAGGCCATCCCGATCGCTGTCATGGTCGCGGTCATTGTTGCGGCGGTAGTTGCGGTGGGAAGGGCCAGCGTTGACGTTGTGCATCCCGTCGTCGAGATCAGCGAACTTCTACGTGATCTTAAAGAGGTGCTCCATTGTCTTGGGCTACTTGAGAAGCAGCTTCTTGCGGAGATCGGTACTACGTGGTTGGCGAAGGCCCTGGATGAAGAGGTTGATGCCCTCCACTTCGGTGACGTCGGTCACTCTGTTCCACATGTCAGAGAAACACCTGATGTAGTGCCACATCGATTCGCCAAGGTAATCCTAGACCTATGCTCAGGCATACTTCGAGCATGGCTGGTCGCAGGTCAGCTTAAAGTTGTCGATGAACATTTGGCGAAGCTACGCCCAACTGTGGATCGTGCCTTCGTGCTGGTGGAGTAGCCACGAGGTGATGCTAGGGCTGAGGACTACAGGAAAGTGGTAGGCATGACGTACTCATTTCCTCCAGCCACCTGGACAGCGAGTTCGTACCACATGATCCACTGCTCGGGGTCATCCTTGCCATCATACATCTTGATGTCACCAAGCCAAAAGTTCTTTAGCCATATGACAGCCTTGAGCTATGTTTGGTGGTGGGCCGCCCATGTGGTGGTGAGCGCGGTACCTTTCATCGAGGTGGTCACGGAGGTCGGAGCCTCGAAGCTGCTCCACTTCCTCCTTGTGCTCGACGTGACGGTTGCCACGCTGGCGATTGCCGTGTTACCAGTTGCCACACTGGTGGTTATCGCGCTGGTTGTCATCTTGCGGATCGTCATGTGAATCACCTTGTGGGTCATCATCGGCAACCTTCTGCCAAGCTCCCCTTGGTGGAGAGTTTCACCTTCATGATTGGAGGAGTTGTCGATGCCGCTTTTCGAGGGTTGGCAACGACGACTGTGATTTCGCCGGGATCGGGTCTACCGGGACCGATACGACGTGGTCAGGGAGCTAGCTTCTCATAAACGGTTCACCTGATCCTCAGCGGCGATCAAATAGTCAATGGCGATCTTGATCCCAGGCATTCCCGGGGGAAGATTTTTGAGCCGGTGCCTGGCCACAACAATGTTTTCCATGGGGTCTCATGGACGGGAGTATCCCTGACCTTGTCGAAATCACCTTGGAGATCGTGGTGGAGGCGTCACGGCCGGGGGCCGTTTGCGTCATTTGCCCCTTGCTACTCTTGGATTCGATGTGGGGCGCAATTTTGATTGCGCTCTTCCCTGTCCTGCCTGGGCTGAGCGGTCTCATTTAGAATCAGAGGTTCTTCATCACTGACCACAAATATCATGCCCCTAGACCCGGGAGGGAACTTGGGGAAGTCCAAAGTCAGATCCATTGGGGTGGTTTATGCTTGATGCACTGGTGTGGTCAGGACCGCGCCCTCGATGTGCTCCTTTGCCGGGACCTTAGGACTCTCATCAGAGAGGAGGTACTCGCTGTAGTCGGAGAAACTAGAGGACGATCTATCAAGTTGTGCCAGCAGGTCAGGGATGGTGCTGCTCTCTGGCACAGTGTCTGATGAGCTTGGCTTGATCTCCTTTAGGGTCACCATGTTGACCACAGGCCTTGGATCCTCGGGAACCAAGACCCTGGTTAGATCAAGATCTAAGAGGTGGTCATCATGTCGCACGGGGGCAATCTGTAGGTTCCTCACGTAGGAGGCGGCTGCATTGTTCAGACCATGCAGGAAGACAGTTCCACTACGTAGGGCAGGAGTGCTTGGATTTGTCGGTGATGGACCAGCTAGTTGCGGCCACTGTGCACGGCGCTGCTGTCTCTGCTGTGCTCAGGATGCAGCCCAATCCTTGGAGGGACGCGGCGGCTGGCTGACATGATTTGCAGGCCCATGCTGACGCTGTGCACGTTGATGAATTCGTCCATCCTGACCAGGGATGGAGCACGCATAGCAGCCAAGCTTAGATTAGATCGACGCTGTCGGCGGACCTGGTCGGCTGGACACTGCCACTGCTATTGGTGGGTCGGCGCACCACCTCGGTGAGCGGGAGGTGGTGCTCGAACCATGGTTGGATTAGGATCCTGGTGGCGGGGGCGGTCAGCTTGGCTCGTGCGGCCTTGCTGACATGGTTGGGCGTAGTTATGGCTGCCCTGTAGATGAGCAGGGGGTAGTGTTCGGGCCGTAGGCAGATTTGGATCTGCACGGCCTGAGTGGTCGGTGTGGTTCGTATGCCCGTGCCAACATGGACGGATAGGGGTGAAATCCAGGTCTTGGTTGAATTGCACGTGAGCGGACTCAACCAGATCTAGGATCTCCATCAGACCTGCGCCCTACCAATCGATCAGCTCGATCAGATCGAAGTTGTCAATGTGCCTCCTCTGGTAGCAGGGAAGCCGCCAGTTCGCCACTGGCATAGCCACCAACTCCGCGCTCGAGCTGGTTGGTGCGGTGATCGATGCAGTTGGCACTAGGGCTGACTACGGTGCTCCCATGATCATGATGGACATTGTCATGTTGGAGGTCCAGGTGAATGCCCCAACGATGAAGGTGATGTCGAAGTTCATGGAAGCGAGGAAGGAAACCATCTGGCTTGCCTCAAGATCAGATCGTGCACCCCTACCTAGCACGCCACTATCGATGAAATCTCCTCGACAGTCTCCCATGGGGCTCCCCGAGGTAGTACATGATCGGTGAGGGTGCGCTAAGGCCTATGAACCAGATGTGAAATGCAAGACAAACAACCAGGGTTTGTCCAGGTTCGGGCCATGAGGTGCGTAATACCCTACGTCCTGCGTCTCTATTGCTGTATTGATGAGTACCGAAGTACAAAGGGTTGAATGAGATCTAGGGTTTCCTATGGTCGGTTACATTGCTCCATATCTTGGAGAGTATGAACAGATCCTAACTGACTAGGCTTCCTTGCATGTCAAGCTGCCTTCAGGATTCGCACGGCCCACCGACCAGGGTGGTGATGGACCACGAGCTTCATCTTGTGGTCTGGGCCATCGGGTCCCTGCGGCCCAAGGCCTTGCCATGAGGGTGTAGGGGTTTATACCCCCACAGTCGGCCAACCCCCACATCTCCCCCATTCACTTGGTGCCAAAAGTGTGTGTCAAGTTTCATGTCTAGTGTAGCACCAATCTTTCTCTCCTTTGGATGCTTGCTCATGGAATCCCTTCTTGGAGTGAGTGGTGAAGGGAATAAAGAGCAAAAGGAGGGAGCAAGACATGACCATGGCTAGTGGATGTTTGCTGAGATGCTTCACGGGAGGAATTCCTCAAAAGAGTGATTTGCTAAAGGATTTAAGAAAGCATCTTTCCCATGATTAGCAAGAGATAACTTGATTAAGGTTTGCATGAATGGAATTAGGAAGAGGAGATGGATTTTTCTCATGAAGGATTTACTCCTCTTCCTAGGTTCATTCCTAGTTGTCGTGCAGACCTCTCCCAACATTTTGTTAAAGCAAGATATAAGAGAGAGAAGTTCTAGCTCCTAGAGTGAAAGTCGATAGCTATCACTCTGCCTATGTTTGTAGCACAGCTCATGCCAAAGGACGAGAGGAAGTGGGGCCCACCATGGGATCGGCTGACCCCCTCATTATCCTCCATGAGGTTTTGGTCAGTGTATCCGAGCACTAGAACATGTGTATGCATAGGAAATTACTAAAGTAGTTGAAATATTGCCATGTTAGTTTCCTTCCTAAGATCAAGTGGAACTATGTACCATCACATGCTGGAAAACGTGTTGTCGTGGGTGGAAAACATCATGGCATGGCAAGATTTTGTAATGGACAAAAGATGGCAGGTGAGAGGCACCAGGGTGGGGTCAGCCGACCCCCCATGGGCTCCACCTGATGTCACATTTGCTCAGGATGTCATTTATTTTGTTATTTTGGTTTTAAGCTTTAATGGAAGTCGAGAGCAAAAAGAGTTCAAACTAAATGCTAAAATAAAACAAATAAATGAAGTAAATTGAGTGTTATAAAGTAAATATCCAATTAAGTGTTAGTGTACTTACCTTGATGGAAGAATTATTCCTTTAAGTCCTTGTGGCAGGTCCTTCTCCTTGGACCGGTGTAGGAATTTTCTTTGGAAGTGTGACCCATTGGATCACCTTCCTCTTCCATATTTGCTTGCTTTTCGATTGTGGTCTTGGATTGGGCTTCTTCTTGGTTTTGGCTATGAGAGTAACAGTTGCCAAATCCATTGCCATGATCAGTGAGCACTGCGCGACCTTACGTTTGAAGTGGAATTTTTCTTGGGTCCCATTGATGGTAAATTGAATTTCTCTGGCTCCAACATCAATATGTGCATTGTCGGTGCTGAGAAATGGTCTCCCGAGGATGACTGGAATCTTCTTATCTACTTCCATATTGTTGGCAAATCTTAATGTCATTACCAACAATAGTTAGTTCCTGGTAATAGCGCTAGAAGTGCCTGTTGGTAATTCTTAGCGTTGCTACCAATGATTGGTAACAGCACTATAAAGGCCTTAGGGGTATTTCTTAAGTCAATTGAATTATTCCACAAGCACATAAAATGTTCTGATGTAGCACTTCACCAAGGATGAGTCTTCAAAGGTATCGTTATTTATTTTATCCCAGGGGAAAGCAGTAGCTAGGAATGTTTAATAAAAGGGGAAAGAGATCCTTGTGTCTACTACAATCTAGTATCAACTAGTGTAGAGGGGGCTAAATGGATCAAAGATAGGATAGGTAAATAAGATAGCTAAGATCCTAATCGAAAGATAACTAGTAGAGTGTTAGCTAGGTGGGAGGACAATGAGCGAGTAAAGGACTCCTATGTATCTAACTTTACTTCTATGCACTTAATCCTAACAGATAGATGACTCAACTAGACTGGTGCCTTACTACTTGTGTGGTGGGGATAGACGAGATAGTAGAAGGCATAACCTCTACTAAAGAGACTATTTGGCTTATGGATGGCCTGTGTTTTAAGAACTAGTCTGAATGTGGTGAGAAACCCTAATGCCGCCCAAGACCTATCACCTCTCGGGAGTGCCCTCATGAACTATCCGTGTGGACCATCGGCAATCAAAGGTAAGACTAAGTCTGAGCACCTCACTCACACTTACTCTTACGGCTCTAGCTAACACGCAGATAACTAAAGCTCCTATGCAGAGATAGGACAATGATACACACAAGGAGTTGTTTACAGAAAACCAGTCTAACTAAGACAACTATACTACTAAGACAGCACACAACAAGACTATAAATATAGACTTCCACTAAGTAAATACTAAGTAAAGTAAAGCAAGAATAGAATATTAATAAAATGAAAGTCTTACAAAGAGAAAGATACAAGAGCTATACCAGACTCTCCAGAAGAGGACTCCGAAGACCCCGAGCTTTGCTCGACTTGACTCTAACTCCCACTCTAGACTACCTACTACTACTCTTGCTTGATCTCCCTAGGACTTGGAAGCTGGAAATGGAGCTAGGGGTGCCTTCTAAGGGTGTTGGTTGCCTCCTTTTATAGGGAGAGGGGAGGGAGTTCCACGTCAGTGATCCGTGTGCTCCTTGCTTCATCACCCTTGGATGAACCTACCTTGAAACCACCTTGAATGGATGTCCATGATGAAGCCAGCAGCATGGAAGCATGCAGGAGGTCGGTGAGGGGCCAACTAACCTAGTGGCCCACAAGGTGGGGTCGGCTGACCCCCCATTGGCAGGTGGGCTCGGCTAGGTCTTCTAGAAGGTTTCCCCACCTATCATGTGGAGTGGCTCGATCATTGGCTGAATATTGATAAAGTATGCTCATGTTATGCTATTCTTCCTTAGAACCAAGGCATGTTGACGGTGTTTTGTGTGTAGATTTTTATGGTATATCCACCGTCAACAAGATCCCCAAGCTTAACCTTTGCTCGTCCTAAGCAAACAATCAAACTTAGCTTCGGTGGATTAGGTATTGTTACTATGCCCACATTTCAAGAGTACCATGTGCACAACAAAGTTCTTCTCTTTTAATGGAAAAATTAGCTATAAAAACTCACCCATATTACCTTAGTCTCCATGGGGCTTATGGCTTTTCCTTTGTCTTGGGCGGTTGAGAGACAAAACCATTTGACTTGAGCACTAACTTTCTTATTCTTGGCAGGTTTCATACCGGAGGTTGTGCAATATTTTTCAAAAGAAAAACTTAATGTTCCTCTTCCTCACCATGGCACAAGATAAAAGTTTCCTTTCCTATTCCATTCCGCTTCTAAAAAGGCTTATGTGGAGCTCAAGGTAGGGATAGAAGGAGATAGCATACTTACTTGCATTTGTTGCAGAATCAAAGCTTGGATCCTTGAAGAGAAGTGTCATACCCCTAGATCAAGATGTGCAAGTGTGATGGACTAGGTTGCTCCTTTATTTGATAAGATCTCTCTCTCTATTTTTCTATGGAGACAAGGCTAGCATTTTTTTCATGGACTTTCATGTGTCCATCTATATGAATAATTATTTTTCCTAGCCCTTTTCTTGTGTCTCATCTACTAATAATATTTAGAGAGATATTCTAATACTCAAAGCATGGAGCAACCTATTTAGTGGAAATGGAATGCATGTTTGTGCATACTTCTAGTGTAGAAGCATCATATCTATATGTGGCATGCGTGTGATCTTGATCTTAGAGGCATGAAAAGTCTCTTAATAGGGATCAACAAGACTTGAGAACACTCAACACAAAGCAAAAAGCTTATGTCGAAGGTTTTGAACATGTAAAGCATATATGGCTGTGGTAGGAATTTATCATCATTGAGGAACAATTAAGGTTTTGATCATTTTAAGAATAAATTCTCTGGTAATCAATCATGCTTAGAACAATATTATAGTAGCTCTTGTCTCACTATCTCATATCTCCCAAAAACATAGACTTAGTTCTAGCACTCGCAACCCACAAAGTTTTCAGGTTCATGATGGTTTTAAGAGAGATAAGTAATCCATACTTAGAGAAGCACTAAGTTGTAAACTAGGCACTAGAGAAACATTGATAAAGTAACTTGTCATCATTTCAAGGATACAGCCACAGACGGTGCTGCTGCTATTCGTAGCACAGCTGATCAGGCCAAACTTGTATTATATACAAGCTTAGCATAAGAGTTACACGTCTGGTCAGTCAAATTTACACTCCGCGGACATTTAACAAGAGTGAAGTGAATACAGCAAAGCTGGACAGTAGGAGTAGAAGAATGGATAAAAGGATCTTTTGACCGCCATGATACACTTGATATTTGAGTGCTTGTGGGGGTATAAGCCCCTATACCCTCATGGCGAGGCCTTGGGCCGCACAGACGAGACGGCCTAGACCATAAGACGAAGCTTGTGGTCTGTCACCACCCTAGTCGGTGGGCCACGCGGGACCTAAAGGCTGCTTGGCATGCAAGGAAGCCTAGTCGGTTAGGATCTTCATCGTACTCTCCAAGTCGGGGAGCATTGTAATTGACCATAGAAAGAACGCTAGATCTATAACCCTGCTCCTTGACTATATAAGGCGGGCACCCCCCTCAAACACATCTTGTATTCTCCTGTACTTAGCAATCCAATACTTAGAGACACAGGATGTAGGGTATTATGCTTCATAGCGACCTGAACCTAGATAAATCTTGTGTTCGTCTTGCATCTCACATCTAGTTCGTAGGTCCTACCACACCCTCACTGATTAATCTACTACCTCGGGTAGCCTCATGGTAGACTGCTGAGGAGGTATCATCGACAGGGTCCCTGCCCGCCTTGTATAGTTGAGGAGCAGGGTTACAGATCTAGGGTTCTGTCTATGGTCGGTTACAATGCTCCACGACTTTGAGAGTACGATGAAAATCCTAACCGACTAGGCTTCCTTGCGTGCCAAGTAGCCTTTAAGTCCCACATGGCCCACAGACTAGGGTGGTGATGGACCACGGCCTTCATCTAGTGGTCTCGACTGTCTTGTCTGTGCGGCCCACAGGCACTCAAATATCAAGCGTGTCATGGAGGTCAAAAGATCCTTTTCTCAATTCTTCTACTCCTGTCTAGCTTCACCGCATTCACTTCACTCTCATCAAACATCTGCGGAGTGTAAATTTGACCGGCTGAACGTGTAACTCTTGTGTTGAGCTTGTACAGTACAAGTTTGGCCTGATCGGTTGTGCTACAAACAGCAGCAGCACCGTCTATGGCTGCATCCTTGAAGTAGTAAGGTATAGATGGATTTCTTAAGCAGGCGCTTCAACCATAGCCAAGGAAGTGCAGATAATGGGAACCTATGAAACCATAGCCATGTAGCTATATCTAGCTAGTTGCAGCCTCTACAAAACCAGGCAAGAGAAATTGCTTTACAGAAGCAGGAGCAACCCGCTCAGCCTGCCCCTCGGCTGCTGCGGCTATGCGATTCATAGACCACACTGCATATGGAGTATTACTTAGCTGGCCTGACGGTCCGACCATTCAAAATATTCACATCATAGATAGATATGATGGATGACGTGTGGCTGCGCGCTCGCATTGTTGGTGTCGAAGTTTGTTAATCATAAATTCAAACATAAAAGTGTATCAATCATAAGTTCAAACATAAAAGTGTGTCAATCATGCCTCCTGTGTCATCACCCCCTTGCACAAGAGCCCTCGCCTCGTGTCGGCAAGTTCCCCACCATCGCCTCTCCATCGGATGCAATGAGGCGCCCCAGGTCCTCATCGAGGAAGGGCTGCCTAGCTCCGTGACATGATTCCTCCTCCAGTGCTATGGGGCACCCTAATTCTATGTGTGTTCATACTCTTGTTGACTATTAGTACCCCGCTTTAAATCCTCATCAAGGAAGTGTGGGGCTGACATCCAGTCACATGAGATTGGTGGTCCCGTCATCATGTTCCCACACGCCGTCTACAGTGCTGTCACTGGTCTCCCTGTCGCCCTCGATGATGATGTTCACGACATCAGATGCGGTGGCTCGCTCACCACCGGCGCTCCTGATGCAGTCCTCCTCGCTGTTGTCGCCGTCCCCATCATTATCCTGCTCTTTGACGCCCTCGACGACAGCGTTGACGCCGCTCCGGCAGCTGTGGTTTGCCTCGCCGTCATCGCAGCCCCGCTCGCCGTTACCGGATCGATACTGAAGGCACGTCATGGTGGAATCTTGTCTCCTCCATCGTCTCTATCCATCTCATCGTGTGTCTTGGCCACATCCAGGGAAAGCTCTCCGTTGTACTATCTTGCAACGGACTCAGAGGATGATCGTTGCAACGGGCATGCAACTTGCGCACCCAAGGAGCCAAAGTTGGAGATAGGCGTCCTGGTGTGCCCCTCCTACCCCAATACAGAGCCCCATGTTTATTTGAACCAGGACGAGATCATGAAGCATGCGCTGTCGAGGGCAAAAAGCCCCCTAGAAGGCGAGTACACCATCGTCAAGAACATTTGCCGCCATCACAAACTAGCGAGGAACCAGGGCTGGAGGTAGAGTACTGAAGGGATCCTCTGGAGGGACCAATGGAGGCGTTGGATTTTGTTCATGCCTGTTGGTACCCTCGTTTATGTGACTCTCTTAGGATGGCACGTTTCTCCTCTTATTATGGTAGATGATGGCATGGTTATTTTGTATGTCTGAACTTGTAACATTGCTGTAATCCAAATTTATATCTCCTTTTGTTCCTAAATAGTACATAGATTTTTGGAGTTTTCATAAGTCAAACCCCGACGGGAAGGAGTAGACTGCACCCCTGCTTTTTAATTAAAAGATGATGCAGGCTCGAACCTGGGTCTCTGGACTGAAAAAACTTGTCACACCCTGGTTTTGAAGGATTAAAACTAAGGCAAAAGCTCATGTGCGCCCGAATGAAATTACACACATGAATACATGGTCCAATAAGCACAGTGTTCGAATAAAATAATAATATAACGTTTACATCATACCGTTATTAAATAACTGTCATCAGAGTAAAGCGGAATATAAATAACATCGCCCAAAATGAAAGGCAACTAAATGACATAGACGTAGCGACTCCATCTCGCCACAGGCAGGTCAACGACAGCATCATGACGCCTAACATTCCGGATAGTTCTCAGGGAAGTCACCATCCGAGTCATCACTTGAGCATCCTTTATTGGGAATTAGCAAGGGTGAGTTCCATGTCAAAACTCAGCAAGTACAGACAGAAAGTAATGACATGCAAGGCTAAAACAAGGTACAGCTGAAAGGTCAAGTGCGGTAGCATTTTAAATGTAACGATTAAGATTTAACTTATTGTAGCCTATTCGCTAATCAACTTGGTTGAAAAACCAACCCTTTATTAAGGTTCAAGTAGCAATTAATGTGTCATTTAACATCACAGATATAAGCATATATCATTAAACATCATCAAACTTGAGAGTGCCATCTCAAGCAACACAGGATTGCCATCCTGTTCAAAAACAGAGGTAGCCACCACCTCAAACAACATCACCATGATTTAGAGGGGACAAGTTAGAGCGTGTTAGTAGCTAGAAAGCAAAGCAAGGATTAAACAACAAGCTCAAACAAGTCAACCAAAACTTATGCAGTGATGACCTTGGGTCATTAACCTTAATGACCTTTGGCACTTTAGTTAATTGTTTGAGTTTACCTTAATCATGTCATTAGGGCTTAATCAACATTATTTCATGTGTTTAATGAACTTCACTAATGAAGTAGTTAACCTTAATGAACTTAGTAAGTTTTGTTGGCTTGCAACTTTATCGTGAAGGAAAGTTGTACTCAAGTCCTTAATCTAGTTATGCATCCATCGAACATCATGTTTATTATTCCATCATGTCGAAACATGTCATGTTATCGTGTAAGCTTCCATTAACGGAGAGTCTAACGTTGTCGCACCAGATCCCAAGGAAGAGCAGACTTAGGAGTTGGGTGTTGATCTAGAGCTCAAGACCCCCGAATACCAAGGCAAGCCCCGAATGCATTTAAACCCTACCCTTATTTTATAAAAGTTTTATCACTTCAGTTATGAAATGTTGCATTAAGTAATAGGAGTTGAGTGATAACCCACCAATTGCATTACCTATCTTATTTCCTTATTCCTTGTTACCTGTTTTTGGAAAATGTGTAGTAATGCTTAGCCCTGCTTAATAAGTTAGGTTTTCAAAAAGTAAAAGAATGAAAAAGATGAGAATGGCTTTGTTTGTGGAAACATGATGATAGTTAATAAATCGAGTCCGGATAGGTAACTTGCATTGGGAATGGAGTCTCTCTGTAGTGCTTCTGTCTGTTGATGTCCTAGGTCCCGTTCGATGGTGATCTGGTGATATCAAGAACTAGAAATCCATTTGCATGAAGTAAAATACCGAGGGTTGGAGCCCAGGTATGTCATGGAGTGATAAATAGTGGGCCAGAGTCCCCACATATGTCATAGTGTGGTATACTGTGGGTTTAAGTTCCCACGTATATCGGTACACTGGGTCAAAGTGCTCACGTGTATCGTGTGGTGATATATGGCTGCGGTTGTTATCCCGGTATATCTGTGATTTGGTGTGCATCGGAATTAGAGTCTCTGGTATATCAGTGATCTAGGTCCCAGCTGGGTATGAAAATGGATTCAACTCGCCGTTGCTTCTCGGAGAAGAAGACTCGATCGGTGTTCATCATTGTAGTAACAACTTGAATGATGATAAGGTATCTAAATGAAGTTGTTTGGTAATGTTGAGCTAGAGAAAAACCACTTTACTTTCTATTATAATTAAAGATAAGTAAAAAATTGATCCACAAGAGCTTTTCTGCAAAAATTCCTACAAGCCTTACCTTGTTCCTCTAGCCTGCATTTCTAAGTCCTCTTTTTTGTTGAGTCAGTCTTGCTGAGTACTTTTATACTAAGGGTTTGTTGAACCCTTGTTGTAGGTGAGTCCCATGCGCAGGATTGCTTTGCACCCTGCTGCATGACAGTCGTTGCGGAGAGTAACGACGAATAGGCTGTCTCACTCTTGGGCAGAGCGTATCATCAAGGTTTTGTAATAAGTTATATTGCTACTCCACTGCTCCTATGGTTGTAATAATTAAAACATATGGTTTGTAAGTTTAAAACTACACGGTTTGTAAACTTATGTTATTGTAATCCTTCCTCTATTTTACTCTGATATATCTTATTTGTATAAAACTATTGTAATACTGTAATGTCTCTTTGTAATGATTGATCCTGCTCGGAGAATCGTGGATGATTCGGGATTTACCCGATAGACCTTTTAAGTCTTATGGAACATATTCATGGTTATTAGGAGTTTGTTTAGACAATAATGATGCATGTGGGCCATATGATTTAGGAGGTTCTGCCACAGGGGGCCTTTGCACCCCACATTTATTCATCTGTAGATGGAGGATCAAACAATTTGGTTCCCTAAGGGACTGGCAAGAGATATACTAGTCAAGGTTCAAGACGAGTACGTCCCTGTCGACTTCATCATATTGGACATGGGGTCCAACAATGAAGTCCCCGTCATCATGGGAAGTCCATTCCTCAACATAGTTAATGCTATCATCTACGTGGGATCCGGCCAAATTCATTTCTAATTACCAGGAAAGAAGGTAAAATGTCCATTCAACGGTTATAAAGCTAACATGCAGGTGAAGGACGAAGAACCGAAGGACAAACCTCGCTACTACCTACGCCGAAGGAACAAGAAGAAAGGTGAATCAGCCAAAAAGGCCGAAGTAAAGAAAGTATAACCCGCTGAACCATGAGGAAAAGGTAAGAAAATATGGTGGGAGCATTGCGGTCCCCATCTCTGGGACCGACCGAAGCACCCAAAGAATGAACTAGATGGAGAGGTCCTGCTCTATGGACCTAAAACATGGAGCTCTTGCTGGTAAGGTAAATCAGTGTTTATCCTATATTTATTTTCTACCTTTTAATTATTACATTTTATTTTCATTGCATCTTTGATTTAGTTTTGCATTTTTCTTTTGACAAAAAAATATATATTTAGTTATAGTAAATAAAATATTGAGAAATAATTGCAACAACTTTTGAGTTGCTGGATCACCTAGGGTGGGGTCGGTTGACCCTACCAGTGGGCCCACTTGCCCTCCTTTCACTTTGGCTCGATGCACTGGTTCGAGATCAGCACTTGGATGCCCCAGGGGTACCCACATGGGGGTCGGCTTACCCCACACTATCCCCTGTGGCAGCCTACTGTCTCCCATTTGCCTCACACAAGAATCCTATGCGTGCCACTCTAGTCAAAGCTTGAAAAGAAATGGTCCCTTGCTTTATCACTTTAAGCGAAGATGCTCTTTTTCATGTTGGATGCTTTGGGGACCATACCACCAGCTCAAAATCTACAAAGTTGTCACGTAGGCATGATCTAGTGTTCAATGGTCCATGGGAATCTCTTTAGACATGTCTCCACTTTTTCATTCATCTTTTCTCTGTCACAAAGCACTAGGCATGGGAATCTCTAAAAAGCACTTTACTTTTGGTCCACACCTAGCCTTTACTTTGCCAGACACTTGATGACACATTGTTTAAAGTGCTAAGAGGCATAGGATGGGGGTCGGCTGACCCCACGTTGGGTGTTCTCTCAAAAAGTTGTCATGCTTGTCACAAGATTCCCTGCCAGGATTCATATTTGAATTTGAAAGTGCTTTGGGGGGTCGGCCGACCCCTACCTTTGGGTCCACCACTTGCCCTTCTCCCCCTACAAATACCCCTGCATTGTGAGCTCAACTCCACACCCAAAACCATCAGAATCATCTTGAGCTCACAATCTCTCTTCTTCTCTCCTTTGTTGCAAGTTCTTTCTAAAGTTTAGTTTAGTAGTAGCCTTCCAAAACAAAAACCCAAAAATATTTCTTGTATAATAGTAGTAGTAGGAGAGCTTGGCTGTCTCACTTATGTAGCAAGATGAAGAAAGCATTCCTGTCCTAGTTCAAGAAGTCCAAGGTAGGTGAGAGTTCCTCTGAAGGCTCTCACCACACTCATGAAGGAACCCATGGGAGAAGAGAGGAGGAAGAGAGCTACTACCCAATGGTGCTCTATGATCCTCCATCAAGAGTGCTAGAGCCCTAGAGCGGCCTCATGCTGAGCCAAGAAGAGCTGCAAAAGTTCAACATCCTTCAAGGAAGCAACTCTTGGACCCGGTCCTTCAACCACACGGGCATCATCGACCCGGTCCTCTTGGACCGCACAGGTATGAGTGTAGAGTTTAATACTATCTTTAGTACAATTGTGTCGGTTACCGAGAGAAGGGATACCCTAAACCTTCCTTGTTTTCGGTTGAACCCCGAGTTTGCCCTCAGAATAATCTCACGCAACCAGACCATACCCCCTCGACCTTTCGGGCCAATCGGCAAATACACACTGGGCCGGCCCACAACAGAGTACAGCCGCAACCCTCAACAGAATCACTGGCGTCACCATCTGACCCTCGACAAGACGCTGACGTCACTGGCTGATGATCGCTCGAGATGGGAGCCTCCCGCGTTAAGTGTCGAGGCCCCCGACGGGACGGGCGTCTCGGTACTTCGAGGATCGAGCCCCCCCTCGATCGACCCACTCCCAGTGCGTCCGGTAGCGCATTTAATACAAAACTACCTAACCTCGTCAAATCGTATGGCCACAGTGTCCGCACAGTGGTCTGTACGACGGTCGAATCCCGCTTTACTGCCCATACTGGGGACGTGCATCGGTCTGCACGGCACTATCACGCCATACCCAGCGCTGTTAGACAACTCGAGGCCCCCTTCGACACGCTACGCGACAAACGACCGACATCAGATTCCCTCAATTCGTTCTTATCCGCTCAACCACTACGCTCGAGGCTACCCCTCGACCGGGCCTCGAGTACGCATCGACGCCCTCCGGTCAACCTTCATCGACTTCGAAAGCTGCGCCAACAACTCCCGATATGACCCCAACAGGAACTCGCACGTCCTCTATAGGGGATCACGTCTTTCGCCGGTCAGCACCCATGACTCCGAAGGACGGCTATCAACTCCGAGCCACGCCGCTACAGAACGAGCCATACTCAGCGCACATCCCTGCAGAGGCCTCGGGTTGACCTCCACGACCCACAACGTCATCACCGCGTCATTGAACCAGGATATTTGTACCCCTGTGCCTCCCCTTGGCCTATAAAAGGGGACGCCAGGAGACCCAATGGGGACGGAGGAGAACGACTCTAGACAACGACCTCACGACAACCGAACATACGCCTAGGCAGACTCCTAGACTCGGAATAACTCTCTCGCTCTGTACTCGACCCCTCCCTCGAATCCTCTCCTTCGCTTGTATTCGCCCCTGTACAAGCACTTAGGTGCAAGATAATACAAATCCTCTCCCCCCGCTGGACGTAGGGCCCTTCTTTGCCCGAACTAGGATAAATCGCTGTGTTCTTCTTGCATCACCCATCCGGACGAGTTACACGCACATACGATTACTCGTTGGCTTAGGACGCCCCCGGGTTCCTAACGCCGACAGTTGGCGTGCCAGGTAGGGGGCCTGTGTGTCAAACCGTTTCGTTTGGATGGCAGACCTCGTACCATCGCTCCCTTTCGGCTCGGTGATCTGGTTTGGGAGTCTGGAGTTTATGTCACTCGGCACGAGCCTTGACATGGTCCTACTCTCAATCGGACACCCGAGCGGGGGCACTTCAGGGACTCCACGAGGAGCCCTGCGTCGTCCTCATCATCACGCTTCCCAGTCAAGAAGGAGACGTGGATCGCAGGGCGGGCGGCGCCACCGTGCGACCACGGTCGTCACATCATCTTCGTCTTCGGTGGATGACTTGAGCTCTCTGGCCCAGAGGCTCCCGCGACTACGCGTTAGGCCCGACGTGGGGCAGCGCTCGCCAGGGTTGAACGCTTCTCCCCAGGCGAATGCTCCCTTCATGTCTACAGCTCTCCTGCCCCATGAGCAGTTTGCCGTCCGATCGGCACTGCCATTTGGGCTCGACAATGCCGCTTCGGCATACTCCACTATCGTGCGCTCGGGTTTCGGAGCGGACAGGGAACGGACCGGACCCCCCACGCGCAGCAGCGCGCCGGGAGGAACCGGTACTGGCCCCCGAATGCCCGATTAACCCTCGCCCACGCGGCACATGCCCTCGCGCGCTTCGAAGGTGGCTAGAGGTGGAACAATTTGCGCGGACCATCGTGCCTTGCCCGCTCTACTCCGACTCTGACTACGACTCCAGCTACTACGACCCCACGCGAGAGTGTTTCCACGTCGACATAGTCGCCACGTCGGACGACGACGACGCCGGTCCCGCAGAGGCGTCCACACCACCGGTCGCAACAGGTGGGCCCCTCCTCCCGGCGGGACAGGAGGAAGGACCCCCTGCCGCGATCAACGATCCGGGCGATTCGCAGGGCGCTCACATCGCCCAGCTCGCGCAGCTCCGGGAGCTTCGAGCCAAGCTCGATGAAGACAAAGAGCGACTGCGTCAGCTCGAGCGTGCCCTCGAGCAAGACAATCAGAACCCCCCACGCGGAGGAGCTCGGGCTCGAGCACGGCAAGTGCAGCGGCAGATTATGGGCGCGGATACGGTTGCACGTCCCGCCTTCAATCGAGCCAGCCAGAATGTCATCGCAGCAACCATGCTCTTTCGCAACATGCCAGCCCCCTCGAATCCCGAAGCCCAGCGAGTCCAACAGGAGATCAAGGGCCTTCTCGAGGTGGCCGCCATTCAGCAGGCCGAAAGCTCTGCCTCGAGGCATCGAGGTGCGGCCTCGGGGCAACACCACGAACCCTCACGGCATGAGAGACAGGCCTCGACCCAGCCGGTAGACTCCCCCCGCTCGAAGGGGGCGGTCCCGGACCACGATCGCGTTCGTGACAACCGCAAGCCCCGCGATGCGCGTCACGACATCAACGAACACCGCAGACGCAAGTGCGGTGACGCCGAGGCGCGAGGCTACAGCGCTCATCGGGGCGGACGCTACGACAGCGACGAGGACCGACGTCGATCCCCAGATCCGCTGGGACCTCGAGTCTTCAGCCGTGCGATTCGCAGCACACCGCTGCCTAGCCCCTTCAGACCCCTGACAAGTCTCGTCAAATACGACGGTGAGACAAAGCCTGAGCTCTGGCTTGCCGACTTCAAACTGGCGTGCCAGCTTGGTGGGGCCCATGACGACAGCGCCATCATTCGACAACTCCCACTCTTTCTCTCCAACACCGCACGACGGTGGCTCGAGGAGCTTCCCCCTAACCAAATCTGTGACTGGTCCGACCTGGTCAGGGTTTTCGAGGGGAACTTCAAGGGCACCTATGTGCGTTCGGGCAACAGGTGGGAACTCCGAGGCTGCAAACAGAAGCCCGGGGAATCTCTCCATGACTTCACTCAACGTTTCTCCAAGCAGCGCACTGAGCTTCCCCACGTCACCGACGAAGAGGTGATCCTGGCCTTCATTGCCGGGACCACCAGTAAGGAACTGGTCCGGGAGCTCAGGCGCACCCCTCCAAAGACCGTTGACGAATTGATGGACATCGTGGCCAACTTTGCCGCCGGAGAAGAGGCCGTCGGTGCCTTCTTCAACTGTAGCAAAGGCCAGACGCAGGCCAAAGCGGCCAACCCCGAGGGTTCGAACCAGGGCAGCAAGAAAGGGGGCAAGAAGAAGAAGAAGAACCCGCGAGGCTAGCGCGAAGACGCCCCCGACGACGACCTCGTGGCGGCTATCGAGCGCAAGAAGCCTCAAGGCCCTCCCGAAAAGGGTCTCTTCGACGAGATGCTCAAGAAACCGTGCCCGTACCACAAGGGCCAGGCCAAGCACACCCTCGAAAATTGCCGGATGATCAAAAGGAATTTCGAGGGTATGGTTCGAGGGAAGGAAGAGGAAAAGGAAGAGCTCGACGACAAGAATGACGACAAGAATGATGGGTTCCCCGAGGTTCAGGACTGCTTCATGATCTACGGGGGACCTACCGCCCGGCTCACACCTCGACAGCGCAAGAGGGAGCGTCGGGAGGTATTTTCCACTCAAATCGCCACCCCTCGATTCTTGGACTGGTCCGAGACGGCTATCACGTTCGACCGTGATGACCATCCGAACCATGTCCCGAACCCGGGGCTCTACCCGCTTGTTGTTGACCTTGTCATCGTCAACACTCGCTTCTCCAAAGTCTTGATGGACGGAGGCAGCAGCCTCAACATCATCTACTCTGAGACCCTCGACCTCCTCGGAATCCCAAGGGAAAAGCTGAAGCTCAGCGCTGGGGGCTTCCACGGCGTCGTGCCAGGCAAGAAGGCTATTCCCATCGGGTGCATCGACTTACCGGTGTATTTCGGTACTCCCTCGAACTTCCGAAAGGAGACCCTCACGTTCGAGGTAGTCCCGTTCTGAGGCACATACCATGCGATCATTGGGCGACCGGGCTATGCCAAGTTCATGGCAGTTCCCAACTACACCTACCTCAAGCTCAAGATGCCGGGCCCCAATGGCATCATCACCGTCGGCCCCTCCTTCGAGCACGCATACGACTGCGACGTCGAGTGTGTCGAACACGCGGAAGCCCTCGAGGAGACGACAATGCTTGCAGCCACTCTCGAGGCCCTCGCCGACGAGATCCCCGAACCCAAGAGACATGCCGGCAGCTTTGAGCCTGCCGAGGACACGAAGAAGATCCCCCTCCACCCGAGTTGCTCCGAGGGGAAGGTGCTGCTCATCAGCGCCTCCCTCGACGCCAAATAGGAAGCAGTGCTCATCGACTTTCTTCGCGCGAATGCCGACATGTTTGCGTGGAGTCCCTCGGATATGCCGGGCATACCGAGGGAAGTTGATATGAACCTACTAGGGTTTGTGGTCGATCTTTCGATGAGAGGCGTGAGTTAACTCGATTGGTGGATGGAGATGACGTTCACGGCCCGACTACAGCCTTCCAAGACCGCGCCTTAGCGACCGATACACCACTTCCAAAGGCCGTCATGATCTTGTGGAGCGCGACAACCAGCCACTAGGGCTCCCGTCCTGCAAGCAATCGAAAAACTAGCAAGAACGAGGAACAAGCACTGAAATTGCAAGATGTAATTGAAAGTTTCAATCTGAATCTTATTATGAGTGGGGTTCCGAAAACAAGGAGACGGGCGGCTGGATCAGCACGCGCGCCTTCAAGCAAGTAGCGACGGCTAAACTTGACCTAAACAAAACCCAAGTGTTCCTGGTGGCGGCTATGGGGAATATAACATGGGTAGGACGACCACAAGAGAGTTTGGGTCGTTCTCCAAACCTAGGACACGTCCCTATTGGACTCCAAAGGATACAAGCCCATTGGGCTAAATTAAGGTGACGCAGCACCCTTGACAGAAAGACCTCTCGGTAGTTGTTGGCCTATTGATGCCGCCTCTGGACAGATATGAGTATGAGACCCGATCCATATGAAAATAGACTTGACAAGCTTTCCAACAAGTCTTGATTCATCCCAAACCGACTCCGTATGTAACCGTGGCGACCGTAACGAATTGGAGGTGTGCTGCAGTCCGAATCCAGCCTACGCAAGTCCTTTTCCCTCTTGGTCTTCTCCTTGATTCCTAATTAAAACAAAAGTGCACGTGTCTCCAAGATCTAAACAAGATGGACAAGAACTCAAGAAGGAACTCACTTGATGAATAAGTTTGCGAGCACGCGCACGAGTAATAGGACCAGCAGGTATTGGCGTGGCTGACTTGGATGTATGATTAGTGTTGATGTCCTCATCATCCTCCCTTTCTTAAATTTGAGTCGTCCTCGACTCAAACTCATCTTCCTCACCCAAATAAGGCTTCAAATCTGCAATGTTAAATGTGGGACTAACCCCAAAAGCTGCAGGAAGATCAAGCTTATATGCATTCTCATTAACACGTTCTAGCACTTTAAAAGGACCATCAGCTCTAGGCATCAATTTTGATTTTCTCAATTGAGGAAACCTATCCTTTCGCAAATGCAACCAAACCAAATCTCCCGGTTCAAGAATCAATTCCCTTCGACCTTTATCTCCCACAAACTTGTACTTAGCGTTCATACGCTCTATGTTTGCTTTAGTGGTTTCATGCAGTTTTAGCATCAATTCAGCACGTTGCTTAGCATCAAAATTTAACCTTTCCGAAGTGGGCAAAGGCATTAAATCAATAGGAGCACGTGGTAAAAAACCATAAACAATCTCAAAGGGACACATCTTTGTGGTAGAATGCAGCGAACGATTATAAGCAAACTCAATATGAGGCAAACAATCTTCCCACAACTTAATATTCTTTTTTAAAACAGCCCTTAACATAGTAGATAAAGTTCTATTCACAACTTCAGTTTGACCATCAGTTTGAGGATGACAAGTGGTGGAAAATAAAAGCTTAGTCCCCAATTTACCCCATAAAGTTCTCCAAAAATGGCTAAGAAATTTAGCATCACGATCAGAAACAATTGTATTTGGCACACCATGCAAGCGAACAACTTCTCGAAAGAACAAATCAGCAATATGTGTAGCATCATCAGTTTTATGGCATGGTATGAAATGTGCCATTTTAGAGAATCTATCCACAACCACAAAAACACTATCTCGCCCTTTCCTAGTCCGTGGCAATCCCAACACAAAATCCATAGAAATATCTTCCCAAGGAGCACTAGGAACAGGAAGAGGCATATACAAACCGTGTGGATTCAACCGTGACTTAGCCTTTTGACATGTTGTGCAGCGAGCAACAAATCTCTCCACGTCTCGTCGCATCTTTGGCCAAAAGAAATGAGCAGCAAGAATGTCCTCCGTCTTCTTCACTCCAAAATGCCCCATCAAACCACCTCCATGCGCTTCCTGCAGCAACAACAAGCGAACGGAGCTAGCTGGAATGCATAGCTTGTTAGCTCTAAACACAAACCCATCATTGATGATGAATTTGTTCCATGATTTCCCATCTTTACAATGCAGCAACACATCTTCAAAATCAGCATCATGAGCATATTGGTCTTTAATTGTATCTAACCCAAAGATCTTGTAATCAAGTTGATTTAGCAAAGTATATCTCCTAGACAATGCATCTGCAATGATATTATCCTTCCCTTTCTTGTGTTTAATAACATAAGGAAAAGACTCAATGAATTCAACCCACTTTGCATGTCTACGATTCAATTTTCCTTGACTACGAATATGTTTCAAAGATTCATGATCAGAATGTATAACAAATTCTTTGGGCCACAAATAATGCTGCCATGTTTCTAGCGTCCGAACAAGAGCATATAATTCCTTGTCATATGTAGAATAATTCAACAGAGGTCCGCTCAATTTCTCACTAAAGTATGCAACAGGTTTGCCTTCTTGTAACAAAACACCACCCAATCCAATTCCACTAGCATCACATTCAAGTTCGAAAGTCTTATTAAAATCTGGGAGTTGGAGCAGAGGTGCATGTGTTAACTTATCTTTTAGCATGTGGAAAGAATGCTCTTGTGCTTTGCCCCATGAAAAGGGCACCCCCTTCTTTGTTAGCTCATTCAAAGGTGCAGCAATGGTGCTGAAGTCCTGCACAAAACGGCGATAGAAACCAGCAAGTCCTAGGAAACTTCGCACTTGTGTGACCGTCGTGGGTACAGGCCATCCCTGTATAGCTTCCACTTTGGCTTTATCAACCTCAATTCCCTGTGGGGTGACAACATAGCCAAGAAACGATACTCGATCGGTGCAGAAAGTGCACTTCTCAAGGTTACCAAATAAACGTGCATCACGTAGAGCATTAAAAACAGCACGTAAGTGATCAAGATGTTCATCCAAGGATTTGCTGTAAATTAGTATATCATCAAAATAGACTACAACAAATTTCCCAATGAAAGCACGCAAAACCTCGTTCATTAATCTCATGAAAGTACTAGGTGCATTAGTTAACCCAAAAGGCATGACTAACCACTCATATAAACCGAACTTAGTTTTGAAAGCAGTTTTCCATTCATCGCCCAATTTCATACGAATCTGGTGGTACCCACTACGCAAATCAACTTTCGAAAACACAACAGCACCACTCAATTCATCAAGCATATCATCTAATCGTGGAATAGGGTGTCGATATCGAATGGTGATATTATTAATAGCCCTACAATCAACACACATACGCCATGTTCCATCTTTCTTAGGCACTAAAATGACTGGAACAGCACAAGGACTAAGAGACTCACGCACATAACCTTTGTCCAGTAGCTCTTGCACTTGTCGCTGAATTTCCTTCGTTTCTTCCGGATTTGTCCTGTATGGCGCACGGTTTGGCAAAGACGCACCAGGAATAAGATCAATTTGGTGCTCAATCCCGCGTATTGGTGGTAGCCCCGCTGGTATCTCACTTGGAAACACATCTGAGTACTCCTGCAAAATGTTAGCAACAGCAGGAGGCAAAGAACGTTGCATATCCTCAATGGAAAGCAAAACATCCTTGCATAGCAAAACATAAGCAACAGAGGTGGATGCATTGAACTCATTAATATCAGATTTCGTAGCAAGCATACATCGTCCTTTTAGTTTTATCTCATCCTTCTTATCAACAACAGATTTGTCATTTTTATTGCTCTCAATCCATGCCTTTGCAGCCCTAGCAACATTGGTTTGCATAATAGCTTCAGGAGACATAGGGTGCAACACAATTTTTCGATCATGGTATAGAAAAGAATATTGATTTGATCTGCCATGATGCATAGAATCTCTATCAAATTGCCAAGGTCTACCTAACAGAATATTGCAAGCTTGCATAGGCACAACATCACATTCAACAATATCTTTGTATGATCCGACGGAAAAATTAATTCGCACAAGTCTAGTTACCTTTGCCTTACCACTGTTGTTCAGCCACTAAATGTAGTAGGGATGCGGGTGTGGTTTGGTGGTGAGGGCAAGCTTCTGCACCATATCGCTGCTTGCCAAGTTGTTGCAGCTACCTCCATCAATGATCATGCTACACGAACGCTCCTTGATGACACATTTGGTTTGAAATAAATTGTGTCGCTGATTTTGCTCGGCGTCCTCCATTTGTGCACTAAGCACTCGCTGTACAATCAAGCTCTCATAGTGGTCCGCATCACCTGCAGTAATATGTTCTTCTATGTGTTCCTCACTACCTGCACGGTCAGCCGCAAGCAACGCAAGTGTATCTTCATCATAACCACTAGCAGACGAACACTCACCATCTTCTTTAACAATCATAACACGCTTGTTTGGACAGTCACGCATCACATGCCCATATCCCTTGCACCTGTGACATTGGATGTTGCTTGTTCTACCTGTCGATGCCATGGATGATGTACTCGCAGCAGGCTTTTGCGTTGTCTTCGCAATTGAATTGGTGGGGGCAGCATGAGTCTTCTCACTGGATGATGGTGTAGGAGTACGTGTGGACGGAGTTGTAGACGTGCGTTGCTGCCATGAGTTAGTTTTCCCTGCAGAAATATTATTCCTTGTGCTAGCACGTCGTCCCTGCACTTCCCTTTCAGCTTTACAAGCAAGATGAAACAAACGGGTCATGTTAGTATAATCTTTATATTCAAGGATGTCCTGGATTTCATGATTTAGCCCGCCCAAAAATCTAGCCATAGCAGATTCCTCTTCCTCCTGTAAGTTACAACGCAGCATTCCCATTTGCAATTCTTGATAGTATTCTTCTACACTTTTAGCACCTTGGCTTAATTGCTGCAACTTTTTTAGCTTATCACGGGCATAATAAGATGGAACAAATCTAGCTCTCATGGCTCGTTTTAGCGCACCCCAAGTTTTAGGTATGTTATTAGGATTTTTCTTGCCATATTCTATCCACCAAACAGAAGCAAAATCTGTAAACTCGCTAGTAGCAGCCCTAACACGTGTACTCTCAGGAAAGTCATGGCATACAAACTTTTGATCAACAGCAATCTCCCAAGTAATATATGCATCAGGGTCATATTTTCCATCAAACGGAGGTACTTTAAATTTAATCTTACTGAAAGCATCATTATTATTGGGTACCTCGTGTCGGTGGCGGCAACCCATACCTCTACGGTTGTGACGTAGGCGACGTCGATCAGGAGTGTCTCGGTCATCATGTTCAGTATCAGCTGTGTAATCTTCATAATAACTACCATCCTCTCGTTCTGCCTCCTCCTCCTCTTCCTTATGCTTGTCTTTGTCATCATTGTGGAGGTCATCAAAACGCCTTAAAAGAGCAGCAATGCTTTTGTCCATACTAGCAACGGACATCTCCAAACTTGTAAGCTTGTTGTTTGTGGTAACCTGCGTACCCTCTAACTGCCCAAGCTTCTCATTCGTCACCTGCAAGTCGTTATCCAGTTCCTCCGTGTGCAGCTTCACCTGTCTTTCAAAATGTTGTATGATGCCCTTTGTGCGAGGTGAATGTGCCATTCGGTTTTCTTCGTCAGACCCTGACATGGTTCAAAGACAAAGACAACAAGAAACCAAGTGAAGAAATAAAAGTCCTACAACTACTAGGATGTAGCTACAGGAAGTCGCTCGCTCTCCACTTGTTACACACGTTCTTACCAATTCTTACCTTGCTCGACAGGAGGGGTCGTCTACCAACAAGTCTACAGCAATGGATGAAGTGTATCAGTGCCGCAGCACAAGACCTGTCAAGCTGTAGAATATGTGGAGCTATAGGTGGGCTGACACAAGGAACGAACTAGCACCATGTTAGTTAAGAAAAAAAACAAGTTGAATGATCGTTCAACCGGTGGTATGGTGCTGGTCCTAGCCTAGACCGTGCTAGAGACGCGAGCCTGGACACAAAGGAAAGCACAACACATCCGCTGAACTAAAAAAAAAACAAAAAGGTCAGCCCCTTTTCCTTTGATTCTTTCTCTGTTTTTTCTCTTTTTTTCTTTTTTTAATCTCTTTTTTTATGGGACACTCAAGACTGATTATATGAGCAAGAAGACTGTGAAAGAGCAATTCACCACACACACTTTCTCTCTCTCTCTCTCTCTAGATACTTTGCCACGCGTATTGATATAAAATACTTTGCTGCGTGACTTGTATGATATTTGTAGCACAAGGTTAACTGACTCCTCGTCCGACTAGAACTTCTAATTCTACTCAGACTCGGCCAATATGGAGGAAAGCCGATTCGCTGTCCAATTGGAACTTACAATTCTTCTCAGACTCGGACAACAGAGAGGGATAACCAATTCCTTATAGGACTAGAACTTCAACTCAGATTCGGATATGGCAGTGCGTGCTGTGATAAAACTGTGACAAGAACCCGAAACTCTAAGGGAATAAAACTAGAACCAGCAACTCGACCAATCCGATGCAACCGAACACTCAACAAGCCCTAACCTAATAGTGCTAGCCACGGCTCAAAGGTTCTCGGATTGCAGGAAACGAATCTACTATATTTTTTTTGGCTTTTCTGGACTATAGGAAAAAAAACAACAACGAAGGATTGGAAGTCTCTCACCGATAAACCTTGCTCTGATACCAATTGATATGAACCTGCTAGGGTTTGTGGTCGATCTTTCGATGAGAGGCGTGAGTTAACTCGATTGGTGGATGGAGATGACGTTCACGGCCCGACTACAGCCTTCCAAGACCGCGCCTTAGCGACCGATACACCACTTCCAAAGGCCGTCACGATCTTGTGGAGCGCGACAACCAGCCACTCGAGGTATCATCCCCTCGAGCAAGCGACGAAGCCGATTGGCGTAAGCCCTTCCTCGAGTACCTTACTCAAGGAGAGCTGCCAGACGACCAGAACGAGGCTCTACGCATTGCGCGAAGGGCCAAAACCTACGTCCTCTTCGGTCCAGACAAGGAGCTCTACCGACAGAGCCCGACCGGAGTTTTGCAGCGTTGCATCACCGTTGAGGAAGGCAAAAGGTTACTCAATGACCTACACTCGGAGGCTTGCGGTCATCATGCTGCGCCCAGGACCCTCGTCGGGAACGCTTTCCGACAAGGCTTTTACTGGCCGACCGCTGTCTCTGACGCCATCAGCCTTGTCCGATCATGTGAGGTGTGCCAATTCTATGCCAAGCAGACGCACCTCCCTGCGTATGCTTTGCAAACGATCCCCCTCACATGGCCGTTCGCCGTATGGGGGCTCGACCTCGTTGGTCCCCTCAAAAGGACAACTGGAGGCTTCACCCACCTGCTCGTTGCCATCGATAAGTTTACCAAGTGGATCGAGGCCCGGCCCATCGGGAATATCCGCTCCGAGCGGGCGGTCGAGTTCTTCACCGACATCATCTATCGCTTCGGTGTCCCGAACGTCATCATCACTGACAACGACGCACAGTTCACTGGCAAGAAGTTTTTGGATTTCTGCGACCGCCATCACATTTGCGTGAACTGGTCCGCGGTTGCTCATCCTCGAACTAATGGCCAGGTCGAGCGCGCCAATGGCATGATTTTGCAGGGACTCAAGCCAAGAATCTTCAACCGCCTTAACAAGCACGGCAAGAAGTGGGCCGTCGAGCTGCCCTCGGTCCTATGGAGCCTAAGGACAACACCTAGTCGAGCCACGGGGTTCACCCCATTCTTCTTGGTCTATGGGTCTGAGGCCGTCCTCCCCACTGACCTCGAGTATGGTTCCCCTCGACTAAAGGCGTACAATGAGCAAAGCAACGAGGAAGCCACCGCAAACGCCATCGACCAACTCAAAAAGGCTCGAAACATGGCCCTCCTCAACTTCGCAAGATACATGCAGAAGCTTCAACGCTACCACGACAAGCATGTGCGCAAAAGGGACCTTCGAGTGGGTGACCTCGTCCTACGAAGGCGACAGAGCAACAAGGGCCAGCACAAGTTAACCCCACCATGGGAAGGCCCCTTCATCATAGCCGAGGTGTTGAAGCTCGGAACCTACAAGCTCGCTAACGACAAAGGCGAAATTTTCAACAACGCATGGAACATCGACCAGCTACGTCGCTTCTATCCCTAGTCGATGCCTTCTTCTTACATTTTCGCATAACGAAATGCTTTCGATCACAAGCTTAATTTCCTTATACACGCAAGAGGTAGCCTCGACTCTGCTTCCTCAGAGTCGAACCTCCCTCGGGGGCTATAAAGGGGGAACCCCCCGGAGTCCCCAAAAAACTCGATTTTTCAAAACTCAAAAAGTCTTTTTTCTCCCACGCACCTCGATACGTTCCAATACTTAGTCGAAAACGCCATGCGAATGTCCTAAGCGTCGAGGGCTATCGAGCCAGTAGACCACCTACGTCCCAGGGCTACGGTACCTCCACTCGCTCCCCGACGGGGGGCACGAACATACGTCGAATTCACTAAGTAAGAAACGTCATCAGGAACGCAAGAAAGAAAAGGACTTAACATCTCGAGGTCCACTCTGCCTCGATATGCCTTGACATAGGTTAATACTAGGTCGAAGACGACACGAGATGGTCCGAAAGGTCGAGGGATGTCAGGTCGGGAGACCGCCAATGCCCCAGGGCTACGGCACCTCCACTCACTCCCCCCTTCGAAGGGCACGATCGTGTGACGAAATCGATAAAAGTAAAGACCCGATCAGGCAGTGGAGACAGAACAGACTTAGAGCACACTTAGGCATATACGAACGAATATAAATGCACATTGGCTTGAGGCATCACGACCTCGAGAACAAAAGTTCACAAAAATTCTTACAAAGGCCTCTTTGCCCAGATTTGGCTCACAGGCCATCATCCTTAGGAGGCGAAAGGACCTCATGCTCGAAGGGGCTCGCAACACGACCGCCAGGGTCCTCAGCGGCCTCGACCAACCCCATGAAGACGGCCTCATTCTCCTCGTCAGTATTCGAAGGGTCGCTGACGAAGCCGTGGGATACGACCTCCATGTCGTAGATGTAGCCGGAGCCGATGACCGCCATCGCCCGCTTCACGCCGACATGAAGGGCGCCCCGCACCTTCTCCTTAACCACGCGGCCGAGCTCGAATAGCCGGTCAAGGAGAGGGGCCCCATGGATGTCGTCCGCGGCCGATTCGGGACGAGGGACGCCGAGGCTATCACAGACCATGTCAAGCATACCGCCGAGCTCGCCGGTCAGCTTCACCTCGGCCGTGTACGACTTTTGAAGCAGGCCGAGGTCGTGATGAGCCCGATCCAGCTCCTCCTCTAAGGCTGAAAACAAACAAACAGAGTCAGTAACGCTTAAGAAAGAGGACTAAGGCAAAAAACCCCTCAAGAGAAGAAGGAAGACTCACCGACGACGTGGGTCTCGAGCTTCATGTGGGTGTCTTGCAGAACGAGATACTCGTTCGCAAACGCCTCACCAGCGCGGACCATCGACGCCTTCTCCTCCTCGAGCTTCTCGAGGGCCTCGCCTGCCGAAACGGCATTCCGCCTTTGCTCTCGCCAGGCTTCGGAAATCCTAGCATTTTCCGAGACCGCGACCTCGAGCTCCTTCCGCACCGCCTCGAGGGCTGCACCAACCCTTGCCAGCTCGTCGCTAGCCTCGGACCTCGCTCGTTCAAGGGACCTCCCCGCTTCCTCCTTCGCCTTGGCCTCGGCCTCCTTGGCTCGGGCGGCCGCTTGTTGGGCCGAGGCGGTCTCGGACTTTGCCTTCTCAAGCTCACTCCGAGCGGCAGCGGCCTCGACCCGGGCAGACTCGAGCGCTGCTTCTAGCTCGGGGATCTGGTTCCACTTATCCTTGGCGCTGTGGATAAGATGGGACTTGATGTTCGAGCGCCTTCTCAGATCCTAAGAGCAAGAAGGACAAAGGACATCATCGATAAAGCAAACACACCCCGAGTTCCATAACTTCAAAGGACGCTTACCCCGAGGCGCTGGTGGAGGTTGTTGCTGACGAGACCAAACATTGCCTTCAGCAGCTCTGAAGGCAAGAACGCTCCTCTTCGACGGCCCTCCAGCACTCGAGCTCGGCGGGGTCATCCACCTCCCGCGAGGGAGCGTCGTGACTTGTGGTGTCATGGACGCGGATAGGCTCCGAGCCCCATCCCGAAGTCTCCGCCCCGGAGTACCGTCGCGCCGCCTCGGCTCCGGCACCCTCCGCATCGACGGCCGCGCCCGCCGCAGGACGGTGTTCGGGAACCACGGGGGGAGACGGACCCTCCCACGGCACGAGAGCCAGCAAACCAGCCTGCGCCTCCTCCCGCTCGACAAAAGGATCCGCCGGGGCAGGCAAGGCGACACTCGCCTCCCCGCCTGACGGGGCCGCCTCGGCACCCTCGGACTCGACGACCCCCGACCTCGGTGGCGACAGGGGGGCGCGGCGTCCTTCTCCTTCCCTCCGTCGACGGAGGCTTCACCCTCCTCGAACTCAAGGACGATGGGCGCCGCCTGCGAAAACCCCGGCCACGAGTCATCCGAGGGGCACTCCGGCATGCTGCCCGGCGCGTCGACGGCCAACCCGGCTCGGGGGCTCGACGCCACAACCACCGTAGGCTCGGTGGCCGCTTCGCCGATAACCGAATCGACTCCCCGGGCCAACGCCGCACGTGCGGCCTTGACCCAAGCGACGACCCCGTCGTTCGAAATCGACGGGGGAGTCGAGGCGGTGCTCGTCGCCGAAAGAACCGGGCCCATGGCGGGACCCGCCATGACCGCCGTCGCCTCTGTCGCAGCCTCCGTCCGAAGGCGCTTGGCCGGAGCGGGCCCCGCCGGTGTCCGCCCGCGCTTGATCCTGTGAGGAAAGAAAAATTAGACGCATGGAATCGAGACGCGAAATATAAAACTGCCCCAGGATAAAGAACTTACCCCACTAGGAACCTTCCTGGTGTTCGTGAGGCCCCCGTCGACGGCCGCGTCCCGGCACCCGGAAGGCTCGAAGTCGCTGCCGGCGGCGTCACGCCGTGAGGCCCCGCAGCCCCACGAGCAAAGGCCGCCGTTGATGCGGCCAAGGCCAGCGCCACCGTCCTGGCTTCGAGGGCCGAGTGACTTTCACGGGGCCCCTCCGTGGACCCCTCAGAACCAGCGGCGCCCTGCATCGAAGGGGCGTCAGCCGCGACCCTCCGGGTCGAGAGATGCTCCTCTTCTCTGCTCCACTCCTCCCCCGATTCCTCAGAGGGGGACCTTCCGACGGGCCTCGCCTCTCGTCTCTGCTTAGCCGAGCGCTGCTCGCCCGTAGAGAGATCGAGGCTATGCGTCCGCCTCTTCTTGCTCTCCTCCTCCTTCATCTTCTTTGCCGACGAGGCGCCGCGAAGCCCCGTCGGACGAGCCTCGAAATCTTCCCTAACGGGGGGCAGCGACAACTTGTAGTCGAGCTCCCCCTACGCGCGAAGCCCAAAAAATGTAAGGTGAAAAGAAATAAAAAGAAGGGCTCGACGAAGTAATACACTCACCAGTTCGGGGTAACCGGGATCTGGTCGCATCGGGATGCGGTTGACGTCCTGCGCCGTGAAGGGGCCCGACACCGTCCCTCGAACCCTCTTGGTGACGCTCTCCTGTGTAATAGCCCCGGCAACCATGCGGCTCCCCCTGAGCTCCGCTCCAACGAACATCTGACTCATGCGAAGCGAGCGCCGCATCAGGGGGAGCACCCGTCGATGGTGGAAGGCTGAGACAACGACCCCGGCAGTTAACCCCTGCCCTCGAAGGGTCGCCAGGGCGTCTAGGAGGTCTTCGAGCCTCCCTTGGTGGTCCCGCGCTGGGGCGCCCCAGTTGTGGGGACGCGACTCGATGACGCGCCCCGTGTACTGAGGCAGCAGCCCCTCATCATTCCTGATGTAGAACCACTTCGAGGGCCAGGGGCCGTGGCTCGAAGTCTGGCCAATGGGGATGAAGTCGTCGGCCTTCCTCACGGCGAAGTTGTAGCATCCAGCCCGCACCAGCCTCCGCACCCCCGCCGACGCGCTCTTGGAGAAGTACTCCGCCCGAAAGAGGTGAAGCCAGAACTCCCAGTGCGCCTCCACCCCGAGGCAACCCTCGCAGACCGCGGTGAAGATGGCGGCGTAGGAAATCGCGTTGGTGGAAGATGCTGAAGCTCGATCCCGTAGTGGTGAGTGAGAGCGCGCATGAACCGGCTCGGTGGGGCGCCGAAGCCCAGCCGGTGGAACTTGATGAAGCTGACCACGTAGCCCTCCGGTGGGTTCGGCTCGTGGTCCTCCTTCGGCGGAACGAGCCACTCGGGCTCATCCCTGTTGGTGACGGGGCGAAGAAGCCCCTCCGCCACCAACCCCTCCAGCTCCTTCCTCGTCACTTCCGAGGTAACCCACACTGCGGGCTGAAGAATCTCCGGCGGCGCCATGGCAAGAGCACGGAGCTCTTTGGTGGACGGGCGACCCGGGAGATTTCCTATCTCCGCAGGAAGGCGAGCGCAAGAAAGGAAAGCACGGGGAGGCGAGCGCAAGGAAGGCGAACAAGCACAGGAAGGCAAACGCGAAAACGGCAGGAAAGCAAGTGAAGAGCAACGCTACGAAGGGTGCCTCCTTTTATTGGGGCAGAAGACTGACGGACGCCCGACGCTTGCCCGACCAGTAAGTCCCCGCATTAAATGCACCCAAAGCACTCTCCTCTCGATTTCTGTGCGTCATGGACAGGGCCGTTTCGCATTCACCCCTTCGACTCCCGTTGACCATGGACACACGTCAAGCGTCCGCGAATCAGGCATCATGCCGGCCCCACCACGACCGCACCGTTCTGACTCTCGTGATATTACGGCCACGCCACTTTGAATCTTTTCTTGAAAAACGAGAACTGACAATTATCTTCCTCGAAATACGCTTCAAGTATAGGACTCACCCACTACCGCGCCGCTCCGGCTTCTGCGCAAAAAGGCACGCGTGATGGACAGGAGGAGTTATCCACAGACGGATCTTCCCACGACACAGGATACGGGCCCAGGCCCTCGAAACCTCCAGGGAGCGAAGGATGGCCCTCGGAAAGGGTTCGACAGCCGCCCTCGAGTACCGGAGTTAGGGGTGACCGAGGGGGCCGACGCGAATCCCTTGCTCAAGAACGAATTCTCGAGGCCCCCTCGGACACATTCAAGGCAAAACTAAGGGACCACGACGGAATCTCCTCTAGGGGAGGCATCGAGCCACCGGACCCGATCGAAAGGGTCTGGCATCCGCGGGACCCACTATTTTGCTCGAATAAGAGCGCCTCAGGGCCACTAGTCGACCCCTATCGAATGGGGCACGAGCTCTTACTTGAATTTCCCGATAGTAGCTCACCTGAGACGTTGACGCTCGCTCGAGCATGGGTAGCACAACGCTTCTCCCCCTCTACCCGATCGAAAGGGTTCGTGAGGGTCGAACAAAAAAGTCGAGTTCGCACCTGACCGGCTTCGACGAAAGAAGCTAAGGAGCGGGCTCGCAATCAGGTGGCCTCGACGAAAGAGGGTCCAACCACCCGGGGGCTCGATCATTCGAGTACACATCGACCAAACGCAAAATAAAAAAGACCTCGGGCGAGTATTCTACTCACCCGAGGCCTCGGGGGCTACACCCGAAGGGTGTGCTCGCGCGCACCCTTCGGAAAACGACCAACACTCCGAGTCCATTTGATTGAGGCTCCGTGTAAGTATCAACACTTACACGAAGCCTCGGGGGCTACTGTCGGTTACCGAGAGAAGGGATACCCTAAACCTTCCTTGTTTTCGGTTGAACCCAGAGTTTGCCCTCAGAATAATCTCACACAACCAGACCATACCCCCTCGACCTTTCGGGCCCATCGGCAAATACACACTGGGCCGGCCCACAACAGAGTACAGCCGCAACCCTCGACAGAATCACTGGCGTCACCATCTGACCCTCGACAAGACGCTGACGTCACCAGCTGATGATCGCTTGAGATGGGAGCATCCCGCGTTAAGTGTCGAGGCCCCCGACGGGACGGGCGTCTCGGTACTTCGAGGATCGAGCCCCCTCGATCGACCCACTCCCAGTGCGTCCGGTAGCGCATTTAATACAAAACTACCTAACCTCGTCAAATCGTATGGCCATAGTGTCCGCACAGTGGTCCGTACGACGGTCGAATCCCGCTTTACTGCCCATACTGGGGACGTGCATCGGTCTGCACGGCACTATCACGCCATACCCAGCGCTGTTAGACAACTCGAGGCCCCTTCGACACGCTACGTGACAAATGATCGACATCAGATTACCTCAATTTGTTCTTATCCGCTCAACCACTACGCTCGAGGCTACCCCTCGACCGGGCCTCGAGTATGCATCGACGCCCTCCGGTCAACCTTCATCGACTTCGAAAGCTGCGCCAACAACTCCGGATACGACCCCAACAGGAACTCGCACGTCCTCTATAGGGGATCACGTCTTTCGCCGGTCAACACCCATGACTCCGTAGGACGGCTATCAACTCCGAGCCACGCCGCTACAGAACGAGCCATACTCAGCGCACATCCCTGCAGAGGCCTCGGGTTGACCTCCATGACCCACGACGTCATCACCGCGTCATTGAACCAGGATATTTGTACCCCTGTGCCTCCCCTTGGCCTATAAAAGGGGACGCCAGGAGACCCAATGGGGACGGAGGAGAACGACTCTAGACAACGACCTCACGACAACCGAACATACGCCTAGGCAGACTCCTAGACTCGGAATAACTCTCTCGCTCTGTACTCGACCCCTCCCTCGAATCCTCTCCTTCGCTTGTATTCGCCCCTGTACAAGCACTTAGGTGCAAGATAATACAAATCCTCTCCCCCCGCTGGACGTAGGGCCCTTCTTTGCCCGAACCAGGATAAATCGCTGTGTTCTTCTTGCATCACCCATCCGGATGAGTTACACGCACATACGATTACTCGTTGGCTTAGGACGCCCCCGGGTTCCTAACGCCGACAAATTGGTTGGGGAGGATTTTGGCAAGCTCATGAACTCAGTACAAAAGTGCTTACCCGAGAATTTCTATGCACCTTACAATTAACAAATGATGGGGTAGCCTCTCGCATGTGTGAGGAAGAGTTTAATTTATCTTGGAGCCTTTTAAACACCTCTTTGGGATGTGATCATGATTGTAAACTTGACTTAGGCATTGCCATTGATGGGTTTAACAAAGTTGAATTTTGGAAAGCAATTTCTGGCTCCAATGATTGCGCTCGTCTTACCGCCTCTAAAATCCATAATCTAACTCTGCACTTCTTCATTACTGGATGAATGTTACTCTTTTTCCTCACACTAGAGGTAAAACTTTAAGTGATGATGAACTTAAACTACTTTATGCCATGGTACACAAGATTAAGGTCTCTCCTGCTAAACTGTTAGTGAAGTTTTGGCTTAGCTACTTTGAAAATGGGAACTCTGTCTACTGCACATCATTCATTGTTCCCGAGTAGTCTCTCCTCCATGTCTCTGTTAGAGTGGATCTTGTCCAATCTCCATCTTTCATCCAAAAAGGGTCATTGCTGCTGACCCTGGAGGGGGCCTTGAACTTGGAGAGGTAGTGGACCAAGGAAACAACTTTGGCACTTGTCATTGGTTGGTGCCCATCAGCAATAGCTTTTCCTCGCATAGTCTTCATAACTTCCTAGGGAATTTGAGCAATAAACATTACGTTACAGTCTTACAAACAGTGGAAGAGGAATTCAATGGAAATACCTAGTGATTAGGGAGAGGACCTTGGAAACAATATCAGCACTAGTTATTGGTCGGTGCCCATCAGCAACAGGTTCTTCTTGCCATGTCTCCATAGGCTCCTATGAAATCAAATCAGTAAACGTTAGGCTATAGTTAGTGGAAGAGGATTTCAATCCAAAACCCAAGAGATTACACATAGAACCTTGGAAACAACATCAGCACTAGTCATTTATTCCTGCCCATCAGCAGCAGGTTCTATGCGCTGCCTCTCTATAAATTCCTATGAGATCCAAGCATGAAACATTATGTTACAGTTAGTGGAAGAGGACTTTGATTGAAGAGACAAGAGATTATGCAAATGACCTTGGAAACAACATCAGCACTAGTCATTGGTTGCTACCCATCAGCAACAGGTTCTTCTCGCAGTGCCTCAGTAGCTTCCTGTGAAATGCAAGCAGTAAACATTAGGCTAGAGATAGTGGAAGAGGACTTTGATAGAAAAGACAAGACATTATGCAAAGTACCTTGGAAGCAACATCAGCACTATTCATTGGTTGCTGCCCATGAGCTCGCATAGTCTCCATAGCTTCCTGTGAAATTCAAGTAGTAAACATTAGGCTACAGATAGTTGAAGAGGACTTCAACTAAAAACCCAACAGACTAATTCATACATAACAAGTAATGCTAGTCTTTGATGACTGACTGCGCTACCTAGGCAATAGTTTAGATTACAAAATCCAAATTCTGATTCAAGAAAGTCTTTGATGGAAGGTTCTTGCAAGTTTAGGAAATGTTACCTAAGAAATGAAATTAAGATGACTCGAGTTCAACACAGATCAAAGCCACACATGACTACTACAAAGTACTACAGATACATGGTTTCACACATAGTGGAAGAGGACTTCCTCAACCTACTACTGGTATAAATTACATAAGCAAAGTGCATAGGTACCATATTGATTTGTGCAAATTACAACATCAAAATTGAATGATGATGCCACATCAGGTTCGCGATGATTTTGCCTCTTTTATTATAACGGCTTCAAAAGATTTCAATAAAGCAAAGAAAGGGACTTACAATTGCTTCTCTTGTAGTATGGCTTGGGCCCTTTTTGCCACTGCTATTGAAGCCCTCAAAGAACGCCATGGCATCAACCTTGTCATCGGGTCCTCCATAGCTTCTTGAAGCCAGAACCTAAAGTTTGGGGGAAAAACTTAAGCAACAAGCATGTGCAAATTGCATTTCTATCCAAACAGTACCACAAGTACCTCACATGGTTCACCAAATCCATCAAGTACCCCCAATGGTCCAGGTTCTGCTCGCATAGTCTTTTGTTCTGTCCGTCATCATTTGTAACTAGTTAGTGGTTGTTTATGTAGATCATAAAACTAATTATTAAGAAAAGCTTGTACTAAATGTGAAAATAACAAAGCAGGAGTAATCACATGGCTATCTACATACCCCAGGTTGAACAACTACAATACAACATACACGTCATAGAAGGAATTTGTGTACCTGTTCCCCCACGTTCACTGGATATGCTTGCCATCATGGTCACGGAGATTATGCTATAGTCGTTGTCGCTGGGGGTACCAGATCCAGATCTGGATCTGGCTAGAGTTCGGTGACAGTACCAAGGTAGGGAACTGGATCCTGCCTGTACCGTCGTCAAGGCCGGTACTTCCTCCTTGAGCCGACCTGCTGTTGAACTGGAAGGGGATCCGCCTGCGGCTAGGGTTCGGAAAGGTATGAGAGGGTGCTGCTAGAGAGTGGATAGGGAACAAAGTAGCTTTTAGCTATGGCAAATAGGAAATGGAGTGGGGTGGTAGATCGACGAGGTGGCTGGAAATTGCAGATCTAGAGAGAGAAAGAGAGAGCAGATCTAGGGACGGCTGGAGCGGGAGACACCATGCCAAAACTAGAATGGGGGTGGAGGCGGGAGACGGTGACTCCTCGTGCTTTTTGGAGGCCACTAGAACACAACAAATGTCCTTGGCTAAAATCGATGTTGTGACAAACCTATTTCCCGCACTGAGGGCAAAAGTGAGACATCTAATTTTTGGAGCTAGTTGGTGTCACTACTTTTTTCGAAAGCGTGTAGGTGGCACTCCTCAGCACAGTCCCAAATATATACGGGATAATTCAAATCTTCATGTGGGCAAATCGCCTTGCCTACTAAAAAAATGGAAGAAAAGAAACTCGAAAACTTATCCCCTGATAATTCATCACGCTCCGCCGCCTACTGATCCGGACCTTCGTTTGGTCTGGCGCACATCCGACATGTCGGCCCGCGCGGCGGCCAGCTGCTCCTGGATGGCTGAATGAGGAAAAATGAGAAAACCCAGCCAACAAGGTGTGGTGCCACACAAAAAAATAAAAAATAAAAAAATGGTAATGACACTGCCATACCAGCGAGCTGTGCCTTCTCCCTTTAGTCGCTGCAGTATCAATCGCGGATGACTCCCTATCGGCTACTGCTATAACGAGTGCCGTATACACAGTGTAGAGGCACGACCCCTCTGCCTCCTAGCTCTCCTTGAACACCCTCTCCTCCTTTGCTGATCCCTCCGCCTTGGTTGAATCTTGAAGAAAAGGGTGGTAGGGCGGAGGCCATGAGCAGGAAAAGGTGAGCTGGCAATGCTACAAGGAAACTATACTAGCTCCCCTCTATTTCCTTAGTTTTTATAGAAGGGGACGAGCACGGCCGATGGTAATTCCGGCGGATGTAGGATGATAGTGGGACCATGCGTTCAGGGAACAACGCATGGAGAAACTAATTGCGTGGATCAAGAGAAATATGCATACTTGAAACGAATTACAAATAGAAGCATTCGTACGGAATAAGTTTCCATTTATGATAATGTGAGTACGTTTGACCAGGCATTGATCTCCACTGCTAGGACTATCACGTGTTCAAGAATGTTAAACGTTACTTCCTACAGTGAAAATGTTTCATTTTAATTCTAATGGTACTAAGTTGACACAAAACCTTGGGCTACTGGATACTGGAGTTTTATAACACCCTGATCTCGAGCCTTGAAAACATTAAATGAATTTGATTTTATTTCTGTATAGATGCTTTACATTCATAGGACAATTAAAAATGTTTTATGAATTACTTTAAAATGTGTAGCACGTTAGAAACCATGCATTGTTGCATTCATGCTGCTGCATAAGTTTTGGTTGACTTGTTTGAGCTTATTGTTTAATCCTTGCTTTGCTTTCTAGCTACTAACATGCTCTAACTTGTCCCCTCTAATTCCTAGACTAACTAAACCTAGTCTAACTAGCCTAGGCGCCAACCCCAGCTCCTACTGGCCAAGTACGGCCAGCCCTAGCCGGCCACGGCCAACACTGGCCAGCCATGGCCAAGGCAGCAGCAGCAACCTCAGGCCAGCAGTGGCCAGGCTTGGCCACATCCAGCCACGGCCTGACCAGGCTAGCCACCAGCGTAACCCAGTAGTAGCCGCGCAGCCAGCGTCATGGGCCAAGCCCAGCAGCCACGCCACCCGCCGCAGCAGGCCACAAGCGGCCCGGCCGAGCACCCTGGCCTGCCTAGCGTCCGGCCCGTGTGCCCTTCGCGCGCATGGGCCGAGCTCACCACACCGGCCCACCAGCCACGGCTCGTTGCAGCACCGCCACGCACCAGGACTCTCCCCCTCCCATGTCGCTGACCAGCGGGGCCCGCCAGCCACGGGGCCCACAACGTTGTCTCCTCCGGGGAGATGGCACCGAGCCGGACCCGGCTTCGCCCACGTGCAGCGCGTGTGACCCAAAGTTCACCGCCGCCTATAAAGGGGACACCCTAGTGGTGCCTCGCCCCTTCGAAAACCTAGCTTGAGCCGCTGCCACCCGGTGCCCTAGCTCCCTCGCGCGTCGCCATAGCCACCACCTCCGAGCTCTCCCCCACGCCGTCGATCTCCGTCGTCGTCGCGTCCCCGCCAACGAGAACGCCAACAAGAGCTTCGCGGGAAGGTGAGGACCACACCGATGCCCGGCCCACGTCCTTGCGCCTTGCAGCCGTCTCACACCGAACTCGTCGCTGGCATCAATGGTGCCGCTGTCGCCTAGACCTCGCCTATAGCCATCTCCCACCGTCGTGTTGCCCTCGGTTGCATTCGTAACTCCATGCCCCATTTTCCCATGCCCTCCGAGCCACCGGCCGAGCACTGGAGCGCCGTTCCGGCCAACTTCGGCGAGCGCGTCGTCGTCCCGGCTGTCGCTTCGGCGACCTAGCACCGCTGGACGCCCGCCAGCCGTCGGATCTGAGCTGGGTGGCTCAGATCTGCTATTGACCTCCGGTCAACCGTGGGCTCAACAGGCCTGCGCCTACTGATGTGTCGGCCGACGTAACTGCCACGCGTGCGCTGACCGCGTCAACGCAGTCAAGTCGCAGTCAGACTTGGTTGTTTTGTAGAAAAGCCCCTGAAGTTTTACTTAACTATGATCTAGTCCTTCGTAGTTCAAAAGTATTTAGATTTTAGCCCTATTTTCTTCAGATTAGACCCTAGTCTTGTATAGGCCATAACTTTCACATTTTAACTCCGTGTTTAGCAAACTTATACATTTTGGAATCATCTCAATGAGTAGAACAGTTCTATGCTAGTGTTTGCTACTATTATTATGTTTTGGTGTACTATTCTAATTAAAGTACGTTTGCTTGCATGTATTGTTCGTGTGTGATGATTGTGGCGTATAGAGAACGAGACGTGGGTGAACGAGGATCTGCAGGACCTGGAGGACTACATGCAGTAGGATAGCAACCAAGGCAAGTGCAGGCACCTTTGATCATATTGCGCCTATCCACTTTTAATTAATACATTGCATGTGTCTTAAATCAGCAAACCATAGGAATGACTAGCTACTCTATCCATATATCACCAATGGGGGGTTTTAGTTGATAGGTCATTAGGTTGCTAGTGCTATACCCACCTTTCACCTGTTAATGAAGATCAAACTTGCTTCTTAAAATATGTTGGAGCCGTGGGCTCTTGGCTTTGGTCGTTGGAGAAGTTGATGCTTTTTCGCATCATTGGTTGGCGGTGAATGATGGGGCAAACGGATGCTAGTGGGACTCATGTTGATGAGGGTATCCGTATCTCCTCCTCCTTGTGGGCCTGTTTGTGAAGCAGCAACCTAGGACTTCTGTACATCTCTAGGCTAATGGGCACTGGCTTGGTCTATTAGCAGGACAATCATGGACAGGTTGGACAACTTACCGACGGGTAGCTATAGCCATGGTTGTTGGCGTATTTTCAAGTATTTAGTATGGGAGGGGCTAGGGATCCGTGTAGGGGGCGGCCTCATGGTGAAGTCACCCATATGCTTGCACTCATTGCTAGCGAGTTGTCACTGCCTATGACCCTGGTGAAGAACCTCGTTGTGAGCTCTGCCAGCCTATCTCGGTAATGGGCTAAGAGGCTGATCCCCTCGGGCATAAAGAGTACTCACAATCTGGAGTGAAAGTGTACACCTCTGTGTAGAGTTAAAATCGATATATCGTCCATGCTCACGGTCACGAGTGGCCCAGATCCTCACATGACTTAGCCTAGTGGAATAAGCTGTTAAATCATGGTGATGTTGTTTGAGGTGGTGGCTACCTCTGTTTTTGAACGGGATGGCAATCCTGTGTTGCTTGAGATGGCACTCTCAAGTTTGATGATGTTTAATGATATATGCTTATATCTGTGATGTTAAATGACACACTAATTGCTACTTGAACCTTAATAAAGGGTTGGGTTTTTCAACCAAGTTGAGCGAATAGGCTGCAATAAGTTAAATCTTAATTGTTACATTTAAAATGCTACCGCAGTCTACCTTTCAGTTGTACCTTGTTTTAGCCTTGCATGTCATTACTTTCCGTCTGTACTTGCTGAGTTTTGACATGGAACTCACCCTTGCTAATTCCCAATAAAGGATGCTCAAGTGATGACTCTGATGGTGACTGGCCTAAGAACTATCCGGGATGTTAGGCGCCGTGATGCTGCCGTCGACCTTCCTGTGGTGAGATGGAGTCGCTACGTCTACGTCGTTTAGTTTCCTTTCGTATTGGATGACGTTATTTATATTCCTCTTTACTCTGATGACAGTTATGTAATAATGGTACAATGTAAATGTTATATTATTGTTTTATTCGAACACTGTGCTTATTGGACCATGTAATTTATCATTCATGTGTGTAATTTGATCCGAGCGCACATGAGCTTTTGCCTTGGTTTTAATCCTTCAAACCCAGCGTGTGACAAAGTGGTATCAGAGCTATGTTGACTGTAGGATCACAAAGTTGAGGAAGAACATGAAGAGCATCTCGGATTGGTGTTGCGAAAGTTGAGGGAACATCAGCTTTATGCCAAGTTCAGTAAGTGTGAATTCTGGTTGAAGGAAGTTTCTTTTCTTGGGCATGTTATTTCTAGGGATGGAGTTACAGATAGTCCTAAGAATGTTGCAGACGTTCTTAAGTGGAGTCCACCTCAGAATGTCAAGGATATCAGGAGTTTTCTAGGAATGCCTGGATACTACAGGAGGTTTATTGATGGGTTCGCTACCATAGCTAAACCTATGACTGCTTTGCTAGAGAAGAATAAACCATTCAAGTGGACTGAACAGTGTCAGGCCAGCTTCGAGGAATTAAAGAAGAGGTTGACAATAGCACCAGTGTTAGCTCTGCCAGATATGACAAAGGACTTCTCTATCTATTGTGATGCTTCTAGACATGGTTTGGGTTGTGTGTTGATGCAAGAGGGTAAGGTCATTGCTTATGCCTCTCGACAGTTGAAGAAACATGAATTGAATTATCCAACTCATGATCTAGAATTGGCAGCTATAGTGCATTCATTGAAGATCTAGAGACATTATGATCTCGGTCACAAGTGTAACATTTATACGGATCACAAGAGCTTGAAGTATATATTCACTCAGAAAGACTTGAACTTGAGGCAAAGAAGATGGTTAGAATTAATCAATGATTTTGATCTAGAAATTCTCTATCATCCTGGTAAAGCTAATGTTGTAGCTAATGCTTTAAGTCGAAAGAGTCAGCTAAACATGTTAGAAGTGATAGAGTTACCTCAAGAGTTGCTAGTTGAATTTGAGTATCTCAATTTGGGGTTTGTTGCTAACACTCAGGGTGCCTATATGGATGTGGAACCAACACTTGAATAGGAGATCAGGAAGGGTCAGAAAACTGATGAGAAACTTCAAGAGATTGTCAAGTTGGTTAATGAAGATAGAGCCCCAGGATTCAGTGTTGATAAAGAAGGAACACTCTGGTATAAGCATAAGTTGGTTGTGCCTGATATTCAGAAGATCAAGGATACTATTCTTAAGGAGTGTCATGAGTCATCTTACTCTATTCACCCTGTAGGTACTAAGGTGTACCAGGATCTGAAGGAACACTATTAGTGGAAGGGTATGAAGAGAGACATTGGGGAGTATGTGCCTTGTGTGATACTTGTCATAGAGTAAAGGCAGAACATCAATAGCCAGCAGGATTATTGCAGCCATTGAAGATACCTGAATGGAAGTGGGAGGAAATCAGTATGGATTTTATTGTGGGGTTGCCTCGAACTCAGAGAGATTTTGATTCTATTTGGATAATAGTGGATGGTTTGACCAAGGTTGCTCATTTCATACCTGTCAAGACTACTTATAGTGGAGCACAATTAGCTGAGAAGTATATGGCTCAAATTGTGTGTGCTCATGGAGTTCCTAAGAGGATTATCTCGGATAGAGATACACAATTTACTTCTAAATTCTGGGAGAAGGTACATGAAGCTTTGGGAACTAAGTTAAGGTTTGGTTCAGCTTATCATCCACAATCAGATGGTCAGACAGAAAGGGTTAATCAATTCTAGAGGATATGTTGAGGGCCTGTGCCCTAGAATCTACTGATAGTTGGGACAATATTTACCTTATGCTGAATTCTCTTACAACAATAGTTATCAGGCCAGTCTCAAGATGTCTCCTTTTGAAGCATTGTATGGACGGAAGTGTAGGACACCCTTGTTCTGGAATCAAGTAGGAGAAAGACAAGTTTTTGGTCCTGATGCTTTGAAGATAGCAGAAGAGCAAGTTCAAGTGGTTCGGTATAATCTGAAAGCAGCTCATTCGAGGCAAGAGAGTTATGCAGATGACCGCTGAAGAGAGCTTGAGTTTGAAGTAGGTGACTATGTCTATCTTAAAGTGTCTCCAATGAGGAATCTCAAGAGGTTCTAGGTCAAGGGAAAGTTAGCTCCTAGGTACATTGGTCCTTTCAAGATTTTAGAAAGAAAAGGAGAAGTAGCTTACCAACTTGAGTTGCCAGCTTACCTATCCAATGTGCATGATGTGTTTCATGTCTCTCAGTTCAAGAAGTGTTTGTAAGTCGCAAGGGAAGAGTTGCCTGTAGAAGAAGTGGACTTGCAGAAAGATCTGACTTATGATGAGAATCCATCCAGGATTTTGGAGACAACTGAGAGAGTCACCAGAAGTAAAGTTATCAAGTGGTGTAAAGTACAATGGAAGTATCACTCAGAGGATGAGGATACTTGGGAAAAGGAAGAGGATCTAAGAGCAGAATATCCAGATATGTTTCCTGAGTCTTCTAATCTCGAGGACGAGATTCTTTTAAGGGGGTAGGTCTATAACACCCTAATCTCAAGCCTTGAAAACATTAAATGAATTTGATTTTATTTCTGTATAGATGCTTTACATTCATAGGACAAATGTTTTATGAATTACTTTAAAATGTGTAGCACGTTAGAAACCATGCTTCAATTAAAAGGACTAATTTTAACTTATGTAAAAAGTACTCAAATTTGGCATATTATATTTTTTCTAGGTAGAGAACATCATAAAGAGCATACACAAAAATTTTAGAATTTTTGAAACAGTATATGAATTACTATGATTTTCTAAAGAAAAAGGCATTTAAAATATTTTTTGAAAAAGAAAAAGAAAAAGGGAACAGTGTTCCCGCGCTGACCATGACACCGACGAGGTTGACCGTGGCGGGTCTTCACCGGTGGCGAGGCTTGAGCGATGCGGCTGGCACCTACAAACTCTACTCAATGAGGCGAAGCTGCTGAGGTAGCTAATGAAGCGACGGAGGCACCGGAGCATGGCCGGCGATGACCATGGCGACACAGCGGCACGGCGACATGGCGGTGAGGCTCACCGAAGTTTTTCCGGCAAAGGCGAGTGCACCAACACATGATACGGACACAGGCGAGCGCGACACACACACCAATTGAGCCAGAGACGGCCCCTAGCCTAAGCGACTTCGCGGGCGACGGCGACACCGAGCGGAGCTCCGGCGGCGACGCACGGGCCGATGGCTAAGGCACTGCAAATGGCCAATCAAGGACATTTTCATGAGAAGAAGCTCACCATGACAATGATCATCACACCAGATCGGTCATAGACAGTCTGGAAGTGGGTGCTCATCGGTGGCGATATCGGCGGTGGCGTGCACCAACTGGCAAGGTCAACGTCTCGTCGACTCCTGACGTGCGCTGCAAAAACGAACATGTACATGAGTTCCACAACAAGAAGGCAAAGCTCTAGATGTAGATGATGGAGCTCGAGGAGCTAAGGGGACGGCTGGTGGCAGGAGCGGCTCACGGTTGCGCTGATGGCCAGACGCGAGGAAGAAGACCTCGAGCAGGGTGGTTTCGGTGGCGCGAGGCAACGCGAGCAGACTTGGTGGAAGCGCAAGAGCGAGGCAACGTTGGTGGAAGTGAAAATGAAAGTGGGGAGTGACTGGTGATGGCAAATTTTGGCCGGTGAGGACGAGCTCGACGGCGGCAGTGCAGAGCAGGGGAGAAGAAGAGGCAAAACGGCAGCTGGCTTGCTCTATTTAAGGCATGGTGGCGAGGCACGGATAGCCGAAACGACGACGATGAAGTTTCTAGCGCAGGGGGGCGAGCTGGCGATCGCGGCAGGGCGGTATGGCGCGGCGGCCATGGCGACGCTGGTGAACAGAGAGGGGAGAAGACGATTATGACATCAACATTTACTGTAACAGGTGATGTCACTTTGGTAACATGCAAATTACTCCCAAAAATATATAGAAACATGAAAATCTCCAAAAATAAAGTTTGCAAAACTTTTCATTTTCAAATTCTGCATACTTTTTGAAATATGAAATCAAATTCAAAAAGGAAACAAAACCCTAAAAACAAATATTTGAAATTACTTTTGTTTTTTCAATAAAACTTGAAAATATTCAAAACTATGAAATGCTCAACTTTTCAAACCAAACATTTTTCACTTACACAGTTTTCCCAAATAATGCATAATTTTTGAATTATGATTTTAAAATCAAAAGGGGACAAATGCTGGAAAACTGTATTTTCAAATTCATTTGAAATTCTTTTTGGGAACTTGAAAACTTTGAATACCAAACTTGTAGATCTTGTCAAGATCTACAAACCATATTTTGAGAGTACCTCCAAATTCTTTATAGATTTTGAAATATAATAGAGGGGATAAAATAAGCTTTTGAAATTAAGAGTTTTTAAAACTGAACTCCAACTCAATTTAATTTCTAATTTAGTTGGTTGGTCATTAGTGATCGCAAACATCATCCAAGGATATTTTTGGGTCATTGACCCAATGACACCCTTGGTTGACCAATTTGACTTTTGAAAACTCATTTTTAGCTTTCTAATTTGAATTTAAATTTGAATTGCAAAACTTAGGAATAAGCTTTGAAATCCAAATTCAACTTCAAATTTGGAAATCACTTTTAAGAGTTGTACTTAGATTTATACACTATGCTTGACACTAGTGTAAACACAGTTTACACCTCAAGTACATAGAATATAAACTAAGTATTTTGGATGACATTCGAAATTAGGTTTTATGATTTCATGTGACACAACATTTTATAAACACAAATAACCTATGAAATGTAAACTTGTTTTAGTTGATGCATATCAAGGTTGACCTAAACATGAATGCTTTGCAATGCATATGATGACATGGCAGGTTTTAGTTGTCATAACACCAGGGGTGTTACACCCCCTTAACAGATTATCATAAGTTACATTGGCCATGATGTTGACACCCAATCCAAGATCGTAGAAGATGTTGTGGAAGATCTATGGTCCAATCTCACAGGTGATGGTCGGTAAGCCTGGATCTTCCTTCTTGGTGATGAAGGGTGGATCAAGAAGATAGCCCCAGTTCAAGCATAGTGGAGGCTTATCGAACCTCTTAGTTACCAACTTAACACCTTCAATTGGATCCTCAGGTTTCCTTGGGATCTTACCTTGCTCGAAGGATGGGACAACTGCTGCTAACTGAGCTAATTGTGTTTCTAGCATTCTATTAAAGCTCAATTGATTTTTCATAGTAGAAGTAAAGCTATCCATTTTCTCACTTAAGTTTTCAAGAATCTTATCATTAGCCATCATTTTCTTGTTAATACTATCATTGATTTTAGTTTGGCCTAAGACAAGCTTAAAGAAGGTTGGTTACCATAAGAATTATTGAAATTATTGCTATAACCGTTTCCTTGGTTTCCTTGGTAGAAGGGGCGCGAGTTCCATCCTTGTTGCTACTGTTGGGGCTGGTACCCATTGTTGTTGCTGTTGTTATTAAAGAAGCTCACTTCCTCCTTCATTTTGGGACAATTTTTTCCCGAATGATCTTCTCCTGTGCACACCTCGCACCATGGATCGGCTTCAACAACTCATGCAGTGGCGTGAGATTGAATGGCCTCTTGTTCCTTCTTGGAACCTTCTTCTATCCTTTTCATCAAGAAGTCCATTTTTGCTGAGACCATGTCCATCTCATTGAGGGAGTGGACCCCTCTCTTCTTTGGCTGAAGGAATTCCTCATTCCATCCTTGGTTGGTGACCATCTTCTCTATGAGGTCCTTGGCATCCTTGACATTATGTTGCAAGAATGCTCCTCCAGCGATAGCATCAAGGTGATTCCTGGCCAAACCAGTCAGACCATGGTAGAAACCTTGAATAATGAGCCATTCCTCTATCCCATGATGAGGACATGCGCGAATGTACTCCTAGAGATGCTCCCATGCTTCGGGAATTGTCTCATCAGCTTGCTGTTGGAAGTTAGAAATCTTTCCACAAAGGGTGCTGATTTTGCCCATCGAGAAGAACTTCTTGAGAAATGTGTTGGTGCACTTCTCCCAGGTGGTGACTTCAGTCTTGTTGACATAAACCACTGCTTCGCCTTCCCCAATAACCAGAATGGGAACAGGCGAAGATGGATGGCGTCTGCTGAGACATTCTTTATAGTGAAGGTGCCACACACCTCCAAGAAGTGTTGGAGATGGGCATTAGCGTCCTCATGCGGCTTCCTACAGAACGGATTTTCTTGCAGCATATTGATAAGCGCAGGCTTGAGCTCAAAAGTCACATCCCCAAGTTCAACTGCGAACCCGTGGCGACAAAGTTAGTCGACGGCGCAGAGTACTCAGAGATGGTCTTTTGGGTAGCCATAGCTTCCTTGATAGTTGGTGCTAGGCTTCCTTCCTCGAGTGGATTCTGGTCCGTGATGAATCTCTAAGGTGCAACTTGATGATGTCTAGTTCTCCTCAACAACTGCTCAGGATCTCCAACAAAGTTTGACGACAATTGAAAACTGCTCATGCACCTACTAGTTCCATAATAATAAAAACCAGATAGGCTGACTCTTATTGATAACTAAATTGATAGTAGACTCTAGATTCACTTTTCTTAAAATTCCTAGGCTGACGCTTTCCTCGACAACGGTGCCAGAAATTCTTATTGGCAAATCTTAGCATCACTACCAAAGATTGGCAATGACACTAGAAATGCCTATGGGGGTAATTCTATGTCTATTGGATAATTTCGCAAGCGCACAAAATATACTGCTATAGCACTTCACCCGAGAGTATTCCAAGGTATCATAATTTATATTTTCCCAGGGAAAGCAGTAGCTAGGAATGTTTAATAAAAGGTGAAAAGAGATCCTTATGTCTACTACAATCTAGTATCACTAGTGTACAAGGGGGGTAAGTAAATAAACGAGAAGGATAAGTAAATGATCACACAGATCCTAATCTAAAGATAACTCGTAGAGAGCTAGCTAGGTGGGAGGACAACGAGTGAGTAAAGGACTCCTATGTATCTTACTTTACTTCTATGAACCTAATCCTAACAGATAGATGACTCAATTACACTGGTGCCTTACTATTTGCGTGGTGGGGATAGGCGAGAAAACAGGAGATAGAACTCCTACTAAAAGCGGCTATACTCTTATGGGCGCCCTGAATTTTAATAACTAGTCCAAGCATGGTGAGAGAACCCTAATGCCTCCCAGGACCTATCATCTATCGAGAGTGCACTCACGAACTGTCCATGTGGATCAGTGGCAATCAAACATAAGACTAAATCTGAGCACCACGCTCACACTTACTCTTACAACTCTAACTAATGATCAGATAGCTAGAGCTCCTATGCAAGATAGGACAATGATACACACATAAGGAGTTGGTTACAGGAAACCAATCCAATTAAGGTAACTATACTACTAAGACAAGCACACACCAAGACTATAAAGACTATAGACTTGCACTAAGTAAATACTAAGTAAAGTAAAGCAAGAATAAATATATTGATAAAAGGAAAGTCTTACAAAAGAGAAAAGGTACAAGAGCTATACCAGACTCTCTAGAAGACAACTTCGGAGACCCCGAGCTTCGCTCAACTTGACTCTAACTCTCATTCTAGACTAAGTACTACTACTCTAGCTTGGAGCTTTTAAGCTTGGATCAAATGATCTTGTAATTGTGTGATGCTTTCCAAGGGTGGTGGCAGCCTCCTTATATAGGGGAAGGAGAGGGGGTGCCACGTTAGTGATTCGTGTGCTCCTCCTCTCTACACCTTTGGATGAACTGACTTCAATACCACCTCAAATGTACATCCAAGATCAAAGTTGATGCATGGCGGCATGCAGGAGGTCGGTGGGAGGGCCAACCGACCTTGGGGCCCACAAGGTGGGGTCGACCGACCCCCTCACTGGCAGGTAGGCCCGACTGGAGCTTCTAGATGGTGTCCCCGCCTATCATGTGAAGTGGTTCAATGTTCTTCCAAATTTTTGTCATGTTGCTTGCTTCCTTGTGGGCCCATCAAACCATGTGCAACAATTCTTCACCGCTGGATGAAAACACAAGTTGATTTGATGGTTGATTTGGGCTCCAGGGACCTTGGCATGGATCATGCTCGAAGCTCAGCTCATGATGAGCTCATGGGGGTCAGCAGACCCCCTCATTGGGTCCCACCAAGCTGCATTTTGATGTTTTCTGAAGTCACAAGCTAAGAGTACAAGTGGAACTGATTATTGATAAAATATGCTCATGTTATGCTATTCTTCCTTGGAACCAAGGCATGTCGACGGTATTTTGAGTGTGGATTTTCATGGTATATCCACCGCTAACAGTACTGTTCTGACCTAACACGTGGTCCTGCAGGAATCCAAAATATGGAAGCAGCAGCGCATGCCCATGTCACTCTAATAGACACCAGGGTGCCTAACGACCGTCTGGGCCGTGATGTACGCATACGTAGCCGTCTTGTACACAGACAAAAACACTTTGGTGACGACCATAGTTTAGTCATGGAAACCCAATCTTTGGCAATAGTTTCCTTGAAGTGTCATTCGTAAACATGTGTGACACGAGTTCCGCGACGATGACGTTTTAGTCACAGATTCATCACAGAACTGAAATAGTGATGAATTTTGTACCTATTGTGACAAAAATAGTTCATCATGGTAGGTCATATCTCTACTAGTGTAAGATAGCACGCAAATAACTCTAGAGCTGGCGCGTGTTTTGCCGCTGCATGGCAAGGGGTCTTGCACGACCCTATGTTCTTTTTAAATAGCCCTCGTCACACTTAAAATAGCTCGGGTTTTACTTAGATTATTCTGTCGAGAATAGTTTCGTCATTTATCGGTTTGTAAGACCCCACTTTTGATCTTAATTATATATCTACAGTTTCTCCCAATATTTGAGTTGCGTACTTTCAAGTTCTTTCTTGTGTTCATCGATTCGCAGGCAAGGATTAGTCCTCATGGCAAGGTCAACCAGTTGGCGACACTGCTGATAACCAGAGGAGACATGGCACTAGGGTTGCAGGGTTCGGGTCTTTGTGATCTAAAGCCAGATCGGTGTGCCACTCTCCACCAAATTGATAGTTATCTTGAACCTGATGGAAGATCAGGAACCCCGTCCTCATCATGTGGTATCAGGTCTAAGGTTTACCTTTAGGTTTCCTTTATCCTAGCATAGTTGATTTTGCTTCATCCCATAAATCTAGATAATTGCCCTATAAAACGATTTGTGCTCATCTTTATTTTTCCCTTATCCCATAACCCGTTGTGCCATTGCAATTTATTTAATTTTAGCTTGCTTTATTGAACGATCGTCCCTCGCGAATCATTGTGTTCTCATCTTAATTTTGTTCTTGGCGCTAGTTGAATTAGTGTTGATCTAGTGTTGCACAAAGTAGAGGGAGGATCGTCTGTGCGCGTGTGTGCCTTCCGAATTTTGATGCCGGTCAAACCATCACAAGGTGTACTTCCTAATTGCCTTATCATCAATGTAATACCTGGTTTTAAGAACAAAACCAGATATACACCATATGTGAGTCCTAGGAGTCAATTCCCACATATAGCTACAAGTAAAGGATAGTATCAGTAAACAATGCTAGATATATAACATACTTACTATAAGAAGGATATACCCTTATGTAGCAATCAGCGGAAAGACAACTCCGATCTTCATGTAAGGACTCCACTCCACTGGACCCAACTGACTGGTTGGTCACAAGCCTAAACATCTCTTGAGGTGGTGGGAAATAGAAAGAGTGAGTCCATGTCGAACTCAACAAGTATAGCGGGGGTTTATGAGCTCAAGAAGCTGACATGGTTTGACTGCATTTAGCTTTTTAGTGTGTGTCAAGTTTTAGCAATTAGCAACAAGGTAGTAGTAAACCCATAACCACATGATCAGGTAAACAAGATTAAGAATATGATGAAAATAACATTAACATGTAGCACACTTTATGTTAATAATCCATTCCATAAAAGTCTCCAAGGCCGCTCTTTCTGTGAGCATGGACGATATATCGGTTTAAACTCTACGCAGAGGTGTAAACTTTCACTACGGGTCATGATTTTCAAAACTTTGGGATCACGACTCCCGCAACACTGAAACCCATATAAAGCCACTCATAGGTTCGTCTAACAAGCTAGGGCCGTAGGGTCATCGGATGTAGGAAATCCCTCCTCCTAATATGGCACATCCCAGTTATAACACATACTAGAGAAGCCGTCCTATACCATGTTGATGCAAAGTTCTATCTGCAAACACACTGGGCTAATACCCAAATTCGATATCCGAAGCGTGCCAGTCGATTTGACCTATTAATCGACAAGGATGATAATTTGAATAAAAACCAAACAAGACGACAGCGATACCCCTGAACGTCAAAGCTCAGAATATGTTCGATAACTCTTGAACAGATCAGACGAGACGACAGCGATACACCCGAAAGTGAAAGCCTGAATCGTGCTCAGTAGACGCAGAACCTGCAAGGTCGCCGGAGATCAAGTTGATGCAGCCCGTCGAATCTTGAAAGAACTCGTTGAAAAAGAGAAAATACTTGACGAAGTCGTCGAAAAGTAAAGTGCTGGTAGAAGTAAATTGCGATAAAAAGTAGATTTGTTTACTGATGCTTTGATGCGCATTACAATGCCCTTCGGCACATATTTATACTCTGCTATTCGAACAATCCTAACCTAATACAAAAAGCTTAAATATAGAAAAATAAACTTATTCCTTATACGAACTCTATCTCTAAAGGAAAGAAATAAAACTCGTATAAAAACTGGACTTAGACTATACTACAAAAATCATAAGCTCACATGATGTCGATCCTCTGTCCGTTTCCGTCATGATGAAGTTATCATTCCATCGGCATACTCCCTGGTATCGGCAATAATCTTCTAGTCTCCGGCCTGTCTCATCGGCAACAGCTCTTCAGCTTCATCGGCAGCAATCCTCTAGCTCCCTGCTAGTCTTATCGGTAATAGCTCTTCAGCCTTATCGGTAACAACTCAGACCAATCCACCCTTCATCGGCAACCACTCATCGGCAACATCAAAAGCAATGTTGAAGACAAAATAATAACCAATCACTTGCCGATTAGCTCAGTTTCTGATTCTTACTGACACGTGCTGAAAATCGGTGTCAACACATGCCCCCCAATTTTGGAGTATAAAATACTTTATACACCGAAATTTCCTCCAAGTCATGATTACCCACCGTCGAGCCACCTGAACGTCCCCTCAAACATTGTGCGCGCCGCAGTAAAAACCCTGTATCAATGGGCCCATAAAACGCTTCTTCCACCGTGGCCCATCCTTCATTCTCGATTCAACCCTAGCATTTTCTCTCCGGCGGCGACGTCAGCAAGCACTCTTCCGGTGAACTCGACTGGTGACATTCTCAGTGGTAGTCTTCAATCTCCATTAGCATTCCTCGCTCTTCTCGGCTTCATCCACGGCCATGGCTGTCAACTTCGACATCCCCAAGGTTAATTTTCTTCTTCATTCATCTTTTGATATTTCTTCTCTCCTTTTTCGCATAGCCCAGGACTCCTCTTTATCTTCCTCCTTGACCTTTAATCTAGAAACTTTGCAATAAGCTCATCATCCCCACGCACCGAGACCAAATAATTTGCCTAGGCCCAATGGGGAATCCAGATTCGACCGATATCATCAACGCGAAAACCAACCGCATCCCCTTCAGAGCTCAAAATTTCAACTTAGAACTTTGGACCGATACTTTTTGATCCTGGCCAAATATCACTAAAGGATGGAAAGACTAGTACTTGAGGGTTGCCAGGCTGATGGAAGTCTATCGGGCAGAACGCAGATTAGATCAATGCATCAGACTGTCCATTGCCGATATGGAGAGGAACGAGTCAATGTTAATCGCTGCCTCTTACTTCTGGTCTGACACCATGAACGCCTTCATATTCAAACACAGACCAGTTTCTCCCACTCTTGCCGATGTGTTCATGCTCACTGGACTAGACATATCAACTGCCGATGAGAACACTCTATTCCAGAGGAAGCCCGAATATCGACTGACCACCCGAAACATCGGTGGCTGAACCGGGTACATTAAAGAATATCATAAATCCGGATCAGTCAGTCAGAGGTACCAACGTAGGAAACGCCATCGGCAATCATACCTCAGATTGCTTCTTCTAGCCAAAGGCGAGAAATTGCCTTAAAACAAGTAAGTTAACTCCCTTAGTCAATTTTCGACACTTATATCCTTTAGCTAACAACTTTTTCCTTCCAGGAGCAAGATTCCCCTGATAGCCTATTTTCTTTCTCAATTATTGGAGATATTCCTGACGATGAAGAGAATGAAGAAAGCTCTGCTCTAGCCTTCAAAGCCTTATCATCCAAAATCAAGTCTAGGCTGGAGACATTGCTATCCCTGCTGCAACAGGAAACATCTCAGTTAATCCAGGATTCTGACTCCACTAGGGCAACTTTCAAGGCAATCCGAGGCCAGATCCCTGCCGATATTGAAGAGACACTCTTTCAAGCCGCACACCTAGAGAGTCGACAACTTCAGTATCAGAAAGCTACTCAACGCATTGCCGACAGAGCTACCCAGGCACGACTCCAGGAGGAGATGATGAAGCATAAACAATCTGCTGATGAGAAACACAAAGACATCGGCAAACTAGAAGCCTCCCATGTAGAGCTGGAAGAGAAGATTTCCCAACTATCGGTAAAAAGAGAAGCTTTATTAGCGGAGCTGAAAAAGGTTCAAGAAGCCCTGGATACAGCCACTCAAGAGAAAGCCCAAATGCCTGACGCTATCAAGATTCTTCAGCAGGAAAAGGACAACCAAGCCCTCAAGACACTGGCTCTTAAGAAGAGAATCAAGCCAGTAGAAGGCAATGCCGATGAAGATGTAAGGACAATAGAGGAAGCCAACCAGATTCGCCTGCGTGCGATATCGGCTATTCACTCACTGCTGAACTTGTAAACTTCTTTTCCATCGGCAAAGTAGTGCATCGGCAACTTGTAAAACTTCATATTAATGTAGCGCCGATACGTTCTTATTGAACAAGTATTATATCTGTTTCTTCACGCATCCATCCAAATACTAGGATAATATTTCTTCAGATATTACCGTTCAACGCTCTTGGAAATATTTCTCCTTCAAGAGTTTCTAGGATATAAGCATTACCAGGAACGAACCGATTTACTCGATAAGGACCTTCCCAATTAGGAGACCACTTATCAAACTTTGCGCTCTTAGTTCCAATCAGTAAAATCAGTTTCCAGACTAGATCACCATTGATAAATTCCTTCACCTTTACCTTCTTGTCATACCACCTAGCAACTCTTTTCTTATTCTCTTCAATGCTGAGTAAAGCCTTTAGCCGATGACTCGCCAAATCTTCCAACTCATCTTTCATGAGTGTATTGTAATTATCGGCCGACAGTTGATCTTGATGAAATATTCGCCTCGAACTGGTCTTTATTTCCCAAGGAAAAACTGCGTCATGTCCATATACCAACTGATAAGGCGACACCTTAGTAGCACCATGATAGGCCATTCGATACAACCATAAGGCCTCGTTCAAAACCGTGTGCCACCTCCTGGGATTTTCCTTAATCTTGCGCTTAATGAGTTTAATAATCCCTTTATTAGATGCTTCCGCCTGACCATTAGCTTGAGCATAATAAGGAGAAGAGTTTAAAACCTTAATTCCCATCTCATCGGCAAATCCATCAAACTCTCCTAAAGTGAACATGGTTCCTTGATCGGTCGTAATGGTCTGAGGAATACCGAACCGATACACAATATGCTCCTTCACAAAATCAATCATGTTGGTCGATGTCACATTTTTCAAAGGAATTGCCTCAACCCATTTTGTAAAGTAATCGGTGGCAACGAGGATGAATTTATGCCCTTTGCTTGATGGTGGATAAACTTGACCGATGATATCAATAGCCCATCCTCGAAACGGCCACGGCTTAATTATGGGATTCATTGCCGATGCGGGTGCCCTTTGGACGTTTCCAAACTTCTGACACTCTTGACACCCTTTAAAATACTTGAAACAATCTTGGAGTATTGTTGGCCAGTAAAATCCGTTTTGCCTGATCATCCACTTCATCTTGAAAGCCGACTGATGTGCCCTGCATACTCCTTCATGAATTTCACCCATTAAACTCTTTGATTCTTCTTCACCATGATACTTAAGCAAAACTCCATCCATTGTTCGATAATATAACTCATTATCTAGGAGAATGTACTTAGTAGCCTGAAACCTTATACGCCTTTCGACCTTCTTACATGGATCCTTCAAGTAATTGGCAATCTCCTTCCTCCAATCATCGGTGCCAGTTGCCAATGTCAGCACTTCCTGGATCTGTTGGTACCCCGAAGCATGCTGTGCTAGCCGATTAGCTTCTTCATTATGCAATCTGGAGATATGTTCAAGGCGGAAATCTTTAAACTCCTTCAATAATTATCGACATCTTTCGTAATACGAGATTAAAACTTCACTTCGACACTCATACATTCCAGCTAGCTGATTAATAACTAGCATTGAATCACCAAGGATTTCAACAGCATCAGCACGGACTTCCCTGAGTAACTCTAATCCTTTCAACACAGCCTGATATTCAGCCTGATTGTTTGTCGATGTGGTAGCAATCGGCAATGAGAATTCGTATTTCTTCCCTTGAGGTGATATGAACACAATACCTATGCCTGCTCCTTCTCCACATGTAGAACCATCAAAGAAAAGTGTCCATGGAGCAATCTATAAAGAATTTACCATGTCGCAATGCTGAGTAATAAAATCAGCCATCACTTGCCCCTTGACTGCTTTAGCCGATTCATAACGCGGATCGAACTCTGATAATGCTAAAATCCACTTGTCGATTCTTCCACTTAGAATTGGCATTGACAGCATATATTTGACCACACCGTCTTTGCATATAACAGTGCATTCGGCCGTTAACAGATAATGCCTTAATTTAATATAGGAGAAATATAAGCATAAGCATAACTTTTCAATGGCCGAATACCTGGTCTCAGCATCTACCAACCTTCTGCTCAGGTAATAGATTACACGTTCTTTCCCTTCAAACTCTTGGATTAGAGCTGACCCAATGACTTCATCATCATCCGACAGATACAACCTAAAGGGTTCCCCGTGTTGAGGTGGAACTAGCACTGGAGGATTCACCAAATACTTCTTAATTTCTTCTAAAGCCAACTGCTATTCTTCTCCCCACACGAATTCCTGATCGGCCTTCAGCTTCAACAATGGACTGAAAGCTTTGATTCTTCCTGATAAATTAGATATGAATCTTCGAATAAAATTAATCTTGCCAATCAGAGACTGTAGTTCGGTCTTATCGGTAGGAGCAATCACTTTATTGATTGCATCAATGGACTTCCTACTAATTTCAATACCCCTCTGATGCACCATGAAGCCTAAGAATTGTCCTACCGATATACCAAATGCACACTTGTTGGGATTCATTTTCAACCCATGTTTCCTTGTGCACTCCAATATCTTCTGCAAGTCAACCAGATGATTTTTGAAGTCTCCAGACTTAACCACCACATCATCTATATAAATTTCAACCAATGTGTCGATATACTCATGAAAAATGTGATTCATAGCTCTCTGATAAGTAGCACCGGCATTCTTCAAACCAAAAGTCATGACTATCCATTCAAATAACCCCACATGACCTGGACATCTGAAGGCAGTCTTGGAGATATCTTCTTCGGCCATAAAGATCTGATTATATCCGGCGTTCCCATCCATAAAGCTAATAATCCGATGTCCAGCAGTAGCATCAATTAATAAATCAGCAACGGGCCTCGAGTAGCCATCCATCGGTGTAGCTTTGTTAAGATTCCTGAAATCAATACAGACACGAAGTTTCCCATTCTTCTTATAGACAGGAACCACATTAGAAATCCATTCAGCATATCGGCATTGTCGGATGAACTTTGCTTCAATCAACCTTGTTATTTTGGCCTTAATATCAGGCAACACTTTAGGATTGCATCGGCGTGCTGGCTGCTGATGTGGCCAAAATCCTTGTTTGATAGGTAGCCGATGTTCAACAATTGATCGATCTAACCCGGGCATCTCTGTGTAATCCCAAGCAAAACAATCCTTATATTCTTTTAATAAAACAATCAATTATTCTCTGCTCTGGAGATCTAACTTAGCACTAAAAAAAGTTGGCCTCGGCCTACCGCCATCACCAATGTCTACTTCTACTAAGTCATCAGCCAATGTAAATTCATGGCCCAATTTTCCATCATCGGCAAACCTATCCATTATAACTCATCTTCAGAGCCAACTGCTTGGATCGGTGGCAGCTCATAATCGGCAATCCTGAGAAACTCTAAATCCCATGCTTCTCCCGATATACACTTGGACCGCTTGTAAGTTTTTGACTCTGCCGATGCAATTATATAAGATGAATCACCAGGGACTACTTCAATCTTATCTTCCACCCACTGTACGAGGCACTGGTGCATTGTAGAAGGAACGCAGCAATTGGCATGAATCCAATCCCTTCCTAATAGCAGATTATAAGCACCTTTACCGTCAATGACAAAGAACGTGGTCGGCAATGTTTTGCTACCGATGGTTAACTCAGTGCAAAGCGCTCCCTTAACTGGTGATATATTACCTTTAAAGTCTTTAAGCTTCATATCAGTCTTGGCTAGATCTTGATCTCCTTTCCCAAGCCTTCGAAACATGACATATGGCATGATATTAATTGCAGCTCCCCCATCTATGAGTATCTTGGATACTGGCTGCCCATCAATTCTGCCTTTGACAAATAAAGCTTTGAGATGCTGTCTCTCATCATCGGTAGGCTTCTCAAAAACAGCCATCATTGGATCCAAGGTCAACTGAGCTATTTGTTCGGAAGGAACAACTTCCTCTTCATCAACGGTAAGTGCTAGGAATTCCATCGGTAACATGAAAACCATGTTGATATCTGCCGATGGGCCTTCATCTTTGCGCTTTGGATGCCACACTTGAGACTTCACCCCACGGGAGTTTTCTTCTCTGCGCTCACATTGCATCTTCCTCTTCTGAGTTTTTGTCAGACCTTCAGGGCACCATTAAGGAAGCTTTGTCTTTCAGACAGGCTGATAACGTTTCATATTCGAATCTAGGCAGTTTATGTTGGGATCTCTGCAGAGTATTGCTTCATCAGGAACTCTTGCATTGGCCATCACCTTGAGTTCTTCCTGATCTGTCAAAAAGCAGTCATCATGCCTACCCAGCCTTTCATGTACACTGGTTCTGCCCCCCAGCCGATCATGCACTGATGCCCTTCCTCTGATCGACTCATTGACGCACCATCTCCAATCACCATAATACGGTCTTCTTTTTGTCCAATCGGCTCGATCATAACCATTGCACTCAGGGCAGCTATCAACAGTAGGCAGTTTAATGCCTTCTTCCCAGCAATAAATGAAGAACAGGCATCTCCAATGATCTTCATGCTAATGCCATTCTTCCCGACGTAACTCTTCCTTTCGCTGCCGATAGCGATCACCTGAAATTCTATAAGGAGCAGGTCTAGGAGGTCTTCTGGAACTGCTGCTTTCTTTAACTGCTCTTTTCCCTCTTAAGTCATCGGTGGTTACTTGATTTCTGGGATCCACTGATGCGTTCCTCTTAGCATTTGCCGATGTTAATACTCTGGTCTTGCTCACGACATCCACCATGTTTGCTGGGAAGGGGTGCTGATCAATCTTCATCGGCCTTTGAGCTTTAGAGTTATCAAACTTAATTCTCCCGGACTCAATAGCCAATTGCAATTGCTGCCTGAATACTTTACAATCATTGGTACTGTGTGAAGTGCATTATGAAATTTGCAGTACCTCATTTTCTTTAGCTCTTCTGCCGATGGGATCACATGATTAGGTGATAGCTTGATTTGGCCCTCTTGAAGCAGCAGATCAAATATTCTATCGGCCTTCGTGATGTCAAATGTGAACTTCTCTGGCTGTCTTACCTTTCACCCACTCAGCCAGGCCGATAGTTGGTTCTTCATCTGAGTCTGATTCTTCTGCTTCTTCTACAAAGGACACCTTTTTACTCCAAGTCTTTCTAGGTTCTGGAGCTTGAGTACCTTGGTCAGAAATTCTCTGCACAATATGGCTTAAACTTTCAAACTCTTGAGAATCATATTTTTCTCTAAGGTGCGACAACAGACCCTGAAAAGCTAAACTAGCCAACTGTCGATCATCAAGCACCAAGCTGTAGCATTTTTTTTCATATCTCGTACCCTTTGCACAAAGCTCTCCACCGATTCATCACTTCGTTGTCTCAATTTCACTAAATCGGTAAGCTTCTTCTCATGGACACCAGCAAAGAAGTACTTGTGGAATTGTCTCTCTAAATCCGCCCAAGTATGAATAGAATTCGGCGGCAATGAGATAAACCATGTGAATGTCGATCCAGACAATGAAGATGAGAATAATCAAACTCTCAATTCATCCCTGTTAGCTGCTTCTCCACACTGGATGATGAAACAATTGATATGTTCCATTGTTGATGTATCATCCTGTCCAGAGAACTTAGTAAAATCTGGTACCTTGTACCGATTTGGAAAAGGAATTGAGTCATATGCTGGAGGGTACGGAGTCCGACAAGAGTAAGTATTAATCTTGGGCTGAATCCCAAATTGCTCTTTCATCACTTCCGCAATCTTATCAGTCCAAAACGCATCTTGATCTTGCTGATGCACTGGCTGAATCTCTGCTGGAGGTGCTGGCTGATATGCTTCTACGTATCCTTGTGGTACTTGGTTTGGAGGAATCGGCATATTCACAGCACCAGTCTGCGGAGCAAAGCTCATCGGCTGTCTTGTCGATGTTTGATCCTGAAAAGCTGCCTGTGGACAATACTGCTGAGTCCCCATCACCTAGTAGCTTGGCTGATTAGCATGTTGCTGAGCTAGCGCTTGCCCTAACCAATTGTGATTATAACTCATCGGCACCTGACTTGCCGATGGCTGATAGCTCGCTGACAATTGATGCTCTTGTATGATTGGATGATAACCAGCATAATTGCCTTGATTTGCAGGTAACCCAGATTGAGATACAAACTGCACTATGGGTTGTCCTATAGTAGAAACCTTCTGTTGCACTGGTGAGGAACTTGCCAATGGATTCGCATAAGATGTCTGCTGCGGAGGCGCGTGGAATCCCATTGACAATGGCTATATAGTAGGAGGTGTAGTAGAATAATATGATACCTGGGCCATTGGTCAGACCAGAGTAGCCGATACCATAGGACTCTTTCCTGCTACATCATGCACCTGAGGCAATCCAGAATTGGCGGTAGATGGTCCTGGAGGCATCCCATATCCCCACCAATTAGCAGCAACCTGGCTGTGTTGACCTGAAGGACCTGACATTGCCGATGCCAATAGATCTGTACCCAATTGAGTGATATGCCTTTCCTGAGATGTTAGATCTAATCTTATTGGTGTGGCTTCAATGTTAGGTGATCCTGATAAAGCTGGAGGAGTAGGAGCTTCCATACTCTCAACGGCTGGAATTGCCGGTGGAGTACTGACAGATGCCGATCTCGGCTGATGATATGCCGGCCCGACATAACCTGGTGCTTGTCCTTCTCTTAATGTTTTCACAACAGCATTGTAAACAGTATTGGACAGCACGGTGGAGTGGTTGATCAAAGCATGATTCAATGCAGAATTAACCATCTCCTATAATTTACCAGGGTTGGAGTCAAAAGTTACCTACCGAGGCAACGGCAGATCTTGCTTTTGGATTACTTCTTCACCCCTATTCTTACTGAAAGGCTTCAAGCAGAGCTGCCTGTAATCCTCCATAGCTTTTTCCATGGCTAGCTTCTGATCTTCCTTGAGATCTGACTCTGATATCTCGGTGATGTTCTCTGGATTAATATCAGGAGGGTTCTTCATGATAAATCTGTTGACTTGGTCCCACCGGGCGTGCCAAAAGATGTGTTGATGCAAAGTTCTATCTGTAAACACACCGGGCTAATACCCAAATTCGATATCCGAAGCATGCCAGTCGATTTGACCTATTAATTGACAAGGATGATAATTTGAATAAAAACCGAACGAGACGACAGCGATACGCCCGGACGTCAAAGCTCAGAATATATTCGATAACTCTTGAATAGATCAGACGAGATGACAGTGATATGACTGGAAGTCAAAGCCTAAATAGTGCTCGGTAGACGCGGAACCTGCAAGGTCGCCGGAGATCAAGTTGATGCAGCCCGTCGAATCTTGAAAGAACTCGTTGAAAAAGAGAAAATACTTGACGAAGTCGTCAAAAAGTAAAGTGCTGGTAGAAGTAAATTACGATAAAAAGTAGATTTGTTTATTGATGCTTTGATGCACATTACAATGCCCTTTGGCACATATTTATACTCTGCTATTCGAAGAATCCTAACCGAATATGAAAAGCTTAAATATAGAAAAATAAACTTATTCCTTATACAAACTCTATCTCTAAAGGAAAGAAATAAAACTCGTATAAGAACTGGACTCAGACTATACTACGAAAATCATAAGCTCACATGATGCCGATGCTCTGTCCGTTTCCGTCATGATGAAGTTATCTTTCCATCAGCATACTCTCTGGTATCGGCAACAATCTTCTAGTCTCCGACCTGTCTCATCGGCAACAGCTCTTCAGCTTCATCGGCAGCAATCCTCTAGCTCCCTGCCAGTCTCATCGGTAACAGCTCTTCAGCCTTATCAGAAACAACTCAGACCAATCCACCCTTCATCGGCAACCACTCATCGGCAACATCAAAAGCAATGTTGAAGACAAAATAATAACCAATCACTTGCCGATTAGCTCAGTTTCTGATTCTTACTGGCACATGCCGAAAAACGGTGTCAACAACCCAACTCGCAGATCCTCTAACTTGCTAGAAAAGGTCCTATGAACAACTAGAGCCAGAGCCATATTGCCCCCATAGCTATACGTTAAATCTCGGATGATCACTTACAGTTTGGATCTTATTGAAAACCATCTTTAATCCTTAGTTGCATAGTCATTAATCAAGTTACGAGATCATGGTTATAAAACACTAGCAATAACTACCCATATGCATCATCCCCAGTTATCAAGGTAAACAGGTAATCAATACTAGGTATTCCTAACAGGGTAACAAAGAGACACATGCATATGATTTTAGTATGTATAGTGAATAGGTAAAAAGGATGGTCCCAACTATACTTGCCTTAAGACTTGCTTTACCCCCAAAGCAGTGTGCTTAGAGAAACATCATCTTTATCTTCCATTCTGTAGCTTTTGATCTTCAACTTCTAGATCGTCAACTTCTTGTAGATCACCAACGTAAAGCTCACCGATGGGACATAATCGTAGAATACTATACAAGCAATCTTCGCAATCATACATGAAACAAACAAAGGAACTATATAAGAACAATTCACCAACCATAGTAAAACAGATTGAAAAGCTCTTAAAACCAATCTACGCGTTACTATGATCACACAGACGTAAAGATCACTGAAATCGAAGCTATAACGTGAAAGTTATGGATTTTACAAGATTTCCTATTGTAAAATAATTAGTTTAAAATAAACTCAATTTTCAAAAGTTGAAAATAAATCTAATAATGATACTAACATGTAGATTACAAAATTACGAACCCAACGCAACTTGAATGGACCAAATCAGAGCTAAAACGGAGAAGTTATAAGCATTTGAAAATAGTGGCAAAACTGTAAATAGAGGAAAACGTACTTTGAAACTGAAAAAGGAAAACATGTTTTCCAATGAAATTAACGTATTCTGGCTCTGTCAAAAAAGAAAAGTACGCTTTTCAGTGGACAAAGCGCATTTTGAATCTGTAGAAAGGGAGACTACGCTTTCCAGTGGAGAAAACGTATTCCAACGAAACCGTAAAGGATTCTTAACAAAATAGATAAAAGGCTAGGGGGTTTTTGGCAAAGTTACCATGTGAAGGGGTACGGGCTAATCTGATCCATTGGATCGAGATTGGATGGCTTAGATTGGCTTGGGACATGAGAGGGGAACAGCTCACCGGGGAAGAGGACAGGCGTGGCGGCCGACATTGCCGGCGACGAGGGAACCTCGCCGGCATAGACAAACTAGCCCTACGGTCTACGGCTCGACCTAAGATCTAGACCAAACGAAGGCGGAGCTTCGTGCGATCTCATCTAGCATGAAGATGGGAACCCGAGCGGGTTGGAGACGGCCAGTGACTGGCAACGGCGGCGACGAGCTCGCCGGCATACTTAGACCGGGTGCTACAGACCACTACACAACCTAAAATCGGTGCCAATCGAAAGCAAGAGAGGCTCGAGGAAACCTCACCGGTGTAGAAGATGACGGCCGAGATGAACCGAGGCGAGCCAACTAGGAGCAGCGGTGGACGGCTAGGGTTGCGGCGACAGCTCTGGTGCTCGAGCGTGGCGATGCTGGTGCTAGGGTTTGAGGTGAGGTCCAAGGCGGCGACTCGGGCTCGGTATTTAAGGGTGGGTCTGGCTTGGGGGTCACGGCGAGAGCGAGGAGTCAGAGCGGACTCGGGCGGCGGTCTCCGAGTAGAGTCCCGGTCGGGGACGACGGGAGGAAGGGGACGACGGGGTGGAGCCCACCTGTCAGCCGGAGCGAGGGAGGGAGACGCGGGCGCACGACACGGCGGATAGTTTGCTGGGCCGGCCTGTCGGGCCTCGGCCTTTCGGCCCGGGAGGGAGAGGCGACACGCGCGTGGCCGCTGCTTGTTGCTGGACCTGGAGACAGGAGTGGGCCGCGGCAGCTATAGGCCTTCGGGCCGATCACGGGGGAAGCGCGGGAAACGGCAGTAGGCCGCGGGCCGCTCGGGCTGTTCGGGCCGAAAAGGAGAAAGGGTGAAAGAAATTGCTTTTCTTTTACTTGAACCCTTTTTCAAATGCATTTTCAAATGGATTTTGAAATCCAATTCAAATTCGACAAGAACCAAACAGCACAATAAAAACTATGCAGCAACATGAGTGCACAAAAATATTTCTAAACCCTAAGATAAATTTTAATTCAAAGAAAATATTGGTTTTTCCTATATTTCATGAGCACAAAAATGTAAAAATAAATTATTTTTACTATATTTTCAAAAATACAAATTTTAGGGTGTTACAGTCAAACACCCCAAATCCCCAGGTCACGTTTTGCTGTCCATGTATAGAAGCTAATCTCGATTGCTGTGCATGCTACAAACAGATGTGCGGCTGGTAAAAAAGGAATTCCAAATTTAGCTCTTGTCAGCCACATCATGTGTTAATCGAACTTTAACTCTTGTCAGCCACGCATCATGTGTTGGATCAATTAGCATTCAGGTTGTGAGCCTATATATTTTGTTAATTAGAATTGCTGCATGGTGCTTTCAAGGTAAAAAGATTTACTAGCACTTATCCTCTTGCGGCATTTTTTTGATTCAAAAAAACACAAAAGAGTAAAAGGCAACGCGTGCAAAAAAGCCGCACCAAAAAAATTGAGAAACAAAAAAGGAGCAAGGAGGTGCAAAAAAGTTTTGCACAAAAAAAAGAGTAAAAAAATAATTCAGAAGTGCTTGCATTCTTTGTCCACACGCTGAGTTGTATTGTTGCTTGCTTAAACTAGGTCCAAGACGAGTTTAGGCCAACAACATAGACTAGCTTGGGATTATCTTTCAATTTTACAATTTCTGAATTAAATTATTGTTATTCCTTGCTACCATATTTAAGCCTCCTAAAATCCACATATGTACTTCAGATCAGTACATAAAAAGATCTTGCAATCGTGCTGCCACTTCTTCACAGGTATCACAACCAAGCCACCACCAGTTGCCATCTTTGCCAGCGTGGTAAGAACTTGGGTAAGAACTTGGTAAGACATGTGTGAGGGTGTGATTCCACCAGCCCATTATTAGTTGATAGGGAATTTATTTTGATTTCTAATAATATCAAACGACAAGGTTCTATTTAAGAGTGTATTGCAGAAAACAAGAGTAAAGGTTTGCAAGGATGGACCCAATGGACAATCGACGACCAAATATTGAATTTAATTACCAAGGTAATAGAGGTAAATTTACCATCCCATCCTATTCTGGACTTTATGATGGAGAAAAATATTTTGGTTGGAAGATAGTTGTAGAAAAGGAATTTAATTCCCACCTAGTTCTTAGGATAGATAGAGTTAAACATGCTACCAGTGAATTTAAGGATTTTGCTCAATTCTGGTGACGAGAACTAGGTAATTTGAATCAACAATGTCAATCATGGGGATAAACCGAAAGAAGCAATGCGTGACAGATTTGTTCCTACTTCTTAGAAGCATCATTTGCGTAAAAAAAAGCAGCACTTAGAGAAAGGTAATTCATCTGTCCAACAATATTATGAAGAATTTCAGAGGTGTAGAATATGTTGTGGGATAGTAGAGGACATGGAAGATAAAATTGTTCACCTTTATGGTGGTTTGAGGTAGGACATACACGATATTGTTTTTAATAATGAATTTTATACCGTCAACCGTTTGTTCCAGCTTGCTATGATTGCAGAAAAAAGAATTACAGGGATGTGAGCAAAAGAACCAAGTATTAGCAAGGATGTAGCAAACATTTACAAAGACCAAGGAGATCGAGACCGAGATAATCAAGCGATTTGATGCTTTCGCCACTACAACAGCATCTTTACCACCAGTGCCCACACCCACTTTGGAGTCTGGTAAAATTTTAAACCCAACTGAAATTGTAGAGCTTGATAAAAAGGGTGCTAGTAGTAAGAGCAAAGACACTGATATTAAATCTAAAAATACCAAGTGCCTATTTTGAAAGATTCATTTATGCTTAATACAAAATCCGATGCTATTCAAATGGATGCTGATTTGCTGAATTTGTCCACCGCTCATGCTATAATAGAGCGACAATTAGTGGACACCAAATCTGAATTATCTTTGTCACATGATGAATGTTCGACTGATTTTTGTGATAAAGAAGAGTTGTGTGATATTGCTATGATTATTCCCATGCCACAACTTGTGAAGGAATCAAATTCTTTTGTTTTAGAACAAAACACATGTGCTGAAAATAAAAAGATGTTTCCCATTATTGCAAAAAAAGAAGAGCTAGAATTATTGTCTTCTTTATATATTTTGGGCTATATTGAGTTTGATACTTTGTGTGCCCTTACTAATTTGGAAGAGGAATTTAAATATGTTGGAATGCCACAATTGTCTACTTGCACATATTATTTTATTGGCAAATATAATTCTAAAGGAGAGTACATGGTGCATCGTGTCTATATTTGTTTAAATCTAAAATCTCCTTTAAGTTTTCATAAATATGGTCAGCAAGAGGGCTGCAATAGTTATAACCATATCACATCTAGATCCCCAAGTTTTGTTGTAAAGAAGCAGGTTAAATTTCAAGAAGGTAGAAACATTGGCTACCACCTATAGCCTATCCTCTAGCTAAGCTCAAACCGAGGACGGTTTGTCATCAAGAAGGGGAGGATGATGAGGACATGCCACCTTCGGATACGACCATTGTTTATAAGGTGAGCTCGTTCCCACATTTGCTTAGTGATATTTTTATACAACTCACTTGGTTCCACATGTATATGTCACTATTTGGTTGAAGGTGCAAATATGTTTAAACATGCAAGTACATTGAAGTTGAAGTTTTGGTTCATTAGCATCCCAACAATGCTTCACTGGAAAGGCCTTAACTTATCCATACAGAGTGTGATTGAGGAGCTATATCATCACCATGAGCTGGTTATTCAAACCTGGGACCCAGGCCCCAGTTGTGCATGCCCCAAGATGATGGAGAACACCTACGAAATGTCAAAGGTCATCCTCCACCTTGGCCACCACCTTAGGAGGCAAGCAATGGCGTCCATGTGTCATGAAGAGCTATCTTTAGCTAATAAGCATGCGCCGCTGGTCATGAAGAGCTTGATGAAGAAAAAAAGCATTTTTTTCTATGGGAGTTGTCATCTACTTTTAGCCCATGGGCATGCAGTGCACAATAAGCTTGGGGGAAGAGAAGAAGAATTTGCCATTGAGCATGCAAGCTAAATTGGGAACTATAGGAGTGCACCACAAATAGAATACATGGTGGCATGAAGCTCAAAAAGGAATTACATGCAAGCTAAATTTGGAACAATAGGAGTGCGCGCTATGGCTGCATGGTCTAATTGACGACTTGGTGTGATAGCTTGTGTTTAATGCATGGATGAAATAACTTCTGAGATGATGCGCAAATAACTCCTAAGATAGCGCACAAATAACTCCTAAGATAGCACGCAAATAACTTGTTGACGTGAATTAACTCTAATCTTCATCAGTCAACTAATCTAGGATAAGACCTTAATTGAAGGATAAAGTAAGGTAGTAGGGATTTATTCTAATGAGTTCCACGAGTTGTGTTGCTCTCACTTGTTTTGCAGGATATTTAATATTTCATCATAAAAGTAACTCAAATGAAGAAGCTGAGCACACCTTTGAGAAGAGCTCGTCGAGACGATCGAGACAGACATATCACGTGCCATATTTGAAGCACCAAAGAGAAAGTCCTCGATGATTATGACTCCGAAGGCTCTAGAAGGCCCTAGAAATCATCATCATCACAAGAACATGGACTAAACCGGCAGAATTTCATAGCTCCGTGAAATAATATTTTTCCAGGAATTTATTCAGAAGCTAGGAAGGGAAAGAATCCATCCACAACATGACTCATTGAGCAACGGGATCGGAAAGAGCCACTAGAAGAATGTAGAAGACACCAAAAGACATGAGACCGAAGCGAGAGCCTGGCGGCTGCCAGGTGGGGCCGGCCAGCCCCACATGTCAGGCCAGCCGGCCTAGGCCCACTTACAAGTGGCGTCTCCTTTGTGTGACTGTCACACCCCAAAATTTCTATTTTGGGATGTGAACCGAAAACACTAAATAAACTAAAGGATTTATTAATTTCTTTAAAATTAGCTAAGATTTTATTCTTTTGCTATCATTATAAAATGATGAAAAGTGTGGCTTTATAAAACTTTTATGAAAATAATAAAGATGGGTTTGTGCTTGGTGCCTTGCTTTGTTTTGCTAGTGTTTGAAAAAGAATTTCTAAAACCCAAACAAGACACGGCTAGGTTATTCTCGAGTATGAAAATAAAGCTTCGAAAACCTAAGTTTGCCTCAAGAAGGTTTTGGGAAAACGATTTTGGTAAAATCCTTTTTCTTGTATAGATAGAGAAAGAGCCTTTTCTTTTTCCTCTATAATGTTGGCCATCGCTCTAGCTAGACACCATCCTCTACTTAGCTCTAGCGGGCCCAGGTCAGTCTCTAGTCATCCCTGGCTTGCCCTAGCCAACCATAGCTTTCCTTAGCTTGCTCTAGCCACCCTTGACCTCAACTGGCTAGCTTTGGCCAACCACGGTCAGCCCCAGCCAGCCATGGGCACCCCGGCCAGGTCAGCAGTAGTGGCAGCCGGCCACCAGTGGCCAAACTTGGCCATTAGTAGTAGTCCAGTCTAGCAACCATTTGCCATCCTCTAAGACATCATAGCTTGCTTTGGCCAGCTCCTACCTAGCTTGGGCCACCCCTGGCCTCACCTAGCCTCATCTGGCTAGCCACAGCCACCTGTGGCCACTCTTAGCCGGCCACGGCAAACCACGGCCGGCCACAGCCAGCACTAGCTTGGCCACAATGGCCACAAGCCAGCCTAGGCCACGACCCAGCCCCGCAAAGAGCGCAGCAGGTCGCAAGCAACCATAGCCTCCCCCGGCCACCTTGAGCCCTCTCTAGCCATCCTTGGCCAACTCTGGCCACTCCTAGCCGGCCATGGCCAGCCATGGCCAAGGCGCAGCAAGCAGCAGCTTGGCCAGCAGTGGCCAAACCTGGCCACCAGCAGCGTCTAGGCACCCAGCGCCGAGGGCCAAGCCCAGCAGCAATGTAGCCAGCCGCAGCCGGCCACAAGAGGCCCAGCCAAGCAACCCCGGCCTGCCCAGCCTGGCCACCAGCGGCCATAGGCAGCCAGCAGCCGTAGCTAGCCCACCAACCGCAGCCCGGCAGCCAGCAGCAGCACAGAGCGTCGGCTCCAAACCCTAGGCATATATATGCTGGCGTAGCCCTTGACGCGTTGTTTCATAATCAGAAAACCCCTTCGCGAGCTTCCACCGGCCACAACCAGCCGTCGCCGACCCTGTGTGGCCGCACGCGCTTTGTGCCGTGCCGTGGTCGGCCACTGCCGGCCAGACAAGGCCCAGCCAAGGGCCTGCCCTCCCCACACGGGCGTGAGCTCAGCCCCATGGCTGCCATGGCCACAATCCCCAACAGCCAGAGGAAGAAGACGAGGTAATTACGGTTTTGCCACCAAGCAGTTATTTATAGTATTGCCACTGATCATATACTCTTCGCTGTTTCACCGTTTTAACTCTGATTCGAGCGATTCCAGTTGCGTTAGATTCGTGTCATCATACTCTATGCAGTAGTGGTGAAGTTTATCATGTCACTAGTATATGAATTTATTTATTTGAATGCAATTTGATTAATAACTATTTAATAATGTTTTTCTAATTAAAAGTAATCTAGGGTTTTATATTTTTCGTTCTCATTGCTTTGCGATCATGTCGATAATGTTTTGTCACATCATGTGTTTGTATGAGCAATCTTGTTAATTAATTAATGTGTGCTCTCTTGTATAAAAGTAATTTAGGTTTATACCTTAAGTTTTCATACATGCCTGTTAATATGACTATAATACCAACTTACATGCTTCTTTATTAATTATGCCTTGTTTAGTTTTACCTTGAAACCTGTTATGTTTTTTATAGTTGTTCTCACATGTTTATAAGTTGGATCATGTTAACGTTTGACTTAGTTTACATTCACATCAGTCTTTAATGCTAATATATTTTATATCAGCAATAATGCTTTTTCATTAATGACTTGCTTAGTTTAACCTTGAATCATAAATGCATATGTTTTATATCAACATGTCTTTTCTTGTATGACCTGCTTAGGTTAATCTTTAAGCATATGATGTTTCTTTAATGCTCTCGCATGTTCTAAGCTTGATAATTTATGAATGTTTAAAATGGCTTAGATAATATAATTGCTTATAGTAGAATATAACTAAGGTTTAACTCTGCTTTATAATTTATTTAATTTAACTATTTTAACTTTGTGCTTCTCTTAAATGTCCAGTACTTTGCTTTATTTAATAAAACAATCTATCTTATAGTTTGTGGCTTTGCTATGTCACAAGTACCTCAATAGTCATGTTCTTTTTAACGATAGCTCCGTCGTTCGTCGTTCTTACGCTCTTGCGACCGTAGCACCGAGTTTTGCCATTTAGACCATTCAGTTTTTAGTTTCCCCTTTGATTGGTGTATTCTTCTTAGTCTTGTGTATTTTTTTGTCTGTTGTGTTGCCTGGTTGCTGTGACTAGATGAAGAGCGGTTTGTTAACACTGAAGACTAAGAGCTGAGGACCTACAAGTGCAGCTGAAGCTGGAGGACAGAAGAACAACTAGACTTTGGATTTAAGGCAAGTATAGTTGGGACCATCCTTGATACCTATTCCTATAAACACTAAAATCATATGCATGTGTCTCTTTGCTATATTGTTAGGATTACTTAGTTTTGAATACTTTTACCTTGTTAACCTTGGGATATATGCATTTGGGTAGTATGTTGCTAGTGCAAATCTTTAACCATGATCATGTATGCTGGAGTAATGAATAAGTGATAACCATATAAGATGAATGTAATCCTTTAGCAAAAGCTGGGACTTTTCGTACAACTGTGAGGGCTACATGGCTCTAGTTTTAGCTCAGTATGAGGACCTTTTTTAGTTAGTGAGGGGTGCCGAGTTGGGTATAGGACAGCCTCTGTCCTTATGAGTATAGCTGGGAAGTAATGTGCCATATTGGAAGGGGGTTCCTACATCTGATGATCTGGCAGTCCTAATTAGTTAGACAAACCTTTGAAAGGCTTCATAGTGAACCCTACCGGCTTTCCTTGGTAGTGAGCTAAGAGGTCAACGGGCCTTGGGCAAAAGGGTAAATCATGGCTCACAGTGAAAGTGTACACCTCTAATCAGAGTTTAAATCAATATATTGTCTGTGCCCACGGTTACGGGTGGCCTGGAAAACTGAGGGAATCTGTTATGTTCATTTAATGGTTTATGTGCAGTTCATTTATTCAGCTATATCTTGTGCATGTGGTTATGGGGATGAAACTACCTTGTTGATGCTAATTGCTAAAATATGACATACACTAAAAGCTAAATGCAGTTAAACCGTGTCAACCTTTATTGAGCTTCATGACCCCTACTATACTTGTTGAGTACAGTTGTGTACTTACGCTTGCTTTACCTTCCGTTTTGGAAAATCCTGAATGGGTACCAGATTGTCAGAGTAGGAGAAGTTTAGGCTTGTGACCAACCAGTCAGTTGGATCCAGTGGAGTGGAGTCCTTACATGAAGATCAGAGTTGTCTTTCCACTGATTGCTACATAAGGGTATATCCTTCTTATAGTAAGTATGTTATATATCTAGCATTGTTTACTGATACTACCCTTTACTTGTAGCTATATATGGGAATTGACTCCTAGGACTCACATATGGTGTATATCTGGTTTTGTTCTTAAAATCGGGTATTACAGTGACGGCCTCCAACCGACCTCTACAATGCATCTCGACCCTTGTTCCATGTCGGTTTGATCCAAGGGCCACGGTTCATCCCTCCGGGCTATATAAGCACAGGCAGACCCCCCAGGAGGCATCTATCATCTCATATCATATCATTCAATTCAGGGTAGTCCCTTGAAAGGATAACCTAGAACATCCACTATTTAGGGCATAGCTAGAACATAAGAATAGGAATTAGAGGAGGCAAGCAACACTTGGATTCTAGATCTAGTCATAAGGAGGCTTGGTAATACCTTGTACTTCTCTCTTGTATTCAACAATATTAATATATTTGTGTTTCTAGTTTATTGTGTTTATCTTCTTGTTCATCTACTTGTTCTTTGTGTTCATCTAGTTCATCATCTAATTGTCTAGTTCATCATCTAATTCATCTAGTTCATTGTGTTCTTGTTGTAATTCTTTTTCATGTTTGTGTTCGTGTAGTAGTTGAATACCTATCATGACTTGTTATAATAATAGATTCATTATATGTCTAGTTTAGTTGGAGTAGTTTTGTGTTTATGCTCATGTTCGTATAGCGCTCATCCTGAAGTACAAGGGTGGGTGGTAAAAATAATGTAGGCATGGTGCCTAGATTAGGTCTATCTTTGAATGCCCCCTATGTTCCGGACCATGTGGTAGATCGTGAAGGTGACTATTATAGCTTCATTGAGTCCTCTATAGTCCACTCCCTGAATGTAGGACTGTGTAACGCAGTTGTGGGCTGATGTCTTACTCTGTTCTTGACCCACCTTGGCAATGTCTCTTGAGTATGGATATGAGGTTGCCCTTACCATGATAGCTAGATGTAATTGCACTAATTAACACAGCTCAATGACCTATAGTTATAATCAACCTTAGGGGTTAGTCTTTATTTCCTAGTTCTTTTTAGAATCACGCCCAAGAAGGAAAATGCTCGGTGGAACCTCCTTTGGACTTTGTTGAATTATTATTATCTTTTATTATTATGGTATGATTGATCCCTGTTTTGAGTAGATCTAGTTTACCTCTTATCATAAGTGTATGTTATAGATTCATTCTCCATACCTCCATTCTACCTTCCTAGTGGTGAATTGAAAATAATGATACCTATAACTTTCCTGGGTGAAATGTTACAACAAAAGTATTTATCTGTGCGCTTGCGGATAACCTTTTTATTTTATTTTATGTAAAGTGCTTAGATAACAAATACAACCAACAATTTTGGCGCCGTGTTGGGGATGACAACCTAACTTAAGCATTTCTAGCGCCGTTGCCGGGAAAGGCAATGGAGGTCTAGAGAAGGAAATTGAATATCTAGGAATAATCTTACACATGTGATAATTGAGACATACTATTGATATTTACTCAAACAAGTTTACCCTGTAGTTTTGTATATTTGTGAACATTATATGTAGGGTGATTTATGATTGGATTTGATCGACCATCAAACTACGTCGATGATCCTGAGACAATAATCAGGCGAGCTAAGGCACAACTAAGAAGAAAGATCCTGACCACTTTGTCAGAAGATCAACCAGCAAGTAGCTCAACACCATTGTCAGAAGCAATGGCCAACAAGAGTCTCCATGAATTCTCTGCTCCAACAACTGCCAATATCAGGACTGGACCAACAGTCAATGTGGGAGATGACGGATTCAAGCTCAAGCCAGCTTTGCTCAACATGGAGCAAGCCAACCAGTTTTGTGGGAAAGCACATGAAGATGCAAATGCTCACCTTCAACATTTCCTGGAGATTTGCAGCACCTTCAGCATTAAAGGAGTCTTAAGAGATGCCACACTACTTTGCCTATTCCCGTTCTCACTCTTGGGAAGGGCGAAGCAATGGTTCTACTCCAACAAAGATAGAAACTCTACTTGGGATGCCGGTTCCACAGCTTTCCTAGTGAAGTTCTTTCCCATAGGCAAGACGAATGCCCTACGTGCAAAGATCTCAACTTTTCAGCAACAGTAAGACAAATATGCCCCTGAGGCATGGGAATGCTTTCAAGATTATATAGCAGAATGCTCTCACCATGGGATGGAAGATTGGTTACTTATGCAAACATTTTACCATGAGATCACTACAAGTGCCCATGAGAATATGGATGCAATTGCTGGAGGATCATTCTTGTCACTCACTATTTGTGAGGCAACCGCTCTTGTAGAGAAGATAGCTTCTAACCAGGGATGGAATGAAGAACGCACTCAACCATGCAAGAGAGCAAGAATGCATCAAGTAAAAGAAGTAGACATGTTGTTTGCTAAGATGGACCTACTCATGAAGAAGCTTGACGAATGTGATCATCAAAAGAAGGAAGTCATGCACATTCGAGACTCTTGCATGACCTGTGAAGAGTGTGGAAGCACTGGCCACATGGGAAGCCACTGTCCTGAAGTCTTAGGAGATGTCAACTACATCAACAACAACTTCAATTTTCATCCCCAATAGACTCAAAGATGGAATCAACAGAATCAAGGGTGGAATCAACAACGGCCCAATTATCAAGGTAATTATCAAGGTAACTCCCAAGGTAACTACCAAGGTAATAACTTCAACCAACCACCTTTAAGAGATATGATTGCTAGTCAAAATAAAGATATTGAGAATATGTCTAGAAAGATAGCTTCCAATGTAAAGTTCTTGAAACTATAAACAACAAAATGGATAGCTTTACTTCTGCCATAAAGAATCAACTTCGCTTTAATAAGATGAGGGAACCACAACTCTCTCAGTTGGCAGCTTCAATACCTGTGACCGAAAAAGGTAAGATTCTGGGGAATTCGGAAGAATTAGAAACTGCGAATCTTGTAGACATTTTCAATGTAGGAGAGTACTTCATAGCTCCACCAAGACCACAGTGGTGGCAAGATGTCAAATATCTAGAGAAGAAAGGAGATCTAGGGAGACCTGTCATCCCCATCCACATTGGAAATCATGAGTTTGAAGAAGTTGTCTGAGATCTTGGAGCAAGTGTCAACATTATGCCTAAGGTAATATATGAAAAAAAATCAGGCATCCCTTTGTTGTACACAACCATGTGTTTACAGCATGCAGATCAATCATTGTGCTACCCCAAGGGAATCCTTGAAGATGTGCTCGTGGGAGTTGGACACTCATCTCTAGTTCTAGATTTTGTGGTGATAGAGACAGGAGGAGATGAAAGAGCACCAATCAATTTGGGGAGACCATTCCTCAGCTAAGCCAAAGCCATCATCACACTGATAGTTCCAAGATCTATTTCACCATAGGGGAGAAAAAGGAAAGATTCAATTTCAAAAATCATACGTGCAGCAACCAAGTTCATCCGCAGCACCCATACGATTACTTGAATTTTGACAAGACCACAGAAGAAAAGAAGAACAAGGCCCCAATAAAGAAGAACACGATTCCAGAAAAGAAAGCTCAAGTTAAGAAGAATGTCAACACCTATGAAGGTATACTACCCACTCTGAAGAACAACAACAAGAAGGGGAAAGCAAAGCCATCTGTTCAAGAACTAGTTTGGATGGTCAACACCGTTGAGCCACCCCAGGAGACTGCTCTTCCCTCAATACGCTTTGAAGATCTTGGAGTACCTACCATAGATTGTGTGATCGAGGGTAGTACCTTCTATAAGACATTTTGTGACATTGTTTCAAGCGTCAACATAATGTCCACGGTAACGTATAAACATTTATATCAAAATACACCCTTGCACCCAACATATTTGCAGCTACAGCTTGTGGATCAATCATTCCGATTATCGGAAGGAATAGCCAAAGATATAACCGTCAAGACCAGGGATCAAGAGATTGTTGCCGACTTCTTGGTTCTGGACATGGGAGAAGAAGATGTTGTTCACCTCATCCTAGGGAGACCGTTCCTTTACACCACTAACGCAATTATCTATATGAAGCAAGGAGAGATTCACTTTCACTTTCCTGGGAAAAAGGTGCATTGCTACTTTAATAATTATATTATTTGTGAGAAGTCCAAGAAGAACAGGAATGGAAGGCGTCGCTCTCAATGCCAAAGGAAGCAAGTCATCAAGGAAGAAGGGACTAATCAAAAGGACGATGTAATGAAAGAAGTAGCAGCATTAAAGATCCATGAAGTAGAAGAGTTGAGAACAAGAAAAGTGTGGAAGAAGAAAGAAATACAACCATCAAGCACTTCGGTACAAGAAGAGGGATCATTATCCCCTGATTCACTGGATCCTCAAGAACAGAATAGAAAGACAAGGTAAGAGAGGACTCTGTCCCCTTAGACGCCACCTCAACTGCTTGAATTGGGAAGGTCTGGTTCGACGAACCAAAAACTCCAAACCTTCGCTAAAACGTAAATATGGTAGTTATCTGCATATTTAATTACTTGCATAATTCTTTGCATATTTACTTATTTGCATGTTTACTTTAGCACAAGCATTTTTGCATTAGAAAAAAAGAAAATAAAAATATTATTGCATTATCTTATTGCATCTAAAAAACAATAAAACACAACAACCTTAAGCTCCATGTAAATCTTTATTTACTGTGATGGCATAAAAAATAAATTTACATTGCATGCATAAATAAGAAAATCCCAAAAATATTGAAGGTTCTGAAAGGCTCTAGGAAATTAAGGAAAGATTTACTTCTGCTAACACTTAATCAATTTTACAACCTTTGTTGTATATTTGAGCTCAACAGGATTTGAAGGATGCATTGATATCTACATCAACCTTGGATGTATTCCGACAAGATGAAGAATGTCTCTGTTGTCAAGCTGAATGACTATGTCAACATCCAGCTTGGGGGAGGGACATCCCCCGTGTATCTGCTAAGTATTATTATCTTATATTTAGTTTATTTAAGTTTTCTATTTTTGAAATAAATAAAAAGATACATAAAACCAAATAAAAAGTTTTGCTTGCTTAAAATATTTATTTTTAGTTATTAGTTAAGAAGGAATGTACAAGTTTAACCTACCTTAAATAATGGAGCTTTAGGAAATTTTGTATGCTTGAAGATGATGAATAGTTGCTCTACCATAATTCTTTTTAAGTTCTTTATATTAAACCTTGCACTCTCCTGAGTTTTGGATGGAATTATTATGATACAAAGATTTGCTCTGAACTTGAGATTTGTGGGTAGCGAATGCTTGACCTAAGTCTAGGTGATTGGGGAGTGTGATATAAAATGGTTTGAGCTACTGTTCTCCATGTTCTAAGTGATACTAGAGTCCTGGTTATTTATTTCAAAAACCTAAAATTACCACATGATGAGATCCTATATGATGAGAGTTTGAATTCCTACCACAGCTATATAAACATGCTTTGATTAGAAGAGGAAAGATTTCCTTACTGATTTGGCTACTTGTATGCATTGAGTTTGGTCCCACCATGTCGACCCTTAGGAACTTGTGATATGGTTAAAATCAAGATTCACACGCCACTTTGCTGCTTCTACCCTGGAAGTACGCACCACCATATATACCTATTTAGATCCACCTCTAAAATTTGTTCTGCTCCTACACTAGAAGTGAACATTCCAAAAATATCATATCCATAGGTTTTTCCTTGTTTTCTAGCCATACTCCATGTTTGCTCCAAGGTTATCCATGTCATTAATTCCACAATTTATTCGAGGTTGTTTCTAGTTAAAAAAGAGAAACGAGAAAGGAAGGGAAGAAAGTTTTGCAAGAATCAAAGCTTCAGTTGTCTATCAAACTTCCAATTGTTCAAGATCTTTAGAAATCTTCAAGGTTCGACAAGTTATCTTTTGCAAGGAGCAATATTTTCACCCTTTATACCTCCCACAAATATTCTCTACCACATTGATCATACCATTGAAATCACACATGCACTTCTTGATTTGATTGTATGCCAAGGATCTTTGGATTTTATCGTCTAGATCCATGTGTTAACCGGGCAACATATGTATTACAAGTAAGCTGTCTCCTGCCCCACCTATGAACTCTAGATATTTTGACTAGTTTAGGGTGAGGAAGAGAGAAGGCATGATGCTACTCTGCCTAAGTCCAAAAATACCACATATACTAGAGGAGAGAAGGCAAACCACTATCATTGCCTTGGTGAGAATCCACAAATACCACAAATAAGAGACCTGAAAGAATCATGCATAGGATCTATGAGTTTTATTTCAAAAATTTTATCAAACCCCATGATAAAGGTTGATCAAAGAATATTTGGTAGTGAAGGCTACAAGCTCCATGTCAATGGTAATATGGGTAAGTTTGAAGATTGGAGTAGTTGAGTCTAATCCAAGGGAGAGTTCTTGTTTAAACATATGAGTACTTTTAAGGCGCGAAAGCATTGCAGAAACTCCTAATCCAACATCATACATAGTTTTTGCTAAGCGACTGACAAAAGGTAAGCTTGGGAGAACTTGTTGACATGAATTAACTCTAATTTTTAGCAGTCAACTAATCAAGGATAAGACCTTAATTGAAGGATAAAGTAAGGTAGTAGGGATTTATTCTAATGAGTTCCACGAGTTGTGTTGCTCTCACTTGTTTTGCAGGATATTTAATAACTCAATGAAGAAGCTGAGCACACCATTGAGAAGAGCTCATCGAGACGATCGAGACAGACATATCACTGCCATATTTGAAGCACCAAAGAGAGAGTCCTCGATGATTACAACTCAAAAGACTCTAGAAGGCCCTAGAAATCATCATCTCACAAGATCAGGGACTAAACTGGCAGAATTTCACAGCTTTGTGAAATAATATTTTTCCAAGGATTTATTTAGAAGCTGGGAAAGGAAAGAATCCATCCATGACACAACTCATTGCGCAATCAGATCAGAAGAAGACACGAGACCAAAGCGGGAGCCCGACGGTTGCCAGGTAGGGCCAGTCGGGCCCACATGTCAGGCCGATCGGGGTGGGCCCACTTGCAAGTGGCCTCTCCTTGGTATGACGGCCTCCATCTAGTTTGTTGTGTTCTTGTTGTAGTTCTTTTTCATGTTCGTGTTCGCATAGTAGTTGAATACCTATCATGACTTGTTATAATAATAGATTTATAATTATAATGTTCATTGCCTATGTTGGTTATATATCTAGTTTAGTTGGAATAGTTTTGTGTTTATGATCATGTTCGTATAGCGCTCATCCTGAAGTACAAGGGGTGGGTGGTAAAAATAATATAGGCATGGTGCCTAGATTAGGTCTATCTGTGAATGCCCCCTATGTTTCGGGCCATTTGGTAGATCGTGAAGGTGACTATTATAGCTTCATTGAGTCCTCTGTAGTCCACTCCCCGAATGTAGGACTATGTAAGGCTTTAAGTTGCGGGGTGATGTCTTGCTCTATTCCTGACCCACCTTGGCAATGCCTCTTGAGTATGGATATGAGGTTGCCCTGACCATGATAGCTAAATGTAATCGCACTAACTGACGTAGCTCAATGACCTATAGTTATTATCAACCTCAGGGGTTAGTCTTAATTTCCTAGTTCTTTCTAGAATCACGCCCAAGAAGGAAAATGCTCGGCGAAACCTCCTTTGGACTTTTTTGAATTATTATTATCTTTTATTAATATGGTATGATTGATCCCTGTTTTGAGTAGATCTAGTAGACCTCTTATCACAACTGTAAGGTATAGCTTCATTCTTCGTACCTCCATTCTGCCTTCCTACACGGGAGTATTTATCTGTGCGCTTGTGGATATCTTTTTTATTTTATTTTATATAAAGTGCTTAGATAACAAATACAATCAACAATTCTGGCGTCGTGTTGGGGATGACAGCCTAACTTAAGTGGCGCTAAGAATTGCCAACAGTCTTGCACAACCCTATGTTCTTTTTAAATAGCCCTCATCACACCTTTAGAACTCGGGTTTTACTTTGATTATTCTGTTGAGAACAGTTTCACTGTTTATCAGTTTGTAAGACCTCACTTCTGATCTTAATTATATATCTGCAGTTTGTCCTAATATTTGAGTGTGTACTTTTGAGGTCTTGCTTGTGTTCTTCGATTGGCAGGCAGGGATTAGCCCTCGTGGCAAAGTCAACCGGTTGGCGACACAATTGATAACCAGAGGAGACGTGGTGCCAAGGTTGCAGGGTTTGGGTCATTGTGATCTGAAGCCGGATTGGTGTGTCACTCCCCACCAAATTGATAGTTATCTTGAACCTGATGGAAGATTGGGAACCCTGTCCTCATCACAGGATGCCCCTATTTTACAAGTGCAAGTGGTAGTGACCATCATTGGCATGCGTAGGAATAAGTGCAGCTTAAAGATTAGTGGCAGATTGGCTGCCTCCTAACAAATCCAACAGCCTGAGCTACAGGGACTACCAAAACAATTCCCTATCACGCATCTAAAATTTAGTGATATGATGATATGCATCAAAGGTGTTTAATCTAAGTGAAATTCCCAAGTCCTGTAGTAGATCCATGTTGAGACAAAACCCAAATAAAGGAACAAATAGTGAAAATGGGAGAAAGGAGACCTGCAGATCGGATCTGATGCCTCTATCGCGGCGCACAAGCGACGCAGTTGCCAATGCCGCCGTGCTCTATCAGAAAAGCATCACTGCGTGACTCCAAATGGAAGCCGGAGCCACCACAGCACACTGAGGATCCTTCGCTACCCCCTTTGACTCCACCGCAAGTCCAACAGGCGGATACTTTTCCACTTTAAGGGGATATATCCAATATATATAGGAGTATATATATAAATAAAAGTGGATCTGTTGGCTAACTACACAGAAAATATCCGTTATATATAGGCTCCAAAGAGTTGAGAACAAACACAACTGCTTAGTGTAATGGCAAAGACCTTCACTTATTTGTGCTAGGTCCTGGGTTCAAATCCTCGAGAACCCAGCCTTTTTACGGAATTCAACTTCAGCGGCACGTGGGATGGAGGAGGATGCCAGATAGGTCCCACGGGTCCGTGGGAGAAGGGTGGTCCCAAGTGAACAAATAGGGGTCATCTGTGGCAGGTCCCACTTAACGAACACACTGGTACCACATAACTGACATGCTAGTCCCACTGTTCAGTTCCCGCAAGTCTGTCAAAGAAGGGTCCCACAGGTCGGTTGGAGAAGGGTGATTCCACGTGAATAGATAAGGGTAAGTGTGGCAGGTCCCACTTAACTAACACGTTGGTACCACATAACTAACATGTTGGTCCCACTGTTCTGGTCTCACAGGTCCATCGGAGAAATGTGGTCCCGCATTATCAGAGATGGGTCCCCAGTTGTGGGTCCCATATAACTGACATGTGGTCCCATTATTCAGGTCTCGTAGGTCCGTTGGAGAAGGGTGGCCCCAAATGAATAGAGATGGGGTTCCTATGGCTAGTCCCATCAAAATAACACGCTGGTCCACAAGTCTTTAGAAGTGTGGTCCCATGTTATCAGAGACGAGTCCTAGATAAGGGTGCCAGAAGGGTCCCATAGAGATGGCCCCCTGTGGTCTTGTGGCTTCGTCGGAAAAGGCTGGCCCCATGTGAATAGAGAAGGTTCCCTTGGCAGGTAGGTCCCATAGGTCGATCAATGAAGTGTGGTCTAATTGACACGCTGATCTCGCACTCCAATGGAGAATGGCACCCATTCATAATGGATGAGTAACGGCGGGTCCCATAACGTCAGATGGAGAAGTGTCTGGCTGAGTGATGGGTAGGTCCCATGACTAACAGCGGATGGGGGTACTAGTGATGGCGTGCTAACAGTGGATGGAGTATGAGTGCAGGTGGCTCTCCTGCAGGCAAACAACGCCATCTCCTACAGGAAAATAGAGCGGCGTGGGGATCAATGACGAAGTGTCTATGGTTACAACTCGACGATATTGGTCACGACAATGAAATCAGAATGACAAAGTAATATTTGTCATAGTGTTAATGAAACTATGACAATCCAGCGCCGAGCAATGCTGAGAACGTCACTACGATGAATCCGTTACATTTTCTATGACGGTTCCGGTGACCTCTTTTAAAAAATCACAGTAAAGAAAACCGTCACACATTTAAAAGTCATGGAAATGACACTTCTACGACCATCTCAGTCTTGACCAGCCTAATAGGTTTATCATCCCGGCTAAGCCGGCAGGGTGCAGCGACCTGCCTGGCCGGCTCTGCCAATCGGCTTAGTCGGCTAGGCTGGCTCACTGTCCTCTCCACATGATTTCTTGTTCCGTTTATGATGCCACTTAACCTCGACTATTGTTGACAGTGGATATCCCGTAAAAATCCACACTCAAAAGACCATCACCACGCCTCGGTTCTAAGGAAGAATAGCATAACATGAGCATATTTTATCAATAACTAGTTCCACTTGTACCCTTAGCTTCTGATTTCAGGTAAAATAAAATACAGCTCAGGAGGGCCCACATAGGGGGTTAGCCGACCCCTACATTGTCCCACTTGAGCTGAGCTTTGAAGCATGATCCATGACAAGGTCTCAAGAGTCCAATTCAACCCTCAAATCAACCTGTGCTTTCATCCAACGGCAGAAGATCATTGCACATGGATTCATGGGCCCACAAGGAAGCAAGCAATGTGACAAACATTTGGCAAAAGACCGAACCACTCCGTATGACAGATGATGACACCTTCTAGAAGACCCAGGTGGGACCCACCTATCATAAGGGGATCGGTCGACCCCCAACTAGTGGCCATCTAGGTCGGTTGGCCTCCCACCGCCTTCCTGCATGCCTCCATGCATGATGTTTGATCCTGGATGTCCAATCAAGGCGGTTGCAAGGTCGGTTCATCCAAGGGTAGAGAGGCATGGAGCACACGGATCGCTGACATGGCATCCCCTCTCCTTCCCCTATAAAAGGAGGCTGCCACCACCCTTGGAAATCATCTTCCAACTCTCATATCCTCCAATCATATCTTGGGAGATCAAGAAGCAAGAGTAGTAGTAGTTAGTCTAGAGTGGGAGTTGGAGTCAAGTCAAGCGGAGCTCAGGTCTCCGGAGTCATCTTCTGGAGAGTCTGGTATAGCTCTTGTATCTTTCTCTTTTTGTAAGACTTTCCTTTTATCAATATACTATTCTTACTTAGTATTTACTTAGTGCAAGTCTATATTCATTATAGTCTTATTGTGCAGTTGTCTTAGCAATATAGTTGTCTTAGTTAGATTGGTTTCTTTTAACAACTCCTTATGTGTGTGTATCATCATCCTATCTTCGCATAGGAGCTTTAGTTATCTGCGCATGAGCTAGAGCCGTGAGAGTAAGTGTGAGTGTGGTGTTCAGGCTTAATCTCACCTTTGATTGTTGCTGGTCCGCATGGATAGTTCGTGAGGGCACTCCCGAGAGGTGACAGGTCTTGGGTAGCATTAGGGTTTTCTCACCATGTTTGGGCTAGTTCTTAAAAGGTAGGGCACCCATAAGCCAAATAATCACTTTAGTAGAGGTTCTGTCTTCTACCGTCTCAGCTATCCCCCTCACACAAATAGTAAGGCACCAATCTAGTTAGGTCATCTATCTCTTAGGATTATGTTCATAAAAGTAAATTTAGATACATAGCTTTACTCACACGTTGTCCTCCCACCTAGCTAACACTCTACCAGTTATCTCTAGATTAGACTCTTTGCTTTCTCATTTACCTATCCTTCCTATTATTCGCTTACCCCCTTTTACACTAGTTGCCACTAGATCGTAGTAGACATAAGGATCTCTCTCCCCTTTTATTAAATTTTCCTAGCGACCGCTTTCTCTTGGGATAAAACAAATAAAAATACCTTGCAATACTCATCCTCGGTGAAGTGCTACATCGGTACATTCTGCGCTTTTGTGGAATAATATAATAGATATAAGAAATACCCCACAGGCCTTAATAGCACCATAGCCAATCTTTGGTAGCGACGCTAAGAAATACCAACAAGCATTTCTGGCACCGTTGCTGGGGAAAGCATCAGCCTAGGAATTTTAATAAAAGTGAATCTAGAGTCTACTATCGGTTTACTTATCAATTAGTGTTAGGGGCTTAACCCTCACCTGTCTTGTTTCTCGTTATCGTGAAACTAGAAGGTGCATGAGCGGTTTCCAATTGCAGTCAAACTTTGTTGAAGATCCCGAGCAGTTGTTGAGGAGAACCAGACACCATCAAGTTCCACCTCAAAGGTTGATCTCCAATCTGAATCCGCTCGTGGAAGGAGGCTCCACACCAATCATTTTGGAAGCTATGGCCTAAAAGACCATCTCTGAGTACTCTGCGTCGTCGGCTGACTATGTCGCCACGGGTTCGCAGCTTAACTTGGGGATGCAACTATTGAGCTTAAGCTTGCACTCATCAACAAGGTGCAAGCCAACACGTTGTGTGGGAAGCCGCACGAGGACGCCATGCCCATCTCCAACACTTCCTAGAGGTGTGGTACGTTCACCATCAAGAATGTCTCTATAGACGCCATCCATCTTCGCCTTTTCCCATTCTCACTATTGGGTGCAAAGCAATGGTTCTATGCCAACAAGAGTGAAGTCACCACCTGGGAGAAGTGCACCAATGCGTTTCTCAAGAAGTTCTTCCCAATGAGCAAAACCAGCGCCCTTCGTGGAAAATTTTCTAGCTTTCAATAACAAGAAGATGAGACAATTCCCGAAGCATGGGAACATCTCTAGGAGTACATTCATGCCTGTCCTCATCATGGGATAGAGGAATGGCTCATTATCCAAGGTTTCTACCATGGTCTGACCGGTTTGGCCCGTAGTCACCTTGATGCTGTTGCTGGAGGAGCATTCTTGCAATACAATGTCAAGGATGCGACCTCATAAAGAAGATGGTCACAAAACAAGAATGGAATGAGGAACGCCTTTAGCCCAAGAAGAGAGGTGTCCACACCCTTAATGAGGTGGACATGCTCTCCGCTAAAATGGACCTCTTGATGAAAAAGATGGAAGAAGGTTCCAATAAGGAACAAGAGTCCATTCAACCTTACGCCACTGCACGAGCCATTGAAGCCGATCCATGGTGCGAGGTGTGCGGAGGAGATGATCATTCAGAAAATAATTGCCCCAAAATGAAGGAGGAAGTGAGCTTCATCATCGTCATCAACAACAACAACAATGGGTACCGGCCCCAACAATAACAACAAGGATGGAACTCGTGCCCCTTCTAGCAAGGAAACCAAGGTAATGGTTACAACCATAATTTCAATAATTCTTTTGGTAGCCAATCTTCTCTAAGAGATCTTGTCTTAGGCCAATCTAAAATAAATGATAGTATTAACAAGAAAATAATTGCTAATGATAAGATTCTTGAAAATCTAAGTGAGAAAATGGATAGCTTTAACTCTGCTATGAAAACAATTGAGCTTCAATAAAATGCTAGAAACACAATTAGCTCAGTTAGCAGCAGCTGTCCCATCCTTCGAGCAAGGTAAGATCCTAGGGAAATTGAAGGTGTTAAGTTGGTAACTAAGAGGTTCGGTAAGCCTCCACTATGCTCGAACTGGGGCTATCTTCTTGATCCACCCTTCATCACCAAGAAGGAAGATCCAGGCTTACCGACCATCACCTGTGAGATTGGACCATAGATCTTCCACAACGTCTTCTACGATCTTGGATTGGGTGTCAACATCATGGCCAATGTAACTTATGATAATCTGTTAAGGGGGTGTAACACCCCTGGTGTTATGACAACTAAAACCTACCATGTCATCATATGCATTGCAAAGCATTCATGTTTAGGTAACTTATGAAAACTTCTGGATCCACCATGCATCGCCAAGAAGGATGATCTGGGCCTCCCAACCATCGCATGCGAGATTAGGCCACAAATCTTGCACAACGTCTTCTGTGACCTTGGATCGGGTGTCAACATCATGGCCAAGGTAACTTATGAAAATTTGCTAGGGGGACTTTGCACCCCACAATTATTTGTTTGCAGATGGTCGATCAAACAATTCGGTTCCCTGAGGGACTGGCAAGTGATATACTAGTCAAAATTCAAGACGAATACGTCCCTACCGACTTCATCATATTGGACATGGGGTCTAATAATGAAGACCTCGTTATCCTGGGAAGGCCATTCCTCAACATGGTTAACACTGTCATCTATGTGGGGTCTGGTTAAATTCATTTCCAATTCCCAGGAAAGAAGGTAAAGTGTCCATTCAATGGTTATAAAGTTAACATGCAAGTGAAGGACAAAGAACCAAAGAACAAACCTTGCTACTACCCACGTCGAAGGAACAACAAGAAAGGTGAATCGTCCAAAAAGGCCGAAGTAAAGAATGAAGAACCCATTGAATCGCAAGCTAAAACCAAGCAAGTGTGGCGGGAGAAAGAGGTGCAATCACGGTCCCCATCTCCGGGACCAACTGAAGCACCCAAGGAATGAACAAGATGGAGAAGTCTCACTCTACGAACCTAAAACATGGAGCCCTTGCTGGTAAGGTAAATCAGTATTTATCTCATATTTACTTCCTGCATTTCAATTCTTGCATTTCATTTTTAATTGCATTCTTAGTTTTAAATTCTTCATATTTACTTTTGACAAAGCACTTAGCGATAATAAATAAAATCTTGAGAATCAATTGCAATAAACTTTTGAGCTGTTGGATCACCCAAGGTGGGGTTGGCCGACCCCACTAGTGGGCCCAACTCCACTCTCTTCACTTTGGCTAGATACTCTGGTTCAGGACCAGCACTTGGATGCTCTTAGGGCACTCAAGTCGGGGTCGACCGACCCCTACCTTGACACCTTTTGTAGCCTGCTGTCTCCCATTTGTCTCACATAAGAATCCTATGCATGCCACTCCAGCCAAAGTCTGAAAGGAAATGGTCCCTTGGTTCATCACTTTAAGCATGAGATGCTCTTTTTCACCTTGGATGCTCTTAGGACCATACCACCAGCTCAAAATCTACAAAGTGGTCACCTAGGCATGCTCTAGTGCTCCCATGGTCCATGGGAATCTCTTTAGCCATGTTTCCACTTTAGTCATTCATCTTTTCTCTTTCGCCAAGCACTAGGCAAGGGAATCTCTGAACATTTTATCACTTTTGGTCCACACCTAGCCTTTACTTTACCAGACACTTCATAACACTATGTTCAAAGTGCTGGGAGGCCTAGGGATAGGGTCGGCCGACCCTAACTTTGGACCATCTTGAGAAAATTTTCAAACATCCAGCAAGATTCCCTGTCCAGAAATCAAATCAAAATTAGAGTGCTTTATGGGGGTCAGCCGATCCCTACAATGGGTGTTCTCCACTTGCCCTTCTCCCCCTATAAATACCCCTGCATTATGACCTCAACTCCACACCCAAAACCAACAAAATCATCTCAAGCTCACAATCTCTCTTCTTGTCTCTATTGTTGTAAGTTCTTTCTCAAGTTTAGTTTAGCAGTAGTCTTCCCAAAAACAAAAACCCAAAAATATTTTCCTTTCTCTCTTGCATAGTAGTAGTAGTAGTAGGAAGAGTTTGGTTGTTTCACTTGTGCAGCTAGATGAAGAAAGTTCCCTTCTCCTGGCTCAAGAGGGCCAAGAAGGGTGAGAGTTCTTCCTAGGGCTCTCACCACACCAAAGAAGGAACCCATGGGAGAAGAGAGGAGGAAGAGAGCTACCACCAGATGGTACTCTATGAGCCTCCATCAAGAGTACTAGAGCCCGAGAGCGGCCTCATGCTGAATCAAGAAGAGCCGCAAAAGTACAACATTCTTCAATCATGCAACTTTCAACACACGAGCGTCATCGACCCGGTCCTCCTAGACCGCACAGGTATGAGTGCAGAGTTTAATACTACCTTTAACACAATTGGTTGGGGAGGATTTTGGCAAGTTCACAAATTTGGTATAAAAGTGCTAACCCAAGAATTTATGTGCACCTAACAAGTAATACATGATGGGGTAGCCTTTTGCATGTGTGGGAAGAATATAATTTAACTTGGAGCCTCTTAAACACTGCTTTAAGATGTGATCACGATTGGGAACTTGATTTAGACCATGGCACTAATAGGTTTAACAAAGCTAAATTTTGGAAAGCAATTTCTGGCTCTAATGATTCCTCTGATCCTGCATCCTGTCAAATCCATAATCCAACCTTGCGCTTTCTCCATTACTGGATGGCTGTTACTCTTTTTCCTAGGACCAGAGGTTATTCCATAAATGATGATTTACTTAAACTACTCTATGCCATGGTATGCAAAATTAAAGTCTCACCTGTTAAACTACTAGTAAACTTTTGGCTTAGTTGCATCAAGAATGAAAACCCATCTACTTCACTTCATTCATTACTCGTATAGCCGATACATGGGGTTTGCTAGAATCACATACCTTTGAGTACATTAGCTCTGCTAGAGATGTTATAAATGAGAATGTTTTCATTAGTGCTAATGTGCTAAAAAGAGGTCCAAGAGGTGGACTTAAAATGATATATCCTGGCCATACAGTCGAAGTTCCTCTCCCTTGTGAGGAACATCGGCTGTATGTGCTCCGTACACTAACCATCAAATTGGATCGAGGGGCAAAAAGCCAAAATGTTGCCAGAATAGGTAGAGTGACACGAGATATGTCACGAGCTGCTCAAATGGAGCAGGTGGCCCCTCACACCATGCAAGAGAAGAAGTTGAAGAAGGCGAGCTCCATGGACATCTCAGGGTCATGGGGAGGCCCCCACGTCCACAGGACACTCCTCACCCACGAGGTAGGGAGAGGCGCCACCAAAGGACAGAGGTGGACGAACTCATCGACAACATGGGCACAATGCACATTGAACAAGAAGCAACGTTGCAATTGGTGCAACAAAATGCCCAACTTCTGCAAGCAATACAAGGTGAGGAAGCGCAACATTGGGATAGATGCTTCCAATACTATTTACCACCATAGTGAGTAAGAGCCAAGCTTGGGGGAGATCCTCTCCCCCACCAAGGTAAGTATTCTATCTTAGCAATTGCATTCCAGTTGTTTATCTTATGAACAAAAAAATCAAAAATACCAAAAAATATTTGTTTATTTATTTCTGTTAGCACCTATGCTTCATGTATGTTTATTCTCATGGAAATGATGACTAGTTGCTTTTTCAATATTTCTCTAGTACCTAGTTTACACCTTAGTATTTCTCTAAGTATGGATCACTTAGCTCCCTTGAATCATCATGAACATAAAAACTTTGTGGGTTGTAAGTGCTAGAACTAAGTCTAAGGTGTTGGGAGACATGAGATAGTGATAGTAGAGCTGATATAATATTGTTCTAAGCATGCTTGATTACCAGAGATTTATTCTTAAAATGATCAAAACCTTTATTATTCCTCAATGGTGATAAATTCCTACCACGGCCATATACGCTGTACATGTTGAAAACCTTCCACATAAGCTATTTGCTTTGTGTTTAGTGTTCTTAAGTCTTGTAGATCCTTGTTTAGAGACATTTCATGCTCCTAAGATCAAGATCACACGCACGCCACATATATGCTGCTTCTACACTGGAAGTGCAGAAAAACATGCCTTCCATTTCCACAAAAATAGGGTGCTCCATGCTCAAGTGTTAGAATATCTCTCTAAATATTGTTCAGGAGATGAGACACAAGAAAAAGGCTAGGCAAAATAAATAAATATATAGATGGACACATGAAAGTCCATGAAAAAAATGCTAGCCATGTCTCAATAGAAAATAGAGAGAGATCTTATCAAATAAAGGAGCAATCTAGTTCACTATATACCACACACTTGCACATCTTGATCTGGGTGTATGACACTTCTCTTCAAGGATCCGAGCTTTGACTCCGCAACAAATGCAAAGTAAGTTTGCTATCACCATCTATCCCTACCTTGAGCTCCACATAAGCCTTTTTGGAAGTAGGATGGAATAGGAAAGACAACTCTTACAATATGCCTTGGTAAGAAATAATACACCATTTGAGCGACATGAGAGAACCATATGAGGAACATTAAGTTTTCTTTTGAAAAATATTGCAAACCTCCGGAATGAAACTTGCTAGGAACAAGAAAATTAGTGCTCAAGTCAAACTGTTTTGTCTTTCAACCACCTAAGACAAAGGAAAAGCCATAAGCCCCATAGAGGACTAAGGTAATATGGGTGAGTTTTTCTAGCTAATTTTTCAATTCAATGAGAAGAACATTGTTGTGCATATGGTACTCTTGAAATGTGGGCATAGTAACAATACTTGATCCACTGAGGCTAAGTTTGATTGTTTTCTCGAGATGAGCAAAGGTTAAGCTTGGGAGATCTTGTTGACGGTGGATATACCATAAAAATCCACACTCAAAACACTGTCAACATGCCTCGGTTCCAAGGAAGAATAGCATAACATGAGCATATTTAATCAATAACTAGTTCCACTTGTATTCTTAGCTTCTAATTTCAGGTGACACAAAATACTGCTCAAGAGGGCCCACATAGGGGGTCGGTCGACCCCTATGTTGTCCCACCTTGAGCTGAGCTTCGACGCATGATCCATGACAAGGTCCTCAGATCAACCTATGGTTTCATCCAATGGTAGAAGATCATTGCACATGGATTCATGGGCCCACAAGGAAGCAAGCAACGTGAAAAACATTTGGCAAAAGACCGAACCACTCCGTATGACAGAAGGGGACACCTTTTAGAAGACCCAGGTAGGACCCACCAATCATAGGGGGGTCAACTGCCCCCCACCTAGTGGCCAACTAGGTCAGTTGGCCTCCCACCACCTTCCTGCATCCGTCCAAGCACGATGTTTGATCCTAGACGTCCAATCAATGCGGTTGCAAGGTTGGTTCATCCAAGGGTAGAGAGGCATGGAGCACACAGATTGCTGACGTGCAATCCCCTCTCCTTTCGCTATAAAAGGAGGCTGCCACCACTGTTGGCGGCGCTTACAGATTAATTTTAACCGCCAATTTATGTCTAAGAGGAGAGAAACAACCATGCTTTAACACATATACATGTACTATTAACGGAACTCCACTTGTACCTCTAGTATTCATGTTTTGCATGTTATTTAATGGAAACAAGTGGAAATACGCAACACAAATGAGAAAGCGCAAAAGCAGAATACGAATTAAGGAAATGCGCAATCAAGAATGATAAAGGAGCCCACCTTCATTTCAAATCTGGGCCCGAACGTAACCGCAGGAGAGGTCCAGGCCCATAGGGGAACTGACCATGCGAAGGCAGTAGCCAGAAGGGCCCACCAGGGAACCGGGCGCCCCTAGGGTCTGCTGCCCTCCAGCTGGCTCCTTCCGGGCCCTACTCACTTAGGCGGTTCGTAGGTGGTTCCCCCATGTTGGTTTCATCTCATTCCATATTTGTTGACGCTGAAACCAACCACCTTAAGCTATAAATAGAGGGTGCTCCTTCATTCTCAACACAAACCATCATTTGGAGCTACTCACCTCACATCTCACTTGTACTCTTTAGATTAGTTTTAGTAGTTGAGCAAGGCAAGAGATAGCAAGGAGAGCTTGTCTCCTTGGAAGGAGAGGAACACCTTGGTATGAATACAATGCAGTTCTCTTCCAAGTTCAAGTTCTTATCCTATTTATATAGCAATGCATATGAACTAGAGTATAGTCTTGTTCATGTTATGATCATGATTTATGAACTGGCATATAGTTTATGTGTTATGTTCTTGACATGTTCATAGTTGTTCTTCATCGTTCATCGAATTAGTATGAATAGAGGAAGAGCTAGGGATGAGGTGATGGTTCATCGTGCCCTTTTGGTTGGTCCTAACCTAGCCTGTTAATCGGAAGGGTTGGGGTCCATGGGGGTTAGGAGTTGTTTCCAATTATATGGGCGTGGTGCCTAGGTATGCAGAGATCGGTAGACATGTGGGTACTCCACGGGTAGAGGGGTAGGTGGGCAAGTAGTGACAACCCTGTCCATCCCTTGCATTCCCCCATGTTCGGGTATTAAGTAGGAGTTTGTAAAGTCTCTATCGGCTGGCAGACCAGCTGTGGGGATCTTCCTGTCATCCCATACTTAGTTCTGATACTAGACTTTCTAATCGATGATTATTAAATGTTCTTTGCATAGCTATATAAGACCAATGCCTGCTCGGTTAGACATATTCTTTGATTCTTTATTTCTCTTTTATCCTTGAGGTTGGCTCAGATGTGTGTCCACTATCTTGTGAACCTGATTTACCCATGTTTATGCTATGCCTACCTATGCACAATAAGTAATCATGTTTATACCAAAGCTAGATGCATACACCTTGCCCTCTTACGGGAAATTATAAATTTGACACCCTGGATGACTCCTAGGTTGAAATGTTGTAATGATAGTTCTATGCGCTTGCGGATTTTCTATAAACTCTTAAAGAGCTATCATGATTGGTGTACCTAAGTACCATTACCAAGGGACTATAATCCTCCCTGCACACCACAATGGCGTCGTGCTATAGGATTGCACTTGTAAGTAATGATAGTTAGGATGGCCAATCTGACACTTCTAGCTATTATTACCAAAAATACAATACCTTAGCCTTTGTCATTAGGGCCGAGAATTACTTTCCTAAGTAATGTAGTTGGATGCGCCTATCAGGTGTTTCTAGGGTAATCGCTAAGGATATACTTCATACCTATCTTTAGTGGTTATGCTAAGAAATGCCAACAAGCATTTTTAGCACCGTTGACGGGGATGTACTTTTAGTCTATCTTTTGTAACGACATTGAGAAATGTCAACAAGCATTTCTACCGTCATTGCTGGAGAGGGCAAAGGAATTAAATACCAACATCTAGCTTGGCATAAACATTGATTGCACAAAAAGCAATGGTAGCCACAGTTTAGGCAGGCTAACTTTGCTTGATTTCTTCCTCTTTTTATTGGATTGAAAACAGGACAGTGTGTGTGATTTTGACCTGCGAAACAACTTCACCGACGATCCGGAGGCACTCCTAAGGATCCCGTACCGCTTCTTCTTCTGCTACTCCGCCGATAGACAAACTATTCACTCTCGCATCATCTGCTACTATCATCATGGCCATGTCACTCCGTGACTACTCCACCCCGGTTGTTGCTAACGTGCCCGCTGTCAATGTCAGGTATGGAAACTTCGAGCTCTGTACTGGCCTCATTAAGATGGTGCAGGCAAGCTAGTTTTGTGGCTTGCCAAACGAGGATGGAATGCTCATCTTCAACGCTTCCTTAAGCCGTGCAACACCATTATCATAAAAGACGTCACACCAGCTAGCGTCAAGCTCTGCCCGTTTCCTTTCTCCCTTGCGGGGAAAGCGAAACTCCAGAACAAGGAAGCTGTCAACACATAGGACAAATGTTCCATGGCATTACTCGCCAAGTTCTTCCCCATGAGTGAAACCAATGCTCTAAGGGGGAGATATCCAACTTCCAGCAAACATCACTCGAGTCCATCCCTTAAGCTTGGGAGAGGCTACAAAACTATGTCCGAGCCTACCCCCACCATGGAATGGAAGATTGGCTTGTGCTCCAGAACTTCTATGAGGGCCTGACGGCCATGTCAAAGGGGCACGTTGATGCCGCAGCTGGAGGGGCATTCCTCTCCATCACCATTGAGAATGCCACTGCACTCATCGAAAAGATGGTGGCAAACCAAAGCTAGGGAGAAGGAAGAAAAACACAAGAAGGCATACATTATGTGAAGGAGATGGACTTGCTTGTCGCAAAAATAGATCTACGAATAAAGAGGTTGGACGATCGTGCCACCAAGCTCACCACAGGCACCGTCCAGGCCATGGATTCACACATGACGTGTGAAGTCTGTGGAAATGTTGGCTATTCCGGGACCAACTATCATGAAACCCAAGAGGAAGCATCCTACATCAACAATGGGTTTCGCCAACAACAACAACAACAATAAGGTAATAACGGGTGGAACATCAAGAACCACCCACAAGGTAACAATTTCAATTTGAATTTCAATCAACCTTCTTTGAGAGACTTTGTTTTAGGGCAAGCTAAGTTAAATGCAGATCTTACTAAAAAACTTTCCTTCAATGATAAAATGTTTGAAACTATAAATGCTAACCTTGAAACTCTGTCTTCTTCTGTTAAAAATCAAATGAGTTTCAATAAAATGATAGAAAGCCAGACCGCTAAAATTGTTGCTTCTATTCCTATCAACAAAATGAGGAAAATCCTGGGGCAACCCAAGAATTCTCCCGAGTTTGTTCATGCAGCTGCAGAGCAATGAAGAGGGGAAGTCGTGCCAACAAACCATAAATGTTGAGCCCTTGCCGAAGGTCATCGGTAGTTATAAAAAAACAAAGGGGCCACGCCATAACCTAGCTTGGGGGAGGCGCCCCCGCACAGGTACCGAGTATCTTTCTCGCTTTCCAATAATTTTTGTCCTTTCATATTCCCTACTTTTAAATTTCAACATTCTAAATAAATAAAATAAACTTTTATTCCACTCTCATATGTGTAAAGATGTGTTAGTTTCTCTTATGTTGAAATGATGAACAATTGTTCTGTCTATATTCATTTGTGCCTAAGTTATAACTTAGTATTCCTCAAGATTTAAGTTTGTTGGCTGAACATGTCTCATCCTAAAACTTGAAATCTTGTGGGTTGCAATTGCATGTTCCATTTCTAAGTTGTTACAAAATATGATATGGTACAATTAGAATTTGCTATGACTTTGTTCCAAGAGAAACTTGACGTCCATAGTTTTCTTTTCAAAAATCTTAAAATTAAAAGTTCCTCAATGATTATGAAATACCCGCCAAAGCCATATGATATGCTTTACGTTCATAAACCCTTTAGCCATATGTGGCTTGCAGAACTTGAGTTGGGTCAAATTGTTGTGACCTTAGTGAGATTATGGTCATATGCCCATGATTGAAATTCACATGTACCCACCAAATAAAGCTGACTCTCACCCTGAGAGTTGCGCACAACATGCACCCAACCATCCCCACCAAAAATACGCCAACTCTTACACTGAGAGTTGCGCTCCTTTTTCCCGCCAAGATAAAAATGGCGACTCTTACCCTAAGAGTCGCGCATTCCTTACGTAAAATTTACTCCTGGCATTTATCATCGTGGCATCTCTCCATTCAAAACAATCTTCATATACCAATAAAGGATATGGGCTATGTTAAAAAAACCATGCCAAGGAGAATGAGAGATGCAATAAACAAACGGGGAAAAAGATTTCTACCCGTTCAAAAAAAAGAAAAGAGAAAATTGGATATATGATCTTATAACCCATATCCCTTCAGAAAATTCCATTCCATCCAATAAAAGAGAGTCATGATGCATGGAGTACCAATAATATTTAACATTGGGATTCCATCATCCACATATTCCACACACTTGCACATCTCAATCAAAGTATATGACTTGTACCTCCTTGTAGTTCGGTTTTTGACTCAGCAATACAGGTGATGCAAGAACGCCCACTTTATACCTGCCCAAAACTCCATTTTCAGCTTGTAGTGGTAGGATATAAAAGGCAAATCGCCTTGGTGAGGTAATCATACACATTGAGCGATTGAGTGAATCACTTGAGGAACTTATTTTATTTTGCAAAACTTATAAAACCTCTAGATAGATGGTCTATTGAAGAATGAATGACTGGTGATTCTACTATAACTGTTCTTTCTTGCAACCGCCTAAGAACATGGAAAGCTACAAGCCCCACGAGCAATCAAGGTAAGGGGTGGATAATAATGCCAACATATTTTAATTGCGAAAGAATGCTTTGTTATAGGCATGCCACTTGTGAATTATATCAGCATTGTAGCAACTCCTGATCAATAACCATACTTAGCTATTTGCTCGGGATGAGCAAAGGTTAAGCTTGGGGGACTTGTTGGTGGCGCTTATAGATAAATTTTAACCGCCAATTTATGTCTAAAAGGAGAGAAACAATCATGCTTTAACACATATAAATATACTATTAATGGAATTCCACTTGTACCTCTAGTATTCATGTTTTCTAGGTTATTCAATCGAAACAAGTGGAAATACGCAACACAAATGAGACAGCGCAAAAACAGAATACGAATTTAGGAAATGCGCAATCAAGAATGACAAAGGAGCCCACCTTCATTCCAAATCTGGGCCTGAACGTAACCGTAGTAGAGGTCCAGGCCCAGAGGGGAACCGACCACGTGAAGACGAGGGCCAGAACGGCCCACCTAGGACCGGCCACCCCTAGGGTCAGCCGCCCCAGAGCTGGCTCCTTCCGAGCCTAGCTCACTTAGGCGGTTCCCCCACGTTGGTTTCACCTCCTTCAATATTTATTGACGCCAAAACCGACCACCTTGAGCTATAAATAGAGGGTGCTTATTCATTCTCAACACACACCATCATTTGGAGCTACTCACCTCACCTCTCACATGTACTCTTTAGATTAGTTTTAGTAGTTGAGCAAGGCAAGAGCTAACAAGGAGAGCTTGTCTCCTTGGAAGAAGAGGAACACCTTGGTATGAATACAATGTGGTTCTCTTCTAAGTTCTAGTTCTTATCTTATTTATATAGCAATGCATATGAACTATAGTATAGTCTTGTTCATGTTATGATCATGATTTATGAACTATCATATAGTTTATGTGTTATGTTCTTGACATGTTCATCGTTGTTATTCATCGTTCATCAAATTAGCATGGATAGAGGAAGAACTAGGGATGAGGTGACTGTTTGTTGTGCCTTTTTGGTTGCTCCTAAACTAGCCTATCAATCCATAGGGTTGGGGTCCATGGGCGTTAGGAGTTGTTTCCAATTACATGGGCGTGGTGCCCGGGTATGCGGAGATCAGCGGATATTTGGGTACTCCACGAGTAGAGGGGTAGGTGGGCAGGTAGTGACAGCCCTGTCCATCCATTGCATTCCCCCACATTCAGGTATTCGGTAGGAGTTCGTAAAGTCTCTATCGGCTAGCAGACCAGCTGCGGGGATCTCCTTATCATCCCATACTTAGTTCTGATACTAGAGTTTCTAATCAATGATTATTAACTATTCTTTGCATAGCTAAATAAGACCAATGCCTACTCAGTTAGACATATTCTTTTATTCTTTATTGCTCTTTTATCCTTGAGGTTGGCTCAGATGTGTGTGTCCACTATCTTATGAACCTGATTTACCCTTGTTTACTCTATGCCTACCTATGCACAATAAGTAATCATGTTTATACCAAAGCTAGATGCATACACCTAGCCCTCTTACAGGTAATGATAAATTTGACATCCTGGAATACTCCTAGGTTGAAATGCTGCAATGATAGTTCTATGCGCTTATGGATTTTTTGTAAACTCTTAAAGAGCTATCAAGATTGGTGTACCTAAGTACCATTACCTAAGGACTATAATCCTCCCTGCACACCACAATGACGCTGTGCTACACGATTGCACCCGTAAGTAATGACGGTTAGGAAGGCCAATCAGGCACTTCTAGCTATTATTATTACAAATGCAATACCTTAGCCTTTGTCGTTAGGGCCGAGAGTTATTTTCCTAAGTAATGGTAGTTGGATGCGCCTATCAGGTGTTTCTAGGGTAATCGCTAAGGATAGACTTCATACCTATCTTTAGTGGTTATGCTAAGAAATGTCAACAAGCATTTCTAGCACCATTGCCGGGGATGTACTTTTAGTCTATCTTTTGTACCGACGTTGAGAAATGTCAACAAGCATTTCTAGCGTCGTTGCTGGAGAGGGCAAAGGAATTAAATACAAACATCTAGCTTGGCATAAACATTGATTGCACAATAAGCAATCGTAGCCATAGTTTAGGTAGGCTAACTTTGCTTGATTTCTTCCTCTTTTTATTGGATTGAAAACAGGATAGTGTATGTGTGGTTTTGACCTGCGAAACAACTTCACCGACGATCCAGAGGCACTCCTAAGGAAGAACAGGTCCCGTACCACTTCTTCTTCTGCTACTCCGCCGACAGACAAACCATTCACTCTCGCATCATCTGCTACTATCATCATGGCCAAGTCACTCCGCGACTACTCCACCCCTGTTGTTGCCAACGTGCCCGTTGGGCCCGCTGTCAATGTCAGGAATGGAAACTTTGAGCTCCGTACTGGCCTCATCAAGATGGTGCAGGCAAGCTAGTTCTGTGGCTTGCCAAACAAGGATGGAATGCTCATCTTCAATGCTTCCTTAAGCTGTGCGACACCATTATCATCAAAGATGTCACACCAGCTAGTGTCAAGCTCCACCCGTTTCCTTTCTCCCTTGCAGGGAAAGCGAAATAGTGGTTGTACTAGAACAAGGAAGCTATCAACACATAGGACAAATGTTCCATGGCATTCCTCACCTAGTTCTTCCCCATGAGTGAAACCAATGCTCTAAGGGGGGAGATATCCAATTTCCAGCAAACATCACTCGAGTCCATCCCTTAAGCATGGGAGAGGCTACAAAACTATGTCCGAGCCTGCCCCCACCATGGAATGGAAGATTGGCTTGTGCTCTAGAACTTCTACGAGGGCCTGATGGCCATGTCAAAGGGGCACGTTGATGTAAGTGTGAGCGTGGTGCTCAGGCTTAATCTCACCTTTGATTGCTGCTGGTCCGCACTGATAGTTCGTGAGCACACTCTCGAGAGGTGACAGGTCTTGGGTGGCATTAGGGTTTTCTCACCATGTTCGAGCTAGTTCATAAAAGGTAGGGCGTCCATAAGACAAATAGTTGCTTTAGTAGAGGTTCTGTTTTCTGTTGTATCAGCTATCCCCCTCACACAAATAGTAAGGCACCAATCTAGTTAGGTCATCTATCTATTAGGATTAAGTTCATAGAAGTAAAGATAGATATGGTAGAGCGCTTGCTTCGCATACGAGAGGCACGGGGTTTGATTCCCCGCACCACCATTCCTCATGTTTTAACACGTTTAACTTCGCCTATGTTGATTGGAAGACTTTCTTGAGTCATTTCAACATAGCCGGTCCCAAGCCCGGATAAAGGAGGAGGATGTGTTAGGTGCGGCTAGCCAATATTTCAAAACCAGCCACTCTCATGGATATGAAACCCACAAGAGATTCGTTGGGGCGTAACCCTCTTAGCGACGCGCTACATCGAAACCGGGTGTAGTGTCAAATGTGCAAGGGCCGGGTCGTCATCCCCTTAGTGGCGCGTCGTATCGTGATCCGGGTACGATGATAAATGAGCAACGGTCGGGTCGTCGCAACCTTTGTGACGCGCTACATCTGCGCCCGGGTGTAGTGAAAAATGAGCAAGGGTCTTCGCACTTCCCTCGATGGGTGTGAAGGGTAAGGAAGCTAGCCGAGCCAACTAGGATTCATCTAGGTAGCTGGAATGTAGGGTCCCTAACGGGTAAGTTAAGAGAGCTAGTCAATATAGCAATTAGGAGGCGTGTAAATATTCTATGCGTTCAGGAGACTAAATGGAAGGGCCAGAAGGCGAAGAAGGTGGAGGATACTGGCTACAAACTTTGGTACATGGGGACAACATTGGGTAAGAATGGTGTAGGCATCTTGATCGATAGGAGCCTTAAGGATGGAGTAGTTAAGGTGCGGAGGCAAGGCGACCGGATTATCCTAGTCCGGTTGGTAGTTGGAGATTTGGCTTTGAATGTGATCAGTGCCTATGCCCCATAGGTAGGTCTTTGCGAGAGCACCAAGAGGCAGTTTTGGGAAGATCTCGATAGCATGGTTAGTACTGTGCCTATCAGCGAGAAACTCTTCATAGGAGGAGACCTCAACGGCCATGTGGGTGCGACTAATGTAGGTTTCAAGTGGGTGCATGGGGGTTTTGGGTATGGTAGTAGAAATCAAGAGGGGGAGGATGTTTTGAACTTCGCGTTGGCCTACAATTTGTTGATAGCGAACACCGTCTTTAAGAAGAGGGAATCCCATCTAGTGACCTTTCATAGTGGACAACACCTGAGTTAGATCGACTTTATCCTTGTAAGGAGGGGGGATAGACGTGCTTGCTTAGATTGTAAGGTGTTACCTGGGGAGTGTGTTGTCCCTCAACACAAGCTTGTGGTGGCGGATTTTTGCTTTCGGGTACGTGTCCATCGGGACAATCGGGCCAAGATTGCGAGAACAAAATGGTGGAAGCTTAGGGGGGAAGCAGCGCAAACATTTAAGGAGAGGATGCTAGATGAGGGGCCGTGGGAAGAAGGAGAAGATGCAGATGACATGTGGCTAAAGATGGCAACATGTGTTCGGAAGGTGGCTTCGGATGTGTTTGGAGTGAGTAGGGGAGGCAAACGGGAAGCGAAAGACACCTGGTGGTGGAATGACGAGGTGCAAAGGGCTATTAGGGAGAAGAAGGAGTGGTTCAAGTGCCTCCATCATGACAAGAGTGCAGCCAACATTGAGGGCTATACAATAGCGAAGAGGGCTGCAAAATGAGTGGTGAGTGTAGCAAAAGGTCAGGCGTATGATGACCTTTATCAGCGACTAGGCACGAAGGAAGGGGAGAAGGACATTTATAGGATGGCTAGGATCCGCGAGAGGAAGACGAGGGACATCAACCAAATCAAATGCATCAAGGATGGGACGGATCAACTTTTGGTGAGGGATGAGGAGATCAAGGACAGGTGAAAAGAGTACTTTGACAAGTTGTTTAATGAGGATAATGAGGGTCCTACCTTGGAGTTGGATGACTCATTTGACAATACCAACAGACGTTTCGTGAGGAGATTTCAGGAGGCAGAGATCGAGGAGGCTTTGAAGAGGATGAAGGAAGGTAAAGCGATGGGCCCTGACGGTATCCCCATTGAGATGTGGAGATGCCTAGGTGCCAGAGCGATAGTATGGTTAACTAAGCTTTTTAACCTCATTTTTCGGTCAAACAAGATGCCTGAAGAATGGAGGAGAAGTATATTAGTACCGATCTTCAAGAACAAGAGAGATGTTCAAAGTTGTACTAATTATCGTGGGATTAAGTTGATGAGCCATACGATGAAGCTCTGGGAGAGGGTTATCGAGCATCGCCTAAGAAGAGTACAAGTGTGACCCAAAACCAATTTGGGTTTATGCCTGGTAGGTCGACCATGGAGGTAATTTTCTTATTACGATAGTTGATGGAGAGGTATAGGGAACAGAAGAAGGACTTGCACATGGTTTTTATTGACCTCGAGAAGGCATATGACAAACTACCGAGAAATGTCATGTGGTGGGCCTTGGAAAAGCATAAAGTCCCAACTAAGTACATCACCCTCATCAAGGATATGTACAGGGATGTGGTGACGTGTGTCCGAACATGTGATGGCGACACCAGTGACTTTCCAATTAAAATAGGACTACATCAAGGGTCGGCATTGAGCCCTTATTTATTTGCTTTGGTGATGGATGAGGTCACAAGGGACATACAAGGTGATATCCCTTGGTGTATGCTCTTTGCTGATGATGTGGTGCTAGTGGATGAGACTAGGGCAGGGGTTAATAGGAAGTTAGAACTATGGAGGCACACGTTAGAGTCGAAAGGGTTTAGACTTAGTAGGACCAAGACCGAGTACATGAGGTGCGATTTCAGCGCGACTAGGAATGAGGACGGAGACGTTAGCCTCGATGGGCAAGTGGTGGCCAAGAAGGATACTTTTCGGTATTTAGGATCGATGCTACAAAAGGATGGTGACATTGATGAAGATGTTAGGCATAGAATTTTAGCCGGTTGGTTGAAATGGCATCAAGCTGCAGGCGTCCTCTCTGACAGAAGGGTGCCTCAGAAGTTAAAAGGTAAGTTTTATAGGAAAGCGATTCGTCCGGCGATGTTATACGGTGTTGAATGTTGGCCTACAAAAAGGCGACATATCCAACAATTGAGTGTAGCAGAGATGCGTATGTTACGATGGTGTTGTGAGCACACAAGGAGGGATAGAGTCCGGAATGACAATATTCGAGATAGGGTTGGGGTGGCACCAATTGAGGAAAAATTGATTCAACACCGGTTGAGATGGTTTGGCCATGTCCAACGGAGGCCTCCTGAGGCACCGGTGCGTAGTGGGGTTCTAAAGCAGGTCGATAATGTAAAGAGAGGTAGAGGTCAACCTAAACTAACTTGGGACGAGTCGGTTAAGAGAGCTAAACTAACTTGGGACGAGTCGGTTAAGAGAGACCTTAAGGAGTGGAATATCCCTAAGGATTTAGCTATGGATAGGAGCGCTTGGAGACTAGCAATTAACGTGCCTGAACCGTAATCTTTTTCTTGTACCATTTATGTGTTCTTTGTTTTCATGCCTCTTTTGGGTTTCATCTCTAGCCTACCCCAACTTGCTTGGGACAAAAGGCTATGTTGTTGTTGTTGTTGTTGTTGAAGCAAAGATAGATACATAGGAGTCCTTTACTCACTCATTGTCCTCCCACCTAGCTAACACTCTACTTTATCTTTAGATTAGACTCTTTGCTTTCTCATTTACCTATCCTTCCTATTATTCGCTTACCCCCCTTTTACACTAGTTGACACTAGATCATAGTAGACATAAGGATCTCTCTCCCCTTTTATTAAATATTCCTAGTGACTGCTTTCCCTTGGGATAAAACAAATAACGATACCTTAGAATACTCATCCTCGGTGAAGTGCTACATCGGTACATTTTGTGCGCTTGCGGAATAATCCAATAGACATAAGAAATACCCCCCATGCCTTAATAGCATTGTTGCCAATCTTTGGTAGCGACGCTAAGAAATACCAACAACTATGTCCAGAGCCATTATAACTTATTCATGAAGCCAATACTACCCTTGGACATTTTTGAGTGTCAACACATCCCCTTTCACCATTGAGCACAAGAATATGACATCACCGTAAGTTCTATATATGATATAGATCATCGCTTCATCCAATTGCCCATCCTGCACGACAACGTGTGTTAAACGATTGGATATTGTTGGGAATAATGTAAAGCTCAACCAGGACATAGTGGAAGACTACACAGAACACCTAAAGAAAATGTGGGTGCTTGACCTCCTCATGCCATTAATTGGTTTAAAAGGTCATTTCTAGACGTAATGGCAGAGGTTTATTTGTCCTTTTTTAATCATCACAGAGCTTTCATTAATTCAGAGCAGAAGTACAATCATGGGCTGCTATAAGGTCCTAGATGGCTAGAGGGTGTGAATAGCCTATAAAAATTTCTACAAAACACTAGGCACAAATGGTACAAATGTGGGTTTTGCCTAGCCTAGCTAGTGAGCAAGTCTTATAATGAAAATTCTAGTGTATTATGATCTCTATGTCACACAAAGGCTATGTCCCTACTTTCTACGCTAGTGAGCTGGCAGGATCAACTAATCTACACAAGCTATACAAGATAAGCTAGAAAGTAAGTACAAGATAGGATGGAAATTCTTATACCAACGGTGAAGAGAAGATGTTGCCAATCACCAAGATGATAATCAATCAATCACAATGACAACAATATAGAGATGAAGCCAATATGGGAACAAGTGACACAAAGATTTTTGTTCACCCGGAGTTCACTTGTGCACCGACAAGCTACATCTCCGGTTGTGTCGACCAACACCTAGATGGTTCTCTAGTTCTTGACCGCAAGTCAAGGCCCCTCAAGGCACACCTTCACAAAGGCACGTCAAGACACCACTCTCAAGTGAGGCACTCAATGACACGCACAGTTTACTAGAGTTGCTTTTGGCACTTCGCCAAGGAAAGCACAAGAACCTCTCACAAATCACACTGGAGGTGGGTAAAGAGGAACAAGAAATCCACTGGCCAAACGATCCGCAAGTGCAACTAGATGCAACCACACATGCAAATGCACTTCGAATCACACAATCTCACTTATGATCCGCAATCACGCAAGGGAGATGAGTAGGAGGGGCTTGCTCAAGCTCACAAGGATGTCAAAAATGTTAGAAAGTTGAGAGAGACGGCACACAACCGGCCACCATCTATTTATAACATCCCACAAGCCAAAAGAGTCATTACCCCCTCACTGCACAATTCACGAGACCGTCGGACACGTTCGATGCATTCAATTTTTTCGCGTCAAACTACTCAGTTCAAAACTAGCTGTTAGACAAAGCTCCGGACGCGTCCGGGAACCATCGTTGGATGCTACATAGTTGGTCCAAACGTGGTCCAAAGATGGTGTCAAAACACCCCACCTTCAGACGCTGCCTCCAAATGAATCGTCGGACGCTTACCCAATGTTCGACGCGTTTAACTACCACACGCGCCACAAACGCACTAGCCTCCGGAAGCTAACGTCACGCGTCTACCGTGACACCGTCAGACGCATCCGACACTGGCTCCAATCTAGCAGCTCAGATGACAATGCGTCGAATGTCACCCCAGCGTCAGACGCTCAGACCTGGCGTGTTCGACGCTTGGATTTTTAGCGAACCCAAGCCGTCGACGATGCCATCTTCTCCACCATGCTAACCAACAAGTGTACCACCTTGTGACCGAGAGTTATCATGATTTTACCAACAATTTGCCTCCTTCACAATAGAAAATAGCCATCTCATTTCCTTTAAAGCGCCGAATCCTGCCTTGCAAGCTCAGCAGGAGAGTGAGCGGTACCCAAACCCATCTCAACCCTGCAACCTTCACCAACTTTGCCAAATGTGCCAACACCACCAAGTGTACATCTCCATGTGCATGTGTGTTAGCATTTTCACAATCATTTTCAAAGGTTTTTCCATTACCACACTAGATCCTAATGCATCAACATGAATGATCGACCTAGTGGCACTCATGAACTGAAATACCGAAGACTTCACCTCTTCATAGTTCGGCTATCGATCCTAAACTACTCACACCCTCTATGGTGTCTTAAGTGCAAAACAAAATGCCCCATAGCTTTATACCTTTGCCTTAAGCCCATTTTGCTTTTCCATCAAACCGCCAAGTCTCCAAATGACATGATCCACTTCACATCATCATGTAAGCCTCTTAGTCCATCAATCTCAACCTTACTTGCTCTTCATCGCTGAGTCGATCCATCGGTGCCAGCTCAAGCTTCACCATTGCATGGTCCTTGGCTTCAAAGCCTCGACCTGCCCTTCACACACCCAACTGGTCCATCGAGCAAGCCTCATCTTGATCTTCTCCATCTTGGTTACATGACTCCAATGGAGGACCTCACCCATGTCATATCGCACAGGAGGTTCACCAGGCCTTGATTATCAACTTCGAGGATGACCTGATCGAGCCCTAGTTCTTGTGCAAGCTCTAGCCCTTCTTTGTGAGGGCATCAGTGACTTTATCAAACCACCTTGCCGTTGCACCTGCCACCAGGCCATCATCGCCACGGATGACCACACCGGTGCTTCCCGTGCATGTATCCTACACAAAGCCTGTGTCTGTATTGACCTTGGACCAACCTTCTTCCGGTTTGGCCCATTGCATCCTGATCTTCACCTTGGCCTGCTTCTCTAGCCGTTTAAGCGATGTCATGTCCTCCAGCAAAGAGGAGATATATCTTGCATTAGCCCCTGGTTCCCAAACTTTCCTCCCATGGCGGTGCGCGTTCCTTTCGGTCCACAATGCACAGGCTCCACATACTACCACAGACACTAATACAGGGGAGCAGATGTCTAGTTGCAGCACATCCGACGCCCATGACCATGGAGGCAAGTTGGGCACTGAGTTTCTGGTATCCTTCTGCACCTCATTCCAGAACTTCTTAGCAATAGGACAGAGAAAGAAGACATGGTACAAGGACTCAACAGGGTCACCACACATCACACAGTAGCTTTCTCTGACCACGTGCCTTCGACTCAGCTTAGACTTGGATGGCAGAGATTTGTGCAACACTCGCCACCAAAAAACTTTAATTTTCGGTGGCACATCAAGCTTCTAGAGTGCACTCTATAGCAACCCTAAAAATTACAAACACCGAAAAATGCAACCAATAAAAATTTTTCGAAACAAGCCCATGTTTGTTGCGTGTTATGTAGAAAACCCTATCTTTTTTGCACTTGGCACACATGTTTAGTGCTACACTCTTCAAATAACATCATCACATGTGTCTTAATTTAATCTTAAGCCACATGTGATTAAGACCTTAACCTGAACACATAACGTAATACCCAATCATGCGCTAACAAACCCCATATAGCTTGCACAAGCATTACATTTCAATACCTTGTACTCAATGTTTCATATGTTATCTACCTATGCTGCATATGCTATCCATCAATGTTGTATTCTATACTCAACATGTGATTTGGATTTTATTGGATTTTTGTATTGGTGATTTAAATCAACACTCACATATTTATTTACATAATAAATAAACATAGACATACTACTAGGGAGCTAATATCCCAACATACCCTATGACTTTTTCATGACCACCATGGAATATTACTCTTTTAAGCCCCACATGACCCCAAGATGAGGACACTCCGTGTGAGCGTATACATGTTGGCAAGTATGTGTAAGTGTGTGAGTATGTATATATACGTATATCGTATATGTGTACGTACTAACGCTCAATCTTATGATCCAGCAACCCAACCTCCTTTAGCTCTCACTTGCACCGGTCGTCGACTCCAGCCTACACAAGCCAATTGACTGCTCTTTTGCTTAATGTCTGAATCACGTTCATCATGCATGCTCCTGTTTCCGTGTTAGCACGTGAAGCTTGGCCCAGGCCCAAACGTTGGCAACAGCCCAAGCCTCTTCCTTGCCTCTCACGTGAACAGCAGCGCCTGGCATCCATCCTCTGCACACGCGCGACGCACGCGCCCAGCGAACCGCGTGCTCTTCACGCGAGAGCGCAGAAGACCCACCGGCCAGCCACAACGGCCCTGCTCGCGTACACTCGACGCGATGAAGTCGTGACGCCATCATACGGACCCACAAGTCAGCCGCAGGGAGGAAAGAATCCCAGGACTTGATCACTCCGTGTTCCTCCTGTCGGACAGCTAGCGCCGTCTTCATCTCTCTCCGTACGAAGCTGCTCCGTCTCTTTTCCTCCGCTTTCCGTTGAACGCCGTGGAGCTCGGACGGCCACCTGCCCGCATCCCCTGATGAGCGCCACCTCGCCCGGCCGTCACATCGAGCGGCCCGGACGCCGGTGCCTCGCCCAGGAACCCTAGCTCGCGGCGCCTACAAATACCCCAGCAGCCGCCGCTCCCTTCTCCTCCCCAACAGCGCCGCCTTCCTCTCCTATGCCCCATCGGCGCCGCCAGGCCTTCTTCCCCTTCCTGCTCTCATCACCAAGCAGCTGCGACCGCCTCCAAGCTCTCCTCTTCGCTGCAGCCAGCCACCGCGCACCACCTCCGACCTTCACTGCCTCGCTGACCGCGACGTCGCTCGATCCTGTGTCCGCCACGACCGCTGATGGAGCTTCGACCGCGCCATCTAGCGAGCCCGCGACCTTGCCTCAGCTACGACGAGCCCCTCTACATCGTCCCCAACCTGGAGCCACTACCCCGACGCGCTGCTTCTCCACCGAAGCGTCACCGAGCACCTACGGCACCGTCGCGGCCACGTTCCAGATTGTCGCCACCAATAGCTTGACCGCGTCGACCTCTTCTTCCTAGCCGCGGCGCACGAAGCCTCTCGCCTCGCCACAGCCGCGCGGGACCTTCATCGACTCGGCCGACCGCGAGCACCGGCAGCACCCCGTTCGCCGGTGAGCCTTCCCGCGACCAAACCACCACTTTTACCTGTATTGTCGCCACACTTGCCTGAGACTGGCCCCTTGCGCCGTAATCCATGACTTGCAGCAAGGCCGAGCCCTCCCAACTCCATGGCGTAGCGGATCTGGAGACGCAACGTCGCTCTCGCCTCGTCGTCGCCAAGCCGGTACACGGAGCTGCACCGCTGGAGCACGACGTCGCCTCTTCGAGGCCCCAGAACCAGCCAAGCCGCACGATCGCAAGGACTCCATCGCCACGACGACCACTTGCCACTTCCGACGCCGATACCTTCCTCCACTCCGAACTACAGCGACCGATCAACTATGCCGACGACGTGACGCAGCACCACATGGCCCCGACTTCGCCGCTTTATGCCCCTGCTACCATCACATGCTCGGTGAGCCGCCGTGATCTCCTCTTCCAACCTCCGGCCAGCCCATGCTTCCGGCCATGGCGCTCTGCACCCAGAGCACATAGGCCAAGGCCTCTTCCGGCCTTCTGGACACATGCCTGCACGTGCATACACTTGCCTTGCCCAGCCAAATGGAACCACGGCGTCAGGAGGACGCCGGCCCAGACTTGCCAGCCATGCCTGCCGCCGTGGCCACGCCCCGCCGCGGCGAGGTCACTTTCCGGCGTCACCTTGCCCTGGACACCTTCTTGGACCAGAGATCTGCACCCATGACTCCCTAGCGGACGCTATGCGCATGCTCAGCCCAACGGACAGCCACCGGAAGCCCTTTGTCTTGTCACCATGCCGCCGCCGGCGTTCCGTGGAGTGCTGCCGTGGCGTGGATGCCTTGCTCATCTCCGACTGCCTCGCGTTGCAAGAACCGGCCGTCGAGCTTCGCCTCGACTCGCTGCACCTATCCTTGAGTTGATGAAACCCGAGATGCCGTCATTGGCCCTGCAACCGTGAGCACCATGCATGCCCGGAGCGCTGCCGTGTGCGTTAGACGCACGCGGACGCCGCCGCACGATATGGTCGCCGTCAGTGTGTCTATCGGATGCCTCTTGGACCCAATCGCACGTTCGTGCTTCGAATTGGACTTTGGGTGGCTCATTGCATGCTGTCGCCGTGCGCCGCCGTGGCTACGTCGCCGTCGACATGGCCGAGCACCACCGAGCACCCCATTGACCCCCTTGTTGGCACTGCTGAGATCGCCAAGCGGCCGCGGAGCCAAAGCTCTCGCCGGTGTTGGCTGAGGACCATCACGGAGCTCGCATGCACCGCCACGTCGCCAGCCACACCGTCGGTGAACAGAGAAGAGAAAGGGAAAGCTTGGAGATGGTTTCAACACGGAGGAGGTGAACTCGGTTCACGAAGACCAGGGACTGATGGTGGACCCGCTGTTAAGTTACACACGTGCTTATATACTTTATTGCTATATATATACTTCACTTCTTACATTTTGATGTGATGTGATGAACCCTGGGAGGATCTGGCGTGGGATGCTAGGCTCGATGGACATGATGGATTCGATGGTCTTGGTGAGCTGATGATGTTGTATCTGGGTTTGGGGTGGAACTTACGGAAGGGTGTAGGGTGAGGGTTGAGTCGATCGAGCTAGGATCTACGACGAGCTTTTGGAGCAAGTCCTGCCGGGGATGGATCTGGACATTCCCATGAGAGGAGCCTGTGGCAAGCAAACATGGATGTGATGGAGAATCCTGGGTGGAAGCCTCTGAGGGGTGGAAACCAGGAAGAGCGTGCCGTGGTAGCATGTTAAATGGAAACCCTGATGGAGATATCCTGGCGCTGGTATCTGGACCTTAGGAATCCCATGCTTTCCAGTCACTCTCCAATAGGGGGAGATGACCAAACCGCTGGATAGATCGATGCCACTACTGCTAGGTGAGTAGTGTTTGGGAGGTATAGGCATGCGAAGGAACTCACACCGTTCCGAGACGATCATGGCACCCTCTTCGGGAGCGGGTACATGACTTCATGGCATCCTCTTTGAGAGCGGATACATGACCTCTTCACAGTTTCAGCAATCTAGAGCTGGATGGTAGGGTGGAATCATCCTATGGCAGTAGGCGCCCGAAATCTGGCTAGGTGGGTATCATACCGATGATGGCTATCTGGTAGATTAGTGAAACCTCTGCAGAGTATACGGTTGATCGATCGATACATATGCCGATTCGTCAGCTATGGACCTTTCCTAGGAAGGATGCACCGGACTAGTGAGATGAGTGTTCTACCTTCCCCCGAGAGTTGATTCCGGGCGTGAGCCAAGTTGAAGGCTGCGGGTCACTCAGACAGGCCGAGAGGGAGTTGGCCTGGTCGACCTGAGAGTGAGTCTTGATGGTGATAGAGATGGTGATATGGTGATGGATCTGGGATGGATGGGATGGTGGTTGGATATGTGTGGATGGTTTGGGAATGAGTTAAAACTTGACTTATTTATTATAAACTTGATTACTTTTCCATGTATAGGAAAACCATAGCCAAACTATAGGATCGCCAGATCCCTTTATTTCTCTTTCCACTAAAGCCCATCGGTGCTGACCATGGCCTGCACACATCTGGCAATGTGCAAATTGACCTGCTTCACAGTGATATTGAGAATAGAAGGATTAGAAGGTCTCGCGCCTGCGCTCAAGATGGTTCATGAGGATCCTTTCATGAGTGTTCTCTTTCTTCCGCAGCTATTCTGGATGATTATACTCTGATGATCCGCAATGTGGCGATGTAATAAATAATGTAAGCCTTTTATTGTACCCGTTTTATCTAGATTCGATATATGGATTTGATTATCAACTGTTATATAATAATATGACAGATTATATTTTTACATTATTATTCATTATGTGGATTTTCCCTTTGTGGAAAATTTGAGGATGTTTCACACTCCAAGAGCGCGTTCCCTATGATGCCTATGGCTCCCCCAAAACAACCATTGCTGATTCCATTTGGTCTTGCTTGAGTAACCTATACATAGAGCACACTGAGTAAAATCCATGATTCTCGAGAGCCCATGCAAGTACATCTCTTCCATGTAATACCGCCCTCCGCGTAGCCGAACTCCGTTTCCTTTTGGTTGCTGAGAGGAAGTCGGAATGAGGGTAATATTCCCCTTAGCACCCGTGCACATAGCGAGTCTGGTCGTGTTAGCAACCTCCAACCTTGTTTACCTAGCATGGCCTTGTTGAACAACAAAAATCTCGGATTCCCATTCCACCATCACTCTTTGATCGAGTAAGTTTCTCCCACCACCGTAGCCAGTGGATCTTGTGGTTATCGGGGAACTACCCCACCAACAATTTGAGACTGCCGACGTGAGCTTTTGGCAAACCACAGGTGACAGTTTAAAACATGACATCGGGTAGGTCGGTACTGACTGTGCATTGGCCTTCAACAGCACCTCCTTTGACGCATAGCTCAAGTCTTTCTCTGCCCAACCGTTTGTCATACCATGCACTCTAGTTGACACATGGCTGAAAGCATTCGCTGCTCCTCTACTAGATGTAGTTGGCAGACTGAGATATTTTTCTCCTAGAGCTTTCGAAGGGATTTGCAAACTATCATAGACAGCATCTTTATCCTCCTGCCCACAATTCTTACTAAAAAGATTGCTGACTTGTTCTTGTTGACCAGCTGACTCGACCCTCGGTTGTACTCATCAAGGATCGAAGCAATCCGATCAGCCCCTCTTTTAGATGCTTGAGTAAAGATCAGACAATCGTCAGTGAAAAGAAGGTGTGAAATCCATGGAGTATGCTTGCTTACCCAAACACCTCTAGAGACATAAAGTGGCCTAATACTCCTGAGCATGCTTGACAAACCTTCTAAGCACAGTAGAAACAAGTACGACGAGATCGGGTCACCCTACTGAATCCCCCTCGAAGGAAGAAACTTGACCGAGAAGACACCATTAACACGGACCGAGAAGGAGACCGTTGAGACACACTTCATAACTAGTGAGCACCAAGCATCTGGAAACCTAGAGCTCGCATAATGACCTCTAGGTACCGCCACTCAACCCAATCATAGGCTTTTGCCATGTCAAGTTTGATCGCGCAGTCTCCACTCTTCCCCTTCTTATTCCTCAAATATTGTATGCATTCATATCCTATGAGTACATTGTCTGTAATCAAACATCCAACACAAACACGCTCTGTTCCATCGATACAATGTCATCGAGGATCAGACGTAACCGATTAGCCATTGTTTTGGAGCAAATCTTGTAAAACACATTGCACGGTGAAATAGGTCGATATTGCGATAGGTCCTGAGGGTTTGTCACTTTCGGGATTAGTACCAACAATATTTTTCACCATCGGGATCAGTATCAAGAATGAGAGCACTTCTAAGAGCACACTCGATTTAACCAGATGCCAATGAGTTTAGAAAAAATTGGAGTTGAAGCCATCCACCCTCGGGCCTTGCTGGGGCCATTTGGAACAGAGCAGCCTCCACTTCTTCTACAGTGAAAGGCATGGCAAGAATGTTAGCCATAGGCTCGGTCACCTTCCTCAGCACGTGCGTGCATATCGAATCAGGGTGCAGTTCATCTGGTGCCGCAAAAAAGCGTTGGTAGAACTGATAGGACAAACGCTCCAAGTCCTCTTGGTCAGTGAATATCTGCCCATTGTCATTTATCAAAATTTTGATACGATTAGCTCTTTCCTTCACTCGTGCTTTAGCTTGGAAAAAAGTTATATTCTGATCACCCTCCTTCAACCAGGAGATCCTCGACCTCTGGTGCTCCATCGTTTCTTCCTGGCCAGTACATCAGACAGTTTGTCCATGAATTCATGCTTCTTGTCTGTTGGGGCACGGTATAATGTATTGCCTCATTCTTCTTCCAACTCTTTTCTCAACTCCCTTGCTTCCTCACCGAACAAAAGACCTCCTGATCCCATGTCTTCAAGGATGATTGTAAGGACGAGAGTGCACAGGCCACCGAAGAGAGATCACCAGCCCCGGGGCCAAGATCCTAGGACCGGTTGACAAACTCTCATACTCCCCATGACTTTACCACATGTTCTCATACCGGAAGGGCTTCGGCTTCCGTCGACTTCAGCGAGCTGCATGATCCCTCTGCCCCACCTCCACCAAGAGACCAGAGTGGTCTAATTCCGTGAGTGGAAGGTGAAACACCTCCAACTCTCCCATCTCCATCATGAATTTTTCATCCCCCAAGGCACAATGCAATCGCACCTTAACATTGCAACCCTCCTCCTAGTGGGTTTTTTTGACAATGAAACACAATATATTAATTAACAGCAGCTTGCTATTAGGACCATTACATTGTTAATGGTTACAGAATGTAATGCCCTCAGGAGAGGACAATCGAGCTCATGATTTGCATAAACGCAAGTACCATTGAGACTAATCTGATTATGCCTAAAAGCACCAAGTGCTTGCCTAGCTAGTAAATCAGCCATTTGATTGTTTCTTCTATTAATTCTTTGAATTGTAGTAGTTATGCCTTGCAAACTGAAGGTGATAGATTGAGTGTAAGGCTTGATACGCCAGTCTGGAAGGTGCGCTAGGTCACTTCCATTTAGAAAGTTGACCAATTGCTGATTATCACTAAGAATAGTGCCATGACGAAGATCCAAAGCATGTAAAATTTGTGCTGCTAGTTCCATTGCTGCCACCTCCGCCATGATGACACAGGAAGAAGATTTCATCACCGCCTTGATGAAAATGCTATGTGGAGGATTCACCTGCATGTTGACAATGAATACACCAAGTCCAGCAGCTGTTGAAGTTTGGTTTGGCATATCAGGCTACCTAGAAGCATCTGTATAACATCGGTAGCCATCCAGCATGGTGGGGAAGGGAACCAAGAAATGGTCCCTTGTGTCCTCTCTGTTGTGTCCTACAAAAATGGAGCATTCACCTTGATTGGGTGTACTCCGTGGGGCAACCGAGTGTTCCAGATTGTGTGGTTGGTGGGGGAGTCTGTCAACCTCCGTTCCTGCAAAGTAAATGTGTATCTTGGTGGATGAGTGAAGGTCGTTGCTGATTTAGCTGCCCGGGAGCCCTCTGTGATGTGATTGTTGTGGATGTAGAAGCAGCTGTTTGGGAAAGGTGCAGCTGATCATCAAATGGGGGCTGGTTATTTGGCTGTGACATTTCCTGGTGTCCTATGGCTTGAAGGTGAGTATTCATATGGGCATTTGCCGCATGATGAACCTGAACCACTGTCCATGTTCTCCTTTGAAACCTGTTGTTATTTCTAGCCTTCCAAATATACCACAAAATAAATAAGGTTCTAAATAAGGTATGATCCGAAGGGTTAGCGGTGATGAGAGCAGGCAAAGACATTTGAACACCATCTTATTCATCAGGAATATTATTAGTAAAAAGTTAAGGGTGTGCAGTACACCAAACCTCACTTGGCAAATGACATTTAAAAAAGAGATGCTGATCAGTTTTGATAGCACCGTAGTATGAGCAGTTTTGACTAATGTGTACAGAATATCTACCAGCGCTATCAGCAGTAGCAACAGCCCTTCTAAGAAGCCTCCAAGCAAAAGTTTTAAGAAGGGGTGGAATAGACTTACTCTTCCATACCTTTTGTAAGATGGTGTTTGCTTCATTAGAGATGCTTCTTGAACAATCCGTGGGCAGCTGATGAACCTGTTGATTAGCCAGTTAGTGATAAATGGATTTAGTGGTGAACAGGCCATTCGTGGCCGGTTTCCACCTAAGAATGTCATCAGAGTTAGAGTTGACTACCGGGGTAGCTTCAATAGCGCTAACAGCTTCATCACTGAAAGTGGATGTTAGAAGGTGGTGGTTCCAATTCTGAGTGCTATGGTCCCAAAGATCCGAGACCGTGGCAGGTAACGGATTGGTAACCACTGGCGAGATTAGGTGCTCCTGAATCTATCTCCAAACAGGGGTCCAAGGCAAGGACCAAATGGAGGTGTTCCCTGCATGAATTTGGTAAGTGGAGTTGTTGTCGAGATGTTCTTTAACTTGCATGATAGAAGACCAAAAAATGGATCTAGAGCCCTTCTAGAAGGTGCATTCTAGAAAGAATCATGGGGGTTATTGTTATTTGCAATCTTCCAAGCGGCATAAATGATAAGACTCTTGTTGATCATCTCCATATCCCTAACACCCAATCCCCCTTGCTCAGTGGATTTGCAGATATCATCCCAAGAGTGGTATGCAATGGGGGTAGTTTCTTGCTCTTCTTGTACTCTTGTCCACCAATACCTTCTAATAATAGTGTTAATTTTTTCAATGAAAGTCTTGAAGAAAAGAATCGTGGACATATAGTAAATAGGAATAGAGACTAGCACAGATTTTATATATTGGAGTCTCCCAGCATGGTTAAGCTTATTAGCCTTGAAGGTACCAAACTTAGCAAAGAATTTATTATAGATGAAGTTGTAAGCCCTATTTTTATCTCTATGACTGAAAATCATGGGATGACCTAAATGCATAGTATTCGGTTGCAAATCAGGGATAGAAAAAACATCTTTGATTTGTCGTCTAATGTTAGCAGGGACATTCTTGCTGAAGTAAATAGCAGATTTTTGAAGATTAGGGGTCTGACCAGACTGTTGACAGAACTGATGGAGAATGGCTTTTATAGTCTGTGCTTCTTGCAAAGAGGCTTCCCCACATAGAATGAGATCATCTCCAAATAAGAGAGAATGAATTCAGGGTGCATTCAACCCCAGTGAAATGCCTGAAAGATTTCTGCTGTGTAGTTCCTCCTGCAGCCTGATAGAGAGCTCATTGATAGCAATAACAAAGAGATATGGAGATAGGAGGCATCCCTGTCTTAACCCTCTCTGGGAGTTGAAGTGCCCGGAAGGTTCATCATTAACCAATGTAGCTTTGATGAGAGAAATAAAATTGTTGTTAAGACCTAACCTTTGGAGGGCAGCAGCGATGAAGGTCCATTCAAGTCTGTCAAAAGCCTTCGCTAAATCTATTTTAAGAATAAAAGCCATGTCCTTCCAACTTTTTAGATTAAAGGAGTGGATGATCTCCTGCGTAATAATAATGTTAGAGGAAATGTGCCTGTGAGCAATGAAAGCAGATTGAGCATGACTAACATAATAAGGAAGGTGATTTTTAATTCTGTTAGCCAAAGATTTCGTGTTGATTTTGTAAATGACATTACATAAACTAATAGGCCTGGAGTCCTGAGGAGTAAGAGGATTAGTCTTTTTAGGAATAAGAGAAATAAAAGTTTGGTTAATTTCAGAAGGCATATCAGCATGGGTATAAAAGTCTTTAACCACTTTGTAAATGTCATCTTTAGCCTAATCCCAAGCTGACTTGTAGAAAGCAGCATTGAGACCATCTGGACCTGGAGCTGTATTGCTTCTCATATTCTTGATAATAGCATGAACTTCTTCTAGAGTGGGAATGGAGTAGGTTTACCTAAACATCTCATTGGTGTAAAAGGCTTCCTCTTCTTGAGAACTCTAGTCGGCTGAGGCATAGTTGTCCCTGTGATTGTTTGGTTGAGAGGGGTTAGAACTTATGTGATTACCTGCATCACGTGTGGAGCTGATGGAGAGATGCACGGTTGCCTAATCGTTGTTGTGCTGTGAGGTGAAGATATCTGTAAAATAACTGACAAGAGTGTCAGCAATCTGATCAGGGGTGGTAGAATGAGATCCATCCGGATTGATGAGATATGGGATTCTGTTCTTTTTGTTCCTCTTGATGATGGCCTGATGGAAAAGGCTGTGTTCCTATCTCCTGCAACAGCCCACATCTTTTTTGCCCATTGAATATGGTAGGTCTCCTCTTTAGCCATCAAATCCTAATGCTTTACTTGTAATTGCTGCTGCAAATTATTGTCCTGCATGGAAGGATGCAACTTTTGCCGATCAAGAATCTGGGTTTCTATTTGAGCAAGAAGGTCAATGTTTTCAGGTTTCTTTCATCTCCATTTCCTGAGATCTGCAGCAATAAATTTTATTTTTTGAGAGAAATCATGAGTAAATTAATGTTGCCAACTCAGTTTGGCAATGTTATGATACTCATTTTCCATTAGCCACCAATTTTCAAAACGAAAAGGTTTATTGGTGCGAGGGCATTGGGAATTGAGAACCGTAAGAATAGGAGCATGGTCACCGTACATCATGGGTGGATGATAAACCGTGGTCGCAGGATACGCCAAACACCATTCTGCATTGCCTAAACAATGATCAAGTCTTTCATAAGTTGGAACAGAAGAAAATCTCTTGTTAGTCCAAGTATAGGCGGGACCACTATAGCCAAGATCAATAAAACCACATTGCTTAATATAAGCACAGAACTCATTAATATGATTCACATCAGCCCTAGTGGGACCTAATTTCTCATTAGCATGCATCAATTTGTTAAGATCTCCATGCAAAACATTGGCAAGTTATTATTTTGTGTAACAAAATCCAGCACATGTTGCCAAATAATAGAGGTACTGCGGTGATGAGGGTCTCCATAGATACAAATTAAACCATACTGCTGCATACTAGAATTATTTGTACACAAAGCAAAGATGAAGTTATGACTATGATCAACTACGGTAATATCAACTTCATCACTCCAAATCAGCCAAAGGCCACCAGATTGGCCTTGAGCCGGAACAACGAAAGCATCGTTAAGGTTGAAATGGTTTTTAATACCAGTTTTAGTTATAGAGGAATATCTACTTTCTGAGATAAAACATACCTGAGCTCTGGTAGAAATTAGGAGACGGGAGAGATGTACCATGGTAGAACTGCGGAGGCTCCCGCCTGTGCCTCGGCAGTTCCAGGCAAGGTGCGTCATGGCACCGGTGGCGCCGTGATGGCCGGCTGTAGAACCTGAGCCTTGGCGGTTCCAAGACTGATGTGCCATGGTGTTTGCTGGCGTCCTTGAGGCCGGCGCTGGAGCCTGTGCAGAGGCCTGTGGAATACATTGAGGAGGGTCGTCGCTAGTTGGATGCCGAGCCTCGCCATGAACGCCACCTTGAACCGGCACTGGATCGTTGGGCCGGTGGTCGGGAAACATAGGGTGAACAGAGTGCGATGTGGTGGGAGCACTAGAAAGAGCCGAGACTCGTGGTAGCGTGGAGTGTGGAGGATCATAAGAAGTGGGCATGAGGGGCGTAGCATGGGACGGATCTGGAGGAGCAGGTGGAGGTGGATCAGAGGGCACAACATCCATGGAGGTGGCGACCAGAGCGACAGGGCTGTCGTTGTCCATGGAGGACAGGGGCAGCAAGAAACGAGCAATGGAAGCAAAAAGATTAGAGCTCGGAACCTCTTCGACTGGGTACATCATGATGTTGTTGGTGGGGAGAAGCAGATCAAGCGGAGCTATGGACAGAAACGACGGATTGATGCAGGCAGAGACTTGAGGTTGCGCAGGCGGCGGCCGCGCAATCCCTAGCGGCGGAGCAGCACACAGGAACACCTACCAACCAGAGCGGATTCCGCACGAAAGTTGAGCAAGAGAAGTTTGCAGGCGTAGCTGGTTGGATTAGCGATAGGTCAGTTCACCAGCAATCAATCAAGGATGGATTGGAGTGGGAAATCAAGGATTTCAGGGAACATTAAGAAGAGGAAAAGTGGGTTACGGCAAGAGTCTGAGCCGGATTGACTCCCACCGAATGATTCACCGGAAGAAGCCAACACTGGCTGGATCGGGAGCAGAGCGGCAAGCAGAGTGAGGATCGATCGGCTTGAGATGGATTTTAGCACAGGAAATCAAAGATTTGGAGGGATTAAGCGGTAGGAGGTAGGCTACAACATATCGCCTCGCTTGGCGGATGGATTGACGATTGAATCACTCAGGAACCGGATATGGAAAACCACGGATCGGATTTAGCGGAACACGGAGAAAACGGATCTGCAAATATTAGCACGGATTAAGGGAGGGGAGATCACTGATTAGGGAGGAATCGAGAGGAAGGAAGGAGGAACACGGCAAGATGACAACCACTGCTCAGAGACTAATCACTGACCGAGAGCCTCATCAACGAGGCCTTCTGTTCCGACTTTGGAACCGCGTCTAGGAGTTGTAAACCAAAGTTCGTTCCTCCTAGTGGTTATCCTAGGTGTACAGAAGGCCATGATAGCCAAGGTCGGTGAAACCATAGCCATCAACAGCCTCCTTGAACCCTCGGATGTGCCACTGATCCCGTTCATTGCCACCAATTTTTTCTTATTCAGCGAGCACTTTGTTGAAGTCCCCCATACACACGGCAAGAGTTTGAGCCGGATTGACTCCCACCGAATGATTCACCGGAAGAAGCCAACACTGGCTGGATCGGGAGCAGAGCGACAAGCAGAGTGAGGATCGATCGGCTTGAGATGGATTTTAGCGCGGGAAATCAAAGATTTGGAGGGATTAAGCGGTAGGAGGTAGGCTACAACATATCGCCTCGCTTGGCGGATGGATTGACGATTGAATCACTCAGGAACCGGAGATGGAAAACCACAGATCGGATTCAGCGGAACACGGAGAAAACGGATCTGCAAATATTAGCACGGATTAAGGGAGGGGAGATCACTGATTAGGGAGGAATCGAGAGGAAGGAAGGAGGAACACGGCAAGATGACCACCACTGCTCAGAGACTAATCACTGACCGAGAGCCTCATCAACGAGGCCTTTTGTTCCGACTTTGGAACTGCGTCCAGGAGTTGTAAACCAAAGTTCGTTCCTCCTAGTGGTTATCCTAGGTGTACAGAAGGCCATGATAGCCAAGGTCGGTGAAACCACAGCCATCAACAGCCTCCTTGAACCCTCGGATGTGCCACTCATCCCGTTCATTGCCACCAATTTTTTCTTATTCAGCGAGCACTTTGTTGAAGTCCCCCATACACAGCCACGGGGCGACTGATTGTGCACGTAGGAACCTCAATAAGTACGAGATCTCCCTTTTCCTCTCCCTCCTAGGCTCCCCATAGAAGCCCGTTATCTGCCATTGAGCAATGCGTAGCTGATCAAATGAGAGAAGGACGTCAATGCGTGATCGCGACTTGCTCAGTTCAGCAACTAGAACGTCCTTAACCCAAAGCAACATCATACCACCACTTAGTCCCTCCGACTTGACAACAATGGCATTAGAGAAATCAAGGTTGCGTTTCAAGTCGAGGGCATGCTCCTCACCCATTCTCGTCTCCCTCAAGAACACCACCACGGGCCTCCTCTCCTCTCCACCAGATGGCAGAGCTCCTAAACTGCCTCAACAGTTCACGTTGACGAGATTCATGGCGTCTCGCCGCCGATATCTCAATAGGGTTATTGCCACACTTCTGCTTCTTCAATGTCTCGATCATGCTAGAACCACTGTTGTCCGCCCCAACACCCAACTAGCTCCTCCGAGAGCTCACCAAGCCCACAGGCACTATTGCACTAGAAGCCCCTAGGGGAATGTTCAGGTCCGGCATTTGAGTAGCCGGAGGTACCACTTTTGACTTCCTCTTACGTGGAAGCTTACGCGTGCCATCAACCTCAACATCCAGGTATTTGTCTTCATTGCGGTTTGTTTGTCTGTTCACAATGCACTGGGTTGTTGCCGGTAAAGTTATCTTAGTCGTTTGTTTTTCTATTGTACCCAATTTTTGTCTTCTTTATCAATATAATTGACAACTCTACTGCTTGATCTGTTTAAGAACATCAATGTTGTTTAATCTATATTTAGAGTGAACAACGGCTTAGCCTTAAAGAACTAATCAAGACCATCATGAACGTCGACAATATCTTCGAAGTCAGAAGAATCAGATTAACTGGAACCTGCAACATGTCTAACTGAAGAACCCAAATAAAGTTTACCGTTTCAAAAAGAGAAAAAGAGCCCAATCAAATTTTGAATATTGTCCTTCACCAATCCCCTACTGTTGCTGGCGTGAAGTATGATTACCACAAAGTTAATTTTGTTTCCTGCCAATCATCATTCTAGCATTACCCACATAAGTCTGGTACTGCAGTAGTTCCTGCTGCTATGCATACAACCTTTGCCTTTCTCTTGTCAGAAAAAAAAAAGAAAAAAAAACTTTGCCTTTCATCAAGGTTTGTCTCAACTATCAAATTTGTACACAATTACTCACAGTTTCAACATTTCAAGGTCCGAGATCTCTCACGGTGCTTGTTTGCACATCATGGTCTTCTCCAGGATGAACTTACCTTCCTTGTATTTTTCAGTCTCCTCGTATGCTTTCTCCTGCAGCATACCATACAGTACAAACCAACATGAGAGAACTTTATAAGGTGTCCAGGGAAGGTAAGTATTAATATGACAAGATAAAACAGCAAGATCCTATACATGTAGTTACATGAAGAGTATGACTCACTACATGGACTCTAGTCATATTCTTCAATACGGTTTGACCAAAAGCAATGGCAGATCAGACACAGCTAATGAATCTGATGGCAAATAGTGGGGTAAAACAAGTAGCTAGGTGGGCAGTATAAACAAATATTACATGTTCCTTGATGGGGTAAAGGTTTTCTAAAGAGCTGAGCATGATTAATGGGAAACACTAACATAACAAGGAGTGAGATATGTTCTGATGAGGAAACTATTGTGTGCAGCTATTGCACAGCCTCCAATGTGACAAGAGCAACAAATTCAAACATAAATTGGATATGAACAAACATCATTGAAGCAGAACAAAGTCAAACATACACAAACACATCCAAGCATCTAAGGAGTACATTTCAATGTAACATAAAAGGCTATGTGAAGACTCCACATTTTGTCTGACACTGAACTGTAGAGACCTTGTGTTGTATTGATAAAATATTATAAGTGGCACCAGTTTGCGCAACAGGATACCAAAGCACAGGCCTATTTCCCTGGAAAGTTAACCAGAAGATGCAACAATGCTACATCAGACCACTTTTTATCAACTTGATGTACAAGTCTAACTGGGTTCCCCTCGTAACAAATGGAAAGACAGAGCATCTTTTATTGGAAAAAGGAGGCAGAGTTAAACTATATATAATGTACTAAATTGACTGTCTTAAAGGACTGATTAGTCTATCATCGTTATGTAATAGACCAATGAGCCTAGTGAAGTATATCAAGTTCACTAATCGTAACAACACAAGCCCAAGAGGGAGTAAAGAAGCAATCTTTTCTATGTACTCTGAAATAACAGGACATTTTCCACAACTGTTGCATATAATGCTGAACTATGAAGCAATCATCATCAGATGCTTACATAAAATATCACAGTAACTTACATATCTCCAGCCAAGAATTTCTTGGCAGCAGACGCAGTAGATGTCATTCACCGTATGCCGCCCAGTCCTAAGGTTCCGGTCCTCATTAGGGCCTAGGGTTATGTTCACCCTGAAATGTCAATACACAAATCACAAAACAGACTGGGGGAATGGCACAAAACTTTGATGACTCAAAAGTTGATCCAACAAACATATTTAGTTCATTGGTCGGGTGATTTTGTGAACAATAGCTCAAAGTCAAACTAAATTAATAAATAGTTAATGCTTTTATGTATTGAAATGGAGGAAATACTTGACGAGAATACAAAAGGGTGCTGAAAGAATAGCAAGGCTTATTATTTGTGGCAGTAATTACAGTTTCTCATGGTCTTCTGCAATAATCAGAGAACCTAACAATGCAATGCCGTTGGTAAAGCATTTAACTGAAGTTGGCAAACAATAGGCACACTATTATTTGTTCCTGAAATGCACAGGAAACAATAGGCACACAGCAATGGCTATCCATTTGTACATCCGACTTGAGCACCGATCACTACGCTAATGATTCATCAATGCCTTCTGCTCTGCCTTAGATGTACTTACTAGTCCGAATCGACTTCACCAACTCAACCAACAATCCACCCAACCACCGTCTTCTAAGTTGATATATGATATTGTTTTCCCTGTGTTCGTGAGCTCGTTGCCGATCTATGTGATCAACTGATGAATCGAAGCACAAGAGCTCAGTTGGAATAATGTGTAAGAACCCCATAGAAATCAGTATCTGGGCAGGCAGGCGCAAAGAAATTTGCCGCAGAACAAGCACGCTCCGAATTCGCAGAACTGTACCGAACTATCCTCGACACAACCGAGATACTGTTAAATTCACTCGGTAAAACAAAAAAAAAAGAAAAGGTAAGAAAAGGATAATGAAACGCGATTCCCCACGATATGACACGAGACCAAGTCGGTCATGCACCAAGAAAGGAGGAAGGGGCCGGCGGCGGAATGGATCGGGGATCGGAATCGGAGGGAGAGGGCGTACGTACACGCAGTCGAAGAGGTAGGTGCGGCCAAAACGGCCATAAAAGTCCCTTGAGAGGATGGCGGACACGGAGGCGGCGTCCACACGGCACCGGCGGCACTGGAGCACCGCCGTCCCGCCGTTAGCGTCACGCGGCAGCACCTCCACGAAGAGCAGCCCCATTATGCGGCGGCCGAATCAGGTGGACCACGAATGGAGGTCGGGCGAGGGAGCACGCGAGCAGCGACGAAGCAGAGGAGAGTACGACTCACTGTAGTTGCCTTTTCTTCACGCAATGGAATAGACCACTAGCTAGCTGGCCTGCCACGACCTGTTTGCGCCATGCATTTAGCCCGAAATTCTATACCGAGTTACCGACGGAGATCAAGACTAGTTGTCCCTACTCTCTAGGCCTGACTCCTTGCTCCAATGTTTTTTCCCCCGCTGCCCCCGCTGTATGCATGGATTTGTGGATCCCACACAGTAGAAAAGCTACTCTCTCCTCTGTCTGCTCTTAGTTTCTTCCATAGCCATCAGCTGTCTTACCTCCGTCCCAGAATAAACGTCGTCCAAGCATTCATCGCAGTACAACAGACATGGCCTGAACGTGGACGCCTTTGTGTTCGGCCTGAACGTGGACGCCTTTGTGTTCTGGGTGCATTCAATGAGCAAGGAACCTGGACACTCGATGGCAGTGCTAAAACGACATTAATTGAGGGACACAGGGAGTAGAGTGCAGCAACAAACGCACGAATATATTATTTTACGTGTAGGTACCAACCATAAATTGTTTTTCACGTGGCTCGGTGCGAACCATCTGCACAATTGTTTTTCATGTGGCCCGGTGCGAACCATTTGCACAATTGTTTTTCATATGGCTCGGGGCAAACCATCTGCACAATCCGCTTTTCATTCTGACAATCTTTGGTTCGGTGCCTACAATGTTCATGGTTCGATATGAACGGTCCACCTTCGATTTTAAGCTCACACTAGAGCCACTGGTTAATTAGCCCGTGACATAAAACATGACAATCTTAGATACTAGCATGTAACGAGTATAACTCCGGCCCTACCTTTTTTAGAAACTCCGGCCCACTCTTAACGCAGTATAAACAGACTAACTTAGGCCCAAAAGAAGAACAACATAACCAACTAGGTACGAGCCTACGCAAAAACCCAAAGGAGAAGAAGAGGAGGGTGCGCCGTGCGCCGCCATCATCGTCCTGGTCCCACCGTCATCGCGTCTGCAAGACCGCCACGTCATCGAGATGAATTAGAAGAATTAGAAAATAAGATTAAACAAAATAGGAATTGAGGATCCACAGGATCTCTTGTTTGCTTAGGAGTCAAGTCCAATTGGGACTATAAATATTTAAAAATTGTAATCAGTCAGGGGCAATAAAGAAAAGATAAAGAAAAGGGTTATCCCTTGTCTTCCCTCTCCCTCCTCTCCTCCTGTGCCACCGCCCCCTCCCTACCTCGCGCGTGCCATGCCGCAGCGCCGCCGCCACCGCCCATTGCCGCCCCTCCCCCTCCTCAAGCCACGCTCAGGGCTGCCACTTGCCCCCCCCTATGCACGGCTTGTTATACCTGGTATCGGAAACCATATCGATCAACGACATGGAGGACGAACCCGTTAACATCGCCGAGATGCTGCAATCCTTCATCATCACCGTTAATGAGAAAATCGATGGGATGCACAAGCAGTTCGTCACCATCAACGCCGGCCTCAAGAAGATCGAAGACGGGACGATTCAATCTGCCATCATCACGGATACGCAGACGAGATTGAATCATGAAGCAGGTGTCAATGAACTCACCGCGGAAACCAAGAAGATCATGATTGCCGCCGGCAGAGCTTACCTCGAAAGTAAGATCAATGAACCTAACTCCTCTGATTCACACCTGCTCGTCAACGAGGTCTCCCACAATCTCCTACCAATCATGGATTCTGCAACAAACATCACCTCGAAATAGATGAAGGTGCCAAAAACACCACCAGTGTCAGATTCGTCTCCATGCCAGCCAAATGCTGATCATCCCAACAACATGTTGCATCCTTCAAGACATAGGACAATGATTACATGCATATAAACACCAACATATGACAATAAATCAAATCTTAGGCCTTGGATAGCCAGACTATGTATTCTCTTCAACTTACATCACATGGAGCCACCAGATCAGGTACTTTATGCTGCCTTTCACCTTACTGGCACGGTGCAACTTTGGTTCTTGAATTTCTAGAAGGAGAAACCACCAGCAAATTGGAAGGATTTCCATGATGCCTTGCTCAACGAATTCGGCCACCTAATGCATCAGCATCAGAATGAGTACGCACTGCCGATGTTTCAAGGCACTTTAGAGGAATATATATTAATGATTATTGGGACTACGTCACTCGCATCAACCTTGATAGCATCCCTCACCAAGTCAGTCTTCATTCTAGGACTTCCACCTCGATTATGGGAATTAGTGCAACCTCAATTCCCACAAGTCATGGAAACTACAATTGATTTAGCTAGATGATTCAAGGCAGCAACAATATCATACATACTGCCACCGCCTATCATCATTACAAAGGGCAATAACAATCAAAAGCACAACAAAGAGGAGCAAATAAAAGAAAGCTATACTTCAACTATTTAGATTCCTGCATCATACACCACTCTAAGGGACCTCAAATAAAGAAAGGAAAAATCCAATGTTTCAATAGCATCATCAACTAAATCTACACTAGCTACGATACCAAAGCAATTCTCAACAGATTTCACTGAGACACTACTTAAACTGTGCATGGCCAATGGGAATGAACAGGCGCTTCAGGTAATCTATGACACTATCATAGTCCAAGCTGCAGCAAACTCATGGTCTATCAAAGAGGGAGTAATATACTACAATGATCGCCTCTACGTCCTAGCAACCTCTCCACTACTCTAGGAAATAATGGAAGCCTTTGGTATGACATCCCTCATCTTGTTGCAATTGGATTTCATACAACATCCCCCAATTACCTGTGCAAGCTTTCCTTCAAGCATCCTCTTGCTAGAACGATGACCAACAAAATCATTACCAGTAGCCACGATAATATTCTACGATGATCACGGGCAACAATTTCTCAACATCAAGAATGTCCACATGCCAATTCACAGAGGCAATAGGCACCCACTTATATCTTCGACTTATGCAATTGAGGGAGTTACCATGTTTGGGACTATCTTCATCTGCATACGGATCAAACATCCCAAACACAACATATAGTGTCTAGACACTTTAAGGGGACCATACATGCATGGCAGGTACTATCACTATCGCTATCAGGTACTAGGACAAGGGGGTACCCTAAACCCCCGATATCCAGGAGGATTAATCCTCCAACAACAAAACCCCAAAATTATTAAAGAAGCCCACAATCAGAGATACGGGTCCGCCAGCGTACACGGAGCTACGCCGGGCCGGCCCATGAGCGACACCGTCCGAGACAAGGCCGACTCTACTTCGGTGGGGGACCTCGAGTGACGGAAGTCCGCCTGAACAAACGACCCCTCGCTCGAGTGACGGAAGTCCACCCAGGCGGACGACCCCCCCCACCCCCCACCGTCGAGTGACGGAACTCCGCTCGAGCGGACGACCCCCCGTCGATTACTACTGCTCCCCTCGATCTACCTACTTCCTGAATGGGAGTCAGCGCATTTAATGCTCCTACCAACTCTTGCCTAACCACATGGCTACAGCAGTGTTACAGTGATCAGGTACAGTGGTCGAATCCTACTTTTACCGCCCATCCCTGGATGTGCGGTGATTTGCGCGGTACTATTGTACCTTACCGAGCACTATTCCACCTCCGATGCCCCCTCGACGCACTACGTGATAGCCGTCAGCCTCGGATGCCCTGGGGCTCGGCCTTATCCACCCAACCTCGACCCCCAAGGCTACCCCTCGACTGGGCCTCAAACATCATCGGCCACCCCTCGAGTCAGACTCCGACGCCTCCGGTCAGCGTCCCCTACAACTTCGGACGTGCCGCCTACAGGGATCTGCATAACCGCGCATGGGCACAAGTCCTTCGCTGACCACCTGCATTGTCATCTTGACGCGCCTGGAGGACAACCGGTGATCCCGAGCACGTCACTACAGGGCAGCCCTTGCCAGACGCAAGCCTCTACAGCGGCTACGATATGATCGGTATCGCCCCCTCGACGTCATCACCTGCGATAGCTTAGGACTCCTATACACCTGTGCCTCTCCTTAGTCTATAAAAGGAGACGTCGGGTGCGTCTTAGAGAGAGAGGTTCTTTCTGGAGCCCAAAACGCTCAAGTATTAGCTCAATCTCACTCTCTACACCTCCGTTCTCACTCGCTCGCTTGTATTCACCCCTGTACAAGCACTTCGGGGCAAGATAATACAAGTCTTCTCCCCCCGCTGGATGTAGGGCCTTCTCTTGCCCGAACTAGGATAAAAATCATGTGTTCATCTTGCATCACCATCCGAATTAGAGAGCATGCAGTACACGTTTACTCGTTGGCTTAGGGCACCCCCGGGTCCTGACGCCGACAGTTGGCGCGCTAGGTAGGGGGATCTGCGTGTCACCACCGCTTCCCGCCATTTTTGGATGGCAAACTCTGCACCATTTCTTTCGTTCGCCACGGTGATCTGGTTCGGGAGTTTGGAGTTCATGTCGCTGGGCCACAGCCATGACATGGTCCTGCTGTCAATCGGAGATCCAAGCGAAAGCTCCCCTCTGACCAGATCCATGACTGGGCCGACCTCGTCAGGGTGTTCGAGGGGAACTTCAAGGGAACCTACGTGCACCCCAGTAATAGGTGGGATCTCTAGAGCTACAAACAAAAGCCCAGAGAGTCTCTCCGCGACTTCGCCCAACGCTTCTCCAAGCAACACACCGAGCTTCCCTACATCGCCGATGACGATGTGACCCTGGCTTTCATTGCCGGGACCACCTACAAGGACCTAGTATGGGAGCTGGGGTGTAACCCCCCAAGACCGCCGACGAGCTGATGGATGTCGTGGCCAATTACGCCGCCGGCGACGAGGCAGTTGGTGCCTTCTTCGACGATGGCCAGGGCAAGCGCGAGGCCAAGCCGGGCGACCCTGAAATCTTGAATTGGGGTACCAAGAAGGGTGGCAAAAAGAAGAAGAACCAGTGGGGCAAGCGCGAGGATGCCCCCGACGATCTTGTGGCCACCGCCGAGCGCAAGAAGCCCCGAGGTCCTCCCGAGAGGGGCCTCTTTGACGAAATGCTAAAAAAGCCATGCCCCTATCACAAGGGGCCTGCCAACCACAACCTCGAGGACTGCCGAATGATCCAGAAGTACTTTGAGAGCTTGGGCCTCGGGAGGGATGACAAGTAGGAGGATCCCAAGGAAAAGGACGGTGACAAGGAGGATGGTTTCCCTGAGGTCTATGATAGCTACATAATCTACGAGGGGCCCTCGACCCGGCTTTCAGCGCGCCAACGCAAGAGGGAGCATCGAGAAGTCTTCTCCGTGCGGATCGCTACTCCCCACTACCTCGACTGGTCCGATACGGCCATCACATTTGACCGTGACGACCACCCGGACCACGTCCCCCGACCTGGGGTGTACCTGCTCGTCGTCGACCCCATCGTTGTCAACACTCGCCTTTCTAATGTGTTCATGGATGGAGGCAGCAGCCTCAACATCATCTACACAGAGACCCTCGACCTCCTGGGGGTCCCGAGAGAAAAGCTCAGCCCGAGTGCCGGGGGCTTTCACGGCGTCGTACCAGGGAAGAAGGCTCTCCCCGTCGGCCGCATCGACCTCCCCGTCTGCTTCGGCACTCCCGTGAACTTCAGGAAGGAGTAGCTCACCTTCGAGGTGGTCGGGTTCCATGGCACATACCACACCATCGGACGACCTGGCTATGCCAAGTTCATGGCGATCCCCAATTACACCTACCTCAAGCTCAAGATGCTGGGACCCAAAGGCATGATCACTATCAGCCCCTCCTTCGAGCATGCATACGACTACAATGTTGAGTGCGTTGAGAATGGGGAGGCCGTCGAGGAGTCCGCAATGCTGGCAGCAACCCTCGAGGCGTTCGCCGCCGAGCTTCCCGACCCCAAGTGCCACGTCGGCAACTTTGAGCCCGCCAAGGACACAAATAAGGTCCTCCTCAACCCGAGTAGCTCCGATAAGGGGGCACTGATCATCAGCGCCACCCTCAGTGACAAATATGAAGCAGTGCTACTTTCTCCGCGCAAACGCCGACATGTTTGCATCGAGTCCTTCGGATATGCCGGGCATACCGAGGGAAGTCGCTGAGCACGCCTTGGAGATCCGAGCCGAGTCCAAACCAATGAAGCAATGCTTGCGTCGCTTCGATGAGGAGAAGCGCAAGATCATCGGGGAGGAAGTCAACAAGCTTTTGGCGGCTGGTTTCATCAAGAAGGTTCATCATCCTGAGTGGTTAGCTAATCCTATACTAGTTAAGAAAAAGAATGGGAAATATAGGATGTGTGTAGACTATACCAGTTTGAATAAAGCATGTCCTAAAGTTCCCTTCCCTTACCACGTATTGATCAAATCGTTGATTCAACTGCGGGATATGAGACTCTCTCCTTTCTTGATGCTTATTCTGGCTACCACCAACTACCACCAAATCAAGATGAAGGAGTCCGACCAGCTCGCGACTTCCTTTATCACCCTCTTCGGCATGTATTGCTACGTAACCATGCCCTTCGACCTTCGAAATGCTAGGGCAACGTACCAACGATGCATGCTCCACGTCTTTGGTGAACACATCGAGCCAACGGTCGAGGCCTATGTCGATGACATCGTAGTCAAAACTAAGATGACATCGTAGGCCTCGACGTTCATGGTGACTCGCAACTCGTGATCGACCAAGTCATAAAGTCCTCGAGCTGCCATGACCCTAAGATGGAGGCCTATTGTAAGGTGGTTTGCAAGTTGGAGGACAAGTTCTATGGCCTTGACCTCAACCACATCACCCATAGATACAACGAGGACGCAGATGAGCTGGCAAACATCGCATCGACTCGAGGTACTGTCCTGCTTGACATTTTCTTAAAGGACCTGTATGAGCCTTCAGTTGATCTAGGCGCAGAGGAAGGGGCTGCAATGTAGGTGGTCAACCCCCTCCTCCTACCGAGGCCTCCTCGACCGGGGCCGAGGTCATGGAGATCGAGGGGTCGCCTCCTCGGCAAGCCCCAGAGCTGGACTGGCACACTCCCTTCCTCAAATACCTTACTCGAAGGGAGCTCCCAGAGGATCAAACCAAGGCTCGATGCATTGCTCGATGGGCCAAGACCTACGTTCTCTACGGCGATGACAAGAAGCTCTATCGGCGAAGCCCCACCGGGTCCTTCAGCGCTGCATCACCGTCGAGGAGGGAAGGAAGCTGCTGAAAGACCTACACTCGGGGCTTGCGGTCATCACGCTGCCCCAAGAACCCTTGTCAGAAACACCTTTAGACAAGGCTTTACTAGCCGACCACAGTCTCTGATGCCATTAGTCTAGTCCGCTCTTGCGAAGGGTGCCAATTCTACACCAAGCAAATGCACCTCCCCGCTCACGCTTTACAGATGATCCCCATCACGTGGCTCTTCACTGTGTGGGGCCTCGACCTCGTCGGGCCCCTAAAGAAGACAACTGGGAGCTACACCCACTTGCTCGTAGCTGTCAACAAGTTCACCAAGTGGATCGATGCTCGACCCATCACCAACATTCGCTCTGAGCAGGCAGTTCTACTCTTCACCAACATCATCCATCGCTTCGGGATCCCCAACGTCATCATCACCGACAACGGCACACAGTTCACCGGCAAGAAGTACCTAGACTTCTGTGACCATCATCACATCCGTGTGAATTGGTCCGCGGTCGCCCACCCTCGAACTAACGGCTAGGTCGAGCGTGCCAACGACATGATTCTCTAGGGGCTCAAGCCAAGGATCTACAATTGCCTCAAGAAGTATGGGAAGAAGTGGGCCGCCGAGCAAACGTGGCTCTCCTCAACTCCATGACGTACCAGCAAAAGCTCCGGCGCTACCACGACAAGCACGTGCGCAAGAGAGACATCCAGGTCGGTGACCTCGTCCTCTGTCGATGGCAGAGCAACAAGGGCTGCCACAAGCTAACCCCACCATGGGAAGGCCCCTTCATCGTGGCTGAGGTGTTGAAGCCTGGAATCTACAAGTGATCGTGGCGCTGCGCTGTCCCGAGATTTGACCAACTCCTCATCGAGAGCTGAAATATAAGATAGGGGTCAGCAATGACAAGAGCAACAGAGGCAAAAATCCTAAAGCTGAAGAAGAAGACTCACCAGCAGCATGGGTCACGAGGGTCGTATACCCTTCCTGCAGCTCGGCGTACTCCTTCTGGGCCGCCTTCAGGTCGCGGACTGCCTTCAGGTCGCGGACCGCCTCCGGCCTCTCTACCCCAAGTCCTTGATCGCCTTGCTTGCTGATATGATGTCCTCCCTCTTCTCCTGGAGGGTTTTCTTCAGCATGGCAGCCTCGGCGGACAAGGCCTTGAGGTCCTTCCGCGCCTCCTCCTGGGCTTCGGCGGTGTCGGCCCTGGCCTTGGCTTTCGCCTCCTTAGCCCGGGTCGCGTCCCCTTGGGCCACCAAGGCATCCTCCCTGGCCTTCTTCGCTTCCCCCCGGGCCTTGGCGGCATCCTCCTTGGCTTCGGTCGCCTCCCCTCGAGCCGACGAGGCATCCTCCCTGGCCTTCACCACCTCTTCCCAAGCCTTGGCCGTATCCTCTCTCGCCCTCTCTGCCTCGGCCCCGGCGGCCTCAACCGCCGCTTGCAGCTCGGGAACCTGCTCCCATCTACCCCTCGCCAGGTGGATGAAGTGGGATTTGGCCTGGGAGCGCCTCTCCAGGTCCTGGGAACAAAGAAACAAAAAAAAGAGGGGATATCAGATAAACAAGTAAATCGACCCCCACACCGCGATGAGAGATCACATACCCAGAAGCATCTTGTCAAGTCCTCGGAGGCGACTTCGACCGCCAACCACAGGGCATGCTGCAACCAGGCCCAGAACTCCTCAGCGTGCTCCCATCTCTCGACCTTCGCTAGGTCGTTTATCTCAAGCATGGGAGCGTGGGGATCTATCAGGTTGCGAGTCGAAGAGCTTCCCGCCCCTAGTGAGGGAGGTCCCCCTCGATCCGCTCCTGTACCGCCACCATGATGTCATCCCCCATCTCAACAGAACCGCCATGACGGAGGACTCGGTCAGCCAGCGTGGGGAATGGCAACACCGTTTCTCTCTCAGCCCTCGACGACCTAGCCTCCCCAGCCTTCTGCTTTTGCTTGGCGATGTGGCTGGGAGCAGGGCCGTGCGTAGATCCCTGATCGACTGACGACGCCTCCGTCGATGTCGGGTGAGGTGTCAGTGCTGTCGCAACCATCTCGCCCATCGACGCCCACACCGGGCCGTTTGCGTGGTCGGCCGTCCAACCTCCTCCCATGCCAGGAAGTCCTCAGCTGCCAACTCTTTTGGCTGGCTCGAAGCCAGCAGCTCCGGCCGCCCGCCATCCTACCCCGCCGCTGATAGGGCCACCTCCACCGGCTGCGGCTGCTGTGGCTGGCTCGCTTCGAGCCACTCTTCCTGCTGCTGTGGCCACGCAGGCTGGTTGGAAGCCAGCTGCTCCTCTTCCTACCGCTTCTGTAGCTGCTCCAGCTTCTGCCGCTCCTCCAGCTCGTGCAGCCCTTATGGCCATGCTTGCCCCAGCTACTGCTACTGAGGGGTCTCAGCCGTCTCCTCTATGTCCCGGGTAGAGGTATTTGCCTCCTCGCCATCGACGATGATCGGAGCCTCCTCCGTCTACCCCGGCTCCTGACCGCAGGCTGCGTCCCTGAGTCCGGCGGCGCCGGGAGAAACGTTGGTCTCCTCCCGGCTCCGGGTCGCGTTACCCCTCCCGCCGCGACCCCCGGGGTGGTTGAGCCTACGACGGAGGCAGTGCCCAGCAGCCTGCCTCGAGTCATAGTGGCGCGGGCCTCCACAACCCAGGTAGCCACCACCGCCACATGGGGCATCGAAGCAGCGCCTGGCATCAACGCTGCCATCTTTGCCGCGGCATCGGTCTTGAGCCGCTTCACGGGGAAGGGAGCCGCCGTCTCTAGCGCACGCTTGACCCTGAATCACGCACAAGCAGGAGATGCTGAGAACACCTGAAGTGTCAAAAAATAGAAAAGGGAGAGGAGAACCCAAGTCACCAAAGACTTACCCCACGGGAATGAGGGGCGCCCTTTTTCCTACCTTCGATCCGCTCGGGGCTTTGGAGCCCCTTCGACGGACCCTTGTCTGAACCCGAGCCGCTCGAAGCCACCACGGACGATGTCCTTGGTGTTTCTCGCTTCTCTGAGGCCGACCGGCTCTGGGTCTGCGCCCCGGGTGCTGAGGGCCTGCTCCGAGGTGGCGGCGTGCTGGAGCCCCCACCCCCGTGAAGGAGCCGGAGGCGTCCCGCCGCGCGTGCGATGAGACGACGACCTCCCCCGAGTGGACGGGTCGCTTGAGCCCTGCCACCGAGGCTGCTTCGAGGGCCTCATCGCCCGGCCCTCGATAGGCACCGAGGTCACCTTCGAGGCCAGAGAGGATGACCTCGCCCTGATAGTTCCCTGCTTAGAAGAGGTGTCAGCCAGGGCCATTCGGGTCACCAAGGCGTCAAGACGGGCCTGTACCCCTTCATCATCGCTGTCCTCCTCCTCCTCCTCTTCCTCTTCCAAGGGGGACTCCTCCTCAGAGAGCCCCTCACGCCTCTACTTCACTCGGCGCTGATCATGCATCTAGCGCTCGAGGCTCCGCTCCTTCCTCTTCTTCTTCTTCTCCTCATCCTTGGTCTTGTTCTGCTGTTCGGGATTATCTTTCTTGACTGGGGGTGTCGACACCCTGAAGTCTATGGCCAGCTGCGTACAAACCCACGACAAAAGGCATGAGGATGAGTTGGAGAACAAAGAGAGAAAGAAATCCGAGAACAATATAACGATGTACCTACCAGCTGGATGTGGCCGTCGTCAGGCAGCATCGGGATGCTGTTGACTTCATACGGCGTGAAGGAGCCGGCCATCGCACCCCTCACTCTCCTCGCAACCTCCTCGGGGGGAGCACCTTGGCCGACATCCGGCACCCCTCAACCGGCGCCTCGAGGACCATCTGGTCCATGCGCAGCAGGCGCTACATCAGCAGGAGAACCCTCCGGCTATGGAACGCCGAGACGATGATCCCGGTGCTCAGCCCTCGCTCACGTAGAGTCTTTAACGCGTCGAGGAGGGGGTTCAGCTGCGCCTGATGCTCCTTCGCCATGCCATGAGGCCAGTGCTCCGGGCGCACCATGATGGTACATCTAGTGTAGGGCGGCAACCAGCCCTCGTCATTTCGGATGTAGAACCATCGGGCGTGCCACCCGCCGTGGCTGGACATCAGCCCTGTCGGGATGAATAGCTCCGGCCACTTCAAGGAGAGGTTGCAGCAGCTGGCACGAGCCATGCTCCTCCTCCCCTGTGAGACCGGCTTGGTAAAGAGCTCCCCTTGAAGAGATGGAGCCACAACTCCCAATGCGGCTCCATCCTAAGGTACCCCTCGCAGACGGCGGTGTAAATCGCCGCGTTAGAGATGGCGTTCGGGAGAAGTGCTGCAGCTCGACTTCATAGTAGTGGGTGAGCGCCCGTAAGAACCGGCTCGGCGGAGATCCAAGCCCCATCCGATGGTTCTTGATGAAGCTCACCACGTACCCTTCCGGTGGGTTTGGCTCCCGGTCCTCCTTTGGCGGCACCATCCACTCCGGCCGGTCGGCCTAGACGACGGGGCAAAGAAGCCCATCCTCCACCAACCCTTCGAGCTCCTCCTCCGTCACAGTCGATGGGAGCCAATCCTCTAGGGGAAGAAGCTCCGACGCCATGGCGACCGCACGGATTTGCTCGGCGAACGGACGGGAGGGAAGGTTTCCAATGTTTTTTCTCTTTTCTTTTTCTTTCTCTCTCTCGCTAACAAGCAAGGCAGCTAAGCTCTCCGGTGGCGGCGGCAATGAGAGAAGGAAGGTAGGATGAGGAATGAATGAAGCCCTACCCCCAAACTTATGGGCAAGCGAAGACCAACGGGCGGATCTGACCGGGAGGCAAGTAAATTTTTCGCATTTATTGCACCTACCTAACCAATCCCTCGATCCCCGAGAATAGAAACATGCATCGACTGCGCAGACTCTAGCCGTTGCATGGGTCCATCATGATTGCGGTGCTCTCACTTCCGCCTAAAAAGACGCGCCCGATGAACGAAAAGAGTTATCCATGGACGAAGCCTTCAACGGTAAGGAACGCGGGCCCCGGCCCCACATAAAAATCTCGAGGGAGCGAAGGCTGGCCCTCGAACAAGGTTCGACAGCCGCCCTCGAGTGCTAGAGTCAGGGATGATCTAGGGGGAGCCGACACGAGTCCCTTGCTCGAGAACAAACTCTCGAGGCTCCCTCGGACATATTCAAGGCAAAACTAAGGTCCACTTCGGAATTCCCTCGAAGGGAGGCATCGAGCCACTGAACCCGATCAAAAGGGGTCGGCATCCATGGGACCCATTGATTTGCTTCGATAAGAGCGCCTCCGGGCCACAAGTCGACCCCTATCAAATGGGGCACGAGCTCTTGCTTGAATTTCTCGATAACAGCTCACCCAAGACGTCGGAGCTCACATAAACGAGGGTAGCACGACACTTCTCATCCCTCCTCCTGACAAAAGGGAGCGTGAGGGTCGAAACAAAAAAGATAGGCTCATTCCTGATTGACCTCGATGAAAGAGGCTCGGGGGCTTGCACGCGACCGGACGGCCTCGAAGAAAGAGGAACCAACCATCTGGGGGCTCGACCACTCGAGCACGCTTCGGCAAGAAAAGCACAAAAGCCCTCGGGCAAGAATTCTACTCCCCTGAGGCCTCGAGGGCTACACCCGAAGGGTGCACTCATGCGCCCCTTTGGAAAATGACCGACACTACGAATCCAGAGCCTCTGCGTGAGTGCCAGCACTCACACAGAGACCGGGACTACTGTTGGGTACTAGGACAAGGGGGTACCCTAAACCCTAATATCTAGGAGGATTAATCACCCAACAGCAAAACCCCAAAATCATTAAAGAATCCCACAATCAGAGGTATGGGTCTGCCAGCATACACCGACCTACGCCGGGTCGGCCCATGAGCGACACCGTCCGAGACAAGGATGACTCCAGTTCGGTGGGGGACCTCGAGTGATGGAAGTCTGCCCGAACGAATGACCCCTCACTTGAGTGACAGAAGTCTGCCCAGGTGGACGCCCCCCCGGTCGAGTGATGGAACTCCGCCCGAGCGGACGACCTCCCGTCAATTACTACTACTCCCCTCGATCTACCTACTTCCTGTATGGGAGTCAGCGCATTTAATGCTCCCACCAACACCTGCCAAACTGCATGGCTACAGTAGTGTTACACTGATTGGGTACAGCGATCGAATCCTACTTTTACCGCCCATCCCTAGATGTGCGGTGATTTGCCTGGTACTACTGTACCTTATCGAGCACTATTCCACCTTCGACGCCCCCTTGATGCACTACGTGACAGCCGTCAGCCTCGGATGCCCTGGGGCTTGGTCTTATCCACCTGACCTCGACCCCCAAGGCTACCCCTCGACTAGGCCTCAAACGTCATCGGCTACCCCAATAGTCAAACTCTGACACCTCCGGTCAGCACCCCTAACAACTCTGGACGCGATGCCTACAGGGATCTGCACGACTGCACATGGGCACAAGTCCTTCACTGACCTCCTGCGGTGTTATCTTGACGCGCCTGGAGGACAGCCAGCAACCCTGAGCACATCACTACAGGGTAGCCCTTGCCAGAAGCACACCTCTACAGTGGCTACGACATGATCGGCATCGCCCCCTCGACGTCATCACCTGCTACAGCTTAGGACTCCTGTACACCCGTGCCTCTCCTTGGTCTATAAAAGGAGACACCGGGTGCATCGTAGAGAGAGAGGTTCTTTTCAGAGCCCAAAACACTCAAGTCTTAGCTCAATCTCACTCTCTACACCTCCGTTCTCACTCGCTCGCTTGTATTCACCCCTGTACAAGCACTTCGGTGCATGATAATACAAGTCTTCTCCCCCTGCTGGATGTAGGGCCTTCTCTTTCCTGAACCAAGATAAAAATCGTGTGTTCATCTTGCATCACCATCTGAATTAGGGAGCACGCAGTACACATTTACTCATTGGCTTATGGCACCCCCGGATCCCGACACCGACAATCGTGACCACCATCTTCCATGAAAATGGTTCACTATACAGGGATGTTTACCAAAGCTGACATGATGGATGCCATCAACAACTCACCGGAACGGGAAGACAGCAAAGTCTACAACTACATGATCTCGAGCTACTTTGGATCCTTTCACTACTCATGCTCTCGGCCACATCATTATTCAACTCATGGAAATTCCTTGGGGCAATAGGAGACCTGTAACAAAACTGCCCAATTAATATAAACCCAAGTTACTAAGTAAACCGCCGAGGCAATTTAGTTATCACATTGTGCTCATATTAACAAGATAGTCCATGAAATCTTGAAGGATTCCAAACTTTTCCAACGTCACACCAGGAATCGCACAGTTCAGTAGTTACCATTCATCTGTTCTTACCTTTCGCGCATAGCACAAATACATCACCTGTTTTACATAAATCCTTTTTGAATCAGAGTGGCAAATAGATAGCAGAAGTAGATATATTTTGAACGTATACTCACACCTATGATTTGAAATACATTGCCAGTTCAGGGTCGACATCCAACAACAGCAATTAGATGAGATATAAGAGATGACCTTGCCCATGGTCTAATCCTCTCGTAGTGGGATACAAGCCACCTTGTCCCCACAGTAAAAGTCTTATAATCTACAACAAGTGGGAATAAAACCTTGTGTATGAGAATGTACTCAGCTAGACTTACCCGTCATAAACCAAAAATAAAGTGACTCAAAGGAGTATGCAAAGCTGTATAGGTAGGCTGCCTAACTTATTTCTTTGCATAAAAGCTTGCACTTGTTAAGAACAATTATTATAAACTTCTAGCTTTGTATTTTAAAGTCATTAACCTGATTATACTAGATTAGCACCTGATCTAAACAGTCATGGTGTAATTATCGAGCAAGAATAGTAACCACTTTTTAGTTGAGCATCTTTCAGCATCAACATCATAACCATCTCATCTCTTTATTCAAGTTGTTACTACGATGCCGGTGCTCAGTCAAGTATTCACTTCCAGGAATGATGGCGATTATAATCAATTTGCAAACCAGCTGGTGAGGTATTCCCCACACAAACCACACTTCCCCCATCGGGGTCAATTAGGTCACCTAGGTTTGTTCGGGTAGAGTCGCGGGATTAACATGAACCATCGTACCCAGGAGCCGTCCAGCTGCATACTAGTCGGACGCTGCCGACCTCAGGCTTACTCTCCGCGCCCCTGTCATCACACCACCATCTCCAGTATGAGCATTCAGGTCAAAACCCGGCCCAAACAGAACTCGAGGCTTCACGGTCGGATGTTCACATCCTTCCAGCTATCTGTGGGGCATGCATTCAACATGACATGAGGGCTGAGACATCAGACAGGGTCCTAGTTTGACACAGACAGGATAAAACAACAAAGAACCTCCAGTTCTGTCCAAGCACCAATCCCGCCCGGTCTCGATTTATTACTCCACATGGTTATTACAAGATAACAACATAGCTCACCATTATGAGTCATCACCTATAACTCACGAATGACAGGAAATCACTCAACTTCTACTGATCTAGTTAGGCAGGGCTAAGCATATATCATGCCAATACCACACGGTGTTTGGGTAACTTAGGTGGACAAGGGTAATCATAATGCATCAATGGTATCGATCAACGCCTATAAACTTAATGCATCATAAACAATAAAGGACACAAATTAAGTTATTTGTAAAACCATAGGGAGGAATGCTCCGAGGCTTGCCTTCCTCTGACGAGTGAGGTTGAAGCTTCAAGCACTTGATCACTCCATATCTAGCTCCTGGTTCTCAATCACCTCCTAGGTCGAAGCTTCCTTTCGGAACTCCTCTTCTGGATTCCCGTTTCACGTCATGCTAGGTTCTCCTAGCGATCCTGTATGATGCGGATGCATGTATAAATACGAAGAATGCATATGGTATGATAATGGAGTATGATGATGATGAATTCTTGCATATTCTTCCTATAAGGTAGTCAACATCATCCAAGAATATGTACAATAAGCACATGTCATCTATGGCATTCTCTACTACAAACAATGCAAGTCTATCGATGAAACCTTCTTTCTACTTATCACCAGCAAACAAGCCAGTAAAACAACTAACTATCTTACTATTACTAGCAAACAAGCCAGTAAAGCCAAAGACCTATACTAAGCATAACCATCTTGACACATTCATCAGGTGCTAATCACTACCACAACTCTACTCAAGACACACACAAAACATTACTAGTAAATCTACACCAAGCAATATATCCTAAACATCAACTAAAGCTGCATAGTAGCTCTAACAGAGTAAACACCCTATGCAGGCCTAAGCAAACATTATTGATGGCATGACATGGCTAAGCAAGGTTGAATTAAAACAACTTTATTCACATAAAACTTACAAAAATTACAGGAGATATTACACATCAATTCTAGGCTGCCATCCAAATTTCACCTCATTTCGATAAGCCTATCATCCTACACAAGAATCACAAGGCAACAAATAACAGGGGACCTAAAAATACTTTGTACTATGAAGTATACCAAACCTCATGTTTCACCACATCAAGAGCTATCTTATGGCATATAAGTAGACTATAAAAATTATCAACCCCAAAGTAGACCTATACACCTCATTTATGAATTATTCCAGGAATAACCCTAATATACCACTTGAACTACAACTTTATAATTTCACAAAGCATATGCATAGGATACATTTTTTGCAGCTAGATAATGCCAACACAAGACTAACCCAACAAGAATCACATTTTTCTGAGCAACCTAGATTTAGTTATGCATTTTCTAAGATATCAAGCATTTAATATAAATAAATCAACTTAAATAAAACTATACAGAAAAGTATCCCAAACATATCATCTCATATTTTTCATGCATAGATTCTCTCATAAGAAAAATACTGCAACTTGAACCACTCAAATCGGAGCTCTATTCACTGAGATATGAATTTTTGAAGTTTAAAACTATTTTTTGGAAATCATTTTTGAGATTAAATAAAAATCCATATAGGACAAACACTTTACTTCGAGGCCCCTGCAATTTTCACAAATTATGGAAGCCCAGATCTGCAAGTCCACTGAGTCTAGGCACTTTTGCAGAATGATCCGAAAAGAGTAATACAATTGCGTTCACGCCCTCGTCTTCTACCACTGTCGCATGAAGCAGAGGAGGCAACGACGCTCGCCAGCCTCGGCCGATGAGGGCCCGCCGGTGATGGAGCATAGGTGGCGGAGCTGCGGGAGGCGCTGCGCACCCGCTGGTGCCCCAGCGTGGGCGGAGGCGGCTCGAGGCGGCGCAGCCAAGGGAGACCGCGGCTCGCCGGCGGAGTTGTACGGCGGTGGTGGCGCAGCCGTCTCCTCCGACCTGGATGAGGCACGTTGAGCGGAGACTAGGGCAAGGCGGAGGTGTTGGTGGTGTTTTGTAGGCACGAGGATGGCAGGAAGGCGAGGACAGCAGTGGCCATGGAGCTCGACGATGGCAATGGCGGCTCCGCAGCTCGGCTGTTTTCGCGAGAAGGGAGGGAGCAGGCAAGGGAGTGGATACGGAGGGAGTGGGGGAGGAGGGGTGCTGTCCTATTTGAGGCATGAGCCGCGGGCAGGCACGGCATCGATGTCCAGGCCATCGAGTGCGCGTGCGTGGGCGGCAGCGGTGCAGCGGGCAATCATGGCGGCTTGGCGAGGCGTGCGTGCTCGAGTGCCCCGACGCGTCGGGTAGCGCTTGGCTTGGCTTGGCGGCCAGCGGCAGGCGAGGCGGGCAGGGGCAACAGCGGTGCAGCGGTGCCATCACTACGGTCGGCTCAGCGATGGCAAACAGGGGAAAGGGAAAGGTGAGAGGAAGTGAGAGGTGGGGCCCGCTGTTTTTTTAATTAAATTATAATGAACTAATTTTTGTGACACGCTGTAGATTGCAAACGAAGCCGAATCAAGAAAACTTTAAATATGAAAGTTGCTCCATTCAACGAATAGAACATTTCATATATAGAAAATTTTGGCTAATTCGGCATAGATTTGAAAATATGAATTTGGGTCAAATTTAAATTATAAAAAATATTACTTTCCAATATTCTGCCCACTGTTTTTGACCTTTTTGATGGACTAAACAGCATTTTCATAATTTGATGAAAATATAAAGTTTGTTCTAAATAGTTTTCTCTATAAACCATATTAAGGGTCCAACTTGAGGTAAGCACTATAGCTACCTTTTCTAGTTATGGCCGAGCAAACACAATTAGGGTAATTAAATCCTAATTTTGCAATACTTGATTTTAAAACCACACGACCAAGCAAACATTGACCCTAATACCTTCTGAACATGTTTAGGTCCTAACCACAATCATTTGCACGCACTCATCATAACCCTGCATCTAGGTCAAACAATTTGAACTACATGCAAACAAACATCAAGCAAAGCATGTCACGAATGTGATTTGATGCAGATGATATAATTATGCCCATGATATGCAGTGCAAAGACATAGTTAACACCTGGGGTGTTACATGACCAACCTCCAATGCTTCATCTTGGCATCTATTTTAGCACGTGCACACGCTGAGTGGAAAAGGGGAGCACTGTAACAAGTCTAACTCCAGCCCCACTCTCAAGGCAGAATAAATGGACCAACTGATTCCCAAAAGGAGAAACAACCACAACTAGGTACAAGCCTACACAAAAACCCTAAGAAGAACAAGAGGAGGGGGCACGCGTGCATCGCTTCCATTGTCCCAGTCCCACTATCGTCGCGTCTGCAAGACCGCCACGTCACCGAGATGAATTAGGAAAATAAGATTAAATAAAATAGGAATTGAGGATCCGCATGATCTCTTGATTGCTTAGGAGTCAAGTCTAATTATGAATATAAATATTTAGAAATTGTAATCAGTCAGGGGCAATAATGAAAGGGTTGTCCCATATCTTCCCTCTCCCTCCTCTCCTCCTGTGCCATTGCCTCCTCCCTGCCTTGCGCATGCCGCTTCGCAGCGCTGCCGGCTCAGGGCTGACATGTGCCCCCCTGTGCACAACTTATTATATAGCATCTAAAGCCCTAACAAACTAGTAGATTGAATAGCATTAACAATGATATGAGAGGGAGACGACATTATTGCTAGTGCTGGGGATGTTGTTATTGTTGGTGATGGTACAAACTTGTTTAGTACTTTTTTATCATAAAATAAGTGCCATTACGGTATTCGTGAGTGTTAGATTCAATGATCTAAAAGCGATTAACTCCTCAGTCTAATAAAACAATTTCTCTTTAAAAGTTGTTTTCATTTTATCTCACATGCATGGTTCTCCTAGGTAAAGCTAGATGAAGCTACGATTTAAGGATCAGATTGACATTTTTTTAAGTTAGGATCACACACCTCCACAAGTTAATAGATCAGCCATGGACTTACTCATGATTTAATATTAGAGATTTAGAGGAAGTTTTTATTAATGCAAATTGAATTTTTGAACTCTTTACTTTCAATTATATATGTTTCATTTCCCAAACAATATTTTGAAGCATCAAACTAATTCAAATGAAAAAGCTATAAACAACAAAATTTTATAACTTTTCGATATACATCTTTTAGTTTTGTCATTTCTCCATCCGATGTCGTTTTGAAAATTTCAAATTTTAGTATCTATTTTTTATATTCAGCGCCTATTTGTAGGGGAGGCTCAATATAGAACTGCCTCTATGAATTGGATTTGTAGGGGGCGAATAAACTCATTTTTAGGAGTGGTTCGTAACAAAAAAAACAGCCCCTACAAATAGATTTCTACGGGCCGTTGGTCTAGTGGGATACGACATGCCCACTGTAGGGAATGCTCGTGAGCCACCCCTCAAATAAAAGTTGCCATTCTTACAAATTATTTTTGTAGTAGTGCATACTAACCTAGTTCTAAAAGTTTGGCGTCACGACTACGGTGTGTTACCTTGGCGACATAATCCGCTGATCCATAGGTTCAGAGACATAATTTAGACGCCATCACTAGTGGAGATTTAGCCTTCCATGACGAAATTCCTTATGATGATTTTGTTATGGTCACCGAAGGGTGGTTCCCGTGACGTTTTGGTCGCTTTGGTCACTGAACTATGTGATGATTTTTATTTTCGTGACGCATCTTAAAAAGGTCACGGGAACTGTTGGTATTTCTTACACCGCACAAGTTAAGTTGTCATCCTTAACACAATGTAAGAAATATGGTTGTATTTATTATCCAAGCACTTTACATAAAATAAAATAAAAAGGTTATCCGCAAGCGCACAGATAAATACTCTCATTGTAGCATTTCACCCAGGAAAGTTACATGTATTGTTATTTATAATTCACCACTAGGAAGGTAAAATGGAGGTATGGAGAATGAAGCTATAAGAGGTCTACTAGATCTTCTCAAAATAGGGAGCATACCATAATAATAAATAAGGATAATAATAATTCAACAAAGTCTAAAGGAGGTTCCACCGAGTATTTTCCTTCTTGGGCGTAATTCTAGAAAGAACTAGAAAATAAAGATACATAACTCCTAGGGTTGATTATAACTATAGGTCATTGAGCTATGTTAATTAGTGCAATTACATCTAGCTATCATGGTCAAAGCAACCTCATATCCATACTCAAGAGACATTGCCAAGGTGGGTCAGGAACAGAGCAAAACATCACCCGCAACTTAAAGCCTTACGTAGTCCTATATTCGAGGAGTGGACTACAGAGGACTCAATGAAGCTATAGTAGTCACCTTCGCGATCTATCACATAGCCCAAAACATAGGGGGCACTCACAGATAGACTTAATCTAGGTACCATACCTACATTATTTCTACCACCCACCCCTTGTACTTTAGGATGAGCGCTATACGAATAAGAGTATAAACACCGAACTACTCCAACTAAACTATACATATAACCAATATAGGCAATGAACATTATAATTATGAATCTATTATTATAACAAGTCATGATGAGGATTTAACTACAAATACGAACACGAACATGAACAAGAACACAACGAACTAGATGAATTAGACAATTAGATGATGAACTAGATGAATACGAAGAACAAGTAGATGAACTAGAAGATAAACACAATAAACTATAAACACAAATAGATTAATACTGTTGAATACAAGAGAGAGATACAAGGCATTATCGAGCCTCCTCATGACTAGATCCGAAGCCCAAGCGCTACTTGCCTCCTCTAATTCCTATTCTTTATGTTCTAGCTATGCCCTAGATGGTGAATGCTCTAGGTTATCCTTTCGAGGGACTACCCTGAACTGAATGAGATGATAATGATTATGATGATTGATTCTCCTCAGGAGGGTCTGCCCCTGCTTATATAGCCCAGTGGGATGAATCGTGGCCCTTGGATCAAACCGATATGGAACAAGGGTTGAGATGCGCTGTAGAGGTCGGTTGGAGGCTGCCACACAAAGATAGGCCCACTTGGCAGGGGAGCCTGGCCGGCCTACCTGACATGTGGGGCCGACAGACCCCACATGGCAGTCGCCGGGCTTCCGCTTTGATCTCGTGTCTTCTGGTGTCTTCTACATCCTTCTAGTGCCTCTTTCCGATCCGATTGCGTAATGAGTCGTGTCGTGGATGGATTCTTTCCTTTCCTAGCTTCTGGATAAATCCCTAAAAAATATTAATTCATAGAGCCATGGAATATGGTCGGTTTAGTCCCTAGTCTTGTGATAGGGCCTTCTAGATTTTTCCAAGTCATAACCATCGAGGACTTTCTCTCCGGTGCTCCAAATATGGCAAGTGATATGTCCGTTACGATCGTCTCCATGAGCTATTCACAATGGTGTGCTCAGATTCCTCACTTGAGATACTTTTATGATGAAATATTAAATATCCTACAAAATAAGTGAGAGAAACACAACTCGTGGAACTCATTAGAATAAATCCCTACTTCCTTACTTTATCTTTCAATTAAGGCCTTATCCTGGATCAGTTGACGGAAAAAAATTAGAGTTAATTAACGTCAACAAGTTCCCCCAAGCTTACCTTTTGCTAGTCCCTTAGCAAAAACTATGTATGATGTTGGATTAGGAGTTGCTACAATGCTTTCACACCTTAAAAATACTTATATGTTTAAACAATAAATCTCCCTTGGATTAGATTCAACTACTCTGTTCTTCAAACTTACTCATATTACCATTGACCATGGAGCTTGTAGCTTTCACTTGTGTCTTGAGTAATTGAAAAGCATAACAATAAAGTCAAGCACTGTTTCCCATACTCTTTGATCAACCTTTATCCTAGGGTTTTGTAAATTTTTTGAAATAAAACTCAGAGATCCTATGCATGATCCTTTCAGGTCTCTCATTTTGTGGTATTTGTGGATTCTCACCAAGGCAATAATGGTGGTTTGCCTTCTCTCCTTTAGCATTTGTGGTATTTTTGGATTTAGGCAGAGTAGCATCAAGCCTTCTCTCATCCTCACCCTAAACTAGTAAAAATATCTAGAGTTCATAGGTGGGACAGGAGACAGCTTACTTGTAATACATATGTTGCCCAGTTCAAGATGAGTACGTCCCTGCCGACTTCATCATATTGGACATGGGGTCTAACAATGAAGTCCCTGTCATCCTGGGAAGGCAATTCCTCAACACGGTTAATGCTATCATCTATGTGGGATCCGGCCAAATTCATTTCCAATTCCCAGGAAAGAAGGTAAAATGTCCATTCAACGGTTATAAAGCTAACATGCAGGTGAAGGACGAAGAACCGAAGGACAAACCTCGCTATTACCACACCGAAGGAACAATAAGAAAGGTGAATCGGCCAAAAAGGCCGAAGTAAAAAAAGAAGAACCCACTGAACCACGAGGAAAAGGTAAGAAAATACGGCGGGAGAAAGAGATGCAATTGCAGTCCCCATCTCTGGGACCAACCGAAGCACCCGAAGAATGAACAAGATGGAGAGGTGCTGCTCTATGGACCTAAAACATGGAGCCCTTGCTGGTAAGGTAAATCAGTATTTATCCCATATTTATTTTCTACCTTTTAATTATTACATTTTATTTTCATTGCATCTTAGTTTTAGTTTTGCATTTTTCCTTTCGACAAAAAAAATATTTAGTCATAGTAAATAAAGTCTTGAGAAATAATTACAATAACTTTTGAGCTGCTGGATCACCCAGGGTGGGGTCGGCCGACCCCACCAGTGGGCCCACTTGCCCTCCTTTCACTTTGGCTCGATGCACTGGTTTGAGATCAGCACTTGGATGCCCCAGGGGTACCCAAGTGGGGGTCGGCCAACCCCCACACTGTCCCCTATGGCAGTCTGCTGTCTCCCATTTGCCTCACACAAGAATCCTACGCATGCCACTCCAGCCAAAGCCTGAAAAGAAATAGTCCCTTGCTTTATCACTTTAAGCATAAGATGCTCTTTTTCATGTTGGATGCTTTGGGGACCATACCACCAGCTCAAAATCTGCAAAGTGGTCACCTAGGCATGATCTAGTATTCCAATGGTCCATGGGAATCTCTTTAGACATGTCTCCACTTTTGTCATTCATCTTTTCTCTTTCACAAAGCACTAGGCAAGGGAATATTTGAAAAGCACTTTACTTTTGGTCCAACCTAGCCTTTACTTTAGCAGACAATTGATGACACATTGTTTAAAGTGCTGGGAGGCATAGGATGGGGGTCGGTCAACCCCTACTTTGGGCATTCTCCGAAAAAGCTTTCATGCTTGTCGCAAGATTCCCTGCCAGGATTCAAAATAAAGTAAAAGTTCTTTGAGGGGTGGAAGAGAGCTACCACTCGATGGTACTCTATGATCCTCCATCAAGAGTGCTAGAGCCCAAGAGCGGCCTCAGGCTGAGCCAAGAAGAGCTGCAAAAGTTCAACATCCTTCAAGGAAGCAACTTCAACCACATGGGCCTCATCGACCCGTTCCTCTTGGACCGCACTGGTATGAGTGCATAGTTTAATAATGTCTTTAGTACAATTGGTTGGGGAGGATTTGGGCAAGCTCATGAACTTGGTATAAACCCGAGAATTTCTGTGCACCTTACAATTAACAAATGATGGGGTAGCCTTTCGCATGTGTGGGGAAGAGTTTAATTTATCTTGGAGCCTTTTAAACACCTCTTTGGGATGTGATCATGATTGTGAACTTGACTTAGACATTGCCATTGATGGGTTTAACAAAGTTGAGTTTTAGAAAGCAATTTCTGGCTCCAATGATTGCTCTCGTCTTACATCCTCTAAAATCCATAATCCAACTCTGCGCTTTCTTCATTACTGGACGAATGTTACTCTTTTTCTTGGCACTAGTGGTAATACTTTAAGTGATGATGAACTTAAACTGCTTTATGCCATGGTACACAAGATTAAGGTCTCTCCTATTAAACTGCTAGTGAACTTTTGGCTTAGCTACTTTGAAAATGGAAACTCTATCTACTGCACATCGTTCATTACTCACATAACCGACACTTGGGATGCAACAGAGTCACATGCCTTTCAATACATTACCTCTACTAGGGATGTTATAGATGAGAATGTCTTTATTAATTCTGATATGCTCAAGAGAGGTCCAAGAGGTGGACTTAGAATGATATATCCGGGCCATATAGTCGAAGTTCCTCTCGCTTGTGAGAAACGTTGACTGTATAGGCTTTGAATACCAACCATCAAATTGGATCGAGAGGCAAGAGGCCAACATGTTGCAGAGATGGACATGATGACAAAAGGGATGTCATGAGCTGCTCAGATGAACCAGATAGGCTGCTCAGACCTTGCAGAAGAAGAAGTTGAAGAAGGTGAAGAGGTAAGCTTTATGGACATCTCAGGTTTCCATGGGGAGGCCTCCACGTCCACAGCGCACTCCTCACCCCTGGGATAGGGAGAGGCGCCACCAAGGGACAAACATGGAAGACCTCATCAACAACATGGGCACAATGCGCATTGAACAAGAAGTGACACTACAATTGGCGCAACAAAATGCCCAATATCTGCAAGCTATGCAAGAGGAGGAAGCACAACGTTGGGCTGGATGGTTCCAATATTATTAGCCACCACAGTGAGCAAGAGCCAAGCTTGGGGAGATCCTCTCCCCCACTAAGGTAAGTATTCTATCTTAGCATTTGTATTTTAGTTATTTATCTTATTGCATATAAAAAATGGAAAAGTTCAAAAATACCAAAAATATTTATTTGTTTATTTTTAGTAGTACCTATGCTTCATGTATGCTCTTTCTCCTTATGGATATGATGAGTAGTTGCTTTGTCAATGTTTCTCTAGTACCTAGTTTACAACTTAGTGCTTCTTTAAGTATGGATTACTTAGCTCTCTTCAACCATCATGAACCTGAAAACTTTGTGGGTTGCGATTGCTAGAACTAAGTCTAACTTGTTGGGAGATATGAGATAGTGAGACAAGAGCTGCTATAATATTGTTCTAGGCATCATTGATTACCGGAGAATTTATTTTTAAAAATGATCAAAACCTTAATTGTTCCTCAATGGTGATGAAATTCCTACCACAGCCACATCTGTTCTACATGTTTACAAACCATTCCACATAGGCTATTTGCTTTGTGTTGAGTGTTGTCAAAACTTGTTGATCCCCGTTAAGAGACTCTTCATGCCTCTAAGATCAAGATCACACGCACGCCACCTATATACACGCTGCTTCTACACTGGAAGTACACCCAAACATGCATTCCATTTCCACCAAAATAGGTTGCTCTATGCTTTAAGTATTAGAATATCTCTCTAAATATTGCTTGATAGATGAGACACAAGAAAAGGGCTAGGCAAAATAAGTATTGATATAGATGGACATATGAAAGTCCATGAAAAAAATGCTAGCCCTGTCTCAATAGAAAAGTGGAAGAGAGATCTATATCAAACAAAGCAGCAACCTAGTCCACCACATTACCACACACTTGCACATCTTGATCTAGGGGTATGACACTTCTCTTCAAGGATCCGAGCTTTGATTTTGCAACATATGCAAGTAAGTATGCTATCCCTACCTTGAGCTCCACATAAGCCTTTTTAGAAGTAGGATGAAATAAGGAAAGGAAATCTTACCTTGTGCCTTGGTGAGGAATCATACACCATATGAGGAACATTAAGTTTTCTTTTGAAAAACATTGCAAAATCTCCGGTATGATGAAGGACCAAAAACGGCGACCAGAGGGGGTGAATGGGAGCCGAAAACTTTTTCTTCAATAATCTCGACCAGGTAAAAACACTGCCGAGCACCACCAACCCTATGCAAAATAAGATGACAGAAACAGGGAACAAAAAGTAGCTAGTCGGGAGCTGGATAGGAACTGAGAGAAACCTGGTCGGTAACTGGTTCAGACCACACTAATCATGGTTGTCGGCAACAAGATAGAAGCTAGTCAAAAAACTACACCGGACCACGTCGAACAAAGTGATCAGAAGCAAAACTGAAATAGGTCAGGAAAGCTAGTCCGGACCACATCAATCTCAGTGGTCGAGAACAAAAACAGGAACTGGTCTGAAAACCTGGTCGGGACCACGTGGTCGGCAACACAGCAAAAGCTTGTCGGAGAACATGGTCGGTACCACGTTGACCACGGTGGTCGGTAACAAGACAAAGACCGGTCTAGAAAAACTGGTTGGGACCACTCAGATCACTATGGTCAGAAACAAAGACAAGGACTGGTCAGGAACTAGTCGAAACCACATCGACCACTGTGGTCGGCAGCAGAACAAAAGTTGATCGAAGGCTGGTCGGAGCACCCGACCTGAATTGGGAGGCGCTTCAGCACTGCAGTGCTACTGCTGTTCTCCATCCCAGTCTCCACCAAAGCAGCCAACCGACCATCGACAAAAGAATTGGGCAACTGGGGTCAAAGACAAGTGCTACTCAAAAGAGCTCTCTCGGTGCCTGAGCACATGATGCTGATAGCACTATTGTTGAGTCTCACACAGTCAAAAAGTGGAGAATCGAAGGGACTTAGGGAAGAGGACCTGCTCGGGACAACAGTAACGCGAGAGGGAGAAATCAATAGAAGCTGTATCTGACCAGCACAGATCGTTACAAGATTTTGCATAGGCAATCACAAGGGAGATTGATAACTATCCCAAGAAATCAAAGCCCAATTTGAATCCAGTCGCGAGAAAAGCGGATCTGGGACCGAGCATGCAGTTTCTCCCCAAAATACAAATCTTACGATTTCTTAATGGACGAGTGGAATTGGTTCAATTCCCTTGAGGATCTAGTTCATCACTCGATAAAGCATCAATCAACGTAAAAAGATTGAGAGAAAACGCTTCAAAATTGATGAATCGAAGTTCGTCCAGCAAAACCGCACGAAGTCAACAGCACACAGAAAAACCGACCAAGTTCACAGATCAAAGAGTAAAAGCCCAGAGGGCACGAGGAGGATTCGGGCCTCCATTCCCACACAAAATATCTCACAAATACATGGGTAAAATTCTTGTTCTTGGACCTCTACAAGAACATGAACAGAAAAGGAAAAACTAAAAGAACAGAAAAGGAAAAACTAAAAAAACAGCCGAGAGCAGCGGCGGCGGTGGAATGGAGAGGTGGGAAAGAGGTAGGTCTGGTGGGGGGCTGTCCACTCCTATTTATATGCCTACTACACAATTTCACACTGCCCCTAGATATTATTAGAGTGAAGCACCTAGCCAAGGGCATTATGGTCCTACTCAGGATTTCCTGATCCGACGGCCACCGCGCCTTCTCACCGGTAGCCTTGCCTCGACGCAATCTCCCTGATGCCGCCACGTGCCATCTGTCTGCATCGGGACCACCCGGGTTTTGAGGCGCAAACCCGCGAAACCCGCCTCCGATGGTTTTGAGGGCAAACCACTAACCCGTCCACGAGTAGCGTAGCCCATACGCATCCCCCGCCAATGGTTTTAAGGACAAACCACCAAACCTCCTCGCGAGTAGCGTAGCCCGTACGCATCTCCCGCCATGTACACTTGCGCTTGTCGATGTCCCAAGTGTCAGCCACTGCAGCTGGCCACCTGGCTATCTGGTCCCTCGGTCCAAGCCTCGTGTCCGTCCTACACCACACCCAGTCCGTCAGCATAGCACGCCCTACTTGACCTTCACCCGACCACTGCCACTACCTCTAGACTCCACACCTGCACATCACAAGCCAAGAGACACGTTTCAACACATAACCTTGTGCCAGGGGATCAGTAGAACCACCAAGACCGACCACCAACTAAAGTGTTGGACATGTTGACAATCGCTCATCACACCAACAAAGGATGCTACACCATGATATGGAAAATCATGTGTCCGCAATCTCCCCCTTGATGAGTGCATCGTCAACACCAACACAAAGCCAGAGAAAGACTCACTCAAATGACCAAAAGCCAAAGAAAAGCTCGAAATGGTCACTTGCCATGAGCAAAGTGAAAACTCACACAAATGTCCAAAAAGCCAAAGAAAAGCTCAAAACGGTCACTTGTCATGAGCAAAGCAAAGAGCAACAACAACGAGCCCAAAACACCTAAAAGTGGCTAGACCCTCTAGACAGAGGCAAACGGCTCGACACTTCTAGCAACAGCAAATGTGCAACTCCCCTTGACAAGTGCATCAACCTCACAAATGCACATGAATGCACACTCTGGATTTGTGAAAACATTCTCCCCCTTGTTGACAAAAGCACTTATCAAGTGGGCAAAATAAGAACTCCCCCTTAAAGCATGCTATGAAATGCAAACATACAAAGCTTCAGGAGTATAGAAAGTTGAATAAAATCATGCTCGAGTTGGTACAGCACATGTATTACAACTGGCACAAGACAAGGCCAATGCTCAAACTGATCAAATGAAATGGAATATGAATCATAAGCATTTTGATCAGTTTTAAGCATAACTCATAAAAGGGTGTCCACCAAAGAAGATAGAACATAGCAAATATAAGCAGGAGATCAAATAAGGATCTCTTTTCACCTTTCATTAATTCCTAGCTACTGCTTTCCCCTGGGAAACTATAAATTACGATACCTTGGAATACTCCTGGGTGAAGTGCTACAGCGGTATATTCTGTGTGCTTGCAAAATTATCCAATAGACTTAGAATTACCCCCACAGGCATTTTTGGTGTCATTGCCAATCTTTGGTAGTGACACTAAGATTCGCCAACAATGATCAAAGTGGTAGAAAATATTTGTGGGAGGTAGAAAGGGTTTCATTGCTCCTTTGTAAAAGATAGCTTGTCGAACCTTGAAGATTTCTAAAGATCTTGAACAATTGGAACTTTGATGGACAACTGAAGCTTTGATTCTTGCAAAACTTTCTTCCTTTCCTTTCTGTCTCTGTTTTTAACTAGAAACAAATAACCTTGAATAACTTGTGGAACTAATGATATGGATAACCTTGGGGCAAAAATGGAACATGGCTAGAAAACAAGGAAAAGCCTATGGGTATGATATTTTTGGATGTTCACTCCCATTGTAGGAGCAGAACAAATTTTTGAGGTGGATCTAAATAAGTTTATATGGTGGTGCGTACTTCCAGGGTAGAAGTAGCAAAGGGTACAAAGTGTGTGTTAATCTTGATTTTAACCATATGACAAGTTCCTAAGGGTCAAACATGGTTAGACCAAACTCAATGCATACAAGTAGCCAAATCAGTAAGGAAATCTTTCCTATTCTAATCAAGCATGTTTATATGGCTGTGGTAGGAATTCAAACTCTCATCATACAAAATCTCATCATGTGGTAATTTTAAGTTTTGGAAATAAATACACAGGACTCTAGTATCACATAGAACATGGAGAACAGTAGCTCAAACCATCTTATATCACACTCCCCAATCACCTAGATTTAGGTCAAGCATTCGCTACCCACAAATCTCAGGTTCAAAGCAAATATTCATATCAAAATAGTTTTATCCAAAACTCAGGAGAGTGCAAGGTTAAAAGTAAAGTATTTCAAATGAATTATGGCAGAGCAACTATTCATCATCTCCAAGCATACAAAGATTTCCTAAAACTCCATTATTTAAGGCAGGTTAGACTTGTACACTCCGTCTTAACAAAAAGTAACTAAAAAGCAAATATATATATATTCTAAGCAGGCAAAACTTTTTATTTGGTTTCATTGGTTATGCAAATTTCTTTTTTATATAGCAAACTTAAATAATTTACACATAAGATAGTAATACTTAGCTAGATACATGAGGGATGCTTCCCCAAGTAGGATGTTGACGTAGTCATTCTTCTTGATAACAGAGACATTCTTCATCTTGTCGGATTTCTCCAAGGTTGATGTAAATATCAATGCGTCATTCAAATCCTGTGGAGCTCAAATAGACAACAAAACTCGTGGAATTGATTAAGGGTTAGCAAAAGTAAACCTTCCTTGGTCGCCTAGAGCCTTCCAGAACTTTCTTCCAATAAATTTAGGATTTTATTATGCATGCAAAAGTAAATTTATTTTTATGCCACCATAGTAAATAAAGATTTACATGGGGCTTAAGGTTTTTGTGTTTTGTTGATTTTTTTAGATGCAGTAAGATAATGCAGCAATATTTTTATTTTCTTTTTCTAACGCAAAGGTGCTTGTGCTAAAGTAAATATGCTAAAATAAAGATTTATGCAGAAAAGTAAATATGCAAGTAACTACCATATTTACCTTTTGGCGAAGGTTCGAAGTTTTCGATTCGTCGAACCGGACCTTCCCAATTCAAGCACTTGAGGAGGTGTCTAAGGGGACAGACTCCTCCTTTGATTTCTCCACCTCTGTTTGTATGTTGACCGATGCCAGAAGTTGTTGATCCATTCATACCAATCCTGCTAAAACCACTTCTTTCCAATGATCATCAAGAGACTTCTCTTCTTCTGGTTTGCTTGCTAGTACTTCCAATTCTTGCACGGTAGTGCTTGATGGGGTCATCTCTTTCTTTTTCCACACTTTTTTGTTCTTCGCTCTTCTTCTTCATGGATCTCTAAGGCAGCTACCTCCTCCATTACCTTATCTTCTTGATTAGACCCTTCTTCCTTGATGACTTGATTTCTTTGGCGTTGTGAGCTGTTTGCACCAAAATTTGGACTGGCAGGCATGCAGGTAAAGCTTCTCGAAGATGACTGTTGGAAATCGGTTAAATGCTGGTAACAGCTGTTATTGGAGAATCGGCTAAATCAGAGCGAATCGGCTATCTGAAGAAGCATACGGGCCACGATGACTTCGATCTGATTCAACGGGAGACAGCTCATTGACGGCACGGGACTCTACAATACAGAACAGTAGGGCCCAAGTTATCAAGTTTTAGTAATTTCTAGTTTATTTCCTTATTTTGCAAGTCATGTCAGGTTAGGATTTGGTCGAAGCCTAGGGTATAAATATGTAAGCCCCGGCACCTTGTAATCTCTCTCGATAATCAATACAACAATCTTTTGGCTCCGGTCAAAACCCCTTAGAACTAGGAGTAGCTTAGGTCTCGGCGAGTTCTTTATGACTAGGCTGCATTAGCATCGACCGACCTCTGGTTTGTTGTAAGTACCATCATGGCTTGTGTTCATGTTTGATAAGGCTGCGTCGGGTCGTCTGACCTCTTGTTATGCCTTGACACAACTAGTTTTTGGCTCTATTAGGCTTGGCAACCTTGGTAGATTCACTAAGTTATCGATGTTTATTGTTTTATATTACTTATTTGTTTTATCAACATTATTGCCCGATCAAGATTGGTTGATTTGGCTCATATCTCTTTAGATCCAATTGTCATCAATGCTCATTATTCTTGTTCCTGTGTCTTGATGATTGATCTTGTGCTTGCATTAGCTAGATTGTATCAATCTTGTTCGTGACATGTTCTGCGTTCTAGGGTATAAATTGTTTCATGAGTAAAGCAAGTTAATCTCTTTTGGGAGCTCTATTACGGTTGTATTCTAGCGAACCCCACTGTTAGAGTTACTTGGATTCAGACTTGTTGGTTAGCGAGCTTTGCTCGTGGGACTATTTATACACCTAGTTCGTTCTCATGTCGGTATTGGCAAATTAGCCGATTCACCATAGCTTTATCTGTAACATTGCGTGCATTTATCTGTTTAATGCGAGTCAGTCTATTAAGCTTGCTTGGACGAGACTTGGTCCAAAGATTACTTAGTCTAAGGATTTCAAATTCACGAGTTTAGTAGATCTATTAGTGTTAATCAATATTATTGCAACGCATGTTGGATTTTTATGTATTGTATCGATTAGGCTAGATCAGCTAATGGCCTTGTGCTTTCTCACGTGTATTAGAAGAGCCGATTTAGTTAAATCTTTACTGTTTTAGCTACCTCAGCACGTATCATGAATGATTTATGCTTGTTCTTATTTTTGATTAATCATATCGCATCATGATCGATTGCTTTAAGTCATGCATGTTTATTCAATTGTTTATTCACAAATGCATGCTGGATGTTGACTTTCTAGTCAATGCCCTGATTAGATCGGCTACTCAGCCATACATGAGGAGATGTCTGGAATCATACCGGCAGGTTCCATAATTTGACTATTCTTTTCCCCCTTGTCAATTTCAGGGTCAAATTGACTGGCACGCCTCGGACTCGATCGATCGGATCAGCTGCTGGTGAAGTCACAGGGATCGGAGAGATGTTCGCGCTCTGGTCTTTCTGGCTTGCGAGAGGCCGTTGACGTGAAGAGTCATGTTTTTGCATCAACACTCATTTTGGCACACCCGGTGGGACATACAATTGTCGATCATGGCTCCAACAAATCAAGTTGATCTCAATGTCAACAACATCCTTGATGTTACGGCAGAAGAACTTGATCCAAAGCAAAGACAAGCAATTGAACTAGCTGCTGAACAGCTGAAGCAAAAGTGCTTGACTTGCTTTGGAAGAGTGCGTGGTGGTAAAGTAGTCTTTAAGCAACCAATGCCAAGAGTCTTGATGTCAGGAGAAAATGACACAGAAGAAGAAGCAGACAAGAAGTTTGTGCTGGATCAATTGAATAAGATGATTCATGAAGTTATTTCAAATCATCAGGCGTATTTCTTGAATACATTTGGCAACATAATGAAGGACATCTTTGTTGGTTTTCCTGTTGATCAAGTTAGACCTGCTTATTTTATTCTGAATACGACATCAGGTTCTGTTGGTGGTGTACAGAATCCTCCTAAGACAAAAATGGCATCAACTTCCAATAGAGGTGCAAATGGTAGTGCTGCTCCTCATGCACAACAGCCGAAGGGTGGTCCTCCACCCAATTTTGGTACAACTGCAATTATACCAGCTTCGGCTCATAAAATAGCTCCATCAGTTGATAGGATCAAAACAAGTGTGAACTATCATGTGAATTAAGCTATCGGAGGAGAAGCTAGCCAAGCCCAAGAGAATGATGAAGAGCCACCAGCTAGCTTTGCAAATGTTTCAAGTTACAATCATTGGGGAATGCCTTCTTGCCCAAGCATTAAAGGGCCTGCTAATACTGATGATCAACTAGTCAGTAAGCTTGCTAAAGTGATGGAAAAGGAATTTGGCATGAAGAGGAATCACTGTAGATCATACAGCATGCCATATCCTAAATGGTATAATCATTTAGAGCTTCCATGTAATTATAGAATTCTAGAATTCTCCAAGTTTACTGGAGAAGACAGCACTAGTACGATGGAGCATATAAGCAAGTATTTGGCTAGTTAGGTGATGCTGTAGTTGAAGAAATTCATAGGGTCAGATTCTTTACTTTATCACTGTCAAGACCAACTTTCACTTGGTACTCATCTTTTCCAAGAAATTCTATCAACACTTGGGATGAGTTGGAGAGCAAACTCCGTGCTTACTTCTTCAATGGAACTGTTGAGAAAGACATTGACGATTTGACCAGTATGAAGATGAAGAATAATGAATCTGGTCTTGATTTTATTTAGAGATTCGAGCAAACAAAAAGCTTGTGTTTCTCACTAAACCTGTCTGACAGCCAGTTGGTCAAATTGGCTATCCAGGGGATGTAACCTTATTTGAAGGAGAAACTTGTTGGCATGCATTTTGACAACCTTGGAGCATTGGCACAAAGGGTGGCTGCATTATCTGAATATGTGCAACCGCCACGTCAACAGAATCATTTCCCGAAGGCAGCCAATGTAGCTGATTACTACAAATCCTTGATTCAATATGGCTCAGAGGAGGAAACAGATCAAGTGGACACCATTGAATGGAACCTTAGCAAGAACTTTTTTATTGCACATCCTTGGGGCAGATCATAGGAAAAATTTGATTTCGACACCTCAAAAGCTGATAAAATCTTTGATTATTTGCTGAGCAAAGGTCAAATCAAATTGCTGCATGAAAAGTTACTTAGTACCGAGGAGGTAAAAGGGAAGAAGTATTGCAAGGTCCACAATTCTACCACTCATTCCACCAATGAGTGTAATGTGTTTAGGAAGTAGATCCAGAAGGCCATTAAGACTGGCAGGTCGAGTTTTGATATAGCTAGCAAGATGAAGGTTGATGATCAACCCTTTGCTGCTACAATGGCTGATGTGGTGCTACCCAAAGGAAAAACCAAAGTGTTGACTTTTGCTAAAGCAAAAGAATCAGGAACAGTAGACATGAGACTACAACTGACTGCTGAAGAATACCAAGAAATCAAGAGAAGGCGTGAGAAGCAGAATAGCAGATTTGACCAACCTGAGTCATCTGCATTGGCTGAGAGAAGGCCACATGTGATGTCTCGAATTCTTTTTAACAAGTGGTAGAGGCAATGAGAGAAGGACCGTAGAAGACGGTTTGAAGAGCAAGAATGATTGAGGATGCTTAAAGAAGAAAGGTATGAAAGAGAGCAAGCTGAATCACATGGGAGTTGCCCTTTCTTCAGGCATTGATGGAATGAAGGCTTGAGGTTGCCGATCAGAAGAGATTGCCCTAAATGCAGTGACCAGTACAGGGGATATCGATAATCTCAAACCAACCGCTGGTCTGTTCATGAAAGACTTGGACAACCTATGGAGGATCGACGCATTAATAAATGCAGAGTCCATGATCATTGTGATTCTTATGATGAAGAAGTTCAAGAAGTGCAGCATGTTTGGCAAGAGAACCAATGGTGCCCTGGTGGTCTTTCTAGGAGTCAGAAGATAAGAGTGCAACGCTTGGGGAAAACTGAAATCAAGCTAGAAAAGGCCAAAAAAGCTAAGAAGGCACAGGTTTGGAAGGCCAAGAAAACAGCCGATTCAGGCAAATTGGCTGCTATTGGTATGCAGTGTATCTTGCCTGCTAAATTTAAAGCAATGAAGAATCAAGAGGTTTACTCTGACTTTGAGAATCAGAGTATGAAGAGATAGCTGCTTATTTGGATCTCACTTCTCAAGTTGTATTCGACAAGCCTATGCGTCACAGACATTTGAAGGCTTTATATATTAAGGGGCTTGTTGATGGAAAGCCTATGGGAAAGATGCTTGTGGATGGAGGTGCTGCAATTAACCTTATGCCTTATTCAACATTCAGAAAGTTAGGCAAGACCTCTGAAGACTTGATCAAGATGGATATGCAGTTGAGAGATTTTGGAGGCAATGTGTCTGATACTCGGGGAGCAGCAAGTGTTGAGCGAACAATTGGCAGCAAGACTACTTCTTGCAAGGATTTTACAATCTACTTCTTGCAAGGGATTGGATTCATGCCAATTGTTGCATGCCTTCAACCATGCATCAGCATGTAATCCAGTGGGTAGACAATGATATTGAGACCGTGCCTGCTGATGATTCCATCAATGTTTCCTCTGTTGATCATGTCTATTGAGATTTGGAAAGCTTTGAATGCTTCTCTGGAAAGGAGTTTCATGGAGACTTCATCTCTGTCAACGATGAAGATCAACAGCCAACATGGGTCATCGGCTCTAAGAGTATATTTTAGAAAATACCAGGTAGTAATAGCAGACGTAAAGTGGTCAATGCAGCCATATATTGTTAGACTATCAGGATCCAAGATAGTTTAAGATGTCTAGGGGCAATCGGCTTATTCTTTAGACAAGAGGCTAAGTTATTAGGCATAGTATTAAGCATGATAGCCGATATGTAAGTATCGCTTTCAGTGTAAACAACCAACAGAATGTTGGTAATAGCTGATGTGACATACATCGCCTTTAGAGCAAAATAAAATAAAACAAAACAAAAATGTTTTATTAAAGCATGAGTGATTTCAATGAATCAGTTCAGAAGATGCATTACAGGCAGAAGTGTTCATCCATCCATACAGATTTTTACAAGAGATGAGTTTCTGCAAAATATTACACCCTATTACAATCTACTTAGGAAGCCTGCCAATGACATAATGTGTCAAAGACACATTGGCAATGGCCTCTACCGCATCCTCGAAGTACTCAGAGTTGTCTTCTATGGCATTGGCAATCTGCAGTGGAACATCCAGGTCCTGCAGATTCTGGCCCGTGCGGGCTTGAACAGCAGCAAAGGCGAAAGAAGCACCTGTGATGATGCCTTGATGGGCCACCTCATGCAACCTGGCGTGGACGGTCTCTAGCCTCTAGGCGATGGTCTCCCTGGGAGCATGCATAGCAGCGGCGGCTGCGTTCCCAGCAAGCTGGAGCTCCTCGAATTGTGCTATGAGATCTAAGATGTCAAACAAAAGATTAATCACCAGAACATATCAAGGATTAGAGATTGGAATACAACACTTACCCACAACGCGAGCATTGGTAGCGACCTACCAGTTGATGGCCTCTTTAGCCTCCCGCTCAGTTGTCAAGAGGGCAGCCTAGAAGTCGGCAAGAATACTCTGCATTCGAGCCAACTCCTTGACAGTCTCATCGTAGCATGCCTCCATCTCCATCCGCTCCCGGTAGATATGGTTGTACAATGCCGCTAACACCTTGGCAGAACTTGTAGAGGATTCTGACCCAGTAGCGGAGCCCACAGATCCCACTGGAATTATTCCGATCAGACCAGGACCAATCCCTAGTGCCTGAGTCGGCATAGGCGCAGCAGGTGCTGCCAAATCTCTTGGAAGAGCGGCAACGATGTTAGAAAGACCTTCGCCATCAATCCTGAAGAATCGACAGAACAAGAGATTGGATTCAAAACTAGATAAGTTGATCAACCAAGATTGGTTTACCTAGCGCGAGGACAAACAACATGGTGAGAGTTCACTTCTTCCTCCTCTAGAAGACGCTTGCCAAGATCACGACCTGCCATGGACTACTTGGAAGGCGAGGGTTTTCTTGAAAGTAGAAGGGTTATCTGGTTTGGAGGCGGAGGAGGAAGAGATTGTGTATAGATTACAATGAAACAGGTGGTGCCAGTTTATAGCCCGGGGGGCACGTCTTGAGAAACAAATCGGCAGCCTACCATTAATTACGGCACTGTGCATACAAGTAATCGAGTGGCCGGTCAAATCAACCTCAAACGTATTTTCTCGAAAGACCTGTTATTTTGTACTATTCGGTCAATCAAGAAAATGAATCAGAATGGTTAATCAGTCTCGGATCGGGAATCTACAGATAGGTAAAATACAGAAGCAAAGGTGATATCATTGAGTACATTAACATGCAGTATTTAGTATAGAACATTTAGAGGATTCCGAGTCATTACAAGTTGTCAGATTACAGTCCCAAGAGGTTTTTCAGTGCTTCAAGGGCATTCATCCTATCAGAATCAAATTGAACAAGCACCTGTTTATCATTAGATAAGGATGCAGACACAATCTTCAAATCCTGCATTATTTGTCTGCCTACCTGAACAAATTCAGCCAATTCCTTCTTCTTCAGCGTCAGGTTTTTAGTAATTGGGAGTAAGGTTGATTCCTTTTGGGCAATAGCAGCATTAACATCTTGAAGTTCCTTCTCTAGTTGAGCCTTCCTAGTTTGGAGACTTGAAAGATCTGGTTTCATATCATCTATAACTTTCTGGAGATCTTTCAAAGAAGAACTTACTTCCTTGACACTATTCACATTGGCAGCTTTCTGTTCTAACAAGGCTACTTGCTCATTCAAATTATTCTGAGCCTTCTCTATTCTTGAAGCGTTGATAGTGAGGATTCTACCAAGTGGCCCCAAGAGGTTAGAAGGGAGGATACTCTTAATTTCTATGAATAGTTGATTGACGGAATGAATGTTTTGAACCAAGTCAGCTCTGCTCTGAAGAAAAGGCAATAGGTCTCTCAATCGGTCCAATGATGGTTCAGCTGATTTCTTAAGAAAAGAAACCTCCTCCTCATTAAAGTACTCTGAGAAATCTATGCCATAGTCTGGTAAAGAAAGAGAAGGGACCTGATGCAATTCGAATGTCAACAAGGATGATAAGTTCATTCATTAGAAATTAGCAGTTTACCTTTTCACGAGGAATAGCCGATGATTCTACAGCTTGTGGGCTCAGCTCATCATGAACCACATGGTCCGGGCTGGTGGCAAATCGTTATTCTCAAGTGTGAGATCTTCAAATCCTAGAGTAAAGACTGTCAGTAGAAGCTAAAACCAGAATAAATTAAGAAGTTTATAGTTCTTACTATCAGTATGATTTTGGCTCGAAGGATTAATGGCCTGATCAGCAAGGAGTCTTATTCTAGAAGCTATCTTTCTGTTGAAAGGTTTAGTCAGAAATAAGTCAATTTGAGACAATTGGGTTAAATCATGTGTTACCTTTGTCTCTTGAGCCTCATTTTCTACTTCTAAAATCTCTGGCCGAACTGGAGTTTTGGGAGATGCCCTTGGAGAAGTAGTGTTGCTATTCTGATTCTTCTGCAAGAAGCGGTACTAATAGCTAGTTTAGTCAAATCCAAAAGAAAATTGGCTAACCTTGGATGATCTGGTTCTTCTTCTTTTCAACACTCCAGAAGGATTTCCAGCGTTGGCCATTTTTCATTTTGAGGATTGAGGTTGGAGTTGAGCAGCATAAGTGTTCATAAAAGTTTTTAGGGAAGGGGCATCAAAACCTAGTCTTGTCCTTGGATAAGGGATCAAATAATGTACAGGTCTATTCCTTCTGTCAGCGGTGGGGCCTTCAAATGCTTCATCCTAATATGAAGTAAATATTAGTTTGAGGAATATTTGAAGGAATGAATGTGAACAAAGAAAATACCTCTCCCTCAGCTTCATAAGATTTGTCCAATTTCTTGCATAAAGGATGAGCAGCTTTGCAGAATAAGTGAACTTTCCATTTGTCCCAGCATCCATCAAAAGATAGGTGTGAAACTTTGATTTTTGACCATTGATGAGGATGATATATTGAGAAGTCTGATCCAAGGTTAAATACTTTTATTGCTTATAAAGAGCTATTGATTATTTCCCTTGGCTTCAGCTTGTCTGCAAAAAAGAGGATGGGAGGAAGCTGTCCAAAGCCAAATTGCCAAGCCAAAAAACTCGGATTGTAAAATTCATAGGATGGAGACGAGTCAGGATCATTTGGAATTTTGCTTTGGCCATGTCTAAAGTTTATTGGAAGAGCACATGGTCTGATGAAGCAGTTGAGAATATTTGTCGTTGTGTCATCTAGACAACCAGTCTTAAATCTGAAGTGGGCTGGCAAATACAAGCTATTGTCTTGATCTTCAACATATGGCAACCAAACAAAGTGATCTTCAGTAAATCCCCTGTAAAACAACTTGAAGAACATTCCTCTAATAAAATCAATAAAGTAAGAAGAAGCCACCTCACCATAGTTCACACACATTCTCTTCTTTTGGTTAGGCTTTTTGGAGCATTCCAAACAATCAAAAGAAGGGAAAGACAGATTTCTGAGATTGGGCTTCACAAATTTATACATGTACAAGTTTAACCAAAGCTGAGGACCGAAAACAGGGCCAATCTTCTCATCTTTCAGAAGTTTGGCTGACACTCTATACATCAAATTATAGAAGGAACCCAGGAGTAGCTTTCCCATTTGAATTTTATCCCCTGCAGCTAATTTCTCTGCCAAAGCTTTGTTATTGAAGGTGGGGTCCAAAGGCAGTTCCACAAAAGAAGAATTTCTCCAACCACATATTCAGGAAGGCAATATGTTCTTTCTCTTCTACAGATGTAAAGGCTTTAGAAAAATTCTTGATATATACAGACCAGGTCTTTAACTCAGAAATCTTGCCCATGGTCTTATATCCTTTGCCTAAGAAATCATGAGGATTGACTGAGCCGGTGACTTCTAGTCCAGTTAGCATGAAGACATCGGCCAGAGTAACAGTCATTGGTCCGTTACCAAACATAAAAGCATTGGCAGAATTGGACCAGAAATAGGATGCATCTGTCAACATAGATTCATTCTTTTCCATCTCTGAAAGAGAAAGGGTGATACACTAATGAATTCCTGCACCCAGGACTTACCCTTCTGCTCTTGCACCTTCAGAAGCCAATCCCACCATCTAACCGGGATATAGGGCCAGTTCCTGAAAGCATTGCTCCATCAACTAACATCCACAAGTGAAGCTATGAAAGTAATCTGTTGGGTTTCTTCAGTAATAAAGTCAATTGCATCTGAATTGCCCATAGGACCCAAATAGAAGGAGTTGGGTGTAGTATGAATAAGCAGTTCATTGCGGAGCTCCTACAAAAGAGGATTGGGAGTCCAGACAGGTAAACAAAGTGCGTAAGAAGTAAAAGCGAATTCGTTAAAGGTTTACCCACTGGAATGAGGTCTAGGGTTGCCATCCGATCTCAGGAATGGAAGCCACCATCGACATGAATACTGGCGTTTGGCTAACTAGGGTTAGAACTTGAAAGGATCCTGTGGAGATGCTAAGAAAGCGCCAGAGATTGGGTGGAATTTTAGAATAAAATTAATTTTATCCCAAATTTTGGGGGCATATGTTTGCACAAAAAATTGGACTGGCAGGCGCGCAGGTAAAGCTTCTCGAAGTAGACTTTGCCGTAAATTGGCTAAATGCCGGTAACAGCTATTTATTGGAGAATCGGCTAAATCAGAGCAAATCGGCTAACCAGAATTGGCTATCTGAAGAAGCATACGGGCCACGATGACTCCGATCCGATTCAACAGGAGACAACGTATTGACGGCACGAGACTCTACAAGACGGAATATTAGGGTCCAAGTTATCAAGTTTTAGTAATTTCTAGTTTATTTCCTTATTTTACAAGTCGTGTCAGGTTAGAATTTGGTCAAAGCCCAGGGTATAAATATATAAGCCCCGGCACCTTGTAATCTCTCTCGATATTCAATACAACAATGGCCTTGTGCAACACATGTTGGATTTTTATGTATTGTATCGATTAGGCTAGATCAGCTAATGGCCTTGTACTTTCTCACGTGTATTAGAATAGTCGATTTAGTTCAATCTTTGCTGTTTTAGCTACCTCGGCACGTCTCATGAATGATTTATGCTTGTTCTTATTTTTTATTAATCATATCGCATCATGATCGATTGCTTTAAGTCATGCATGTTTATTCAATTGTTTATTCACAAATGCATGCTGGATGTTGACTTTCTAGTCAATGCCCTGATTAGATCAGCTATTCAGCCATACATGAGGAACTGTCTGAAATCACACCAGCAGGCTCTATAATTTGACTATTCTTTTCCTCCTTATCAATTTCATGGTCAAATTGACTGGCACGCCTCAAGCTCGATCGACCGGATCAGCTGCTGGTGAAGTCGCAGGGATCGAAGAGATGTTCATGCTCTGGTCTACCTGGCTTGCGATAGGCTGTTGACGTGAAGAGTCACGGTTTTGCATCAACACGAGCGACGCCTTCCATTCCTGTTCTTCTTGGATTTCTCACACGAAATGTAAACTATTAAAATAACAACGCACCTTTCTGCAAGGAAAGTGGAAGTGAATCCCTCCCTGCTTCATATACATGATTGCATTGGTGGTGTAAAGGAATGGTCTCCCTAGGATTAGGTGAACGTCATCTTCTTCTCCCATGTCCAGAACCATGAAGTCGGCAACAATGTCACACCCCAAAATTTTTTATTTTAGGTTGTGGTTAGAAAACTCTAATTATAATAAATATTTTAATATTTAGATAAAATTTACTAAATTTAGTTTGAGCTTGTGCAAATTTAGTTATAGAAAAAATATGAATCTTCAAACTTTTCTAAATTAATTTGATATGCTAATGCTTGATGTGATGCTTGCTTATTGCTTGGGGTTCTATGGTTTCCTGCATGGTAAGTTTTTAGCAAGCGTATAGACATCAATCGATCCTTCCTGAGAATGTTCTGGACTTTTTTAAATCTTTTCCTATTTATTTTAGAGCTTAATCCAATTTTTGAATGCTCTAAAATATTATTTTTATGGGTTCTAAATATTTTATTTGGATTCATCATGTCTTTGTTTTTTCTTTGCAATCAAATTCTCTATCTCACTGATCATCTCCTATCCATTCTCTTGGTTCTATCTGTTTCTTGCGTCTTTTTTCCTATTTATTTATTTTTAGCGAAATTCCTTTTCTTCCTAATGTGTGCATGGTCAATCTCTATGTCAAGCATATGCCAAGGACTTTATCTACATGTCTATAAATAGCAATCTCGTCTTCGTGAATTTTTCCTTGAAAATAAGTCTGTCGATCATCCATCACCGATGGCAAGCCCATCCACCTCAACAAGTACCGGCTGTCCAACGTATTATCATATGTCCCACCATGCAAGATCAGCAAGTCAGATTTTTCTCCTATCTTTACTATGATTAAAAATTTCTCTAAATAAATCCTTACTTTGAGATCAGTATACCTTCTATACATGCGACGCCCATATTAAAAATATGACCCCTCACGCTCGCACGCGCTCAACTCTCCGCAACAAAAACTAAGAGGGTGGCGGTTCGATGTCCGCGGAGATCCAACCCCACCCTCTCAGTTTTCGATTTGTGTAGGAAAAATGAATTCGGTCTGGTAGAGGGCGGCGGCGGCGGCTCCACACCACACCGAGGATCCAGATATTTCAAGCGAGCAGCGACCGTACCCTCTCCTCCGCAACCTAACTCTCCCCTCCGCGCTCGGTACCCCGCGGTCTCGCGGCGGCGCCGCCGTGACTTTCCCCCAACCAGACGGCAGCCATAGCACCCCGTGACTACTCCTGACGGCGCTCTACCGCCCCATCCCCACCGGCAGACTCGCACGAGGGAGGCGGAGGCTTTCCAACCTAGCAACGGCGGCCCATCCCTTCGACGCCCAACCGCGGCGGCCCGCCCCCCACATCCAGCCTTGACGATGCCAGCTGTGCTCGCCCCGCGCCCCTCCCCCTCCGATGGCGGCGTGCGGCCTGATCCGCGGGCATGGCAACCCCGCCCCGCTCCTTCCCCAACCAGCGCGCGCCGCGATGTCGCTCCGCTTCCCCGACCTTCAGCGAGGCTCCGCAAGGCAAGGGCGGCGAGGATGGGAGATGGCATGTCCTCTCGGTCGCATCCTCTCAGCAGATCCGACCGCGACTTCTGCTCCCCTTCCCTATTGGTGCCGGCTGAGACGCCCCTCTCCTTCCCAGCCGGTGGCGGCGCCAGCAGGGCCTTAAAAATGTTGGTGCGGCCGCGATGCCCCTCTCCTCCCCCACTGATGGTGGCGGTGACCTGTTCCCCTACAGGATCGGTGGCGACGGCTGCGGCCATCTGTTTCTCATGGCGACGGCGGCGGACTCCTCGGGCCAGCTCTCCACAGCGGCGGTGGCACCGTGGCAGCAGGGGGTCTCCATGCTGACAGCTCCTCGTCGCGCCTGAGGTACGGTAAAAAGGCACTGCAACCTCTCCGTTCACAAATGTGCTGCCCCGTTGTTGGATCTGTGCGTACAAATCAGGAACAGCGGCTGCTAGATTTGTTTTCTGATCTGATTTGATTGTACAAAGTACAAATGGTTTCGTTGATTTTGGTTCAAAAATCACTGGGTATATGCCGTGAGAAATGTTATGGAATTGATGAAAGGCAGTATAGGATGTGTGCTTCTTAAAGTTGTGTCAGCTACGCGGATGATTTGATCCCAAATTTCTATTTTTTTTAGGTATTGCATGATGCGGAAACTGACCTCCAATGATGAATTCAAGGAGTGTGTTTGGAAGGATAAATTCACAATTTGATCTGGCGGGCTCCGCCAGCGCTGCTGACTGAACATCTCAGCAACATAGTGGTACAGGTTTGGGAATTCAGTTCTACTCTGCCCAGCTGATGCCTAGATGCTTACCGAGCTCAATTATTAATATTCCTTGTTCAATGCAGTGCCAGCATGTTCCGGGTGACGCCTGAGTCAATGCAGTGTGGCTACGACAAGAACTTGGTCCCAAGATTGTTCTGCTCATGTAACATAGGTTACCATTTTTATTTTTTAATTACTGTACCATTTGTGCATACTAACATGAGGGAGAAGTACTTAATTTTCCATGATTTGAGGAGTTCAGAGTTGCATTGCTTCACCTTTTTATATATTTGGTTTAGAAATGAGCTAATACTTCCTAAGTCAAGATTTTGGGATTTCAGGTATTCTTTTCTTTTTTGGTAACCGTGGGCTTCTTTTTGTGTGTTGCTCTCGGATTGAATAACAATCTCCCCAAATTGTTTTAGGTTACATGGTCACTGCAGCATGTCTGTCCTTTTTTTTTTGACATGTCTTCTGATTTTGGAAGAAAGAAATATGCCTTTTTAATTTCTTTGTTTACAGATGATACTTGTGCATGCTACTAATCTGCTTATTCTCCTTTTTTCTGTCTATCAGATTCAAAGAAAGTGCAGCTTCAAATCACCTGGTGTTTTGGCGATTGGTAGTAGCATGATTGGTGAAAACTCTTATTCTCACCATCTTGATTCAGATGTGAGAACATCTTTCCATTTACAGTTTTTGCAGATATTCTCTGTAAAATGTATTTTGCTTTAATTACTTCTCATCAAGTTGATCAATCTAATCTATTTTTGTTGCAAATAGATGTTTCTGCTGATCACCGCATACAAACCTTCCATGCTGTTGTATACTGCATATTATCGAATGGAACTTTATAAATGGCCCTCAAATGAGGTAATGAGACAATATATATTCTGAATTCTATCTTACCATACCACTCTATTGTTCACATACCATATCTTGCACTGCGATTTTGAGTGATCACAGGATTATAGCTCTGGAGTTGTTGGTAATTGCATTCTGAGTTCAACGCAGATTGTAATCGACTCTTGCTGCGTGACATTTGCGGAGGTGCAGAAGATGGGGCTCTTTGGGAGACTCAACAGGATGCACGTATTTTTGCGTAGCTGGTGAAATTTTGTTCAGTTATTTTCTATGGATATGGTAGTACTCTGTGAGAATGGATTGAACTTGAAAGTCTGTTTAATGTGCTGTATCATTCTCACGGCCTTACTATTCCGTGAACGCTGATGGAACTTACGAAGAAGTAGGCCAAGAAACTGTTGAAGGAATGATATGGGATAAGGTAACCCTGAGATTCTTCTTGTGTAGATTATTGTGTTATAATTTTTTAGATGGTGACACCATCTTTGAACTTGTGATTCCACCTTTTGATAGACGCTTTCCTGCTGGTTGTGAATCACTTGTTAGGGCCTTGGTTGGATCTGGGCTTTGCTGCACAACAAGACCGTTCTAACCAATGTTAGACCATTGGTGTCTCTGCGTGCTCTAAATTACTTTATTTGTATTTTTTTCCACAGGCCACATAATGTTGATGCACAGGCCATTGTGTAAAAATTGAACTAAGGAAAAAAAAACAGTGGCTGTTTTCATGTGTATTTGTAAGATAAAGCCGTGGCGTTAGTACGGGTATTATACTAGTATAAATAGGAAGCTACGGGCAGCACATGATCTTCTATTCTTCTTGTTTTATTAATTTTCTCTCTCATTGGCACACTTATCTATCCTTTTCTTATCTATTTTGCTTTGACCAATTGGGCCAATGTCTTTGACGTAATGCAAACCAGGAAGCCAAAAGTCTAACCACTCCTTGGCTTTCCCGGCCAGTCCAGCCCACGTACGAGGTCACCAAAGCGTCTTTCTCATGGCCTGCAAAGAACGTGAAACCACATCAATCATTGCAAGCCATCACGTCGCTGTATTGATCTATATCTATATATTTCCTCGCAAAAAACCATGCAGCCCTCTCCAGCCCAAACTGTGCCGCCATTGATCTATATGTTTCCTCGTAAAAAACCATGCAGCCCTCTCCAGCCCAAACTGTACCGCCGCCGCACACCGCGCACTGCAACACTGCCGCCGTTCTTGCCCTAGCCTCTCGCGCCGCCACTATTGCGAAGCTCGGACCCGCGG
>CM041628.1:55301427-55321097 GCA_023333625.1 Bothriochloa decipiens
TGCCCTAGCCTCTCGCGCCGCCACTATTGCGAAGCTCGGACCCGCGGTCGTCGTTCTGCTGCCTCGACGCCATCGGCAAACCACTTCACGTCAAGGAAAGTTCGTTGTCGCCCCATCGAGCTGTAAGTCATCGATCTTCTACACTTGTCACTGGAGCTCGTCGTCGACCGCATGCGCACAGAGTATGATCGCCGCTGGCCATGCCTACGTGTCGTCGCCCTCTCTTCACACAACCTTCTGTTCTAGAGCGCCAGCGTTCATGAGGAGATCAATTCTCTGCCAGATCGTTTCGGTACGTTGTTGCACCTGGCCTACCGATCTACTCATCTACCATCTGATGTTGCTTGTGTGTTGTTTTGATGCTCATTCCCTCTCGTCATATCCCTCATGTGCAGTTGTGCCGAGCAGGAGCATGCAAGCCGCCATACATGCTAGCTGGCTGTGCATGTCTAGCACTGCTGCACCATCACCCATTAATCACCACCATCATAGTCTTCGACGTACATGAACATGAATATCTGTGAATGACAAGTCCCCGGAGACTCTAGATCCGGTACGTTTCGACTTCATCATTGCCGTGCTTGGGTAAGAAATCATGCACGATGGTTCTCTCTATTTTACCTATTAGCTTCTCCCGTTGTATACGCTTTTGTTTCTAATCACGTACACAGCATGGAGACTCAACGTCCATATACGTGATTTACATGTCGTCAATGCCATCCTGCTCATCTCCATCTCCATGATTGCCATCGCCTTGGTGATGCACCATCGCCGTCGTCGCCTATCAGAGGTTGGAGGAGCCCACTTGTGAAACCCGATCTCGCCGCTCATCTCTGCTTCTACAATGACATCGCTGTTCCCCGTTTGTTACGTCGGTGAGGACCTCTTCGCACGTCTCCTGTTAGTTTTGTTTCCCTAATCTGCACCCTGCGCTGGCTCTGTGCCTGGGCGATCCTCAGCTGTTGCCCTTCATACAGTTGCCAGTGCCCATCACCGGCCACTATTTGCAGTTGCTGCACGACCAACCAAAAAGCCGGCCATACTCCTGTACCCAAACCAGCCAGCGAATGTCATGCATGCTTGGAAGGGTACGTGCATCAACAACACATCCATCCTTCACGTTTTGCCTATGATCCATTCTATCTTCTTTATGGTCATACTTGTTTCTCTTTAAAAGGTCTCTATTTATTACTTGTATATTTGCCTATATTTGGTGCTTGCTACGAGTAGAATAAGAATCCCTTGTGAGCGCTGAAGGTTAGGAGGTGATGACAAGAGGAAGCGTTTGAGGAAGATGGAGCAAGTGTAAAAGGCAACTATAGCTTGGTTTTCTTTCTATGACAATGACCATGAGCTTGTTTAATGAATGTGATACAAACATAAATAATGAATATTATCTTTTGGCAAAAGCTGGGACTTACACTACAACGTTGAGGGCTATATGGCTCTGGCTTTAGCTCAGTATGAGGACCAGTTTAGCTTGTTAGCGGTTCAATTTTTGGCGCAAGAGGGGTGTGTTCGGGTTGGGTGTAGTTGGCCCCCTGTCTATATGTGTATAGGCTGTAGTCGTTGTGCCATCTAGAAGGGTAGTACTACATTCACAGGCACAGAAACCTTAACGACCCTAACTTGTTATACGAATCTTTGAAAGACTTCATAGTGAACCCTGCCGACCTTCTTTGGAAGTGGGTCAAGAGATTAGCTACCTCGGGCGAAAGGGTAAATCACGACTCATAGTGAAAGTGTACACCTTTGTGTAGAGTTTAATAAACTGGTATACTAGCCGTGCCCATAGATACGGGCGGCCCGGAAAACTGAGGGAGTTGTATGTTCATTTATATCTTTTATGTGCAATTTATTACTCAATTTTCACTTGATCATGTGGTTATGGGTTTAGACTACCTTATTGTTATATTTGCTGAGTTCGATATGGACTCACTCTTGTTATTTTCTCCACATCCTAGTGTGTCAGCAAGTGCTACACAGAAGAAGAACAAAGATGTTGTGTTAGAAGTGCTTGGCGTACGGAGCCCCCAGTCAGTCGTCCCTATCTCAGATGGAGCCTGAAGAGAAGTTTAGCAACTGTTCCGCGTTACTCTGATAGTTGTAAGTGTTAATATTACAATGTTTTTCGTTATATAACATTATTTTCTGATATTTCTATTCTTTTATTGTATGTGTGGACTTTCTGGGCAAACATATAACGACACTCGATTTCTAAAAATCTGGGTGTGACAAACAGCCTCTTGATCCCTGATCTTGACGACTACATCCTTGGCTATCCCTTCCGGAAATCAGAACGATTGATCCGCAAGCTGCAGCTACAGATATGTTGGGTGCATGGGTGTATTTTGATATAAATGTTTATATGTTACCATGGACATTATGTTGACGCTTGAGCCGATGTCACAGAATGTCTTGTAGAAGGTACTCTCCTTGATCATTCAATCTATGGTAGGTACTCCAGGGTCTTCAAAACGTATCAAGGGAAGAGCAGTCTCATGGGGTGGTTCAACAATGTTGACCATCCAAACTGGTTCTTGAACAGGTGGCTTTGCTTTCCCTTTCTTGTTGTTGTTCTTCGGAGTAGGTAGTATACCTTCATAAGTGTTAACATTCTTCTTGACTTGAGCTTTCTTCTCTAGAATCTTGTTCTTCTTCATTGGAGCTTTGCTATTCTTTTCTTCCGTTGACTCAAAATTCAAGTAATCGTACAGTTGCTGAGGATGAACTCGGTTGGTGTACGTACGATTCTTGAAATTGAATCTTTCCTTTTTCTCCCCTATGGTGAACAGATATTGGCGCTATCGGCGTAGATGATGGCTTTGGCTGAGCTGAAGAATGGTCTTCCCAAAATGATTGGTGCTCTTTCATCTCCTCCTGTTTCCATCACCACAAAGTCTAGCACTAGAGACGAGTGTCCAACTCCTACGAGCACATCTTCAAGGATTCCCTTGGGGTAGCACAATGATTGATCTGCAAGCTATAAACACATGGCTGTGTACAACAAAGGATTACCATGAATTTTCTCATATATTACCTTAGGCATAATGTTGACACTTGCTCCTAGATCGGAGATGGCTTCTTCAAACTCATGATTTCCAACGTGGATGGGGATGACGGGTCTTCCTGGATCTCCTTTCTTTTCTAGATATTTGCCATCCTGCCACCACTGTGGTCTTGGTGGAGCTATGTAGTACTCTCCCGCATTGAAAATATCTACAAGATTCGTAGTTTCTAATTCTTCCAGGTTCTCCGAAATCTTACCTTTTTCGGTCACAAGTATTGAAGCTGCTAACCGAGAGAGTTGTGATTCCATCATCTTATTAAAGCTGAGTTGATTCTTTAAGGTAGAAGTAAAGCTATCCATTCTATTATTTATAGTTTCAAGAACTTCATCATTGGAAGCTATCTTTCTAGACATATTCTCAATAACTTTATTTTGATTAGCAACCATATCTCTCAAAGGTGGTTGGTTGAAATTATTACCTTGGTAGTTACCTTGGAAGTTACCTTGATAATTGGGTCTTTGTTGATTCCACCCTTGATTCTGTTGATTCCATCCTTGAGTCTGTTGGGGACAAAAATTGGGGTTGTTGGTTGACATCTCCTAAAACTTCAGGATAGTTGCTTCCCATGTGGCCAGTGCTTCCACACTCTTCACAAGTCATGCGAGAGTCTCGGATGTGCATGATTTCCTTCTTTTGTTGATCTTGTTCGTCAAGCTTTTTCATGAGCAGGTCCATCTTAACAGACAATACGTCCATTTCTTTAACTTGATGCATTCCTCCACTCTTACATGGTTGAGTGCATTCTTCGTTCCATCCCTGGTTAGAACCTATCTTCTCAACAAGAGCGGTTGCCTCATGAATAGTGAGTGACAGGAATGATCCTCCAGCAGCGGCATCAATATTCTCACGGGCACTTGTAATGAGCCCATGGTAAAATGTTTGCATAAATAAACAATCTTCCATCCCGTGGCGAGGACATTCTGCTATGTAATCTTGAAAGCACTCCCATGCCTCAGGGACAGATTCGTCATATTACTGCTGAAAAGTTGAGATCTTTGCACGTAGGGCAATCGTCTTGCCTACGGGAAAGAACTTTGGTAGGAAAGCAATGGAACATGCATCCCAAGTAGTGTTTCTATCTTTGTTGGCGTAGAACCATTGCTTCACCCTTCCCAAGAGTGAAAGCTGGAACAGGCGGAGTAGTGTGGCATCTCTTTAGACTCCTTTAATACCGAAGGTGCTGCAGATCTCTAGAAAGTGTAGGAGGTGAGCATTTGCATCCTCATGTGCTTTCCCACAAAACTGGTTGGCTTGCACCATGTTGAGCAAAGCTGGCTTGAGCTCGAATCCATCATCTCCCACATTGACTGTTGGTCCAGTCCTGATATTGGCAGTTGTTGGAGCAGAGAATTCACGAAGAGTCTTGTCAGCCATTGCTTCTAACAACGGTGTTGAGCTACCTGCTGGTTGGTCTTCTGGCAAAGTGGTTGGGATATTTCTTCTTAGTTGTGCTTTAGCTCTTCTGATTATTGTCTCAGAATCATCAATGTAGTTTGCCGGTCGATCAAATCCAGTCATACATCACCCTGTATAAAATATTCACAAATAGACAAAACGACAGGGTAAGCCTGCTTGAGTAAAGATCCATAGTATGTCTCAATTATCACATGTGTAAGATTATTCCTAGATATTCAATTTCCTTCTCTAGACCTCCATTGCCTTCCCCAGCAATGATGTAAGAAATATAGTTGTATTTATTATCTAAGCACTCTACATAAAATGAAATAAAAAGGTTATCTACAAGCGCACAAATAAATACTCCTATTGTAGCATTTCACCCAGAAAGGTTTCAGGTATTGTTATTTATAATTCACCACTAGGAAGGCAAAATGGAGGTATGGAGAACGAAGCTATAACTTACACTTGTGATAAGAGGTCTACTAGATCTTCTCAAAACAGGGATCATATCATAATAATAAATAAGGATAATAATAATACAACAAAGTCCAAAGGAGGTTCCACCGAGCATTTTCCTTCTTGGGCGTGATTCTAGAAAGAACTAGGAAATAAAGATACATAACTCCTAGGGTTGATTATAACTATAGGTCATTGAGCTACGTTAATTAGTGCAATTACATCTGGCTATCATGGTCAAAGCAACCTCATATCCATACTCAAGAGACATTGCCAAGGTAGGTCAGGAACAGAGCAAGACATCACCCCGCAACTTAGAGCCTTACACAGTCCTATATTCGAGGAGTGGGCTACAGAGGACTCAACGAAGCTATAATAGTCACCTTCGCGATCTACCACATAGCCTGGAATATAGGGGGGCACTCGCAAATAGACTTAATCTAGGCACCATAAAAAGGGCGTACCCAGTGCCGTAGGCTCCCGCACTGCTACCATGCCTACATTATTTCTACCACCCACCCCTTGTACTTCAGGATGAGCACTATAGAACAAGAGTATAAACACCAAACTACTCCAACTAAACTAGACATATAACCAACATAGGCAATGAACATTATAATTATGAATCGATTATTATAACAAGTCATGATGAGGGTTTAACTACGAATACGAACACAAACACAAACAAGAACAAGAACACAACGAACTAGATGAACTAGACAATTAGACGACGAACTAGATGAATACGAAGAACAAGTAGATGAACAAGAAGATAAACACAATGAACTAGAAACACAAATAGATTAATACTGTTGAATACAAAAGAGAGATACAAGGCATTACCGAGCCTCCTCATGACTAGATTCGGAGCCCAAGCGCTGCTTGCTTCCTCTAATTCTTATTCTTTGTGTTCTAGCTATGCCCTAGATGGCGGATGCTCTAGGTTATCCTTTCGAGGGACTACCCTGATTTGAATGAGATCATAATGATTATGATGATTGATTCTCCTCAGGGGGGTCTGCCCCTGCTTATATAGCCTGGTGGGGTGAACCGTGGCCCTTGGATCAAACCAACAAGGAACAAGGGTTGAGATACGCTATAGAGGTCGGTTGGAGGCCACCACACGAAGATGGGCCTACTTGGCAGGGAGCCAGGCTGGCTGTCTTATCATGTGGGGCCGGCCGGCCCCACCTGGCAACCGCCGGACTTCCGCTTCGATCTCGTGTCTTCTGGTGTCTTCTACGTCCTTCTAGTGCCTCTTTCCGATCCGATTGTGTAATGAGTCATGTCGTGGATGGATTCTTTCCTTTCCCAGCTTCTGGATAAATCCCTAGAAAATATTAATTCACAGAGCTGTGGAATCTTGTCGGTTTAGTCCTTGGTCTTGTGATGATGATGATTTCTAGGGCCTTCTAGAGTTTTTCGAGTCGTAACCATCGAGGACTTTCTCTCCAGTGCTCCAAATACGGCAAGTGATATGTCTGTTACGATTGTCTCGACGAGCTCTTCACAATGGTGTGCTCAGATTCCTCACTTGAGATATTTTTATGATGAAATATTAAATATCCTGCAAAACAAGGAGAGGAACACAACTCGTGGAACTCATTAGAATAAATCCCTACTTTCTTACTTTATCTTTCAATTAAGGCCTTATCCTTGATTAGTTGATGGTTAAAATTAGAGTTAATTAACGTTAACAAGAACCGTCACAAAAACCCTGACGGAATCATCACAGAGGCGTTTGTGGCACTGTTCACCGCTAGATTGTGACGGTTTCACAGTTATCCTTGAGTTGTGACCATACAACTTCATCACCGATCCCCGCGCTGCTCGATTTGGCTACGAGAGCCGGCGCCGTTTGCCTGCGCGCACTCATACCTCCATCCGCCGTTAGCTCACATGACTACTACCCCCATCCATTGTTAGTCATGGGACCCGTCCATCACTCAGTCGGACACTTCTCCATCCAACGTTATGGGACCCGCCGTTACTCATCCATTCCGAATGGGCGCTGTTCTCCATCTGACGTGCGGGACCAGTGTGTCATAGAACACATACTTCATCGACCGACCCATGGGATCAGTGTGTCAGTCAGATGGGACCCCCGCCACAGGGGACCCATATCTGTTCCCCTTCGTCGGCTCACATGTGGGACCCGTCTTGCACCGTTCTTCATCTGACATGTGGGATCAACGTGTCAGTTAGATGACACTTGCCACAGGGGACCCATCCTAGTTCACGTGGGGCCACCGTTACTCGACCAACCAGTGGACCCCATCTGGCACCCTTCTCAACCTGACACGTAGGGCTAGAACATCAGTTAGATCGGACCCGCAACTGGGGACCCTTCCATTCACGTGGGGCCGTCCTTCCTCGACTGACCAATGGGACCTGTCTGAAACCCTTCTCAACCTGACACGTGGGGCCAGAGTATCAGTTAGATGGGAACCGCGCAACTGGGGACCCTTCTGTTCACATGGGACCGTCCTTCTTTCACTGACCTGTGGGACCCGTCTAGAACCCTTCTCAACCTGACGCGTGGGGCAGAGTGTCAGTTAGATGGGACCCGCAACTGGGGACCCTTCTGTTCATGTGGGACCATCATCCATGGACCTACCACAACTGACCCTTATCTACTCATGTGAGACCATCCTTTTCCGAAGGAAGTTTAATTCACCAAAAAAGGCAGGGTTCTCAGGATTTGAACCCGGGACCTAGCACAAAGGCGTGAAGGTCTTTGCCACTATACTAAGCGGTTGTGTGTGTTCTCGACTCTTTGGAGCCTTTATATAACAATATTTTCTATGCTAATGGCCAATAGATCCATGTTTGTTTATATATATATAGGATGACTTTTCTATACTCCCGTGAGTATCTACTCCCACCATTTGCTTGTCTCTGGGGCTGGGCCACGTCTGGGTTGTTGTGGTGAATGAGGAGGTGGTGTGCACATTGGAGGAGATACCGCTGACAGTCGGGTCCCGCATGCAGGTGAGAGTAGAAGAAGGAAAAGAGAAGGGTTGTTGTTGTGTCGTGCCTCACTGGGCCGAGAGTGGCCAAAAGAGAAATGAGAGAGGAGTGAGCCTGAGGTGATTCTCCTATTCTTTTTCCCAGATTTTATTCAAGAGATATTTGGGTGATTAAAATGGAATTACAATTTGGATTTCAAGGAGAGATACCACCATAAGTTCAACAAAGAAAGGTGAAGTAAAGCAACACAACCTCACACATGCAATATTATTTTATTTATAAAATCTACTCACAATGTAAAATGAACCTACGCATATAATTTTTAAAAGTTCAAATTTTTAGTGATTTTCAAAACAGGTCAAAAATTCGTGGTGTTACAGATGACTTGCTCAAGATGTCTCCACCTTGTTATTTTGATCCTTCATTAAGATGTCTCCACCTTGTTGTTTTGATCCTTCATTGGTTTTGTGTTCAACCTACAAGGTCTAGTGACAAGCATACCCGAAAGATACAATTTTCTACAAGGTACATTTTGTTCCCTCATATTTTTATTTTTTTGTTTTAGGGAGGTCTTATTAGGAGAGTGGTTGCAAGATTATTATGCTAAGAAATAATGCAAGAATTTTTTTAACATAAGACATGGTTGTATTATTTATTATGCATGAAAGGAAAACGATTGTAAAAATTAAATATGGGATACATACCGATTTACCTGCCGGCGAGGGCTCATTGTTTCAAGTCAATTGAGCATGACTTCTCCATTGAATTTATCTCAAAGACTTAACCACTCAAATTGTCAATTTCCTACAGGGGTTAGTCCAGATACACAACCAATATCTGCACAAGCAGTTCCAGTTCAATAATCAAACTAGACACCATGTTTAATTTGATTAAGGTAGACTATTTAACCTAAGCACCGTGCTTAATTTAAAGGCCTATGGAAGTATGTACATTACTTTCAAACCGGAACATACTAGCATAGATAAAGGTATTATGTGAATGATAAACATGAGATTGATTCAAATGGATGTGTGACCATTGTTTGATAAATAAGAGAACCAAAGTTTTTTATATGCAAGGCAAATGCAAATGGGATGGATGAATGCATTTAAACAAACATGACATGGTTTTGAAAAGGGAAATTAAATGAGCGATATGCATGCAAATCTAGGCTTTAGCCTTTTCTTGTTGCGTGGCCCATCTAAGGGTCATCATCATACCAACTGGCAAAGCTGACATATGAGCCGAGATGGTCCCATTTAACATTTTCCTACCACAAAGCTAGACTAAGAGCATCGAATAGACAGACAACAATAAAATTGTTGTCTACCTAGACTAGGCGCGGCCCAAATATAACTCAAAGACTAGGAGCCACCCAAAGAAAGCACTAGATTTATGAAGCATTAAGCAAACATGCAGTGGTGAAACTAAGATTAGAATGAATAAAATATTTTTGAGTTGGTTCTCTCATACCTTGATTGATTCATCACTCACAGTTTGTGATTGAATTGTGAGTGATGAAATATAGTCGTTCCGTCACATATAATGATTCTATTTCCTCTAGACGACAACCTTTTCTCCATTTGCATAGAGTTAGTTTGCATATATATATACCTATCTATGCGATGGTAGGGTGGTGGCTTGATTTTTTCAAGAATGATCAAGCACCTTGGGCCGATGATTTTTTTATGCCCACAAAAGCTAGTGATAGACTAGATTATTAGACATCAAGGTAACTACCAAAATCTTTACGCCAATTGCTTCCCCGGCAACAGTGCCAGAAAGCGTGTTGACATTTCTTAACATCGCTACCAGGTTTGTTAGTCCCCGGCAACGACGCCAGAAACCTTGTTGGTATTTGTTAACGCAAACAGATAAATCCGCAAGCGCATGGATACCGTTGTAGCTTTCACCCAAGAGTATTCCAAGGTATCATATTTATCCACAGGGAAGCAAGTTAAAGATAGTGATAGTTAACCATCATGTGTCTACTAATTAGTACACCGACTATACTAAAGTGGGGCTAAACGATATTCAAATGGATATGATGACACACACAAAGATCCACTTCTGAAGGATAGCATAGCTAATTTGGACGACAGTGAGTGAGGGAGTATCCTGAGTTCTTCTTTATCACAAAGGTTCTTTCTTAGATATAACTTAGAAATATACTTAACATAACATGATTAATGAGCACACACAATGCACTTTGGAGCACTGTTCCGGTCAAGCACCGCAAAAGATAACTTGTGCCGTTACGGCTTAGGGGCCCTACGCTTTAAGAACTTGTCCAAACACGTGGTTGACTACAGAGACTAAATGAGGTTGTCACCACCCACTAGCTACCACACATCCGCGGAGCAAGCCGCAAACACAGGTACACTTTAGTCTAAGCACCATGCTACACTATCGTATACTACTCTAGTTCCTACATGGAAGATCAAACTAGAGCACTCAATGAGCAGTGAACCCGCACAAAGGTGTGAACATTACTCCAATTATACCAATAATATACTACTAAGACTATACTAAAGTAACCAAAAGCATTACTACTAATAAGTAATAGCAACACTTAGACTATGCAAGAGAAGTGAATAAAGAAGATAATATATTGCATAAAAGTAATATATTAATATAAGGAGAGTATTACAAGAGAGAGATACAAGGCTTATACCAGACTCTCGAAGACTGCTCCCAACTCTAGGAAGAACTCCTCTTTACTCCAACTCCCACTCCAACACTAAGACTACATCTTGCAAGTAGAGAGAGTTTCTCTCGTGGTGTGTGTTACAAATGAGAGAGGGGGGTATATTTATAATGCTAGATGGAGTAGGGGTGAAGAAAACGCCATGTCACCGATCCGCATGATGTCATTTGGCCACCACAGGATCAAAACCGCCATTGAATTAGGGGCTGGGATGCTCCACGTGCTCCCAACTGACTTCTATAGGTCAGTTGTATATTTCCACACGTTTTGGCGTAGAAAACCGGAGAAGAACCGGAACCTAAGTCGCCGAACTGGAGCAAAACCGGTAAACTGGGTGCTGTTTTGAATTTAATGGGAAAATAGGCGCTCCCGGCCAACTAGACCTCTGACCACACCTGGGCCACTTGAACCGTGCTACTGTCTTCCTGCACCAACGAGGATGCGCCCCCAAATCCATACAAATTATGTAATTAGTTATTTTTTAGTTTATATTTAATACTCTATGTATGTGCCACAATATTCGATGCGATATGATGTAAAGTTTTTACAGGGACCGAGTAATTCCACGGGCCTAAGAATCTGTTTGGCTCTAATGAGACTAGAGATTAATTTTTAGTGCCTTTAGTCTCTAAATTACTAAATATAGACTATTAATCTCTAGTTCACTGGTCTTTCTTGAGAGGCTAATTGGGACTATTTCTAGTGATTAGTCTCGCCTTGTTTGATAATACGATTAGAGACTAATATTTAGTCTCTTATAGTCTCTAAATTATTAAATAAAGACTAAAAGAAGGACTATTAATTCTATCTAAATTATTAAATAAGGACTAAAAGAGGCGCTATTAGATTCGAATCCACTTTTGTCTCTCGATGGACTAATTAGACCGGTCCATGTGTCGCTAGTCCCTGGTCCATAAAGCAAACAAGGCCTCGGTATGTCTACGCATTTCACAACGTTTCATCATCATCGTCATCCTAAACCTCACTCGCACGGCCACTCCCCCGTCAATGGAGGCCTCCGCCTCCTACGCTTCCGCCCCTGCATCGCTCCTCCCGCCGCTGGCTGTCCCGCCGCGCTTCTTCCACCTCCCTCGCCGCCGTCTCTCTGCTCGCCACCACGGCTTCGCGACTGGGGTAAGCCTTCTGCTCCAGCCGCCGCCGCTGGGTCCCGGCTTCCGCGCCCGCTGTAGGACGACCTGCTGCGCGTCAAGCCCCGAGCAGGAGGAAGTGCTGCTGGGCGGGGCCTCGTTCGTTAGCTTGGCCGCGGTCGCTCTCCTCGCCGCTCTGCAGCTGATATGGTTGCGGTGGCGCAGTGCGAGGCACGGGGATTTCCAGGAGGTGAACTTGCAGTAGCGATTTCGTGGATTAATGCTTTTTGCACAATTATTTAGCTAATGTTACATAGTGGCAGAGTTGCTTGAACTGATTTTGCAACATTTTACGCTTTTTCTGCCTTGTTTCAACTCTCTCCCTTTCTCTTTTTTTTGAGAATTGTGCTAACGGAACATTACATCAATTTTTGAGCATTACATTACAGAAACTATTTGCTAACTCGGATTGATCTTCTAATTTGGCAGGTTTTACGAAAAATTATTGTAAATAAGGCTCTTGGTACATCAAAAGCAATGTATGACAATAATTTGGCAGCACAGCTAACTCAGGATAGTTGCTGGCTTTCAGAGCCTTGTGTTTCTGGAAGAATGGCTGTTGATGAAATGCATCGCAAGGCTGGGAACTTTCCCTGTGCAAACACTGTACATAAAGAAACACAGGCTTATTCTGAAATTACTCCTTGGGTATCTCCGGATATACTGTTATATATTTGTAGACCTGAAGAAGTTAGTTGCTCAACTCCAACTGCAAATAGTTCCATAGAAAAGGATACAAGTCTTCCTGTGATGACACATTCTGTATCACAAGGGCAAGATAAATCCAAATATTTATCTAACAGAACAGGCCGGGTAGCTGGGCTACCATATCAGTTTTTATCCCTTTCAGGACCAAAGAAAGAGGCAAAAAATAGTCAAGCTCATAATGATAAGCACATGGATACCATGGATGCCAATTTAGTTGGATGCCCTCAGAGCGATCAAGAGGAACATCTTGATTTTACCTCCCTTTCATCCTTTCAAAGAGTAGAAGAATATCATCTTAATTTTGTTCCCCTTGCCAGCTACCGCAATTTACTTGAACCTGGGAAAGTGATTGAATTCACCAACAATAAAACATGGAGCTCTTATTTGCCAGCAGGTTTTACTTTTGAATTCATTTATTCTTCTTGGTACTTAGTCTGCTGAAATAATCTATTTATTTTTCATATCCCTTCTGGAATGATGTTGGCCCATTTCCTCTGAAGCATACTCTATATTCAGGACGCTTTGCTCCAGTTGCATGCTTAAGGGAAGTTCCAGTGAGTAAACAAGTGAAAGCTGTGAAGGGCCATGATGGTGGCTGGAATATTTCTAGCATACTAAACAAGGAGAATCCAGATAACTTTGCTCCAGTAAAGAGAGGGGGATTGAAAGGCACAAAGGATACATTAGATTACTTGAGGATATACAATAGTTTCTTAATTGATGGAAGGTAACATATTTTATGGATAATCATTGTGACATTTTTGTGCCTGCAGCTCCAGTTAACTCTATACACAGTGTTAATTTCTAATGATGCAAGTTTTCTGGTTTAAACTTCCATTTGGTATTTTCAGGTTGAAGGACTGCATGGATTTGTTAGAAAGCATGGAACAAAATGGACTGCTTGATATGAAGAAGGTAAATTACCTTTTTCTGATAGTTTGACATTTTTATATTTTTTATGGGATGACAACAGATAAAAGTATATCTTATCCAATTCTAAGATTCTCTAATTCTAATCCTGCACTATGGAACTGTGTAATATTCATCCTTCAACTACTGATTCTGGAATGAATAATCCCCTGAACCTAAATCGTCTTGATTATGTGACATGGCAACAGGTCAGTTCCAATGGAAGAATCTCAATTAGGAACATGTTTAGGACCACATGTCAGGCTCTTTTTCTGTGTGCTTGAGCTAAGTGTCGTCATATTGAGCCTTGTCTCGGTTCTGCCATTGTGGTGGCTGCCAGCTTGCCACTACCTACTGAGTTCAGTGGTGGCTGCTTATTAGGCTCTGGCGAGTGCTATTGTGTTGCTTTCTCTTGAGCGCAGGGTTCAGCCTTGGGGATACCAGGTTCAATGCTTACCATTTGGGATGGGGGCTCAGGTTTGGTGATCTCCGAGGAGCTGGTTAAACTACCATGCCTGGTTTGGGGAGGTCCTATTCTCGTGAGAAGGAAATAGGAGCTCCAGATCTTTGTGGGGTTGTGTGTCTATTTTGTTGGTTCCCAGAATCCATGATCTGGAACATCCTGGTGACAGAGTTTTACTTGCCTTTCATGACGAAGAGGACAAAGAGATGATGGATGTAGGAGTAGACATTTGATGCTGACCACTATCTACCAAGATGCCATGTTCAGCAATTTAGTGCCTACTAGGACAGTACAGCGTCCAAAACTAGGCTCCTTTTTTTTGTGTGTGTAGGGTGGAGCGATGGGGGGCTCATGGTCAAAATGACACAACTTGAAAGAGTGGAGAGGATGATTTACTCCTTTTTCCTATAAATAAATATCTTCAAACTCCTAATTTCCATTTGTTTTTAGATACACCATGCCAGCTTTTTCAGTATGTGTAAGAAGCAAAGAGCTGTCTTGGAAGCTCTTCGCTTTTGCAGATTGATTGGCAACCCCAAAATAAATACCTTCAATATGCTTTTGTCGGTGTGTGCTACTTCACTAGATTTTGATGGTAACTGCTCTAACCTTGAAGTTGTAGCATTTCTTGTCAGATGTGCCAGAGTTGGCATAGAAGCATGGAATATGACCAAATGTTTTTACCTTTATATAGGAGCGCTCCAAGTTATGGAGCTCCTAAAGGAAGCTGGACTAAAACCTGATTGTAAACTTTACACAACGCTGATATCAACTTGCGCAAAGTGTGGAAAAGTTGATGCCATGTTTGAGGTAACTAATACACATAGTTAGATACAGGTGATTTCTTTTTTAAAATTTAGTAATAGACACTCTATATTTATATTTCAGGTATTTCATGAGATGGTCAGTGCTGGTATAGAGCCAAATGTTAACACATACAGTGCATTAATTGATGGCTGTGCTAGAGCTGGGCAAGTGGCTAAAGCATTTGGTGCTTATGGGATTATGAGTTCCAAGGTGATACTGTTTTGACTGATGGATTTGATGTTAGATGTGCTCATTTCACTTTGGCAGTAAATGTTACTGAAGCTATAACAGTCTATAACCATATAAGGCTTTCATACCTGTTGAACTTATTGGGTCATACCTGCAGTAGAAGGTGAAGCCAGATCGAGTTGTCTTCAATGCTTTGATCAGTGCATGTGGTGAATCTGGAGCTGTGGCTCGGGCATTTGATGTTTTATCAGAAATGACAGCAGAATCCTCAGAATCTAAAGGATCCAAACCAATAATTCCTGATCATGTTACTGTTGGAGCGCTGATGAAGACATGTATTCAGGCGGGCCAGGTTCTTTACAAATTAAACATTGTTTTGAAAAATACAAAATGGGAAAAGTAGTATATGTAACCAAAATCAAGTTGTGTTCATCTTGTTCCTATAGGCTGATAGAGCTCGTGAGGTGTACAAAATGCTTCAAGAGTATAATATAAAGGGCACTCCAGAAGTTTACACAATCGCATTAAGAAGCTGTAGCTTGACTGCTGATTTAGGGTTTGCACTGAAGATATATGAAGATATGAACAAGATTGGAGTAAAACCGGATGAGGTGCTATTTGTTGGTGATAACCCTAAAGTATGAAAAAACTAATGTGCTCCCTTTGTCTTATTTTTTTTTGTGATCTACAGATGTTTTTGAGTGCTCTGGTTGATGTAGCTGGCCATGCTAGGAGGGCAGATGCTGCCTTTGAAATAATGAAAGATGCAAGAGCAAAAGGTTTACACATTGGAACAATTGCATACAGTTCGTTAATGGGGGCTTGCTGTAATGTAAGTTGTGTTTACTGTTGCATGGAAAGCACATCTAGGATTTTAGCTGTGACATGCATGTTGTTCAATAACTCTATATTTTTGTAAGTGATGTATAACTTGGATAGGTAACTCTGTCTTGTTACTTGCATGTGACATTCCTTTTCTCCCCTTCCTAATTCACTGATATTTTACCAATATTCCTTTTATCACATCATGATTTGAGGACTGCTGTTTCAGGCGAAGGACTGGAAGAAGGCATTGCAGCTATACGAGGAGATCAAGTCTATTAAATTGACCCCATCAGTTTCAATGATGAATGCTTTGGTCACCTCTCTGTGTATGTCTAAATTTCTGCTATGTAAACAAATCACCAGGCACTGGTGTGTTGGTTGGGGTTAGCCTATCCCCTAGCTTGCCTAAGGAAAGGAGTGGGTCCTAAGAGAGTGTGTGTGTGTGTGTGCTCCTTTTTTTGTGTGGACAATGGAGTGGGTCCCAAGTTGATTTGACCTCACATAGGCAGTAGCCTAGCTTCTAGCCACCACTGTTTAGGAAGCCAACTATACCAAATTTAAGCATTTATACCTAATCTATCTTTTAGTTATCTAAAAAAGTTGATGTGACAAATTAGTAGAGATATGAAAGTGGCATCACAAACTTACACATTATCTAGAGAAAATTCACTGCACATAACGTCTGCAATAGCCTTGCTAGCGGGGCGGGTGGAAACGGGTTTTTTGGGGTGGGTTTTGATATGGAGTGTGTGCTTACGGGTGGCAACAGGTTTTACTTGCTTGCGGGTCGGGGCGGGTTGGGTTCGTGTGGAGACGGGTTGGGACGGGTCGAGTAATTAGTCCTCACACACAACTCCCGATCACAAAATCCCGTGAGGCCATGACCCTGCCCCGATAGGGGCTCACGCGACATGGACCTTGGCGCTCGCGAAGCAGCCTGCACTTCTTGAGTGATGCTTCAGCACTGGGGCAGGTTGGGGAAGGTTCCCTCGTTAGCGGGGTGGGTTGGGTTGGGTTAGAAGATGCATTATCAAACGACGAGGTGGGGTGGGTGTGGGTCTGGTGTTCCCCCGGTAGCAGGCGTAGTCTGCGAATTTTCCCTGACCTAAGTGTGGGCACATTCAAGTTTAAGGATATACTGAGTTAGTTTCAAGTTCAGTCGTCCGATTCACAAATTCAGGAGAATCCATGGGATTTATATTGCATGAACAAGCATAATGGCTACTTGTCCTTTTCATTTGAATCTTGTCCTTGATGTGCACAAATAATGATGTTTCCATGCTTTTTATTGCCCATGAAATAAAACTACAGGTGATGGTGATCAGGTCTTAAAGGCTGTTGATATCCTTAATGAGATGAACAGATTACGGGTCCATCCAAATGAGATAACATACTCAGTCTTATTTGTTGCTTGCGAAAGGTAATAATTCTGAGCACGAACTTCACTTTTCAATTTAATTTATTGTGTTCTTCTGATACTAACAGCTGACATGCAGAAATGGTGAAGCACAACTAGGTTTGGATTTGTTTGAACAATTAAAAATGGATGGCATTGGCATCAATCCCACCATTATTGGTTCTCTTACTGGTAAGGTTGTTTGCTGGCCTTTTTGATGTTATATTGTAGAACTTGCAATTGTTTTTTTTTTGGTTTCTTCAACCTACTTATTTGCCCTTTCTATTTTGTGGTCTACTGGGAGTCTTTTTATTTGTTGCGCTCAAGGTTTTTATGGCGTAAACTAGTCGTCACCTGGGCATCCAAGCGCTAAAAAAACCTGGGTCCCTGTTGGCATGACCAAAAATCAGCAAAACGTGAGAGGGAAGGCAGAAGAGATAGGGATGAACTGGACGAGGTCTGGGAAGGCCAAGCACTTGTCTCTTCTCCCATCCCCATTTGCTCGAGACGCTATGGATCACAAACTTCTGCAACCTCGGACATCTGGGAGGGGCAGCAGCAGCCAGAAACTCTTGATTTGTGATCCACAGATGATTGCAGGGGATTTGGAAGGGGGTGGCACCAGCAGTGAGCAAAGGGAGGGGAGAGTTGGAGTGCTAGGATTAGAAAGAATGTTGTGTGTGGCAGCAGTGCATTAGAACAGGAGAGTACTGGCTGAGCTATGTACATGCCATCCTGGGCAATGCCCCCACCCCCCGTCGACGAAATATCGGCAGCAGTCCGCCAAGGGTATACCTACGACAGTAGATGATCGGCGAGGGTGCGCTTAGACTACAAGCTAGATGTGACGCAAGACAAAACACTAGTATTTATCCAAGTTCGGGCCGTCTCCGACGTAACACCCTACGTCCTGCGTCTTTGTGGATTGTATTGACGAGGGTTCCGATGACTTTGAGGGTGGTCCCTGCCCGCCTTATATAGCATGGGGCGCAGGGTTATAGATCCGAAGATCCAGATGAGGTCAGTTACAGAGATTCGTATCCAAGGAGGATACTATAGATTTCCTAGCCAACTAAGCTTCCTTGCACACCAAGTAGCTTCTAAGCACCAGCGCAGGACTCCGACCAGGTCCGGAACCCCATGCAGTCTTGATCTTGTGGATTGGGCCACCATCTTTGAGCGGGCCTGTCATGTACGGCCAGGCCTACACCAGGAGGCGTCGTGCTAGAGACATCAGGCGCGCGGCTGAGCGTGCTGAGCGTGCCGAGGGCGTGGCCTGTGAGTCGGCAATGCCACCGAGTGGCTAAGTTAGGCAACATTCTGTTAGTATCCCTAAGAATCAGGAGTGATTTGTTTCTATTTAGGTCCATCAAGGACTGTATATCTTCCCGTAATCGGCAGTTTGAGATTAAGCAAGATGTATCAAACCAATCTCTCTCTCTCTCTCCCGTACTCTCAAGCCTAGGCAGCAGTGGGGTAAAACCTCGCCCTAAAAGATGGACCGGGACTACGATCTCCGGAGTCAAGGGCCGACCACCCTAGGGCTTGATGCCCTTGAGAACCTTGTATCACAATCCAGGCGATCCTCGCCTTCCCGCTCTAGCACGCCACCTCCACCTCCACCCCCAGTCGCCGCACCGCCCACCCCGCAGCCCTCATCCGCGTCCTCCTGCGCTAGCAACATGGGCGACGCCAGCGACCTCAAGGTCAATGTCGAGTCGCTTGCGGAGGCCGTTAAGAACCTGCAGGCCACCGTCGAGGCCAATGCGAAGGCCATCACGGTCCTCTCCATGAGGGCACCTCGCCATCGGGCTCCAAGCAAGCCATGGGCGAGCCCCTCATTGATCGGCCACCGAAATTCCAAAAGATGGATTTTCCGAAGTATGATGGCAAGTCAGATCCACTGATCTTCCTTAACCGCTGCGAATCCTACTTCCACCAGCAAAGGATCATGGAGGAGGAGAAGGTTTGGATGGCCTCCTACAGCCCGGAGGAGGGTGCCCAGATGTGGTACATCTAAGTCCAAATGGACGAGGGTACCCGGTTGTGGCGCCGGTTCAAGGAGCTCATCAACCTATGGTACGGGCCGCCCTTGCGCTCCGCCCCCTCTTTGAGCTCGCCGATTGCCGCCGCACCGACACCATCGCGGACTACCACGACCGCTTCTAGGCGCTTCTGCCCCGGGCCGGTCACCTCGACGAGGCGCAGCGCGTTCAGCTCTTCACCAGCGGTCTTCTTTCCCCGCTCGTGCACAACCCGCATTCCCTGGCGGCCGTGATGAGCCTGGCCCGCTAGCTCGAACTATACGAGCAGTACACGGCGTCCTCGGCACCCGCGGGCCGATCGGGCTCCAGGCCATTGCTTCCAGCCCCGGCTCCACACCTCCTCCCGCCGGTGCCACCGGGCACCAAGGGCCCCACCTTGACACCGACCACCCTCGAGGGCCGACCGCTGATCATGCGGCTAACGTCGGCGGAGGGCGCGGGCTCCGAAGTGTCGCCCGTGTTCTCCCTCCAGGCCATCGTGGGTGTCCACCTCAGCGACACGATGCAAGTCCACATCAAGCTGGGCGAAACTGATGGATAAGTATTGTGTTGGCTGTGGGGCTGCTGCAGTACGCAGC
>CM041628.1:55336785-55413881 GCA_023333625.1 Bothriochloa decipiens
CCCAACTTGCTTGGGACTGACAGGCTTGGTTGTTGTTGTTGTTGTCTTGATGCCAAAATCTGATTTAGTTTTGGTACTTGAATTTTCATGAATCGTCTACCTTATGTGCCACATCGCTCCGTGACTGTTGCAGCCTTCACACCCCTTGTGGGCATGTGCTCTAACCAGTGCCAGATTTGCGTCTCCCTGAGTACGCACCGTCGCACCCGCCCGTGGCCACCATCTCCCCCTTGTTCGTGGCACCTCCACACAAAGCCCATCTCCAGTGTTGACCACGCCAGTGGCCATTCAGGTGAACAGCCATGTCGGTCCTGCGTGCGCCTGGCCTTGTGTTGTGCCTCTCTGCGAGGGAGCCGCTGCCGTGGCTCACCACCCACTAACGCTCTTGTGGCCGAGGCAGCTTGCCCTCAGCTCTGTGGTCTCCTGCCACCAGTGCCACACTCCGGCCCTGTGTGCTGTGTCTCCTCTCAGCGCCAACTTTGTCACCTCATAGTGTTCAACCTTCTGCTGCGCTCCTGTAGTCTTCTTCCGTTGTTTCCACATCCTCTGCACGCAACGGCGCCACCACGTTCTATGAGCCGCGCCTCCATCTGTAAAGGTATGCCTGTGAGGCTGCAGCTTTCTTTTTGGGGCTGATGGGGTCTGATCTGTGCCACATATGGGCCTGTACGTATCCTTGGACTCATGTTCCTTACTGTCTTTGCTAGGGACTAGTGCTTATTCATTGCTGGAGTGACCAGTCCTTATTCATTGCGTAGTGCCGCTCTTCCATTTATGCTAGTAAGGCCATGCTTTGAATTCAGCCTGCCTTTTGGAACATGCGTACTGGCTGGTTGCTTGTTGCTCCAAATGCTACTTTTCCTTTGTGGTAGGCTCTCCATTTGACTTATCCACCTTTGTGTCATTGTCGATGCTGCTTTCTCTTTTTAGTCCTCTTGTAGCGTTTTACTGCTCTATAGCTTCAATTGAGTGGCCTAGACCTGTGTGGATGTGTGTGGCACTGACCCTGTCCGAATCTATGTGGCCTAGATTCGTCCGGATGTGTGTGGCGATGATTCCATCTGGATCTGTGCGGCATTGGATGTCCGCTTGAACCTTGCTACTCTTTGTTGCCTCCTTTGTGAGCACGTGACTCTTGACTAAATGCACGTCCATCATCATTACTCTATCCTCGTGTTTCTATTTGCAGCTCCTTGGCTTGGCAAAGTGTTTTATCACATGCTCAACATATCAGACACTCAAATTTGGATGTATCATTAATATTAGTGTTTTAATGTGTCTTAAGTCTAGTGCTTAGTGTTCTCTCTTTCAAATGTAACACAATTGCATATACCTTGCATTTGAGTGGGGCTGTTAATGGTATTTGTTGGCATGAACTCAATGAACTAGCACAACTGCCAGAGGCCAGTTTGCCCACTATGGCCTTTTGATTGAATTGCAAAAGATAGTTCTTGGTTACAAAGACAAGTCTCAACTCAAAGCACTTATATGCTGGGACTACCCCTAGAACAAAGCATATTCTAACTGCCCATAAAGCAGGTCCTTTGATTCCCTAGACTTACTTGGTTGCCAAGGTGCCTTGATTGGAAGCCAAGGCAGCCCACTCTTACCTACTCTTACAGAAAAGTAAAAGGGTAATTGAGGAATACTTGGCTCATGCTTAAGCTAACATTGATAACTGATGAACAATGACCTATTACTGACAGTTCTCCCCCTTGGTCTTGTTCACTTTTGCTGGAATTGCCTCTTAGTCAATCCTCCTCTTGAGTTCTTCAAACTTAGTCTTGCCCAATGCCTTAGTGAGGATGTCAGCTAGCTGGTTTCCGGTGCAAATGTGCTCAGCCTTGATGCCGCCATCTTCCAAACAGCTATGAATGAAATGATACTTGATCCTGCTGTGCTTACTACGCTCATGGAAGACATGATTTTTGGCTAAGGCCAGTGCAGACTTGCTGTCAACCTTCAACTCAACAACATCCACAGGCCTACCAAGTAACCCAGCAAACAGTCTTGACAGCCACATAGCCTGAGTTGCAGCAGTGGAAATGGCCACATACTCTGCTTCACAACTGGAGAGTGCCACCAACTTCTGCTTGATGGACTGCCAGTTGACCAGGCATTGACCAAGGAAGAAGAGGACCCCGGTTGTGCTCTTGCTTGTGTCATTGTCACCGGCGAGGTCACTATCACAATAGCTGATGAAGCGAGCGCTGCCATTAGCTCTGGTGAAGTGGAGCCCATAGTCCAGTGTTCTAGCAATGTACCTCAAGATATGCTTCACAGCAGTGAGATGCTCCATGGTGCTCCATGAACCTGTTGATGAAGCCGGCGAACGCAATATCAGGTCGAGTGTGCACTAGGTAGCGCAGACTGCCGATCAAGCGCCGGTAGTGAGTGGAGTCGACCTCCTTGGCCGTGCTGTACCGGTTGAGCTTCAGTCGTTCCTCTATCGGAGTAGCAGCAGGATTGCAGCCCTCCATGCCTCCAAGCTCCAGGATCCTCTGGGCGTAGTGTGTCTGCCGAAGAGTGGTCTCGGTAGCATCTTGATGCACCTTGACGCCGAGATAGAAGCTCAGCAGCCCAAGGTCGCTCATCTTGAGCACCTTCTTCATCTGGGTCTTGAAAGCTTCAACTTCCTTCTCATCGGCGCCGGTGATCATCAAGTCGTCAACATAGACGCCAACAAGCAGAGCAGTGGCGCCCGCTGCCCTGCTTGTAAACGACCGCCTCGTGGGAGCTCTGCTTTTTTTTGACACAAAAACTGTGGGGGAGATCCCAACAGTGCCATTTTTAAATTTATATCAAAGGGAGTTCAATACATACTTACAGAGGAAATTTAACTGAATGCATCTAATCAAACACAAAAGGAAGACCTTAAGTCATCCTTGAATCTAACCGATTGACTAAGACATTGATTTTTAAAATTACATAGCCATAGCTGAATAGATGGTTGACGCCTTTGAAACACCTTATCATTCCTCAGTTTCCACAGCTCCCAAGCCGCAATCATAATTGCCTCAGTGAAATGTGGAGAGTCGTGGGAGCTCTGCTGGCAGCCCATCTCCTTGAGCGTTGCATCCAGCTTGGCATTCCACGCGCGCGGCGCCTGCCGTAGGCCGTAGAGAGCCTTGCATAGGCGGTAGACCTTCTCTTCTTCTCCGGCGACGGTGAAGCTCGGCGGCTAGCGCACGTACACTTCTTCCTTGAGGTCGCCGTTGAGGAAGGCGAACTTCACGTCCATGTGGTGGACATGTCACCCTTCCTGCACAGCCAGAGCAAGGAGGACACGTACGGACTCCATGCGCGCCACCGGAGCAAAGGTGTCGCCGTAGTCGATCCCCTCCTGCTAGATGAAGCCACGTGCCACCAGATGCGCCTTGTGCTTGGTTACCGCGCCGCGCTTGTCCTTGAGCTTGAAGACCCACCTCAGGGTGATCGGCCAGTGGCCAGGCGGGAGCGGCACCAGCTCCCAGGTGCGGTTCTTCTCGACCGCCTTGAGCTCCTGCTTCATGGCCGCGTGCCAGGCAGGGTCGTCCTTGGCCTGAGCGTAGCTGGCCGGCTCACTGGCGTGGGTGAGGTGGAGTTGGGTGAAGAGGCGAGGCGGTGGTGGCGGTGTAGGCGTGTCGCTGAGGATGTTGGGCATCGTGTGGTAGTGCAGGGGTACATCATCGTAGGCGCTCGTCATCGTGCACCAGCGGGGTGGCAAATTCCACCTGATTGTCGGTCTCAACCGCTGCGGGGGGAGCTGGGTCCGCAGCGGGAGTCTCCGGCGAGGCCGTAGCACCTCCATCATGCTCTCTCGGAACGGAGGACGGTGCGCGTGGTGTGCTCGGTGGCGATGGTGAAGCGGGCTCTGCTTTATTCTCCACTTCAGCCGGCCAGAAATCGACGGTGAAGTCGCTCCCGGCGGAAGCAAAGGTGGCGGCTGCCGGAGTAGCCCAATTCCAGCCGGGGCCTTCGTCGAAAATGACATCGTGGCTCACCCTCACTCTTCCGATCGCCGGGTCGAGTACGCGGTGCGCCTTGGCGCCCTCTGCATAGACGATGAAGACGCCAGGTATGCCGCGGTCGTCGAGCTTGCGGATCTGGCTCAGGTCCTTCGTGTAAGTGGCGTAGCTGAAGACGCGGAGGTGGGAGACGGATGGTGCGTGCCCATTCCAGGCCTCATAGAGGGTCTTGCCTAGCAAGCCTTTGGTCGGCGAGCGGTTTAGCACATGAACTGCGGTGAGCACTCCCTCCCCCCAAAAACGAGCCAGCATGCCGCGTTGCTTGAGCAAAGCACGCGCAGTCGCCAACACGGTCTGGTTCCGTCGCTCCACGACGCCGTTCTGCTACGGCAAATGGGGTGCAGAGAAGTGACGCTTGACGCCCTCCTTGGCGAAGTATTCGGCGAGCTCAGAGACGGTGAACTCCCCGCCGCTGTCGGTGTGCGGCACCTTGCGCTCCCGACCGCTTTCCTTCTCCGCCGCGACCTTGATCTTCTTCACCGTGTCCGCACTTCGTCCTTGGTGGCGAGCAGCGCAATCCACATGAAGCGCGTAGCACCGTCGACCGTCAGGAGGAAGTAGCGGTGCCCGCCTGGAGTCGTCAGCGTCACTAGCCCACACAGGTCACCGTCGACGAGCTCCATGGGCTTCCCGGCGTGGTACGTGGCCTTCTGCAGGAACGGGCGGCGGCACATCTTGGTGGTGACGCAGGTGTCGCAGACCTGCTCGGCGTGCTCGATCACCGCCATCCAACGCACCATGCTTGCCGAACCGGTGCAGGGCCTCGAAGTGAAGGTGCCCGAACCACTCGTGCCAACGCCAAGCCTCATCGTCCTTCCGCGCCGCGAGGCAGAGTGGCTGGACTACATCAAAGTGGAGAATGTAAAGACGGTTCAAATCACGCTTCACCTTGGCAACGAGAACGAACCTGATGCGCAGGACGCCGTCCTTGATCTCCACCTTGGAGCCCGCCTCGTCGAGCTGGCCCAAGCTCATGATGGAGTTGCAGAGCGCCGGTATGAAGTAGACACCGTGGAGGACGCGGTGCTCGCCGTTCTTCGCCTGGAACACGACCGAACCCACACCTTGAATCTCCACCCTCAATGTGTCGCCGAACTTGACTGTGCCGCGCACCGACGTGTCCAGGTCGAAAAGATGTCGCAGCAACCGGTCATGTGGTGGGTTGCGTCGCTGTCGAGGTATCAACCATCGAGCTTGTCCTCGTCGGCGGCGTCGTTGAGGAACGCGCGCGAGGATCTTCAATATTGAGGAAGGCAGCGGCTTTGGTGCAGAGGAGCTCCGACATCGTCCCGGCCAGCTCGATGAACCCGTGGGCGAAGAAAAGGGCGCCGTCGCCCGACTCTGCTTCGGCGAGGTGTGCCGCGCCAGCGTGTGTACCACCGCGCCCGCCGCCACGATCACCGCGCTAACCCCCGCGGTCACCACCGCGCTCGCTACGGTCACCCCGGTCGCGGTGCGTATCGCGGCAGTCGCGCGCCCAGTGGCGCTGTGGCCGCAGTTAAGGCATGTGTTATCGCGCGTAGCCTTGCGCTCGCCGTTGACTCCCTTGTCCTCTGCGCCGCGGCCGTTCCTCTTCTGCCCGCCCCGCGGATGGCGCCGCGGCTCCTTGCTGTCGCTGGACGAAGCTGAGTCGTGGCCGTCCTTAGTGAGCATCAACTTGCCGACGACGATCATTGGCTCTGCAGCAACGTCCAGGTCGTCCACCATCCTCAACCGGCCGGAGACCTCCTTGATGGTCAGATCTTGGAAGTCAAGCAGCGTCTCGATGGCGATTCGAAGCTGCGCATACTTCAGAGGCATAGCTCGCACAAGCCTCTCCACCGCGCGCTCCTCGTCGATGTCGATGTTGCTATGGAGGGAGAGCTGCTGCTTCTGAGCGATCAGGCGGAGGGTAAAATCCTCAACTGCTCACCTATGCGGAAGGAGAGCATCTCCCACTCTCGGCGGAGGCGCTGGAGCGTGGTGCGGCGTAAGCGATCGATGCCAACGCGCGCTACTGCGATGGAGTCCCACGCCTCCTTCGCCGATGCCTTCTCCGACAGCATCATCTACATCCCCTGCGGCACGACGGCGATGAGGGCCTCCACGGTGCGGCGGTCTTTGTGGTATGGTAGATCTTTATACTCGATCGCATCCCAGAGCCACCGTGCCTGAAGCTTCAGCTTCATGATCGATGCCCACTCGTGGTAGTCGCTCTTCGTGAGCATCGGCTACGAGGCATTGCCGGAGTCCTTGTAGACGGTCTCGAGCACCGGTGACTGGCATCTGCGTCCTCTGCGGCGCCGTTCTGATGAGCGCGACACCGGATGGCGCGGGCGCTCCGGACTCCTGGTCGGCGGCAGGCGACGATCGCGCGTAGGGCTCCGCTGCGGTGGCGGCTGTGGCTGCATCTCTCAACGCAGACCGGTGGCCGTGGCTTGTGCTAGTGCCTGCTGCGCGGCCCGAAGAGCATAGGCGGCTGCAGACTCTGCCGCAGCCAGCCTCTCTGCTCGATCCTCTTCTGTGGCGGCGGTGGCGGCGGCTGCTGCTGCACGCTCTGCGGAGTTGGCCATGCCTTTGATCCCGCTCTTGATACCAATTGTTCGCACAAACTCAATAAACTGCACAACTGCCAGAGGGCAGTTTGCCCACTATGGCCTTTTGATTGAACTGTAAAAGATAGTTCTTGGTTACAAAGACAAGTCCCAACTCTAAGCTCTTATAGGCTGGAGCCACCCCTAGGAAAAAGCATATTCTAACTGCCCATAAAGCAGGTCCTTTGATTCCCTAGACTTACTTGGCTGCCATGGTGCCTTGATCAACTTGGAAGCCAAGGTAGCCCACGCTTACCTACTCTTACAGAAAAGTAAAAGGGAAATTGAGCAATACTTAGGCTCGTGCTTAAGCTAACACTAATGATAACTGATGAACAATGACCAATTACTGACAGTATTATAATCATTGCACTATGTTGTCCAAACATCAAGCAAATTGAGGGTGAAATCCCATTGGTCCGCTTGATTGAATCTTGAAGTTGCGAAGCTTATCTTGTACAAGGGGTGGCTGCTGCTTTATATAGAGCAGGGCCTCTACCTACTACTCAATATATTCTTGCATAAAGCAAGATGCTCTAGGCTACTTGGTTGCCCAGGCTTCTCATGATGAACTTGAGAGCCAAGGGACCTCTAATTGCATACATGTAAAGTGCGGAAAGTAAGATACATGTGCTAGCTTAACCTATCAATCTCCCCCTTAAGCCTAGCACTGCTTGATCTTCTTTAGGCAAGAGTACATATGGATCTAAAATAACATGCTGCAAGAGCACAGATGGTGACTAGATTTAGGAGGCCAAGATCCGCATGGATTGAAACATGAAATTGGTGTCCACATGTTTGGAGTCCGCTTGTAACAAAATAAAACAAAAAATTGCCCAAGATAAAGGAGGCTATATTTAGGAGGCCAAGACTGCATCGATTGAAACATGAAAACTAGTGTCTGCATGTTTACTGCATGTTTACCTGAGTGTGCGAAGGGAAAATGCAACATGCACCCTGGACGCCAGTCACGCGCGCCAACCTCTGTAAAAAATAAAGAGGTCCGAGGCGAGTTTTCTAAATTCCAGAAAAACTGCAGTTTTGTTAATACTGTAGTTTGTAAAACTCTAAATTATTTACATCCAAACACCTTGTTTGTCTCAGATACCTAGGTATTTTAAAAAACCACAGTATTGATCTAAAACTCAAAAAAACTGAGCATTCAAACAGGGCCTTAGCCTGCATGTACATGGCGCTAAAATTGGACTGGACCAAAACTAGTGCATGCAGGCACCATGAAACCTACAGGAACAGTAACATAATATTGCGGCCACATAGCAAATAACCATGCTAACAATCGATTACCAAATAAAGTTGACGCATTCTGATTGGACTGCCTTTTATCTCCATTCAAGTCGCATGCAGAAACAAGTGCTGAACATGAACACCTTCTTTGCAAGTGCTTTTCATATTGCCAATTATAGCCCTTGTGATCTCCACCTGTATAGAACCCACAAATATATATTTTCTTCGGTTCATATTCTCTTCATAATTTCTCAATGATGAACCACTAAAACTGACCATCGCAGAAAGTATACCCAAAGTATACTTTTCCTTGTTCTTGCTATATTTCTCATCAAAAGGAATAACTCCAAATTGAAATCCAGAGGACTCTAAATAATTCCTAGTTGCCATATTTGATGAAATGCTAGATTTGTCTTCATACAAATCTTGAGGAACCATGAGCTCATCACCCGGAGCCGGAGACCGTGTGTGTCGGGTGGTCGGAGCTGGAGCAGGGCTCGGAGCAGGGGACAACGGTGTCGCAGTACATGTTCCTTTCGCTCCATCCTCCCAGTGGTGCTCGATGACAACTCCTCGTCCGTCGAAGCGTTCCCACCTCCCTCCTTGATTCAGTCCCACTCGTGATTCACGTCGAAGATGACGTCGTGCGAGACACGCTAAGTCGCTGGGTCAAGGACGCGGTGCGCCTTGGCGTCGTCGGCGTAGCCGATGAAGATGCAGGGAACGTTGTGGTCGTCGAGCTACTTGAGCTAGGACAGGTCCTTGGTGAACGCCACACAGACCCACCTCCGGCGCCTTCCCATGCCATGCCACGTACGGCGTCATGCCCTGCAGAGCCTTGGTCGGTGCCCAGTTCAATAAGTGCACAACAGTTACTATGGCCTCACCCCAGAAGCGCGTCAGCGATCCTCTCTGCTTCAACAACACCCATGCCACGGCGACCACCGTCTGGTTCCGTCGCTCCACGACGTGTTCTGTTGCGGTGAGTATGAGGCGCTGTAGTGGTACTGGATCCCTTACTCGGCGCAGTACGATGCGAACTCGGCGACGGTGAATTCTCGGCCGTTGTCCGTGCGCAGCATCCGCATCTTCTTCCCACTCTTCTCCGCCACAGCTTGGAGGTGCTTGATGGCGTCCGCAGCGGCGTCCTTGGTCGCAACAGCGCAACCCACATGTACTGCGTGGCGTCGTCGACCAGCAGCAGGAAGTAGAGCCTGCCGCCGGGAGTTGCCGGTGTGACGGGGCCGCAGAGGTTGCCATGGACAAGCTCCCGAGGATCATGTGCACAGTACTTGGCGTCGGACGGGATCGGCGCACGACGATGCTTGGTGATGACACACTTGTTGCAGAACTGGCCGACGTGGCTGATCGTCGATAGCCCGCGTGCCATGCCGCCCTTGGGGAGCTGGCAAAGAGCGTCGAAGTGGATGCGACCGTACCACTCGCGCCAACGCTAGGCTTCGTCATCCTTGCACGCGGCACGGCCGAGTGGCTTGGCCATGTTGATGTGGAGGATGTAGAGGTGGTTGGCGGCGCGACGAGCCTTGACGTGGAGCCGCTTGGTGATGACACACTTGTCGCAGAACTGGGCGACGTGGCTGATCGCCGACAGCCCACGTGCCATGTCGCACTTGGGGAGCTGGTGAAGAGCGTCGAAGTGGATGTGACCGTACCGCTCGTGCCAACGCTAGGCTTCGTCATCCTTGCACGCGGCGCAGCCGAGTGGCTTGGCCGTGTTGATGTGGAGGACGTAGAGGTGGTTGGCGGCGCGACAAACCTTGACGTGGAGCCGCTTGCACTGATCCCAAATCCTGAGTATGTCGTCCTCGATCTCCACCTTGGATCCTCCCTCGTCGAGTTGGCTAAGGCTTGTGATCGAGTTGCGAAGCATCGGGGTGAAGTACACGCCATGGAGTACCCGGTGCTTGTCGTTCTTCACATCGAAGGTGATGGAGCTGAAGCCCAAAATCTGCACTTTTGACTCATCACCGAATCTTGTGTCCAGGTCAGTGAAGAGTTCCCGGCGTCCAGTCATGTGGTGAATGACGCAACTGTCCATGTACCAGCCGTTGAGTTTGTCGCCGCCGTCGGAGTCGGTGCCGAGCAAGACACGCGCCCGTGGCTCATCAAGGTCGAGGTCAGCGTTGTTGGCGTAGAAGGAGCAAGCTTGGGCCTTGCCACTGCTCTGCTCCGCATCCATCTTCAGGAACCCGTGCGCCAGGAACAAAGCATGGTCCTCTTCTACTTCCGCCATGTGCGCAGCGCCACCACGATCCCGATCGCGACAAGGATGGAGGCAATCGCAATTGAGGTAGGCCTTGTCGCGATTCGCCCGGGGATCACCACCGGTGGCTCCAGCTCTGTCGCCTCTGCCACCACGGTCCCCGCCGCTGCGATCTTCTTCACCCGCCTTGGCCTTGCCCTTCTTGCCGCCATGGGGACGTCTGCGCCGATCTCCATCCTTGGATGACCCGACCCCATCCCTCACCATAGCTCGACGGTGTAGATGAGCATGCCAGTGGCCGCCTCTGCCTCTAGCGTGCGACCGCGATCCTAGACTGCCTTGAGCCGACCGGTGAAGTCCTTGGTCGAGTTGAAAATCTGCCTAAACCTCTTCGGCATGCACTAGAGGGACTTCTCGCCGCGTTCATCGTCGAGGTCGCTGTCGCCATTGAGCGCCATTAGCTCCTTCAAGCTGGTGAGCCGCATCACAAAGTCCTTCACTTGCACTCCGGGCTAAAAGGTGAGACCTTCCCAGTCCCCTCGGAGGCGCTGCAGCGTAGTGCGGCGAACACGCTCGCCATCGACACTGCTGGTCGCGATCGCCTCCCATGCAAGCTTGGCGGTCGGCTTGTTGGCGGCGGCGGCTCCCATCTTCGGCGGAACGACAGCGCAGTCCACATACGGCACGTCGCCATAGTGGACCGTCTCCTAGAGTCCACGCGCCTGGAGCTTGACCTTCATCAGCAGGCTCCACTTGTGGTAGTTAGAGCGGGTGAGCTACGGCCACTTGCCGCCAGCGTCGCGGTAGACCTGCATCACCGGAGACCGTCCATGCCGCCTGTGGTGCCGCTCCGGTGACGGCGAGGCACGACGACGGGGCTCCGGGCTGCGTGATCCTCTTTGCGACCCGCTTCCCTGTGCTCCTTGACCATCTGCGCGCGAATTGAGGCGGCACCGCGGGAGGCATGGACGGTCTCCGGTGATGCAGGTCTACCGCGACGCTGACGGCTCGTGGGCGTTGCTCACCCGCTCTAACTACCACGAGTGGAGCCTGCTGATGAAGGTCAAGCTCCAGGCACGCGGACTCTGGGAGGCTGCCTGCTCTACAGAGGTGGAGGCCATGGAGGCAGTGGTAGCGGCGGTGGGGGAGAGGCTTTGCTAACCCTAGTCTCTGATACCAATTGTTGCCCAAACGTCAAGCAAATTGAGGCTGAAATCCTAGAAGTCAGGTTGACTTATGGGCCGCTTGACTGAATCTTAAAGTTGCAAACCTTATCTGTTATAAGGGGTGGCTGCTGCTTTATATAGAGCAGGGCCTCTACAAACTAAGCATATTCTTGCATAAAGCAAGATGCTCTAGGTTACTTGGTTGCCAAGGCTTCTCATGATCAACTTGAGGGCCAAGGGACCTCTAATTGCATAAAGGTAAAGTGCAAAAAGTAAGATACATGTGTTAGCTTATCCCATCACACTTATCTAGGATTTGGGTGCTCTTGCGTATTATATATACCCCATTTTGGGCTGTTCAATGCAACTAATTATTCATCCATTCATCCTCTTTTCTTATTCTAACACATCCTTCCTCGGACATGGATTTTATCATTGTTTATTGGATCATAGTTTTGAACAAATTCGTTTGAAAATGATATGTATTGATGTATATATAATTATTTGAGGGAGGCCCACTTGCGCACTCGCTCGACCTCCTTTTCTCCGCGAGGGACCTCGCCCACCTCCTCTGCTCCTGCCCCTGTGTGGCCTCCCACACGTGCGTCCTCCGCTTGTGTGCCTCTGCTCTGCCTGCTCTGCTTTTACATGCACACCTGCCAGCTAGCTGACATGTTGACCTATTCTAAGACTGTATCTACTGCCAACAATGCCATTGGTAACCTTTCCGGCCAGGCAGATCGTCACTCCCTATGCAACGGTCACAGTTTGCTCTCACGTCCCTGTCATCCTCGAGTTGAAACATCCAAACTTCCACAAGTGGGTGCCCTTCTTCAGGTCCCTGCTGGGAAAGTTCGGCCTTCATGGACACATCGACGAGACTCTTCCGGCTAATTGCAATGATCCCCAGTGGGTCATGGACGATGCCTGTGTCCACAGTTGGCTCCTCGGGTCCATCACCCCAAATGGAAGGCAACCCAATTGGCATGCCTCCTCGGGTCCATCGCCCCTGACATCCAGTACCTCTCCATGGTTAGCGACCAATTGGCATGCCAACTCTTGGATGCCATTGAGGGCCTCTTTCTGCACTAGGAGTTCCTAAGAGGCAAGGGGATCTCACATCAGGGATTAATACATGAGGACCATCGCTGCTGCCCTGAATGATGTCGGCCATGCAGTCTCGCCATCGTAGTTGCCCTCAATCTCGTCTGTGACCTCAACTCGTGCTTTTCTAGCACAGCGGACAACATCACCGACACTACTACGCTGCCTGACTTCAACACCGCTTCCTGGAAGCTCGTCCTCATGGAACTTTGCCTAGCTAATGAAGGCAAGGTTTCCTCTGACTCCGTGCTCGTCTCTCTGCGGCATAGCATGTCGCGGGGCCTCTGCTCATGGCATAGGGGCAGGGCACCTGTCGACGATACCTCGTCCTAGTAGCGCTGGGGGAAGAAACTCCAACCGCAACAAGAAGGAGGGGGTCAGCAGCAACACCAGCAGTGAGGACCGCATGCTCCTCCCTAGGCTGGCCAATGGATCTGTGTTGGCCCCTTGCCTGGGCCACTGCTGGCAGCAACAATGGTTCCACCCTCCTCAGCAGCAGCAGCCGCAGTGGCATGGACAGGGACTGCTTGGGGCATCCTCGCAGGCAAACTCAGCATTCGCTCCAACTGATTTCTCCACTCCGGCTGGCGTCCAGTAGCCACAGTTTGCTCCTCCGTCGTGTCCTCAAGCTGGTGGCTAGAACCAGGCGGGTCTCATCACCGCCTTGAAACAGATGGCGCTTTAGGGTACTATAGCGCCTGGGTCTTGGATACTGTTGCCACATCTCACATGGCTTCTTCAGATGGTATATTACCTACCTGCCTTCCTCCATCTATCACTGTGGGCAAAGATCATTCTATACCTATTGTTAGTTGTGGTATTTCCATACTGCCTACAACCGACACTTCCTTCCATCTAAATAATGTTCTGATTGCGCAATCTTCTTTCTGCTCGTCAATTTACACATTATAATCATTGTTCTACCGAATTTGGCACCCTTGTTTTTTCTGTTAAGGATCCATGGACGAGACGCATAATTCTCCAATGCAATGGCAGCAGTGACCTCTACACCATACCATCCACTTCGTCCTCCACCACTGCTAGCTGCAACCTTGCCGTCTCCTTTAACCTATGTCATCATTGTCTTGGTCATCCAGCCGACTCCATTGTCACTTCTCTTAGAATCATCTCAGTTGTCACATGTAATAAAGCCTCAAGCTCCTTGTGCCATGCCTCCCAGTTAGGAAAACACACGCTCTTGCCCTTTGCTAGCTCCGTTTCCATTACATCAGAACCTTTTTGTCTAGTTAATTGTAATGTGTGGGCATCTCCAGTCCTTAGCACTTTGGGTTATAAATATTATTTGGTCATGGTTGATGATTTCAGTCATTTTTGCTGGACCTTTCTGCTGCATAATAAATCCGAAGTCTATGGTCATTTTGTTGATTTTGTTGTTCATGTTTAGACTCAGTTTGGTTTTGTTCCCAAGTGCTTTCAGGCTGACAATGGCACTGAGTTAGTTAATAACGACATGTCTAGCTTCTTGTCTAGTCGCGGCATTTTGTGCTGCGTTTCTTGCCCCTGTACTTCTCAGCCGAATGGCAAAACTGAGTGTATGCTTTGCACCATCAACAACATCGCCATTCAACAAGTCTGCCTCTTCATGCACGACCCACGAAGCCACATCTTGCCCTGATCAAGCACATTCTACGCTATGTGAAGAGCACCCTCGATGCCGGTCTCCACTCTCCACCTTAGGTGCTGGTGGTGTGTCATCCATCACTGCCTACTCCGACACAGACTGAGCAGGTTGCCCGGACTCCAGGTTCTAATTTGGGCTTCTGCATCTTCCTCGGCGACAAATTGGTCTCCAGGTCTTCAAAGCGGACTACAGTGTCCTGTTCTAGTGTAGAGGCTGAGTATCAGGCCGAGTGCTGCTGGCTGCGACAGTTGTACCAGGAGCTTCACATCCCGATTCCTTATTGTCTATTGTGACAACGTCAGTGTAGTCTATATGACTGCCATCATCGTCACATGAACCACATTGACATCCAATTCGTCTGTGGGATGGTTGCTTTGTGGCACGTTCATGTGCTACATGTCCCTCTGCACATCAGTTCATGGACATCATGACTAAGGGACTGGTTTAGCGACTTTTGGTCCAGTCTCTGCGTCCAGTTACCTCCTGCTGTGACTGTGTCCTGTGGGTGGCTATTAGAGATATGTATACTCTAGAAATATGTACGTACTTTACTTGTACTCCATGTTCATTATATAAAAATACTTTACGATGTTCTTTCTGAGTCATTTTTGTATTTTGGGGCTGTAGGACTTCCTCAGCAGTTATGGTCTATCGTGAGGCAGTTTCAGCTGGGCTACTACCCTCAAGTGATGTTTTATCTCAGGTGTTGGGGTGCCTTAGGCTTCCTCATGGCAATTATCTGAAGAGTAGTTTCATTGAAAACATGGGAATAAGTTGTGATATTCCACAACACCCAAATATAAATTCACTTTTTGAAGGATTCGGTGAATATGACATTCGAGCTTTTTCTATACTGGAGGTAATCATGCTCTCTTTAATTAAAAATGGCTCTGTTTCAACATATGCATGTATTGATGAAAGTTGAATGGCTTCTTGTCACAGGAGGCTGCTTCATTAGGAGCAGTTGCAAGTATTTCCATCAAAGAGACCCGAATTGTTATTGATGCTAGAAAGTTAAAGATCTACACAGCTGAGGTACTATTGCTGATTGGAACATGCCACATAAGCGAAACTGTATGTGAATGCAATTCAAGGACACATCGATGTGTCCTTTTTCTTGTTTCTGTATTTTAGTATATTTTTTGAGTTTGAGTGATTTCGGTGGGTGCGCACGGTGGGGAGCAATTGGGAAGTGACTCTGGTGGTGATTGAATATGAGCGGGTCCTTTAGCCCCCAGCTAGGCATGAAAATGGTTGGAAACAGTCCAATAATACAGAATCAAGACTTCCTGTTTCTATCAAAATAACTAATGACAAAAGCTCAAAAAATGGTTGTGCTAAAGTAAAAAACATGTCAACTTTCATGTTTTGATAGAAATGGAAATTGTGGTAAATGGTATCATAATACGGAAAATGGTATCAGATTTTCTTGTGCCGTTTTCACCCCTTAGCGCACTGTAAATGGCGAAGCAATTCATGTCACATCCCCACCAGAATCTAGTTGTGCTGTAATCGTCTTGCTGCCTAGGGGTAATTTTCAATACAAATTTAAAGCTGGGAGCGTTCTCAAACAGCTCCTTAGATGTTAGCTTACAGTAGGTTCACTACTAGATTTTTCTTTGTGGTGATTTCTGCTGTCCTGGTCATGCCCGTTGCCTAGACTCCCATTCTATCCGATATACCTATATAAACGGAGGCCACTAGCTGACTTTGATTGCTATAAAGATCAAGCCACGTGAAGCGAGATTATCAAATGTCTGTGGCCATTATATCAACACAAGATGCTTTTGTTTAAATCCTGGGGTGTAAAATTTTGGGTGTCACATCGGATGTTCCATAGGGTGTCACATGGGGTGATCGGATAGTGATAAAAAAAAACAAATTACAGATTCTGTCAATAAATTGTTAGATTAATTTATTAAGTCTAATTAACCATCAGTAGCACATGTTTACCACATTGTCTAATCATGGACTAAGTAGGCTTAAAAAATCGTCTCGCAAAGTAGTTGTAATCTATGCAATTTGTTACTCCATGCATGTCTTCATACATCCGATGTGATAGGGTGTAAAATTTGGGGGAAGGAACTAAACACCCTTGGTCTCACATTTTTCATGTTATTTATTTCAGAATTTTATCATCAACGGTTTATAAATGATAGCATTAGCCTAGTGCTTTACCTTAATTACCTAGCTATGTACCTTTGCTATTTACTATTCACTGTAAGGTTCCTTGGCAACCAAGTTGGTCATGGTACCTTGGCAACCAAGTAGATCAAGCATCTTCTGTAGAATATGCCAGGGAGTAGGTACACCACTTGCCTATATATGCAGTGGTTAGTTTCATCTTTGTATCCAAGTTACCACCTGAACTTTCAATAGAATCCAAGCAGCATCTTTGCCATCCGACTTTTGCACAGAGGAGGGTGTAACCGTCACTTCTCTGTGCCTCACTCGCTGAGGAAAGACCGTGGTGGTGACCAGGCTATCTATGGTCTGCGGCAGGTACCGCGTGCCTGGAACGTGAAGCTGGATGCCATGCTCAAGGGATGGGCTTCCAGCAGAGCGCCCATGAGGCAGGGATGTACCGACGGGGCAGTGGGCGCACTGCTATTCTTTTCGGCATCTATGTCGACGATTTGATCATCATCAGCATGGAAGAGTGGGAAGTGGAGGCATTCAAGGCTTAGATGAAGAAGACCTTCAACGAAAGCGACCTTCTACCTTGGTGTTGAGGTCTACCGGGATCACTCTTCGGCAAACTCACTCTGCCAAGAGGATTCTAGAGGTTGGGGCATGGCTGGCTGCAACCCTGCCCACACTCCAATGGAGGAGCGGCTGAGGCTTAGCAAGCAGAGCACGGCCGCAGAGGTCGACCCCACACAATACTGGCACCTGATTGGCAGTCTGCACTACCTCGTGCACACTCGCCCTGATCTAACATTGGTCGTTGGCTTCGTCAGCGGTTCATGGAGCGGCCAACGGTGGAGCATCAGGGAACTGTCAAGCGCAGTCTACGCTATGTTGTTCGCACGCTCGACTACGGCTTTGACTTCACTGAGGCACCCGACAGCGTCTACTTCATCAGCTACTGTGACAGCGACCTCGCTGGGACATTGACACGAGCAAGAGCACGAGCGGAGTCCTGTTCTTCCTCAGCAATTTCTTGGTTAGCCGGCAATCTATCAAGCAGATGGTTGTGGCACTCTCTAGCTGTGAAGCCGAGTACGTTGCCACTACCATTAGCCTGTGGCTCTCAAGGCTGCTGGCTGAACTTCTTAGCAGATCTGTTGAGGTTGTTTGAATAAGTCCTAGCTCCTAATTGTAGAAGGAAGAAGGCGTCTAGTGCCATTAGAGGTAGGCCATAGATTGCGGCATGGCTTAGGTGGTTGGGATGGCAACCATTGATCACGAGTATGCCGGGATTGACTGGGTATTTTGTGACCATGTAAAGATGCATGTAATTCCTTTATATAGAGAATACAGTCAACAGAAAACGCTGTCGCTTGCAGCACCAAAACTCTCTGCATTCGTGTGTGATTGTTCATCCTCTTCGGAGTTCTAACAATTGGCATCGGAGCCGCTTTCCGTCGTCGCCATGGCATCCTAGTCGCCCTCCAAGAAGCCGACTGATGATGGCGACGGTGAGAAGAAGGTCAAGCCCTCACGCTCGCCGCCACGACGCCGTGGCCGCTCCTACAGTCGACACAGCTCCGGCTCATGAGTCGTGGAGCGCGTCGTCGAGCGGCCATTCGCGAACGTCACGTGGCCGATGCTGACCCGGACAAACTATCCGAAGTGGGCCTTGGTGATGAAGGTCAACTACCAGACGCTCCGTGTTTGGGACAATGTCGACCGCATCATCGATGAACATCCCGACGAAGATGAGTACCAACAAGATCAGCAGGCGATGGCTGGTCTTCTGCGCTCGGTCCCCTCCGAGATGTGGAGCACCCTCGCCCGCAAGCGGACCGTGAAGGAGGTGTGGGATGCGGTCAAGGTACTGCGGATCGGGGACTAACGCTCGCGCGACGCCAGCGCGCAGCGGCTCCACCGAGAATTCGGGAGCCTCTCCTTAAAGGAAGGAGAGAGCATCACCGAGTTCGGCATCCGCATCACGACGCTCGCCACCAACCTCCGGACCCTCGGGGACTCGGATGCCGAGGTAGTAAAGAAATTGCTACAGGTGGTCCCAGATCGACTCTCCCAGGCCGCGGTCTCCCTCGAGATGTTCCTCGATCTGAACAAGGTCTCGATCGAGGAGGTCATCGTGCGGCTGCGCGTCTTCGAGGAGCGCGGCAAGCCGAAGGAGGTCACGGACGCCATGGGGCGCCTGATGCTCTGTGAGGAAGACTGGGAAGCGCATCACAAGGCCCGCCGTGAGCAGGAGAGCTCCAGCGGCAGCGGTGGCTCCAGCAGCCGCGGGAAGCGCCAAGGGCGCGAACGTGGTCGTGGCGGTGCAGTATCCACGCCACGATATGGCCATGACGGCCAGAACGCAGGCACCGGGAACGCCGGCGGTGGCAAGCCGCTGCCTGGCACGCTCTGCAACAACTGTGGCAAGAAGGGCCATTAGGCCAGGGATTGCCGCGGAAAGAGAAAAAAGGCCACGGCCCATGTGGCCTCGGGCCTAGGCCGAGGAGGAAGAGGAACGGGCCCTGATGTACATCGCCGCGGAGACGGAGGTAATCACGTCGCCCGTATCCTCGCCCCACTCCACTGCGCCGCCGCCGCCCGCCGCCGATCCGCATCCGCGCGTCCACTTCGTTGAGTCGAAGGTCCTCCTCTACCTCAGGAAGAGAAGGAGGCTGTGGGGCCCCGCCGCTAGGTCCTCGACACCGGGGCGACAAACCACATGACGGGGTCACATGCCATCTTCACCGAGCTAAACACGAGCGTCACCGGCACCGACAAATTTGGCGACGGGTCGTTGGTCGACATCGAGGGGAAGGGGACAGTCCTATTCGCCTGCAAGACCGGCGAACACCGCCGGCTGGAAAGGGTCTATTGCATCTCGCAGCTCACCACCAGCATCGTGAGCCTCGGCCAGATGGATGAGGACGGCTTCAAGGTGGACATCGAGGCCGGCATACTGCGCCTCTTCGACCTGCAGCGACGGCTACTCGCCAAGGTGCATCGTTCACCGAGTCGGCTCTACTACCTCGACATGACCATCGCCACCCCGGTGTGTCTCACCGCGCGCGTCTGCGATGTCGCCTGGAGATGGCATGAAAGGTTCGATCACTTGAATTTTCAGTCGCTGCGGAAGCTGAGCCGTGGTGAGATGACGAAGGGCCTGCCGACGATCGAACACATCGAGCAAGTCTGCGAGGACTGCGTTCTAGCAAAACAGAAGAGGACGCCGTCCCCGCAGGCCGCCAAGTATCGGGCGCAGGAGGAGCTCGAGCTGGTCCATGGTGACCTCCGCGGCCCGATCACTCCTGCAACGCCAGCCGGGAACGCCTATTTCCTGCTGCCGGTCGACGACATGAGCAGGTATATGTGACTCACTCTGTTGCGTTCAAAGAGGACGCACCGGCGGCCATCATGACGTTCCAGGCGAGGGTGGAACGCGAGACCGACAAGAAATTGAAGGTCCTCCGCACTGATAATGGAGGTGAATTCACCTCGGTACAATTTGTTGAGTACTGTGCAGGCGAGGGCATCCATCGACAGCACTCAGCGCTACACTCACCGCAACAAAACGGTGTTGTGGAGCGGAGGAACCAGATGGTCGTGAACACGGCGCAGAGCATCCTGCGTGCACGGAGCATGCCAGGCTTCTTCTAGGGGGAGGCCGTGCACACCGCGATGTACCTCCTCAATCCGTCGCCAACGGCCGCCCTCGACGGCGTGACTCCGTACCAAGCTTGGTATGGGAAGAAACCGCCTGTACACTTCCTGCGAGTGTTCGGGTGCATCGCCTACATCAAGCATCTTCGACCGCACCCGAGCAAGCTTGAGGACCGTGGACAAAAGGTGGTCTTCATCGGCTATGAGGAAGGAGCGAAGGCGTACCGCTTCAATGACCCCGCCACGGAGCGTGTTCAGGTCACCCGCGACGTCATGTTCGATGAGAACGCATGTTGGGACTGGGGGAGCGCGTCGCCGAGTGACGACTCGATGCCGTTCACCATCGAGGAGTACGAGCTTCGGCGTCAACAATCAGCTTCCACAACGTCGCCCGCGCCCAGCTCCCCGCCTCGCATCGCGAGCCCGACGCCGCCCGAGTCCGGCTCTCCGTCGCGCACCGAGAGCCCGACCCGCTCCTGGCTTTGCCACGCCTACACAAGGCTCGACGTCACGCGGGGCACCCTCACTGACTACCGCAGCCCCGAACGTCACCAAGGTGACGCAGGTGGAGTTCGCGACGCCATTGAGCGCCAATCCAAACCTCGACGCAGACGACGACGAGGACCTGGAGCACCGGTACAGGACGCTCCAGAACATCCTTGGCACGAACACCGTGCCTGGGTGGGCTCACCGCGATGTCGAGGAAGCTGAGCTACACAATGTCAGTGTGGAGGAGCCAAAATCTTTCAAGAAGGCCGACGGTGACCCAAATTGGAACGCCGCAATGGAGGAGGAGCTGAAGTCAATCCGCGACAACAACACCTGGTCGCTGGCCGAGCTCCCGCGTGACTAGCACGCCATCGGCCTCGAGTGGGTATATAAGGTGAAGCGCGACGAGAACGTGCCATCGTCAAGTACAAGGCGCGTCTTGTGGCAAAGGGGTACGTGCAGCTCCCTGGCATCGACTTCGAAGAAGTGTTTGCCCCCGTCGCGTGACTGGAGTCTGTGCGCCTGCTCCTCGCCATTGCAGCGCACTTCGGCTGGGGCGTCCACCATATGGACGTCAAATAGGTGTTCTTGAACGGCGAGCTCCAGGAGGAGGTATACGTCCAGCAATCTCCCGGTTTCATCGACGGCAAGAACAAGCACAAGGTACTTCGCCTCCACAAGGCGTTGTACGGGCTCCGGCAAGCTCCACGGGCCTGGAATCAGAAGCTTGATGCCGCGCTGATCGGGCTCGGCTTCACCCGCTGCATCGACGAGCATGGGATGTACACCCGTGGAAAGGGTGCCAAGCGCCTGATCGTGGGCGTCTACGTCGATGATCTAATCATCACTGGTGGTCACGTAGGGGCTGTGAGCAGGTTCAAGGCCTAGATGATGAGCACCTTTCGCATGAGCGATCTCGGGCTCCTCTCCTACTACCTCGGCCTGAAGGTGACACACGGAGCAGCCGGGATCACGCTTCGCTAGGCTGCGTACGCCGCCAAGATTCTCGAAAAGGCGGGACTGGCAGGATGCAATGCCAGCGCCACACCCATGGAGCCGAAGCTAAAGCTGCTCAAGGAGGGAACAACGCCAAGCGCTGATGCCACAGAGTACCGCAGCCTTATCGGTAGCCTCAGGTACCGGTGTAATTCTAGACTAGATTTGGCATATCCGGTGGGATATCTTAGCAGGTTCATGGAGGCGCCGCATCAAGAGCACCTTGCTGCAGTCAAGCGTGTTCTTCGGTATGTGGCGGGCACAATACACTGGGCCTGCACTACCATTTGGCCAAGAAGAATGGAGGAGCGCCAAAGCTGCTGGGCTACTCCGACAGTGACTTGGCCGGAGATGCCAACGATCGGAAGAGCACCAGCGGCCTCATCTTCTTCCTGGCTGGGGGGCGGTTGCTTGGCAATCGGCAAAACAGAAGGTGGTTGCTCTGTCTTCCTGTGAGGCAGAGTACATCACGGCCGCAGCAGCCGCGTGCGAGGCGGTCTGGCTGGCACGGCTGCTGGCTGAGCTCGTCGGAGGAGCGGTCCTCGCGCCCAAGCTCAAGGTGGACAACAAGTCCACCATCGCTTTGATGAAGAACCCTGTGCACCATGACCGGAGCAAGCACATAGATGTGAAGTTCCACTTCATCCGGGAATGCTGCGACAGGAAGCTGATCGACGTCAAGTCCGTCGGCACTGAGCTGCAGCTGGGCGACATCCTTACAAAGGCGCTCGGTCGTACTCGGTTTCAGGAGCTCCGTGGTCAGATCGGCATGAAGAAGTTAGGCTAGTAGCTCTAGGACTTAGGAGGAGAATGTTTGAATAAGTCCTAGCTCCTAATTGTAGAAGGAAGAAGGCGTCTAGCGCCATTAGAGGTAGGCCATAGATTGTGGCATGACCCAGGTGGTTGGGATGGCAACCATCGATCACGAGTATGCCGGGATTGACTGGGTATTTTGTGAGCATGTAAAGATGCATGTAATTCCTTTATATAGAGAATGCAGTCAACAGAAAACGCTGCCGCTTGCAGCACCAAAACTCTCTGCGTTCGTGTGTAATTGTTCATCCTCTTCGGAGTTCTAACCGAGGTTGTGGAGCTGAAGGTGGATAGCAAATCAGCACTTGCTCTGGCCAAAAACCCTGTCTTCCATTACCAAAGCAAGCATATAAGTATCACTTCATCTGCAGCTGCCTGTAAGATGGAAGCATCAAGGCTGAGCATGTCTCCACTACTGATGGCAGATATTCTAATGAAGTTTCTGGGCAAGGCTAAATTCCAAGGGATGAGGGGAAGAATTGGTCTCCAGAAGATCATCTCAAAGGAGCACAAGGCTAAGGGGGAGAACTGATAGCATTAGGCTAGTGCTTTACCTTAGTTACCTAGCTATCTTCTTTTTGCTATTTACTATTCACCATAAGGTTCCTTGGCAACCAGGTTGATCATGGTGCCTTGGCAACCAAATAGGTCAAGCATCTTCTGTAGAATATGCCAGGGAGTAGGTACACCACTTGCCTATATATGCGGGGGTTTGTTTCATCTTCGTATCCAAGTTACCACCTGCACTTTCAATACAATCCAAGTGGCATCTTTGCCAAGCAACCCTCTGGCAGCCAAATTGCTTGTGTTCTAGTTCATGTTTCTATCAATAAAAACAGTGATAGGATTCTAAAATATAAAAGCAAGCCCCTGTATTGAAATTTTGGATGTGTTGCATGCTGCTGATGGCATGGAGATTTGGCTAAAGTTTCTGGACCAATCATGTTGAGGACAGAAGTACACGTATTTGTTTTTTTTCCAGTTTTGAGTATGTGGTATGGACTTGTGTTGTTGCTGGGGTTGAGGCAATTTATGCAGCTGATAGCATGTGTCTTATGTATATATATCAATTTATGCAGCTGATAGCATGTCTTATGTATATACATATATATATTTTATTATTATTTTGCAGGTATCTCTTCTTAGAACATTAAGATCTTTGAAGCATCGACTGGCTGCAGGTGAATGCTAGATTATTTTAAAAAAATCCAAATAGTGTTTTTATGCTACTATTGTCTTGTGAATCAAGAAAACAAAGTATTCATGCTTTGCACCACCGACATTTTTTTTACAAAAGGACACCACCGACATTGTGTTAAACAATAAATATGGAGTGTCAATGGATTATTTGTGCTCCTGTGAATTTTGTTTAGATTGTTAACTATATAAATATAGATTATTGGCCATTTCCTGATTAGGCGAGCAGACAAATATAATCTGGATATTCTTTATAACTACTGGGTGTTATTTTGGTCAATAGAATTATCCAAACACAGTAGACACAGTTTGTAGTCACATGTGCATATGGTTCTAGGATTTCTTGTAACTAACTAAATGGTTGTCCTATGATTTCCTCGCATGCTAGAACACCAATAAGAAAATGAAGAATTTTGTACTCATGTATGATTTACATTAGTTTTTATGTTCTAATATTTCTTGGTGATGTAGGTTCAAGGTTACCAAACGTGACAATCTTGTTACCCACAGAAAAGAAACAAGTTGACATAGATGAAAAGGAGAAAACACTTAAACTTGCTGGAAGGTGAAATAGTATCCATTATTGTTATTGTTATTCTTATTATTATTATATGGATACTTGTACTGTACATATTTATATTTCTTGGCTTCACTTTTCGAAACTAATCCTGCTTTAATTTTTTTAACACAAAAGAGTAAAATTCAGAAGCAGTTTCTAAACTTGCATGACGCTGTCATCCACGTGTCAAACCCTTGAATTTTATATTTGATCTGCCATGTTTGTATTATGGCGTCATCTGAGTTCCTAACTCTCAGAAACTTTGATATGGATCTAAAAACTTGTACGGTGGTGACAACTCTCTCTAAACTTATGAACTTGTTTTTGGTGTTAGCATTGGTCCAAACGTGCTTTGACCTGCAATATGTGCTGATGTGGCATATAATCAGTACATGGAGTGGATCACAGCCCGTTTGTACCAAAAACTAGATGACACCGGTGTATAATTTCAAAGTCCTAAATATCAAAATTTGAGAGTTGGAGCCCAAATGACACTAAGTATTATACAAGTTCATGGACTCAAATATTTAAATTCGAGTCTGGGATCTAGATGACTTCACCATATAAGTTTAGGGAACACTGCGAATTTTACTGAAAACAATATATCTTAGTTATCCACTTAAATAACCTGATAGCATTTTGAAGAGATTGATTTGGATTACATTGTACAGAATTGGTCAAGCAGTTGGCTCTCTCCTGAGGCGATTAGGAATTTCATACCAGGGGGAGGAGTCTCATGGGAGGATGCGGATCAATGGCCTCACGTTAAGGAGGTGGCTCAATCCAAGACTGAATAGCAAATCCTCTGCTGCCGCGCCGGCTGACTTGCTTCCACTACCTTCGCGGTTAGCCAAAGGGATTGCTGGTCAGCAACGCGACATTAGAAACCTTTCACTCGAGTAGTAGAGTAGTACTACACGGCTATCCGACAGCAACCGATCTCAGTAACCCGTGTGACACGAATCGTAGTAAGATGTGTATTTTATTTTATTTTTGTAGTGGATGTGTGAAGAGTTTGTTCGGTAGAAGGAATACATAATCCCCATCAATCTGTAAAGACTATTCAAAAGAAAGATATACACGATACATCAAACTTTTGTAATCATGTCACGTAAAGGGATTTTTTTCCCTGAACAATATACGTATAGAGTTACAAAATTGTGTGTGAGAGGGCGAAGGGGATAGTAAGCTGTTGCTGGTGGTAAGATACACTGTGAAGCTGATAGTAAATGTCGGTATTAGTTGTTACCGGTAATAGTGCTATTTCCGGTAGGTAGCGATAGAAAAATAGTTTCTGTTTCTGCTCAGCTCCGTCCTGCAAGCACCACCCACACAGATGTGGCCATGTGGGAGCATTTGGTTCCCACCGACGCGTAAACATTTTTTTTTGTTTGAACATGGAACTCTCCATTACTTATAACCCGTTGCCATATCGTTGGCAATCAGTACACGAGTACAATTTGGAATGCTGTCCATAATCGAAGCAGCACCTAGACTTAAACTTGCCCCCAAGTCAGCGAGGCTATCAGCGACCATATTACATGAATGGGTGATATGATTAACATCATAGGAAATAAAATTACTAACTAACAGGTTCTTCAACTTCCAGATTAGACACCCTGCTGAGCAGCGATCATAGTCCACAGACTTCACCGCTTGTGCCACCATGGAGGCATCTATTTCAATTATCACATACTGAAACCCAAGATCAGCCGCTTTCTGAGTGGCTTGCAGACAGGCAATAATTTCAGCATGAAAGGCTTCTCCGACATGTTCTAGCTTTCCATATCCAGCACTTAGGACACCACCATCCCATTCACGAATTACAAAGCCCCACCCTCCTGATCGGGTATTGGCAGAGTAGGCTCCATGACAGTTTATCTTGACAGTATGCTCCGGTGGTGGCCTCTAGCATCTCCTGATGTTCATGGCCTCCTTTGCCTTTTCAAACGGAGACCACTCAGCTGCATAAGAAATGATCAACTGAGCGATTTGGCCACTGCTTCTCCGTTGCTCACCTTCCCTAGCGCAGCAACGCTCGGACCACCACAAATAGAGCAAAGTGACCACTCGTCTCTGAATCTCCGACTTCATTCTCAGTATTCGTCTCCCTAGCTGACATAAGTTCAGCTAATTCTTGTCTCACTCCTTCCAACTGCAAGTCAGCCCATACATGTCGTACATACTTGCACTTAAAAAACGTATGTGCTCCATCTTCATCATAGCGCCCACACATGACACAACGTGTATCTAAATTCATTCCACGTTTCCATAAATTTACACGGGGAGCCAGACTGTTATGTCCCATGCTCCACAGAAAGTGAATCATCTTCTTTGGGCAGCTTAACTTCCAAACTTGCCTCCAAAAAGGATCATCTATCCGGCTAGCAGTTGCAGAGCTGGAAACCCCTTCTCTGCGCTCCAAACTTCTTTTTTTATCTTCCATGAACACCTTATAAGCTGATCTTACGGAGAACTGTCCATTGGTATTAAAGTGCCAGGCTACCAGGTCATCCATGCCTTCATGTACAGGTATTCCTAGAATTCATTCCACATCTTCATCCCAAAATGTACCCCTGACAACTCCTCATTCCAGGTGCCATTGATCGGATGTAGTAGCTCATTTACACATGTCAGTAAGTTGGGACCTCTTGGTGTAAAGGGCTTACAAGACTGATCTCTTGGTAGCCATTCGTCTTCCCATATGTGAATATTAGCTCCATCCCCAACGCGCCATATGATGCCTTTTTTTAGCAAATCGAGCCCCGATAAAATACTGCGCCATATGTATGACATATTGCTCTTTAGTTTGGCTTTGAGAACATCCCCACCAGGGAAGTATTTTACAGCAAGCAGCCTCACAGTGATTCAGGGTTTGTTAGTAATCTCCATGCCTGCTTCGCTAACATAGCCATAATAAAGGCATGTAAATCTCTGAATCCGAGGCCTCCATCTTCTTTTGCTTGAGTTAATTTATCCCAACTAAGCCAGTGCATTTTATTATCCTTGTCTTGTTGGCTCCACCAGAATTTTGCAATCATCGAGCTTATCTTATCACATAGCCCTTTCGTTAGATCAAAACAACCCATAGCATAGGTTGGTATAGCTTGTGCAACTGCTTTTATCAATATTTCCTTGCCTGCTTTGGAAAGCATTTTTCTCTTTCCATCCAGAAATTTTTTGCCAAATTCTATCCTTCCAATAACTGAAAGTGCCAGACCTGGATCTTCCCACATGGATTGGTAAGCCCAGATATCGATCATTCATGGCCTCATTTGTAATCTGCAGGATGTCCTTCATTGTTGTCTGGTCAACATCACTGTATTAGGATTGAAAAGAACCGCAGATTTCTCTTTATTAATTGTTTGGCCTGACACTTGCGCATACAGGTTTAAAATCCTTTGGATTTGCACTGCATTCTCTTCATTTGCCCAGACAAGAAGGAGGGAATCATCTGCAAATAACAAATGGGATATACTTGGAGCTTGCCGGCAGATCCGTACCCCTTTAATTCGATCATTTTCCTTAGCTTGGCTTAGTAATGCACTGAACCCCTCTGCACACAACAGAAAGAGGTAAGGGGAGAGTGGATCCCCTTGTCGCAGCCCTCGTCCCGGTGCAAAACTTGTACCAAATTTCCATTTACCTTAACTCGATAGGACACTGAGGTCTCATAGTTCATTATTAGTTGAATCCAATCATCACAAAAGCCCATTTTTACCATCATATCTTGCAAAAAGGACCACTCAACACGATCATATGTTTTGCTCATGTCCAACTTAATGGCTGCCCATCCTTGTGCCCTTTTCTCTTATTCTTTAGAAAATGAGTGAGCTCATATGCAATCAGGATATTATCACTAATGAGGCGACACTTTGATTTTCAGATATTATAATCGGCAAAATCTTTTTTAGCCGATTTGCTAGTACCTTAGAAATAATCTTATAGAGCACATTGCATAGACTAATGGGTCGGAGGTCAGTCACCTTGTCTGGACGTGCCACCTTTGGGATTAGCGCTATGATAGTTTCATTCTAGTCCTGCGGCATTGCACCACCCTGGAGGAAATGCATAACCTCATCTGTGATTTTTCTTCCCACAATATCCTAGAAATTTTTGTAAAAGATAGCCGCCATACCATCTGGACCCGGGGCTTTCAAGTCACGAATGCTGTCCAGAGCATATTTAATTTCTTCTTCCATGAAATCCGCCATCAGCTGCATATTCGTCTCTGTGGTCACACTGGTTTGGATAGCATCGAGGAGTCGTTGGGAACGCCCATTTAATTTGATGTAAAGAGCTGCATAAAATGGTTAGTAATAAAATTCTGCTTCTCCACTTCACCTTCCACCCCAACCCCTTCTCCATTTTTGATTGGTCCTATAAAATTTCTTCTCTTACGATCAGAGCAGGCCGCAAGAAAGAAAGATGTGTTCCTATCTCCCTTCTCTAACCACTATGTGCGACCTTTGTTTCCAATATAAGTCTACTTGCTCCTCCACCTTATCTAATTGGAACCTGAGCACCGCCTCCTTCGCCAGACCCTTCTCTGAGATAGATCGACGCCTACACGCCTCCAAATCTTTTTTTAGTTTTTTCCTTCTTTTCTCCAAACCACCTAGAACATTGGAACTCCACCAAGAAAGGCTTCCTGCCACTCTACCTGCTAACTGGTCCACCCGAGTAAGACCCTCAGCCTCTCCTTGCTCCCACCCTTCCTTGACCACCTCTACACACTTCTCTTCCTCAAGCCAACCGGCCTCAAAAAAGAAAGCCTTTCTCCCCCGTGCACCTCCTGTGGCCCCTTTTTCAGTGGAAATAATGATTGGCCGATGGTCAGAGTGCCTCGGATCACCATTACGAACATGGAACATTATAAATTTTGTTCTCCATGCCAAGTTAGCCAAAGCTCGATCAAGGCGTTCCCTGACATGACCTTCTACTCGGTGCTGATTATTCCACCACGTGAACACATCACCCTCAAAACACAAATCCTCCAGATCACAGTCCATTATGGCTTCTCTGAAACGATCCATTTGGGGTTGTGCCTTCTAATTTCCACCCTCCTTTTCATGTTGGAATAGAACCTCATTAAAGTCACCCGCACACAGCCATGGCAACTCCTCCATTGCATGCAAATCCCTCAACAACGTCCAGGTCTTATGCCTGTCTTCTACTTGTGGGAATCCATACATGCCAGTAAAACACCATTTGTATCCATCATCTTCAATAACATCAACATCAATGTGATTATCAGAATAATTTCTCAGAACCACATTAATCCCCCGCCACCAAAACACAGCAATTCCTTCGCCTTTTCCATCACATTTACGCACCAGCATGTTGCTTAACCCCAACAGCCACCTGAAACGCTCCATTCTTCGCTTGTCTAGTTTTGTCTCCGATAAGAAAAGAATATCCGCCCCCTCTGTCTTCTAGAGCTCCAGAAGACTACAAACTGCCGGGCGGTTGCCAAGACCCTGACAGTTCCAAGCAATTAGCTTCATTGGGTCCCGCAGGACCGGTCCGCTGGTCCCACGTTGTTGTCAACATTATCCTAATATTGCTCGAACACCTCTGCCCCCTTCAATTTCTTTATACCAACCTCCTTCGGCATCTCATCTAAATCCATCTCTTTTTCTCAAGGTTCTCTCCTTTACCATAACCTCCCAACACTGGCCTATTTTTATCTTGCCGTTTGAACTTTCCATTTTTTCCACCTTTCTTCCCATCCTCTACACCACCATTCGTAACACCCTTACCATCTACTTCAGTTGCACAAGCAGGAACTTTCGGCTGCAAAAGTAAGGGCGTCTTAGCTGGTAAAGGATCCCTAGATAACACTAGCTTTGTCCCGGTTTGGCTTATGGTCCCCACCCCCTTCTCCCGGTCCTCTGACATCTTCCTCCACGTCTGCCCATCGCTGCCTGACCCAGATGAGCCCCAGTGATCACCACGACTATCAAAATAGCCCCTCCTTCCTATGCTCCTACTGAGCCATGGACCTTGCTGTTTTGCACCAAAAAACCTTTTTTGCCTCTTGCCCTTCTGCCCTCCTCTTCTCAGGTATGAAACACAGACTTCTTGAGAATTGTGGAGTTTCCCCTTTTTGCAGCCTGATCGAGCACTGTCTATTGATATGGTCAATACAACCACATATATAGCAGAAATCAGGAAGAAATTCATAAGCAAACGGGCACCATTTCTCCTTCTCTGGATTCCCCACCTTCACCGTGATACCACACATCAGTGGTTTGCGGATATCAATCAGCACCTTGATCTGCAGTACTCTCCCCACTGACATACCATCCTCTCCAACGTTAGCCTCCCAAAACTCCCCCATCTTCTCCCCTAGAGTAGCACCTGTCTCCTCATCCATCATGCCAAGGGGAAGATTTGATACACGCACCCAGATCGGAATGTGGTTGAAATCCATCTATCCAAAGTTTTTGATTCATCAAAGTCCACCATGACCACTACGTCATTATTGATCATCCATGGCCCATCCTCCAGCACCCTCCGTTTTCTTGTTTCTTGTATAAAAGTGAATAAAAAATGGTTCTCACCCATATCCTTGCACCGAACACCCTTGATCGGACACCACACTCGCCCCAGCATCCTTTTAAGGGTGTCAGTTGCCACCAACTTTTCTGCAAACACCTTCGCCACCGCCTTCGGCTCCGCCTCGTGCAAAGGCCGCGACCCACGGCACCGATCTTCACTCCTTCCCGCTCCTCCTCCGACAGCTGAAGCTTCCCCAAGAGACCCTCAACGCTCTCCATCACAGCCCGCGAAACACCCCGACAAGGTGGTTTTTGGCTCCGATCGAGGTGCAAACATTGTGCGCCTACAAGATGCTGCTACTGCCTGCTGCATGGGCCCACCTTATTACTGAGATCGGCGAGATACAATGCAGCTCCTCATACTATGCTAGATTTTGACGACTCACCGCAAGTATCTCAATATTTAAGAGCAAATTGCGTACATCTAAATGAACAACATTGTTTCTTTGCAAAATAAAGTTAGGAGAATGCTAATATAGATGGCCATGCGTCGGCGGCAACAATGAACACACGTACATAGAATTGAGCCGGCTAATCTCGAGATTCACGAAGTCATCACACTGTTGATCTCAAAATTAATGAAATCACCATAAGCGTCTCACAGGCGATGATGATGCTACCTATCACTAAAAGCATAGTGCTATTAAATTCTAGAATAATCCAGAAAATATGAGCACCATGCTAAGTCGAGGACCTGAACCTAGTTGATCTCGAGATTAATAAAGTCACATAAGTGCCTCGCTAGTTGATAGGGATGTCACGTACCACTAAAAACATAGTGGTGCTAAATTCTTGAATAAATTCAGAAAAATGCGAGCTCCCATGCTAAGTTGAGGCCTCGAACCATCTTGAGATTCATAAAGTCACCCCTCGCTGACTCAAGATTAATGAAGTCGCCTACCAGTTGATGAGGACATTGCCTACTACTAAAAGCATAGCTACCATTGTTGGACCAATTACATGAAAATAGGCAAGACACTAGAGAAAGGAAATAAATGCCAAGATGAATGCTAACTTTAATTTGTATCTTTTTACGCACAATACAACGGGGGAGTCTCCCTAATATGGCAAAACATTTATAAAATAAACAGCAAGGTACAGAGGGCAAACTTACAAAAGATAGAGAGGGGAGGGGAGGGGAGCTGAGAGGAACTGTACAAGAACCGAATACCTATACAACACTACACCAGAGGAAAGAAAAGGGGGGCAACTGATTACGAAGCATCAAGCCAAAGCAGTACTGCAGCTCTATTGGCTTCCTAGATACGAAGAGATCCAAGAGCAGCTTCATCCATGAAGCTTTGTAGCCATATGTTGAAACAGGCTTGGAGTCCATCAAACACAAATCTTTTCCTGATCTTCCAAATCTCCTAGGCGGCTATTAGAAAAATCACCATGAAGAAAAGCAACCCAGCCAAGTGCTTTTTTAATGAATTCCTAAGTTGTTAAATTTTGGGGTAAAAAGGTGCATGCTATCCCTAAATACATGTTACAATTTGCATCTTAAATTGTTATGATGTGTTTTCGCTTGTGTTTCAGATTGCACTTAATTCATGGATGTGCAAGGCTGCTAAGCGTTAGGAAAATTTGCAACTACATTCAATCAAGATAAAGAAGCTAAAACAGAACCGGTAGCTACAAATTATGCTCTAATGCAAGTCAAGGATGTCAATGCCACCTATTAATCAGGTCCAAGGAAGTGGAAAGACATCATGTAGTATTATGCATAGGAAGACCAAACACGATATAAAACCGATGAAGATAAACGAGTGTCACACCCCAATTTAAGGACAAAATGGGATATATAAAAGCCTTATGTGCTCCCCCAGAAGTCACACACATAAGTGGACAAATCATAAAAACACCATCTTAAAGTTTATTACATAGTGAATAGATATTCATTACATTATCTCATATATAAAAGTCTGATAAATATAAAACAACTAGCACACTCGCGGAAGCTTCCACCACAGGGACGAAGTCGACTGGTGAACATCAAGCCTAATACTCATTACGGTAGTCCTCATTCCAGTCTTGATCTGTTACCCATCCGGGATTTTCCAAAATTGAAAGTAAAGCAAGCGTAAGTACACAACCATACTCAGCAAGTATAACCAAGGGTTCATGAGGCACAAATAGCTGACATGGTTAACTGCATTTAGCTTTTAGTTATATAACAAGTTTGGCAATTAGCATCAACAAGGTAGTTTCATCCCCATAACCACATGATCACAAGGTATAACTGAATAAATGAACTGCACATAAACCATAAAAGAAACATAATAGATTCCCTCAGTTTTCTAGGCCACCCGTAACTATGGGCACGGATAATATATTGATTTAAACTCTGATCAGAGGTGTACACTTTCACTATGAGCCGTGATTTACCCTTTCGCCTGAGGTCCGTCGACCTCTTAGCTCACTACCAAGGAAAGCCGGCAGGGTTCACTATGAAGCCTTTTAAAGGTTTGTCTAACTAATTAGGACTGCCAGATCATCAGATGTAGGAACCCCCCTTCCAATATGGCACATTCCTTCCCGGCTATACTCATAAGGACAAAGGCTATCCTATACCCAACTCAGCACCCCTAGCTAACTAGAAAAGGTCCTTATACTGAGCTAAAACCAAAGCCATGTAGCCTTCACAGTTGTACAAAAAGTCTCAGCTTTTGCCAAAGGATTACATTCATCTTATATGGTTATCACTTATTCATTACTCCAGCGTACATGATCATGGTTAAAGATTTGCACTACCAACATACTATCCAAATGCATATATCCCAAGGTTAACAATGTAAAAGTATTCAATAGCTAGGAATTACTAGATAGGCATCAAAGGACACATGCAAATGAATTATAGTGTAACATGAATAGGACAACAAGGAAGATCCTTAGCTATACTTGCCTTGGTTCTCAAAATATCCCTGCTGATCCTGCTGATCTTCAAAATGTCCTTGATCCTCAACGAATCCCTCACCGTCTGAACTCGATTAACATTAACAAGCAGCACAAGAAAACCAATCGAGCAAACATACACAAAGCAAATAAAGAGCTATTAGGAGAATAGTACACCAAGCTCAGCAAAACAGAATAAAAACTTTATAGAACTATACTACTCGCTGCTACGATCACACAAACATCAAATTCATCATAAACGAAATTATAACGACGAAGATATGAATTTTTAAAGGTTTCCTATAGACTAATAAATGCATTAAATATGAACTCAATATATAAAGTCTACAAACTGTACTAATAGTGACATCACTGCGTAGCTTACGAAATTATGAATCTAACGGAACTCAAACGGACCTAAATGGAGTTAAAACATGAAAGTTATGGCCCGCACAAAACTAGGACTAAACTGCAAAAAATAGGACTAAAATCTAAATACTTTTGAACTACGAAGGACTAGATCATAATTAAAGAAAATGGCAGGGACTTTTCTGCAAAATTGACGGAGGAGGCCGGACGTTGGCGGCGCTGACGCCACGCGGCGGCACGGGAGCGCCCGGGTCCATGGACCGCCCGTGGACCACGGTCGTGGACCGCGTCCACTGGTCCACCATGGACCGGCGGCGAGGCGGTTAGACCCCGGCGACCTCGGCCATTGTCGCCGGTGGCGACCTCGCGGTGATGAGCTGCAGGGCACGCGGGCCAAGGAAAGGCCACGTGCGCGTTGCACGTGTGCTTGCGCACGAGATGGGCAACACGGACGCGGCGGGGCGCGCCCAGAGCGGCGGGCGACGCGTGACGGCGAATGGCGACGGCGGCGCTCCTTCGGCGGTGCTCAGCGATGTGTAGAGAGGGTGAAAACGGCCGCGGTGGGCGGCATCATGACCCCCGTGGTCTCGCGGAGCTCGGGCTCGGGCTCACCTCGACGGCGGACGGCGGCGGAGGCGAAGTCGACGGCGGCCGCGAGCTCGGCGGCTAGGGTTTCGCGGTTCGACGGAACCGGGAGGCGGCTAGGGTTGAGGGTTGCGGAAAACGGTGCAGGGAGGCGGCACGTTGCTCTATAGCGCACGGTGGTCCTCGATTCGCGTGCGGGCGGGCGGAGTCGGAGTTCGGCTCGGTGTTCGTCTTGGCGGCCTGCTGCGCGGCGCTGGCGCTTGTTGGGCTGCGCTGGCAGCTGGCCTGGTCAGGCCGCTGGTGGCCAGTGCTGGCCACTGCTGGCCGGCTGCTGCTGCCGCCTTGGCTATGGCTGGCCAGTGCTGGCCATGGCCGGCTAGGGCTGGCCATCCTTGGCCAGTAGGGGCTGGAGGTGGCCAGGGTCCACTAGGGACTGGCCTAAGCTAGTTAGACCATGTTAGGTTAGTCTAGGAGTTAAAGGGGACAAGTTAGAGCATGTTAGTAACTAGAAAGCAAAGCAAAGGTTAGACAACAAGCTCAAACAAGTCAACCAAAACTTATGCAGCAGCATGAATGCATCAACAATTGCATAAATAAATCAATTTGACTATTTAGAAACAATGCAAATTTTCGGGCATGACAACGAGAGTGATGGAATAATGTCATAGTTGAATGTGGGAGGCACTCCCCACATTTTTCTTTTTCATGGAGTTGGAATACTTTTGCTTGAATGAGTCTCCTTCGATTCTTTATTTATTTATTACTAGTAAGATGCATGTCTACTACGATGAAGGGTTATTTATTATGTTGTATTTTTTGTTTTGTTTATTATTATTTATTTATTTATTTTTGAAATAAACCTATTCTAAATGCATAACGCTTTGATGAGTGTTTTTATTGAAATGTAAACATGCAACTTATTAGCTAAAGATGATAATTTGGAAAGGGAAATATGCAAGTGCAACCTATACAAAGTGTCATAAAGCAATTAAATATTACCTCTTGCGGTGATGAGGATCGTGATCTCCATTGGTTGCTTGAGTTGGAGTTGGGTTTCTCAACCCCTACACTAGTTCCTTCAGTATCTATGCTCATTAAAAGACACCAAGAGTGAAAGCAATAGGGTTCTAGATGTACTAGTGAATCAAAATTTTACTCGTCTCAAAGCAAATCGAGGCACATAGCATGATGGATATGAAACAATAGTTTATCATGCAAAAGGAGAGATCAATGCGAAGGAGAAAGATAGTTATGTCATGTATTTTTTAAATTTTTTAGTAAAATTTAACATGACAACAGGTTGCATAAGAAGAGGGTTTCATGTTTAAGCATTTAATTTAGAGATGTGTTGGGATACAACTTTATCGAAGAAAACTTTTCGCCCAAACTTTGAAGTTGACAAATAAATTTTGAGCCAGTGTGATATAAAGTATGAACGGATAACTAGCAAAGATGATGTGGCGGCTTCGCATAACATAATTCAGACTTCTCTTGATAATTCTTATCTTTTCATGTTAAAGATTGAAGATGACTTTGCATAGCATCGTGAGTTTAGCAAAGTCTATGTGTCGACTTCGCTCGGAAGCTAGTCAAGACATTCATCTATCGATGAGCCAAGTTAGAACATCATCTGGCGACCTCAAGTCCAAGATCAAGCTGGAAAAGTAGAATAGAGTGGCGAAGTGTGTTTAGCACTTCGCTCCTTGTCTTTTTAGACATATGTACAGAATGATTGGGGTTACCATTGTAATTTCCTTGTAACCACGAGGTCAGGGGGTCCCTATAAATAACCCCTAACATGTACTATTTGATTCAGATTGAAATATAATTTCGATCAACAATTTATTTCCCTCAAAAGCATGTTTGTGCGAGTTAATCACCCAACAAGATGAGGATGTAAAGACAAAACATGGTCACCGAATTTTAACATCTTAATCTCACTCTTCCTATGTTAGGTTAAGACATGATAGAAGTTCATATGTACAAGAATGTGGGCAACCAAAGGCCATGTCGGCTGCCTTCCACATGTGTTGAAGTATGGCACAACTTTTTAGGTACATTTACATTGTTCAAGATGACAAGGATTTGAAAGCATGGGTTATGATTATGAGTAGAAAGAAGGTATGATTGAAGAGATAAGATTTTCTAGTTTGTTAGCAAAACTAAACAAATTCAACCATATCAACTTTTCTTATGTACATGCTTGTCAGTAAAAAGGAAATGATTTAAATGTTGGCCACATACCTTTGTGATGTTACCTTTGTCACTTTGAAACTTGCTGGCTCCATCATGTTAGGACGACCTTGGATGGACCATTATTGCTCGATTCGGATTAGCCTCACTCTTGAATTGCACATTTGCATCTTGTTCTTAACTCGAATTCCTTCTTGATTTCACCAATCATATGCTTACTAAGTCTTGATTCATGATTTTTGATGTCTGCAACAAAGACTAGTGCAAGGTGATTCTACAAATTCGACTGATGTGTGAGCACATCGGCCGGTGCAACAATTAACCTAACATGTATGATTTGAAAGGTAAGCTATTTATTTTTCTATTATTACTTCTTCATTTTTTGTGATTTTATATATTTTTTACTAAACAAACTTATGATGATAAAAGCTAAACAAACTTTATTGAATTTAAAACAAGTACACGGGTTATCTCCCGACAGTGCTTTGTTTTAAGTCATAAGATAGACCCTTGCAGTTGGGCTACAAGAACTTGTGCCGATGTGTCGGGTACCTGGATAAAGGGGTACCCTAAACCTCCAGGAAACTTAATCTCTGAGCATTCGAACCGTGAGACCACCAAGGAAGCCCACGATCAGATATACGGGTCCACCAGCGTACATCGAGTCACGCTGGCCGGCCCACGAGAGTCACTGTCCAAGAACAGGCCAATTCCCACTCGATGGGGGTCCTCGAGTGACTGAAGTCCGCCCAAGCGGACGACCCCACATCGAGTGATGGAAGCCCGCCCGAGCGGACGACTCCCCATCGAGTAACGGAAGCTCGCCTGAGCGGACGACCCCCCATCGACTGACAGTACCCCTCGACCCACCTACTTCCCGTACGGGAGTCAGTGCATTTAATGGTCCCACCAACTCCTGCCTAACCGCATGGCTACAACAGTATTATAGTGATCGAGTACAACGGTCGAATCCTACTTTTACCGCCCATCCCTGGACGTGCGGTGATTTACCCGATACTGCTGCACCATGCCTAGCACTGTTCCACCTCCGACGCCCCATCAACACGCTACGCGACAGCCGCCAGCTTCGGATTCCCTAAGTCCGATCTTATCCATCCAACCACTGCTCCCGTGGCTACCCCTTGATTGGGCCACAAACGTCATCGGCCACCCCTCAAGTCCGACTTTGACACCTCCGGTCAGCGCTCCTGAAACTCCCGACACGACGTCCACAGGGATCCGCACGACCGCGCGTGGGCACAAGTCCTTTACTGACCACCTACGGTGTCATCCTGACGCGCCTGGAGGACGGCCGTCGATTCCGAGCACGTCGCTACAGGGCAAGCCATGCCCGCACATGCCTCTATAGCGGCTACGACATGATCGGCATCGCCCCTCGACGTCATCACCTACGACAGCTTTAGCTTTCCTGTACACCCGTGCCTCTCCTTGGTCTATAAAAGGGGACGCGGGTATGAGAGAAAAGAGGCTCGAATGCCCAAGAGAGCTTCCAGAGTCTGAAACGCCCAAGTCTTAGCTCAGTCTCTACGTCTCCGTTCTCACTCGTTTGCTTGTATCCTCCCTTGTACAAGCACTTCGGTGCAAGATAATACAAGTCTTCTCCCCCCGCTGGACGTAAGGCCTTCTTTGCCTGAACCAGGATAAATATCATGTGTTCATCTTGCATCGCCATACGGATTAGGGAGCACGCAGTGCACATTCACTTATTAGCTTAGGGCACCCCCGGGTCCCAACGCCGACAGTTGGCGCGTTAGGCAGGGGAATCTGCGTGCCACCAGCATTTCCCGCCACTTTTCGGATGGCAAACTCCGTGCCGTCGTTTTCGTTCGCTACGGTGATCTGGTTTGGGAGTTTGGAGTTCATGTCGCTAGGCCACGGCCATGACATGATCTTGCTCTCGATCGAAGACATGAGCGAAAGCGGTTCCGGGTCCCCGCGACGGGCCCCTCGCCGATCTCATCACCACGCTTGCCCGCCCAGGAGGAGGCACGGCCGGCGCAACCACCATCGCTGCTCTGAGACAACACCCGCTCTGACCTCCTCATTCCCGGCTAAGTATGCAGGGCCCTTGGTTGGGAACCTGGTAGACCTACGCCTCGGATCGGAGGAGGAGTTGGGAGGTCTCAGCAGTGACCCCGACTTCGTCTTCACGATTCGTTCGCCTAGGAGGACGAGTATGACCGCTCCAGCGGGCACGGCGTCACCGCTACTCGACTTGCTTCCTCATGGGCTATTCGTAGCCCGTCATCCGTTCCCATTCGGCCTGGACAACACCACCGAGGCAAACTCTGCCGCGGTGCACTCCAGTCTTAGCGTTCACGAGGGCCATTCCGGGCACCTCCTGCGCACCACCCTGCGTTTGGAGACACCTGCGCCGATCTCGGAGTGTCCAAGGCCGTCAAAGGATCCTAGCTCGAGGCGCTACACCCTTGGCACGATGCGACGACAGTTGGAGGAGGAGTGTTGTGGGCAGTTCCCCATCTTCTACTCCGGCTGCCCCGACTCTGACTCCGACTACTATGACCCCACACAGGAGTGCTTCCACATCGATGAAGGAGTCGCATCAAACGACCACATTGTCGACCCCGCAGCCACACCCGTGGCAACGGCCGAGGCGGGCAGCACCCTTAGCCTAGTGGGACAGGAGGAGCAGCCACCCGCTGCACTAGACAATGCGCAAGTGCCCAGGACGCCCACGATGCCCAGCTCACGCAAGTCCGTGAGTTACAAGCCAAGCTCGATGAAGACCGGGAGCGTCTGTGCCAGCTTGAGCGGACCCTCGAGCAAGAGCAGAGACATCCACAGGACGGAAGGGCTCGAGCCAGAGCCCGAGATGTCCAACGGCAAATCATCAAGGGGGACGCGATCGAGCACCCCGTCTTCAACCGCGCCAGCCAGACAGTTGTCGCAGCCACTATGCTTCAGCAGGAGGTGCATCCCGAAGCCCCCTCAATCCCCGAAGCCCGGTGCATCCAGCAGGAGGTTCAGGGCCTCCTCGAGGTAGCCGCTGCACAGCAGGCCGAAAGCTCCACCTCGAGACGTCAAGGGGCGGCTTTGGAGCAACCCCCAAACCCTCCCGACATGAGAGGTAGGGCTCGGTCCATCAAGTGGACTCCCCCGACCAAAGAGGGCGGTCCCTGTCTGTGAACGCGTCCGCGACAACCGCGAGCCTCAAGACGCATGCCACGACATCAACGAGAATTGCAGACGCAAGAGCGGTGATGCTGAGGCGTGAGGCTACAGCGCACACCGGGGCGGGCGCTATGATAGCGACAAGGACCAGCGTCAGTCCCTCGACCCACCGGGCCCTCGAGTCTTCAGCCGAGCGATTCGGAGGACACCGCTGCCGAGTCCTTTCCGTCCCCCCATGAGCCTCGTCAAGTACGACGGTGAGACTAAGCCCGAGTTATGGCTAGCCGATTTTAGGTCGGCATGCTAGTTGGGCAGAGCACACGACGACCACGCCATCATCCGGCAACTCCCCCTCTTCCTATCGACACTGCTCGAAGGTGGCTCAAGGAGCTCCCCTCCGACCAAATCCATGACTGGTCTGACCTGGTTAGGGTGTTCGAGGGGAACTTCAAGGGGACCTACGTGCGCCCCGAAAATAGGTGGGATCTCCGGAGCTACAAGCAGAAGCCCGGGGAGTCTCTCCGCGACTTCGCCCGACACTTCTCCAAGCAGCACACCGAGCTTCCCCACATCGCCAACGAAGACGTGACCCTGGATTTCATCACCAAGACCACCTACAAGGACCTGTACGAGAGCTGGGATGCACCCCCTGAAGACCGCTGACGAGTTGATGGATGTCGTCGCCAACTATGCTGCCGGTGAGGAGGCAGTTGGCGCCTTCTTCGACGAAGCATAGGCCAAATACGAGGCCAAGCCAGGCGACCCTGAAAATTCAAATCGGGGCGCCAAGAAGAGTGGAAAAAAGAAGAAGAACCAGTGGGGCAAGCACGAGGACGCCCCCGACGATCTCGTGGCCGCCGCCGAGCGCAAGAAGCCCCGAGGTCCTCCCGAGAAGGGCCTCTTTGACAAAATGCTGAAAAAGTCGTGCCCCTATCACAAGGGATCTGCCAACCACAATCTCGAGGATTGTCGGATGATCAAGAAGTACTTCGAGAGCGTGGGCCTCGGGAAGGACGACAAGAAGGAAGATCCCAAGGACAAGGGCAACGACAAGGACGATGGCTTCCCCGTGCTCTACGACTGCTACATGATCTATGGGGGACCCTCGACTCGGCTCTCCCCTCAACAGCGCAAGAGGGAGCATCGAGAGGTCTTCTCCACACGGGTTGCGACACCCCACTACCTCGACTGGTCTGAAACGGCCATCACGTTCGACCGTGATGACCACCCGGACCTTGTCCCTCGTTCGGGGGTGTACCCGCTCGTCGTCGACCCTGTCATCGCCAACACTCGCCTTTCCATGGTGCTCATGGATGGAGGAAGCAACCTCAACATCATCTACGCAGAGACCCTCGACCTCCTGGGGGTCCCGAGAGAGAAGCTCAGCCCGAGTGCCGGGGGCTTTCACGGTATCGTACCAGGGAGGAAGGCTCTCCCCGTCGGCCGCATCAACCTCCCTATCTACTTCGGCACTCCCATGAACTTCAGGAAGGAGAAGCTCACCTTCGAGGTGGTCGGGTTCATGGCACATACCACGCCATCATCGGACGACCCGGCTACGCCAAGTTCATGGCGATCCCCAATTACACCTACCTCAAGCTCAAGATGCCTGGACCCAAAGGCGTGATCATCGTCGGCCCCTCCTTTGAGCACGCATACGACAGTGACGTCCAGTGCGTCGAGAATGGGGAGGCTGTCAAGAAGTCCGCAATGCTGGCAGCAACCCTTGAGGCGTTCGCCGCCGACCTTCCCGACCCCAAGCGCCACGCTGGCAACTTCGAGCCCACCAAAGACACAAAGAAGGTCCTCCTCTACCTGAGCAGCTCCGATGAGGGGGCGTTGATCATCAGCGCCACCCTCAGCGACAAATAGGAAACAGTGATGGTCCACTTTCTCCGTGCAAACGCCGACATGTTTGCATGGGGTCCTTCAGATATGCTAGGCATACCGAGGGAAGTCGCCGAGCACGCCTTGGAAATCCGAGCCGGATCCAAACCGGTGAAGCAATGCTTGTGTCGCTTCGACGAGGAGAAGCGCAAGATCATCGGGGAGGAAGTTAACAAGCTTTTGGCAGCCGGTTTCATCAAGGAGGTTCATCATCCTGAGTGGTTAGCTAATCCTGTACTAGTCAAGAAAAAGAATAGGAAATATAGGATGTGTGTAGACTATACTAGTTTGAATAAAGCATGTCCTAAAGTTCCCTTTCCCTTACCATGTATTGATCAAATCGTTGATTCAACTGCGGGATGTGAGACTCTCTCCTTTCTTGATGCTTATTCCGGCTACCACCAAATCAAGATGAAGGACTCCGACCAGCTCGCGACTTCCTTTATCACCCCCTTTGACATGTATTGTTACGTAACCATGCCCTTCAGCCTTCGAAACACCGGGGCAACGTACCAACGATGTATGCTCCACGTCTTTGGTGAACACATTAGGCCAACGGTCGAGGCCTATGTCGACGACATCGTGGTCAAAACTAAGAAGGCCGACGACCTCATCAACGACCTCGGGATTGCGTTCAAATGCCTCCGGGCGAAGAACATCAAACTCAACCCCGAGAAGTGTGTCTTCGGTGTCCCCCGAGGCATGCTCTTGGGGTACATAGTCTCTCAGCGCGGTATCAAGGCCAACCCCGAGAAAATCTCCGCAGTCACCAAGATGGGCCCGATTCGAGACCTCAAGGGTGTCCAGAGGGCCACGGGCTGCCTCGCAGCCCTCAGTCGCTTTATCTCGCGACTCGGAGAAAAAGTACTGCCTCTATACCGCCTCTTGAAAAAATTAGAGCGCTTTGTATGGACCCCCGAAGCGGAGGAGGCCCTCGCCAATATTAAGGCCATATTGACCTCACCTCCGATTCTCGTACCTCCGAACCCAGCCGAGCCACTCTTGCTCTATGTCGCCGCAACCACCCAGGTGGTCAGCGTGGCCATAGTTGTCGAAAGAAAGGAAGAAGGGCACGTCTTGCCCATCCAGCGGCCCATGTATTTCATCAGTGAGGTACTCTCGGAGACCAAGGTTCGCTACCCACAGATCCAGAAGCTGCTCTAAGCCATCGTGATCACTCGACGCAAGCTCCAACACTACTTCCTCGGTCACCCGGTGACTGTGGTCTCGTCTTTCCCCCTCAGGGAGATAATCCAGAACAGGGAAGCCATGGGAAGGATTGCCAAATGGGCAGTCGAGCTCATGGGCGAGGCTCTGACATATACGCCTTGGAAGGCCATCAAGTCCCAGGTGTTAGCAGACTTCATCGCCGAGTGGACTGATACCCAACTCCCTCTAGCTCAGATCCAAGCGGAGCTCTAGACGATGTACTTCGACGGGTCGCTGATGAAGACTGGAGCAGGCGCAGGCCTACTCTTCATTTTACCCCTCGGAGTCACATAAGCTATGTGATCCGACTCCACTTTGCTACCTCTAACAACGTTGCAGAGTATGAGGCCCTCGTCAATGGCTTGCGCATCGCCATCGAGCTCGGGGTTCGGCGCCTCGACATTCATGGCGACTCGTAACTCGTGATCGACCAAGTCATGAAGGCCTCGACCTGCCATGACCCAAAGATGGAGGCCTACTGTAAGGAGGTCCGCGGGTTGGAGGACAAGTTCTACGGTCTCGACCTCAACCACATCGCCCCGAGATACAACGAGGCCACAGACGAGCTAGCGAAGATCGCGTCGACTCGAGGTACCATCCCACCAGATGTTTTCTCAAAGGACCTATACGAGCCCTGGGTTGATCTAGGCGCAGGGGAAGAAGCTACAACACAGGCGGTCGACTCCCCTCCTCCTACCGAGGCCCCCTCGACCGGGGTCGAGGTCATGGAAATTGAGGGGTCGCCCCCTCGGCAAGCCCCCGAGCCCGACTGGCGTACTCCCTTCCTCGAATATCTTATTCGAGGGGAGCTCCCAGAGGATCAAACCAAGGCTCGATGCATCGCTGGACGGGTCAAGACCTACGTCCTCTTCAGCGACGACAAAGAGCTTTATCGACGAAGTCCCACCGGGGTCCTTCAGCATTGCATCACTATCGAGGAGGGAGAGAAGCTGCACAGAGACCTACACTCAGGGGCTTGTGGTCATCACGCTGCCCCAAGAACCCTTGTCAGAATTGCCTTTAGACAAGGCTTTTACTGGCCGATCGCCATCTCTAATGCCATCAGCCTCGTTCGTTCGTGTGAGGGGTGCCAATTCTACACCAAGCAAACACAACTCCCCGCTCACGCTCTGTAGATGATCCCCATCACATGGCCCTTTGCCATGTGGGGGCTCGATCTCGTCGGGCCCCTGAAGAAGACAACGGGCGGCTACACCCATCTGCTCGTAGCCGTCGATAAATTCACCAAGTGGATCGAGGCTCGACCCATCACCAACATCCGCTCCGAGCAGGCGGTCTCATTCTTCACCGACATCATCCACTACTTCGGAGTCCCCAACGTAATCATCACCGACAATGACACGTAGTTCATCGACAAGAAGTTCTTAGACTTCTGCGACCATCATCACATCCAAGTAAATTGGTTCGCGGTCACCTACCCTCGAACTAACAACCAGGTTGAGCGTGCCAACGGCATGATTCTCCAAGGACTCAAGCCAAGGATCTACAATCATCTCAAGAAGTATGGGAAGAAGTGGGCGGCCGAGCTACCCTCGTTCCTATGGAGCTTAAGGACAATGCCAAGTCAAGCCACAGGGTTCACCCCGTTCTTCATGGTCTACGGGTCCGAGGTCGTCCTCCCCACCGACCTCGAGTACGGGTCCCCTCGACTAAAGGCCTACAACGAGCAGACAAATGAGGAAGCACTTGCCAATGCCATGGACCAGCTCGAGGAGGCTCAAGATGTGGCTCTCCTCAACTCCGCGAGGTACCAGCAAAAGCCCCGGCGCTACCACGACAAGCACGTGCGCAAGAGAGACCTCCAAGTCAGCGACCTCGTCTTACGTCGACAGCAGAGCAACAAGGGCCTCCACAAGTTGACTCCACCATGGCAAGGCTCCTTCATCGTAGCTGAGGTGTTGAAGCCGAGAACCTACAAGCTAGCCAATGGCAAGGGCGAGACATTCACCAACGCGTGGAATATCGAACAGCTACGTCGCTTCTACCCTTAGGGCCTCGATGCCTTCGTACATTTCCCATATCATGAATGAATAAGAAGTACTTTTGTTTACAAGTTCAAACTTTTATTTACATGTACAAGGTAGCCTCGACTCTGCTTCATCAGAGCCGAGCCTCCCTCAAGGGCTATAGGGGGAATCCCCCGAAGTCCCTAAAAACTAGCACGTTTTTTCAAAACTTGACGTCTAATCTTTCTCGCACGCCTCGATATGTGTTAGCCCTTAGTCAAAAACGTCATGCGAATGTCCCAAGGGTTGAGGGCTGTCAAGCCACGAGATTGCCTACGCCTCCAGGCTACGGTACCTCCACTCACTCCCCCCTTCGAGGGGCACGACCGTGCACCGATTTTGCTAAGTGAAAATACAGTCCGGCCGACAAGAAAGAAAAGGACTTAAAATGCGATAAAAAACATATATACACATGCATAGTGTTTTCAAGGCCCCCAGGGCCGCACCGTCATAAATTTACAAAAACTAATCTATTACATGGACCTTCTTGCCCAGATTGGCTCACAGGCCGTCTTCTTCTTCTTCGCCGGCGCCCAACGGGAGGACCTCGGGCTCTAACAGCTTCGCTAACTAACCGCCGGGCTCCTCAGCAGCCTCGATCAGGGCCCGGTGGCTCTCCTCGTTCTCAGCGTCGGTCTTCGAGGGGTCGCTGACAAAGTCGCGGGAGACCACCCCCATGTCATATGTGAAGCCAGAGCACACAACCGCCATCGCTCGCTTCACACCGACATGGAGCGCACCCGGATCTTCTCTCTCATGATGCGGCTGAGCTCGTATAGCCGGACGAGGAGGGAGTTCCCACGTATGTGGCCCTCGACCTCTGCTTGAGGAGCAACCTCGAAGTCGTTACAAACCAAGGTGATCGCGGAGCTGAGGGTGTTGGCTAACTTCACCTCGGACTAGTAGGTGTCCTGGAGCGTCTTGGCGCTGTCCCAAGCCTTGACCAACTCCTCCTCGAGGACTAAAATGTAAGACAAGGGTCAGCCATGATAAAAGCAGCAGAGGCAAAATCTAAAGGCCAAAGAAGAACACTCACCAATGGCGTGGGTCTCAAGGGTCGTGTACCCTTCCTGCAGCTCGGCGTGTTCCTTCTTGGCCGCCTTCACGGCGCGGACCGCCTCCGTCCTCTCCACCCTCAAGTCCTCGATTGCCTTGCCTGCCGACATGAGGTCCACCCTCTTTTCCTGGAGGGTTTTCTTCAGCATGGCAGCTTCGGTAGACATGGCCTCGAGGTCCTTTCGCGCCTCCTCCTGGGCCTTGGCGGCGTCGGCCCTGGCCTTGGCTTCTGCTTCCGTGGCCCGGGTCACCTCCTCCCGAGCCGCCGAGGCATCCTCCTTGGCCTTCTGTGCCTCCTCCTGGGCCTCAGCGGCTTCGGCCCTGGCTTTTCCCGGTTCCTCCCTAGCCTCGGGTTCCACCTCCTTGGCGCGGGCCGCCTCCCTTCGAGCCGAAGAGGCGTCCTTCTTGGCCCTCTCCACCTCCTCCCGAGTCTTGGCCGCATCCTCCTTCACCCTCTCCGCCTCGGCCCGAGCAGCCTCGACGCCGCCTGCAGCTCCGGGACCTGCTCCCACTTATCCTTCGCATGATGGATGAAGTAGGATTTGGCCTGGGAGCGCCTCTTTAGGGCCTGAGAACAAAGAAATACAAAAAAGAGGGAGAAATTAGATAAGCAAATAAACTAACCCCACACCACGAAAGAGGATTACATACCCTGAAGCATCGCATCAAGTTGTTGGAGGCGATGTCGACCGCCATCTTCAGGGCGTGCTGCAACCAGGCATGGAACTCCTCGACGTGCTCCCATCACTCGACCTCCACGGCGTCGTTCACTTCGAGCGTGGGGGCGTCGGGATCCTCCGGTTCCCAGAGAAGGATGGCTTTCGAACCCTAGTTCGAGAGCTCTGCCTCGATGCGCTCCTGCACCGCCTCCATGATGCCATCCCCCATCTTGACCGAGCCGCCGCGCTCGAGCACTTGGTCGGCCAGTGTGGGGAATGGTGACCCCGCCCTCTCCTCGACCGTCGATGGCCCGGCCTCCTCTGTCTTTTGTTTCCCCTTGGCAAGCCTGGCCTCCTTTGTCTTCTGTTTCCCCTTGGCAAGGAGGCCGGGATCGCCTGACGCCCGATCACCCGACACCCAAAGGGACGTCTCTGCCGGGGCCATTTGTGCGGTCGGCTGCTCGACCTCCCCCCGTGCTGGAACGTCCTCGGCCGCCAGCTTTTCCGGCTGCAGCTGGCTCTCTTCGAGCCACTCTTCCTGCTACTGCGGCTACGGCTGGCCCTCTTCAATCCACTCTTCCTGCTGCTGTGGCTGCTCCCAAGGAGGAAGAGAAGGCTCCAGAGCCTAAAGAGGAGTCGGACGACCCTGTTGCTACAGCCGCTCCAGCTTTCGCCGCTCTTCTAGCTCATGCAACCCTTGTGTCCATGATAGCCCCAGCTGCTGCTACTGTGGGGTCTCCACCGTCCCCTCCGCGCCACGGGCAGGGGAATCTGCCCCTTGGCCCTCAATGACGATCGGGGTCTCCTCCATCGACCCCAGCTGCTGGTCAGAAGGTTTGTCCTCAAGCAGGGCAGCGCTAGGAGACACGCCGATCTACTCCCGGCTAGGGTCCGCGTTCCCACCCACCATGGTTCACGGGCGACGGAACCTGCGACGGAAGCAGCGCCCATCAGCCTGCCTCGAGTCAGGGTGGCGCGGGCCTCCGCAACCTATCCAGCCTTCGCTGCCGCCAGGAGCATTGAGGTGGCACCTGGTATTGACGCCACCGCCCTCGCCGCGGCGTCAGCCTTGAGCCGCTTCGCCGGGGAGGGAGCCGCCGCCTCGCGCACGCGCTTGATCCTGGAAACAAACATGGGAAAGAAACGCTAAGAACGCCCAAAACGTCAGGAAAGAGAGAGGAGGCCCCAAGACACCAAAAACTTACCCCACGGGGATGAGGGGTGCCCTCCTGTCCGCCTTCGACCCGCTCGGGGGCTGCGGAACTGCCTTCAACGGGCCCTAGCTAAAGCCAGAACCACTCGGAGCCGCCGCCACCGACGCCCTGGCGCTCCTTGCTGTTCTAAGGCCGACCGGCTAGGGGTCCGTCCACCGGGTGATGAGGACCTGGTTCGGGGCGGGGGCATGATGGACCTGCCCCGTGAAGGAGCCGGCGGCGTCCCGCCACACGTGCGATGAGAAAACAACATCCCCTGAGTCGAGGGGACGCTTGAGCTCTACCCCTGGGGCTGCTCCGAGGCCCTCGCCTCCCGGCCCTCGACGGACGGCGGGCTCACCTTCTGGGCCTGGGAAGATGATCCCTCCCCGGTGGCTCCCTATGTGGAGGGGGCATCACATCGGGCCATCCGGGGCACCAACGCATCGAGGCGCGCTTGCACCCCTTCGTCGTTGGTGCCCACGTCCTCTTCCTCCTCTTTTTTCCGAGGGGAACTCCTCCTCGAAAAGCCCCTCACACCTCTGCTTGGCCTGGCGCTGTTCACGCTCCTGACACTCGAGGCCCCACTTTCTCTTCTTCTTCCTCTCCTCGTCCTTGGTTTTCTTCTCCTGCTGGACGGAGAAGCACTCATCTGACGACCGGCGTTGTCCTCCTTCACTGGGGGCGCCGACATCCTAAAATCTATGGCCCCCTGCGCACAAGCCAACGACAGAAGGCGTGAGGTTAAGATGGGGAAGAAAGGAATTCGAGATGACATGACAATGTACTCACCAGCTGGATGTGGCTGTCGTCGGGCAGCATCGGGATGTTGTCCACTTCGTACGACGCGAAGGCGTCGGCAACCGATCCCCGCACCCGCTTTGCGACCTTCTCGGGAGGGAGCGGCTTGGTCGACATTCGGCACCCCTCAAGCGGCGCTCCAGGGACCATCTTGTCCAAGCGCATCAAGCGCTGCATCAAAGGCAGAACCCTCCGGCTATGGAACACCGAGACGATGATCCTGGCATTCAGCCCCCGCTCGCGCCAGGTCCTCAACGCATCGACGAGAGGATTCAGCCTCGCCTGATGCTCCTTCGTCACCCCGTGCAGCCAGTGCTCCGGGCGTGCCACGATGGTGCGTCCGGTGTATCACAACAGCCAGTCCTCGTCATTTCGGACGTAGAACCACCGGGCGTGCCACCCGCCGTGACTGGATGACAGCCCCGTCGGGATAAACAACTCCGGCCTCTTCAAGGACAGGTTCCAGCATCCGACGCGGGCGACCCTCCTCCTCCCCTGTGAGACCGGCTTGGTGAAGAGTTCTCCCTTGAAGAGATGGAGTCACAGCTCCCAGTGTGGCTCCATCCCCAGGTACCCCTCGCAGACGGCGGCGTAGATCGCCGCATTGGAGATGGTGTTGGGGGAAAGTGTTGGAGCTCGACGCCATAGTAACTCATCAACGCCCGCATGAACCAGCTCGGAGGCGACCCGAACCCCATGCGGTGGTACTTAATGAAGCTCACCACATACCCCTCTGGGGGGCTCGGTTCCCGGTCCTCCTTCGGCGGCACCAACCACTACGGCCGGTCGACCGAGACGACGGGGCGAAGAAGCCCCTCCTCCACCAGCTCCTCGAGCTCCCGTTCCATCACGGCCGATGGGAGCCAATCCTTCAAGGGAAGAAGCTCCAGCGCCATGGCAACCACGTGGATTCGCTCGGTGGACGGATGGGAGGGAAGATTTCCAATCTTTTTTCTCTCTTCCTCTCTCGCTAACAGGTAGGGCAGCTGGGCTCTCCGGTGGCGGCGGCGACAAGAGAAGGAAGGCCAGGTGAGGAGCGAATGAAGCCCTACCCCCGAATTTATAGGCAACGACGACCAATGGGCAGACCTGGCGAGGAGACAGGTAAATCCACGCATTTACTGCACCTACCTAACCACCCCCTCGATTTTTGGGTATATGGACACATGTGGAATGCTTGGACCCTACCCATTGTCCCGACTCCCCACGACCGCACCGCTTCGGCTCCTGCCTCAAAAGACACGTCCAACAGGTGGCAAAAGTTATCTGCTGCGACATCTTCCACGATAAGGAGAACGGGCTCCAAACCCCTCCCCCTGCGACTGCGCCGCTTTGGCTTCTACCTTGAAAGACGTGTCCAACAGGCGACAAGAGTTATCCGCGATGGTGTCTTCCACGGTAAGGAACGAGGGCTCCGGCCCCACAAAAACCTCGAGGGAGCGAAGGCTGGCCCTCGGCCAGGGTTCGACAGCCGCCCTCAAGTTCCTAAGTCAGGGATGATCGGGAGGGGGGAGCCGACACGAGTCCCGTGTCAAGAACGAATTCTCGAAGCCCCCTCGAACATATTCAAAGCAAAACTAAGGGACCACTTTGGAATCCCCTCAGAGGGAGGCGTCGAGCCACCGAGCCTGATCGAAAGGGAACGACATCCATGGGACCCATTGATTTGCTTCAATAAGAGCGCCCCGCGGTCACTAGTCAACCCTAATCGAATGGGGCACGAGCTCTTACTTGAATTTCCCGATAGCAGCTCACCCGAGACGTCGGAGCTCGCCCAAACAGGGGTAGCACGGCGCTTCTCACCTCTCCTCCTGAACGAAAGGGATCGTGAGGGTCGAAAGAAAAAAGACGGGCTTGTCCCTGATCGACCTCGACTAAAGAGGCTGGGGGGCTCGCTCACGATCGGACGGCCTCGACGAAAGAGGAATCAACCATCCGGGGGCTCGACCACTCGAGCACGCTTCGGTGAGAAAAAGCACAAAAGCCCTCGGGTGAATATTCTACTCCCCCGAGGCCTCGAGGGCTACACCCGACGGGTGCGCTCGCACGCACCCGTTAAAAAATACTGCAACTACAACTCCAGTTCATGAGCCTCTACGTGGGTGCCAGCACTCATGCCGAGACTCAGGGGCTACTGTCGGGTACCCGGATAAAGGGGTACCTAAACCTCCGACCTCTAGGAAAATTAATCTCTGAGCATTCAAACTGCGAGACCACCAAGGAAGCCCACGATCAGATATACGGTTTCACCGGTGTACATCAAGTCATGCTAGGCCGGCCCATGAGCGTCACTGTCCAAGAAGAGGCCAATTCCCACTCAATGGGGGTCCTCGAGTGACAGAAGTCCGCCCGAGTGGACGACCCCACATCGAGTGATGGAAACCCGCCCGAGCGGACGACCCCCCATCGAGTGACGGAAGCCCGCCCGAGCAGACGACACCCCGTCGACTGACACTACCCCTCGACCCACCTACTCTCGTACGAGAGTCAGTGCATTTAATGCTCCCACCAACTCTTGCCTAACTGCATGGCTACAGCAGTATTACAGTGATCGAGTACAACGGTCGAATCCTACTTTTATCGCCCATCCCTGGACGTGCAGTGATTTTCCCGGTACTGCTGCACCATGCCTAGCACTATTCCACCTCCGACGCCCCCTCGACACGCTACGTGATGCCGCCAGCTTTGGATTCCCTAAGTCCGATCTTATCCATCAACCACTGCTCCCGTGGCTACCCCTCGACTGGGCCACAAATGTCATCGGCCACCCCTCGAGTCCGACTTTGACGCCTCCGGTTAGTGCTCCAACAACTCCCGACACGAAGTCCACAAGGATCCGCACGACCGCGCATGGGCATAAGTCCTTCACTGACCACCTGCGGTGTCATCTTGACGCGCTTGGAGGACGGCAGTCGATTCCGAGCACATCGCTACAGGGAAAGCCATGCCCGGTGCACGCCTCTACAGTGGCTACGACATGATCGGCATCGCCCCATCGACGTCATCACCTTCGACAGCTTTAGCTTTCCTGTACACCCGTGCCTCTCCTTTGTCTATAAAAGGGGACGCTGGGTACGAGAGAAAAGAGGCTCGAACGCCCGAGAGAGCTTCCAGAGTCCGAAACGCCCAAGTCTTAGCTCAGTCTCTACGTCTTTGTTCTCACTCGTTCGCTTGTATCCTCCCCTGTACAAGCACTTCGGTGCAAGATAATACAAGTCTTCTCCTTCCCGCTAGACGTAGGGCCTTCTGTGCCCAAACCAGGATAAATATTGTGTGTTCATCTTGCATCACCATCCGGATTAGGGAGCACGCAGTACACGTTCACTCATTGGCTTAGGGCACCCTCGGGTCCCGACATCGACACGATGCAACTACGAGCTTTGGAGTACTTATGGTAAACAAAAGCGTCCACAACCCTCCTTTTCAAGGTTTCATAAAGGAGAGACATAGGATGGTTGCTATTCTCATAAATGCTGGCGGCAGGAGGAAAGATAAACTCAGGAGATTTCGCTTGGAAGTGTGGATTTCATGGTTCTTCTTGAATGTAACTTTGATGTTCGTCCACATGATCCATCTTATTGGTCTCCAATTTGATCCCTCGAGAATGTCTATAGACAAAACATATTAATGAATCCTTTCTTGTCTGTGACATTCTATGAGTCAATCTTCATTCTATTCCTCCATTAGGACAGGGGTCGATGCCCCTGACGATTCTTGTTCCCATTCCATGTTAACCTAAGGGGTTGGATTGCCTCCTTGGTTTGAATTATCAATGAAGAAACAAGGGGGTTCATATGAGGGATCAAAGTCAGAGGTGGAAGATATTTATTTTAGGAGCCCTTGGAGGACCAAATCTTGAGATGAATAGAAAGAGTGCTGATTTGGGGTCATAGGTGCCAAAGATCTATGTTGGATTTAATGGCGAAAGTTGTTTCCAACATTAGAAAAAAAGATCCTCATCAAATTCTAAAGAATGAATCTTTTCTTCCTTTGGTGTCCCTACAAATGGTCAAGAATTGGGATGATAACTGATGGTTTGAATTGGTAAGGATTTAGCTACCGGAACTTCTTTCATGGGGGTTGTAATGTCCCTTTCTTCGAGGGGGTCATCATGGAAATTAGTGTAGTGGGAGTTTTCTAGGATCCTATCAAGATTAGTTTTCCCTCTTGATTCATGATTTTTGATGTCTGCAACAAAGACTTGTGCAAGGTGATTCTATAAACTCGACTGATGTTGAGCACATCGGCTGGTTCAAAGGTCCCTTGGTTGGTTTTGATAATTGAGTGACAACTTTAGGTTGGACTAATATGTTTATGTTGAGATACACAGGATTAGTCGATAGATACATGTGTGTGAGCATCATATGCCATGGTGGTGGAAATGGCTTGGAGATGTTGCGAGGCTCAACACATGTGATGATGAAGGAGCTCATTGCATATGAGCATGGAATGAAGTCATGTGACCAAGATGGTGAAGATCAAGATAGGGCTTGGCTTGATGGACCGGTTGCAAGTGTGAAGGGAAAGTCAAGGCTTTGAAGCGAAGGACCATGCGATGGTGAAGCTTGGGCAAGACTTGGCACCGAAGGACCGACGCAATGGAGAAGAGCAAGTGAGGTCAAGTTCGATGGACCAAGATGGTCATGTGATGATATGAAGTGGATCATATCATTTGTTGATCGTGTCATGTGTTGGCGGTCCTTAATGACTATTTTATACCTTAAGACCAAAAAGGGATGAATTACTTATTTTCATACACATATACATTTACTATTAGCCCAATTCCACTTGTACTTGGAGAATTGTCACTCTGTAGGAATATACGCCAAGTGCAATACATTTCATTCAGAAACTATGCTTTCTGGAAAGCATAGAATCAAGGAAGAGGGAAGAAGTCCACTTCGGGATCAAACTGGGCCGAGTGCACCATGCCACCATGATCCAGGCCCATCCAGGAATCGACCTACCAAAGTCGATTAGGGGGAGGTGCGAACCAGGGGCGCGCGCCCCTGGCCTGGCGCATGCCCATGCTAGGTGGCGAGCCGGGCCCAGCCTCGGTAAGGCGATTCATACCTTCGATTGGTGGTCGGGCGGTGCTGCATTGGACAAATCTACCCTCGAACTGCCTTCAACCACCTATAAGAGGAGGAGAGGAGCACCCCCAACACACACCCCATTTTTATTCTCTACCTCTCTCTTGGGTGATAGATTTCACACGAACATAGCTTGAAAGAGTTAGATTGCAAATCGCAATATGATTTCAACATGGGTCATAAAGAATGTGTCAGGGGGTATTTATAGGGGGCCCCTGGCTTTAGGATTACAAGCAAGTTACAAAAAACCACACCTAAGTTTCCTATACACTTGTCTAAAAAGATTAAAAAGCAAAGTGGAAAAACACACTTCTCTATTCTGAACTTGTTCTCCTGCATTGTACTGGTCTTGAAGTCTTCAGGACATATTTCACCCCATCATTGGGAATAGGTTCGAAGATTATGTCTTTCATTAACTACGAAGTCAGTCTTTTCGGCTTCTCATCGCTCCTTTTGTCTTTGCGAAGTCGCTTTCAACATTCCTCCTAAAAAGTAGACAATTGAAGAGTGAAGTTTAAAATACTTGATACGAAGTCACCACGTCATCTTCGCTGGCCGTTCTCACCTATCTTATCTCATTTGGACTCAAAACATATTTTTTGACTCCAAAGTTTGGGCATGAAGTTTTATTTGGCAAAAGTTGCCTCTCAACAACAACCCCTCACGGGCGAAGGCCTACTCCAAAGGTCTGAATCCCGCGAAGTTTGTTTAAACTTTGTCTAGAAAACACCGTCCGAACTTTGGAGTTGGCCGTTTTTCCATTTTATGTTAAAATTTGAATTTACAACGGCTAGTTTGACTGTTAACTAACGGTCGTTTGATTTGACCAAAGTTGTCTATATATACTGCGGTGCCCCCCTGGAGCTGTCATTTTTGGAAGAGGGGAAACTCTGGCAAAATTTTTCTTGGACGTGAAGTTGAAGAAAATTTTTTCGTTTCTGCTGCTCCTAGTTTTGGACTGTTGATTCATTCTCGATTGAGCTTCTTTTGCGAAGATTGTCTTATAACTTTGCCAAGGTTTCTTTTCAATTGGTAATTCTTTCTTACTTTTCTTACTTTTTTTGTTTTGTCCAAGTTTTGTTTCTGAAGGATTTTTTGATTTTGTCTTTGTTTCTTTTATAGATGTCTTTGCAGGATCAGCAAGAGCAGATTCATTCTCAGGAGAGCACTAAAGACGATGATGATAAATCTCAACCTAAATTTGATGAGGATAATCTTGATAATGTTGAAATCTTGATAATGTCGATGCTTCGGTTGAAAATTTGATAAAGGATGATGAAGGTCATACTTTTACCTTTGGAAGGACTTTATTTGGTGAACTTGATGAGATGGTGAGAAGACATGTTGTTGATTGTGATTCTGTGAGGATTCCAAAGCCAGATGAGACAAACCCTCACCCAGAGCCAGATGCATATGTTGTGTACCGAGATCTTTTTTCTGCTGGGCTTCGCTTCCCTTGCCAAGATTTTGTTGAAGATGTGTTGAAGCTTTCAACATTAAAATGCATTATTTGACTCTAAATGGTGTGGTTAGATTGACTCAGTTTGGGCTGTGAAGGCTTTGGAGCATAATCCGAATATTGCTGCTTTTTCTGAGTTGTTTGAGATGCATACTCAATACAAGACTTTTATGCTTGACAACCGGGTGATTATGAAGTACTTTGCTTGTTGCAGCTTTAAAACAGCCGGTAATGTTGTTCAGATTTCTCCTGCTACTAGAAATAAGTGGGGAGATGGTGAGTGGTCTAGGTATTGGTTTTATCATAAGGTTCCTTTGGTCGAAGAGAAAGATCCTGTGACTAAGATAATGGTCAAGAAATTTCCTCTGGCTTTGAAGAAGTCCATCGAAGATTTTGTTTGCTCTCCATCTTTTCCAGCCACTTTGATTTCAAAGACCACGGTGAAGGCTTGCAAGGCAACAGCTTCCCTGCAATGTGCTAGAGATCTTGTTGAAGAATATGTGGCTGCTAGAATTTGGCCACTTAAAAAGGGTTGTACTTTCTTGCGTTTCCATCCTAAGAAGATTTGAGGGATTGCTTATAAATATTCGGACAGGGACTTTTGTTGTCCAACTAAGTTTGTTTCTGATGAAGAGTTTGTCAAGTCTGTTGAGAGTAGAGCAGATGATTTGCTTGGGAAATATGTGAAGAATGAGAAAGATAATATTGATAAAATTCTTGGATTGAAATATAAATGCTTGAATAGGGTTTTTGAAATTGTGAATATTGCTTATCATGAAAGACCTCCTCTAGCTTATAGTCGTGAGAAGAAGTAGGTAAAGAAAAAGCAAAAGAAGTTGTTGTTTAGGCAAAAGGAAAAAATAAGCGTAAGGCTGTTGGAACTTCTACTAAAGCTATTGCTAAGAAAACGAGAAAAAGCCCTGTGGTGATGCTTAAAACAAATGAGCTTGATGTTATCTTGGAACAAACATTGGATATTGAGGGAAACATTATCCCTAATCTTGCTGGTGATGGTGGAGGTGGTGGTGGTATTTCTACTTCTCAACATGTTGAAGATGAGGTGAGAGAAAGTAGCTTAGTTTTTTCTTTTAGTGGCTTGACTCCACCATTGCTTACTCCGCTTAACAACTATTTATGGAATTTGCAAATTCATGTTGGTGATGCTTCCCATCTTGGCGAGGATGTTTCTAGCACAAATGTGGTGCCAAAAAAGAAGTTGAAAATGTTGATTCTCAAAACACTACTAGGCCATCTTCGCCACACTTTTCTTCTGAGACTCCTCTATTTGGTTCTCTGCATGTTGAAAACTTATAAGGTGTTGGTAAAGGTGATGTTAGTAAATCACCTTCACGTGATAGACCTTCTGAATCTGGTGTTGGCGAAGGTGAAGCTGCTGTTGCGGACAAGAAGATTTCTGGTAGCAGAGTTTACACCTTAAGTTTTGATGAAAGTGATGAAGAAGTCTTTGATGATGAAGCAAATGATGAGCGTTTGGCTCGTTTGTCTAGCTCAACTATTAATGTTGAGACTTGTGAAAAAGTTAGCTATGATTTGGGTGAGCACGTTTCTACTAGTAAGTGTGATATTTTGAATTCCTGTTCTTTACAAATATAAGTTGTCGCCTGACTTGACTTTTGTTTTATTTTTCAGAAACTATCTTTTCAGATGCCCTGAGCTCTCCACGTAAAAATATAGATGTTGGTAAAATGAAGAGTGTACTTTGGGACCCGCCTACTCCCAATGTCCCTGCTGGTATCAGTAGTAATGTGGAGGTTTCTGATGCTCTTAAACGCTCTCTAGATTATTGCCAAGATCGTGGTATTGGATTGAATTCTTTCAAATTTGTGGGAATTGTCACTGAGAAACTGCGGGTTATGCCTTGAAGCTCTGAAATTCAGCCTTCTAAGTGTATTGATGAAGCTTACACTGTTCCTGATGCAGAGCTTGATGTATAAAGGTTCTATTTTTGATGAGAGGTTTACGAATTTGGATTAGAGGAGAAGGAGAAAGATCTCGTTCTTCATGAAAGAAATTATCAGCTTGAGATTGATAGTTTGAAAAAACAGCTATCTAAGAAAGAAAAAGAGAGGGCCGATGCAGTAGATTCTCATAATATTTTGGAAGGCAAATTGATTAGTTCCCTTGCTCGTGTTGAAGAAAAAGATGAGCGATCTAAGAAAATTATGGCAGAAAATGAGAAGCTTAAGGATAGTATGAGACGACTGGAGAAGAGGGTGAAGGAACAGAATCAAGCTTTCTTTGACAAATGTAACCAAATTTGGGAGTTGTGTTTCCAGTGCTATGATAAGTTTGGTGCGAGGCCGGGTGATAAGTGTTGGGAACTAGGTGACTGTGATAGTTTCTTTAGCTGGTTGTGCAGTCAATACGAGAATCTTTCTTAGGTTATGGAAACCACAGTTGACATTGGTGTCTTCTACTCTGTCTATGCCCTTTTTCACTTGATGCAACAAAGTCAAGATCCCTTATTGAATGCATTGTGTGATGACCAATACAAATTTCTCAAAGTTGGAAGTTTGACGAAAGTTACTAAGGCGACCCAGATACTATGCAACAAGTTCCTTGATCAATATTGGAAACCTGGTGGTCGTACTCACTGCTTTGATAGAGCGAGGGATAAGTTACAAAGGGTATGTTTTGACTTTTTATTCTTCTTAACTCTTCGTCTTTCTTTTTCTTTTTTCCTTTTGCATTTGTATTTATCTTGTTATTTTCTTGTAGCAAATTGCAAAGGAAGCTGCTGAAAAAGAAACTGAGGAGAATGCTAGGAAAGAGGTCGAAGCCAAGGGTCAGAATGATGCCGGGACAAGCAATGTTAGTGGTGCAAAAATTTAGGTTTTAGTTTAGTCCTTTGTGAGGGAGAGTTGAAACTTATGGTCTTAAACTATATGTGTTCTGATGTTATTTGACCGTTGCCCATCCTGCGCAGGTTCCTCATGCTGAGCCTATGCAGGATGTTGAAGAAGTTGTCCCATTGATGATGTGCAAGAAAGTAACTTTTGTGGTTAAGGGTAGTACTTGCGGAGTGCTTCTATGTTCCAAGTGTGGGCTCTTCACCTTCTAGGTTTGCCAAGTGATATGCTCCTTCTCTGTTTGTTCTTGTGATGATAAAAGGGCCTTCCCATTTTTGCTAGAATTTTCCAACTATGTCTTCGTTTCTTTTTCTTTTGAGGACAAAATCTCCTGCAGCTAACTTTCTTGGCTTGACTTTTTTGTTGTACCACTTCTTTGTTTCTAGTTGGTATTTCTTGATATTTTGGAGTGCTTCATTTCTTTCTTTGTTGAGTAAATCTTTGCTTGTTGCTTGATCTTTTTTTGTGATCATTTGGACATTTGTTCTTGGTCCTTCAAATTTTATTTCCTCTGGAGTCACGGCTTCATCTCCATACAGTAGTTTGAATGGGGAGAAATCTGTTGGTCTTGGTTTTGAATTGTTGTGAGACCAAATTACTCTTGGTAGCTCATCTACCCATTTTCCCTTTCTTAGATCTGTTGGACATTTTGATATTCCTGTGCAAATTATGCCATTTTCCCTTTCTAATACTCCATTTGATTGAGGATGTCTCATTGATGTGAAACAATGTTTGATTCCCATTGAATGACAATATTGTCTGAAGTCCTCGCTGTTGAATTGGGTTCCATTGTCCACAGTAATGTATCTCGGAACTCCGAATCTGGATATTATATTTTGCCGTAGAAATTTTTTTCATTGTATGTGAGGACATGCTTGTGATTGGCTTCGCCTCGATCCATTTTGTAAAATATTCGATTGCCACTACTGCATATTGATAGTTGCCCTCAGCTGGGGGTAACTTTCCGATGATATCGATACCCCATCTTGCTAATGGCCATGTTGGTTCAATTAACTGTAAAGAAGCTCCAGGTGCATTAACTTTGCTTCCTGCCATTTGGCAACTGTGACAGGTTTTGATTATCTCTTTGCTGTCACTTTGAGCTGCTAGCCAATGGAATCCTTGTCTGAAAGCTTTTCCCACTATTGATCTAGCCCCAGCATGGCTTCCACAAATTCCCTCGTGAATTTCTTTCAATAGATTCTTCCCGTCTTCTTTTGAGATACACTTTAGTAGTGGCTGGCAAATTCCTTCTTTGTAGAGCTCTTTGTTGATAATTTTGTAGCTTCTTGTTTTTGCTTCATTCTGATTTCATCAACTTCATTTTTTGGCTCGTAAAACCCTCTTAGGAATGCCATGATGGGTGCCCTCGAATCTTCACTTTATATGATGTGTATTTCTCTTGCTTGTTCTATCTTCGATTTTATTGAGGCTTCGGTTCATATTTGGAAGAATACTTCTGGAGGCAGCTCAAGTTTTGTGCTACAAATTTCTATAGCTTGTTCTATCTTTGCTTGAAGGACGTCGGCTTGTCTATAATGTATAAAGGTTCTATTTTGATGAGAGGTTTACGAATTGGATTGGAGGAGAAGGAAAAAGATCTCGTTCTTCATGAAAGAAATTATCAGCTCGAGATTAATAGTTTGAAAAAACAGGTAGCGGAGAAAGAAAAAGAGAGGGCTAATGCAGTAGATTGTTATAATATTTTGGAAGGCAAATTGATTAGTGCCCTTGCCTGTGTTGAAGAAAAAGATAAGGAGTCTAAGAAAATTTTGGCAGAAAATGAGAAGCTTAAGGATAGTATGAGACAATTGGAGAAGAGGGTGAAGAAACAGGATCAAGCTTTATTTAACAAATGTAACCGAATTTGGGAGTTGTGTTTCTAGTGCTATGATAAGTTTGGTGTGAGGGCAGGTGATAAGTGTTGGGAACTAGGTGACCGTGATAGTTTCTTTAGCTGGTTGTGCCGTCAATACGAGGATCTTTCTCAGGTTATGGAAACCACGGTAGACATTGATGTCTTCTACTCTGCCCGTGCCCTTTTTCACTTGATGAAACAAAGTCAAGATCCCTTATTTAATGCATTGTGTGATGATCAATACAAATTACCCAAAGTTGGAAGTTTGACGAATGTTACTAAGGCGACCCAGATACTATGCAACAAGTTCCTTGATCAATATTGGAAACCTGGTGGTCGTACTCACTGCTTTGATAGAGCCAGGGATAAGTTACAAAGGGTATGTTTTGACTTTTTATTCTTCTTAACTCTTTGGCTTTATTTTTCTTTTTTCCTTTTGTGTTTGTATTTACCTTGTTAATTTTCTTGTAGCAAATTGCAAAGGAAGTTGCTCAAAAAGAAATCGAGGAGAATGCTAGGAAAGAGGCTGAAGCCAAGGGTTAGAATGATGCCGGGACAAGCAATGTTAGTGGTGCAAAAATTTAGGTTTTAGTTTAGTCATTTGTGAGGGAGAGTTGAAACTTATGCTCTTAAACTATTGACTTGTACTATATGTGTTTTAAAGTTATTTGACTGTTGCCCATCCTGCACAAGTTCCTCATGCTGAGCCTGTGTAGATGTTGAAGAAGTTGTCTCGCTGATGATGTGTAAGTATGATTTCGTGTTTGAGCCGTCTGAGTTTTATGATTTTTGTGCGAAGAATGATGGATGTGATATTGATGACTTTCTTTCTCGTAAGTCTGTAATTGATGTTCTTAGAGACCTTTGTAGGTTAAATGTCTTTGCTTTTTGTTTGACATGTTGTTTTGTAGATGTAAATAATAGGTATTGCAGTATTAAACCTCCTACTCGTCGAGTTTTTGATTTCACAAACTTTGCTCAGGTAATGAAAACTTTTCCTTTTTTATTTTGTTTATTGTTTTGGATACTTAGAGTAACATCTTTGTTTTGGTTTTAGTCTTGGGATCGAGTGCTTCTCCTACATATGTTGGAGAAGAGTTCTTGCGCCGTGAAGCTGATGAGATTACCAATGAGGTTGTCAGCAACATTCTTGAAAATACTTCTGATATAGTTAGTTCTGAGGACAATTGATTGTGAATAATTTGTTGTAATTTATGAGTGGGTGTTAAGAATAAATTGTGCTAAGAATGTTATTTGATGCGATGTATATTTGTTTTACTTTGCTTATGTGTTTGTATGGTTTCAAGTAATAAAGTGAATGAAGACTTTTGATGAGTTTTGCATGGCTATCATTTCTTTCGTTGCATAGTGACCGCGTAGACTTCGTTCTAAAGTTTTCAACGTTCCAAAGTTTTGAAATTTTTTCCTTAGTCAAATTAATTCAGAAAATTTGCCGTAGCGAATTTTGAAATGCTGTCCTTTTTTGTTGCGAAGTGTGCGGAAAAATCTTTTTACCTTAGCGAAATCTAGTTGAGAAATTTGCCATATCAAATTTTGAAAATGCAGTCCACTCCTTTGTTGCGAAATGGACACGAAAACTTCGCTTAGAAGCTCAAAATCTTTTTACCTTAGTAAAATCTTGTCAAGAAATTTGCCAAACGCCGTCCCTTCTTTTTGTTGTGAACTGGACGCGAAAACATCACTTAGAAGTTCAAAATCTTTTCACTTTAGTGAAATCTTGTCAAGAAATTTGCCTTAGCAAATTTAGAAAATGTCATCCCTTCTTTTTGTTGCGAAGTGGACGTGAAAACTTTGCTTAGAAGTTCAAAATCTTTTCACCTTACTGAAATCTTATCAAGAAATTTTACTTAACAAATTTAGAAAACGTCATTCCTTCTTTTTGTTGCGAAGTGGACGCGAAAACTTCGCCTAGAAATTCAAAATCTTTTCTTTTGATTAGATAAGTTAGCATTTTTTAAGTTTATTAAAATATCAATGCTAACTTATGTTTTGTGAATGCTTTGCCGATATATGAGTATATTTGTGAGATACTCTTCGGCAGGTTTTAAATTTTCATTTGAAGTGAGAAGAGCCTTGCTGGGGTGAACTACTTTCTCATTTATATTTCATGAGAATTTACATTAGAGATTGCCTCATTAGAAAACCACTCATCCTATGAACGGTTTCCCTAAGTGGAAAAAGAGTGCAGCTCGTTTACAACTTGAAGGTAAAACTTGTGATGAAAAATAAAGTTTCTACTTCTATTTTGCAAGAAAGTAACTTTTACAGTTAAGGGTAGTACTTGCAGAGTGCTTCTATGCTCCAAGTATGGTTGAACTCTTCACCTTCCAGGGTTTCCAAGTGATATGCTCCTTCTCTGTTTGTTCTTTTGATGATAAAAGGACCTTCCCATTTTTGCTGGAATTTTCCAACTTTTCTTCGTTCCTTCTTCTTTTGAGGACAAAATCTCTTGGAGCTAACATTCTTGGCTTGAATTTTTTGTTGTACCACTTCCTTATTTCTAGTTGATATTTCTTGATATTTTAGAGTGCTTTGTTTCTTTCTTCTTCAAGTAAATCTTTGCTTGTTGCTTGGTCTTCTTCTGATCATTTGGACATTTGCTCTTGGTCCTTCAAATTTTATTTCCTATGGAGTCATGGATTCATCTTCGTACAGTAGTTTAAATGGGGGAGAAATCTGTTGGTCTCGGTTTTGAAGTGTTGTGAGATCAAATTACTCTTGGTAGCTCATCTACCCATTTTCCCTTCCTCAGATATGTTAGGCATTTTGATATTCCTGTGCAAATTATGCCATTTGCCCTTTCTACTGCTCCATTTGATTGAGGATGTCTCACTAGTGCGAAACAAAGTTTGATTCCTATTGAATGACAATATTGCCTTAAGCCTTCGTTGTTGAATTGGGTTCCATTGTCCATAGTAATGTGTCTTAGAACTCCGAATCTGCATATTATATTTTGCCATAGAAATTTTTTCATTGTATGTGAGGACATGTTTGTGATTGGCTTCGCCTTGATCCATTTTGTAAAATATTCTACTGCCACTACTGCATATTGATAGTTTCCCTGAGCTGGGGTAACTTACCAATGATATCGATACCCCATCTTGCTAATGGCCATGTTGGTTCAATTGTTTGTAAAGAAGTTCTGGGTGCATTAACTTTGCTTTGTGCCATTTTGCAATTGTGACAAGTTTTGATTATCTCTGGGTTGTCACTTTGAGCTACTGGCCAATATAATCCTTGCCTCAAAGCTTTTCTCACTATTGATCTAGCCCCAGCATGGCTTCCATAGATTCCCTCATGTTCCTGCATTGCGAAGTCCTTCGGCCATTCTTTTTATGGAGTAAGTTCCAAATGGTGTTATAAAACTTGTGAATTCTTCGTCTTCTTTTTTCATCCAGATTTGATGGTAGCGAATGGCAATTGGGGAAGCTAAGAAATTCACTTCCTGCTACTTGATCTACTAATGTGTCTATTCTTGGTTATGCGAAGTTGTCTTTTGGACATGCTTTGTTGAGATTTGTGAAGTTTAGACACATTCTCCACTTCTTATTCTTTTTCTGCACCATTACTATGTTTGCTAACCAGGTTGTGAATTGTACTTCTCTTATGACTTTTGCATCCAAAAGTCTCTGGACTTCAGCCTTCATAGCTTGAGTTCTGTCTTTTGATAGTTTTTTGAGCTTTTGCTTCTTTGATCTAAAGTTTGGGTCATTGTTCAACTTATGTTCTATGACATCTCTGCTTACTCCTCCGAGGTCTTATGCTAACCAGGCGAAGACATGTTTGTTACTTCGCAATAGTTGAATCAGCTTTTCCTCTTCATCTCTAGTTAGATTTGTGCCTATTATGACTTTTCTTTCGGCACCATTAGGTCGAGTGGTTCTCTTTTTTTTGTCTTCGCATGGTTGTTGTGCCTTTTCTAGTGGTTTTGCATTTTTAGTTTCGGATTCATCTTCGTCTTCTTCTTTTATGACATGAATATTCTTCAGAGCAGGACTTGAGTCTCTTTCTATATTTCTTGCTTTTGTTTGATCTCCGAAGACAGTTATTACAGTTTATTGCTGGCATTTTCATGCACAAGTATGAATAGCTAATTATTGTTTTGAAGGCATTTAGACTTCCTCTACCAAAAATTGCATTGTATTGGCTGTGTATTTGTACCATGTCAAATGCGATCTACTCTGTTCTTGCATTGTTGACTATTCCAAAGGACACTGGTAGAATGATTTTGTACACTGAATTTATTCTTTTTTAGCTGAAGCCAATTAGCGGGTGTTCGGCTCTCCCCAAGTTTTTCCTATCAATTTCCATTGCATCTAATGTTGATGTGAATATGATGACTGATGAACTTCCCCCATTTACTAGAATTTTTGAAACTGCCCATCCTTTGATGTTTGCTTCTATAACCATCGCATCCATATGTGGATAGTCTTTCAGCTTCATGTCTTGTTCCAAGAATGTGATTGGTAGGTGAGACCATCTTGTCTTTTTGAATGGGCCTTGAATTGCAATGGAATTCACTCTTCTAAAATAGTTTCTTTTTTGATTTCTTGTGTCATGCTCCAAGCTATTTCCTCTAGATATTGTTAAGATTCTTTCCTTGCTTGGTATTATTATGTTTCCACTGTTTGTTGATGCTACGGGAGAATTATTGACTTGTTGAATTTGGTAATTGCTATTTGCCACTGAACTTTCTGGTTGAAAATTTTGTTGCTAGATTTGACCCCATTGATTTTATGGGCACATTGCTAGTGGTTGGCAATTGTATATGGGTGGAGGTGGTAGAAGCATCTGTTGATGGTAAGCGAGTGGCATATAGTTTGTTCTTGTCGGCGTCGGGACCCGGGGGTGCCCTAAACCAACGAGTAAACGTGTACTGTGTGCTCCCTAATCCAGATGGTGATGCAAGATGAATACACGATATTTATCCTAGTTCGGGCAAAGAAGGTCTTACATCCAGCGGGGGGAGAAGACTTGTATTATCTTGCACCAGAGTGCTTGTACAGGGGTGAATACAAGTGAGAGGATGAGAATTGAGGGTGTACAGGGTGAGCTGGGACTTGAGCGTATCGGGCTCTGGGAGTTCTCTTGGGTGTTCGATCGTTCTCCCTCCTTCTCTCGTACCCGGTGTCCCCTTTTATAGACCAAGGAGAGGCATGGGTGTACAGGAAAGCTAAAGCTGTCGTAGGTGATGATGTCGAGGGGCGATGCCGATCATGTCGTAGCCGCTGTAGAGGCGTGCGCCGGGCATGGCTTGCCCTATAGCGACGTGCTTGGAATCGACGGCCGTCCTCCAGGCATGTTAGGATGACGCCGCGGGCGGTCAGTGAAGGACATATGCCCATGCGCGGTCGTGCGGATCCCTGTGGACGTCATGTCGGGAGTTGTTGGAGCGTTGACTGGAGGCGTCAAAGCTTGAGTCGAGGTGTGGCTTGATGACGTTCGAGGCCCAATCGAGGGGTAGCCACGGGAGTAGTGGTTGGATGGATAAGATCGGACTTAGGGAATCCAAAGCCGACGGCTATCGCGTAGCGTGTCGAGGGGGCGTCGGAGGTGGAATAGTGCTCGGTATGGTACAGCAGTATCGGGCTAATCACCGCACGTCCAGGGATGGGCGGTAAAAGTAGGATTCGACCGCTGTACCCGACCACTGTAATGTTGTGTAGCCATGCGGTTAGGCAGGAGTTGGTGAGAGCATTAAATGCACTGACTCCCGTACAGGGAGTAGGTGGATTCAAGGGAGGTAGTAGTAATCGACGGGGGGTCGTCCGCTCGGGCGGAGTTCCATCACTCGACGGGGGGTCGTCCGCTCGGGCGGAGTTCCCTCGCTCGGGGGTCCCATCGAGCGAGAGGCTATCTTAGTTCGAGCGATGCTGCTCATGGGCAGGCCTAGCGTAGCTCGGTGTACGTCGGTGGGCCCGCATCTCTGTTTGTGGGCTTCTCGGATGATTTTGGGGTTTTATTGTCAGGGGATTAATTCCTCTAGTGAGAGGGTTTAGGGTACCCCTTTATTCAGGTACCCGACAGTAGCCTCCAAGTCTCTGCTGAGTGCTGGGTCTCTCACGGAGGCTCATGAACTAGAGTTGTAGTAGCGATATTTTCTGACGGGTGCGCGCGAGCGCACCCGTCGGGTGTAGCCCCTGAGGCCTCGGGGGAGTAAAATACTCGCCTGAGGGCTTTTGTGCCTTTCTCGCCGAAGCGTGCTCGAATGGTCAAGCCCCCGGATGGTTGGTTCCTCTTTTGTCGAGGCCGTCCGGTCGTGAGCGAGCCCCCAAGCCTCTTTCATCGAGGTTGATCAGGGACAAGCCCGTCTTTTTCTTTTGACCCTCACGATCACTTTCGTTCAGGAGGAGGGGTGAGAAGCGCCATGCTACCCCTGTTTGGGCGAGCTCCGATGTCACGGGTGAGCTGCTATCAGGAAATTCAAGTAAGAGCTCATGCCCCATTCGATTGGGGTCGACTTGTGGCCCGGAGGCCCTCTTATCGATGGGTCCCATGGATGCCGACCCCTTTCGATCGGGTTCGGTGGCTCGATGCCTCCCTCTGAGGCAATTCCAAAGTTGTCCCTTAGTTTTGGCTTGAATATGTTCGAGGGGGCTTCGAGAGTTGGTTCTCAACAAGGGACTCGTGTCTTGAATATGTTCGAGGGGGCTTCGAGAGTTCGTTCTCAACAAGGGACTCGTATCGGCTCCCCCCCGATCATCCCTGACTTAGGCACTCAAGGGCGGTTGTGAACCCTAACTGAGGGCCAGCCTTCGCTCCCTCAAGGTTTTCGTGGGGCTGGAGCCCTCGTTCCTTACCGTGGAAGACACCGCCGCAGATAACTCATGCCGCCTGTTGGACGCATCTTCCGAGGTAGAAGCCAAAACAGCGCAGCCACGGGGGGAAGGGTTCGGAGCCTGTGTTCCTTATCATGGAAGATATCGCCATAGATAACTTTTGCCGCCTGTTGGACGCGTTTTCTGAGGCAGGAGCTGAAGCGGTGCGGTCGTGGGCAGTCGGGACAATGGCTAGGGTCTGAGCATTCCACACGTGTCCATATACCCAGAAACCGAGGGGGCGGTTAGGTAGGTGTAGTAATTGCGGGGATTTACCTGTCTCCTTGCCGGGTCCGCCCGTTGCCTCCCGGCCCGCCTATAAATTTGGGAGAGGGGTAGGGCTTCGTCCATTCTTCATCCTTCCTTTCTTCTCTCACCGTCGCCGCTACCGAAAAGCTCATCCGCCCTGCTGGTTAGTGTGTGTGTGAGAGAGAGAGAGAGAAAAAAGATTGGAAATCTTCCCTCCCGTCCGTTCACCGAGCAAATCCGTGCGGTTGCCATGGTGCCAGAGCTTCTTCCCCTAGAAGATTGGCTTCCATCTGCCATGACAGAACGCAAGCTCGAGGAGCTGGTGGAGGAGGGGCTTCTTTGCCCCGTCGTCTCGGCCGATCAGCCAGAGTGGTTGGTGCCGCCGAAGGAGGACTGAGAATCGAGCCCCCCAGAGGGGTATGTGGTGAGCTTCGTCAAGTACCACCGGATGGGGTTCGGGTCTCCGCCGAGCTTGTTCATGCGGGCGCTCACCTACTTCTACGGGGTCGAGCTGCACCACTTCTCTCCCAACGCCATCTCCAACACGGCGATCTTCGCCACCGTTTGCGAGGGGTATCTGGGGGTGGAGCCGCACTGGGAGCTGTGGCTTTACCTCTTCAAGGGCGAGCACTTCAACAAGCCGGTGTCGCAAGGGGTGAGGAGGACCGTCCGCGTCAGCTGCTGCAACCTCTCCTTGAAGCGGCCAAAGCTGTTCATCCCGATGGGACTGTCGTCCAGCCACGGCGGGTGGCATGCTCGATGGTTCTACATTTGCAACGACGTGGGCTGGCTGCCCCGTTTCACCGGATGTACCATCACGGCGCGCCCGGAGAAGTGGTCTCGTGGCATGGTGAAGGAGCAGCAGGGGAGGCTGAACCCCCTCCTCGATGCGCTGAGGACACTGCGCGAGCGAGGGCTGACCATCGAGATCGTTGCATTTCATAGTCGGAGGGTGCTGCCGTTGATGCAGCGCCTGATGGTCCCCGGAGCGCCGCTCGAGGGGTGTCGGATGTCGACCAAGCCGCTCCCTCCTGAGGAGGTCGCGAAGTGGGTGCAGGGAGCGGTCGCCACGCCTTCGTGTCGTACGAGGTGAACAACATCCCGATGCTGCCCGACGATGGCCACATCCAGCTGTTGAGTACCTCGTCATGTCATCTCGAATCCCTTTCTTCCCCATCTTAACCTCACGCCTTCTGTCATGGTTTGTGCGCAGGGGGCCATAGATTTCAGGATGTCGGCACCCCCAGTGAAGGAGGACAACGCCGGTCGTCAGATGAGGCGCTTCACCGCCCAGTAGGAGAAGAAGACCAAGGACGAGGAGAGGAAGAAGAGAAAATGGGGCCTCAAGCTTCATGCGCGTGAACAACACCGGGCGAAGCAGAGGCGCGAGGGGCTTTCCGAGGAGGAGTCCTCCTTGGAAGAAGAGGAGGAGGAGGACGAGGGCAGCGACGACGAAGGGGTGGAGGCGCGTCTCGACACCTTGCTGCCCTGAATGGCTCCAGCTGACGCCCATTCAACGCAGGGCGCCATCGGAGTCGGGTCGTCGACGTCGGCCTCAACCGCGACCTCGATATCTGTGGAGGGCCGGGTGTTGAGAGCCTCGGATCAGCCTTGGGGACAGGGCTTGGGTGACCCTTCCGCTTGAGGGAGGACGTCGTCTCGCCGCACGCGCGGTGAGACGCCTCCGACTCCTTCGTGGGAGAGGTCGAGCACGCCGCCTCTTGGGCCAGGCCCTCGGCAGCCGGTGCGTAGACCCAGAGCCGGCCGACTATGGAGAAGCATGATACGCCGAGGGCGTCATCGGCGGTAGCTCCGAGCGGTTCGGGCTCAGACAAGGGGCCCTCGAAGGGGGGCTCGAAGCCCCAGAGCGGATCGAAGAGGGCGCCCCTCATTCTTGTGGGGTAATTTTTTGGTGACTTGGGTTATTTTTGCCTTTCTGTGATGATTTGGTTTCTCACAACATCCCCTGCTTCATGTGTGGTTCAGGTTCAAGCGCGCGCGGGAGTCGGCGGGCCCTTCCCCTTCTAAGCGCCTCAAGACCAACGCCGCAGCGGGGACGACGATGTCGGCTCCAGGCGTCGTTTCGATGCCCCTGACGGTGGCGGAGGTTGCCTGGGTCGAGAAGGCCCGTGCGGCCATGGCTCGAGGCGCTGCTTTCGCCGCGGGTTTGGTCGCTCCAGAGCTCGCGATGGAGGGGAGCGCAGACCCTAGCCAGGAGCGAACCAACGTGCCTCCCGGCACCGCCGTGCTTGGGGACGCCTCCGGTGGCCGGCGGCTGGGGTCGTCGGAGGGGTCCCCAATTATCCTCGAGGGTGAGGAGGCGGATCCTTCTGCCGGGGACGCGAAGGAGACGGCTGCGACCCCTCAGTAGCAGCTGCCGGGGCCGGCGTGGCCACTAGGGCTGCATGAGCTAGAGGAGCAGCAGAAGCTGGAGCGGCTGCAGCAACAGGGTCATCCGACTCCTCTTTAGGCTCTGGAGCCTTGTCTTCCTCCTTGGGAGCAGCCGCAGTAGCAGGAAGAGTGGATCGAAGAGGGCCAGCCGCAGCCGCAGCAGCAGGAAGAGTGGCTCGAAGAGAGCCAGCAACAGCTGGAAAAGCTGGCAGCCGAGGACGTCCCGGCGTGGGGGGAGGTTGAGTGTGCGACCGCAAAAATGGCCCCGGCGGAGACGTCCGTTGGGGCGTCGGGCGATCGGGCGTCAGGCGATCGCGGCCTCCTTGCCAAGGGGAAACAGAAGGCAGAGGAGGCCGGGCCATCGATGGTCGAGGAGAGGGCGGGGTCGCCATTCCCCACACTGGCCGACCGAGTGCTGGAGCACGGCGGCACGGTCGAGATGGGGGATGTCATCATGAAGGCGGTGCAGGAGTGCATCGAGGCAGAGCTCCCGAACTGGGGTTCGGAAGCCATCCTTGTTAGCGACCCGGTGGATCCCGAGGCCCCCATGCTCGAAGTGAACGACCCCACAGAGGTCCAGCGATGGGAGCACATCGAGGAGTACCGTGCCGGGTTATAGCACTCCCTGAAGTTGGCGGTCGACGTCGTCTCCAATGTCTTGACGCAATGCTTTGGGGTATGTGACCTTCTTTCGCGGTGTGGGGGTTTATTTTGTCGGTGTTTCGACCCTGGGGGCCAACACCAATGAGTAAATTCATAATTGCGTACTCCCTTAATCCGGTGGGTGATGCAAGAAGGACACAGCGATTTATCCTGGTTAGGGCAAAGAAGGCCCTACGTCCAGTGGGGGGATAGTTCGTGTTATCTTGCACCGAAGCGCTAGTACACGGGGCGAATACAAGCGGGTGTGAGAAGTGTGGGCTTGAGCTCGAGCATTTCGGATGCTTGGCTCTCTACACTGTCTCACGGTGTTGATCTATGATCTAAGCCTTAGCGTATGAAGCTCTAGGATCTCTCCGATCTTGGATCTCTGATCCCCTAGCTAAAGTCCTGGCTCCCCTTTTATAGGTGAAGGAGGGGCACGGGAGTACATGTTTTTAGTGCTAACGTGGTCGGTGACGTATGACGTCGATGCCGATCATGTCAGTGCCGCTGTGGAGGCATACGTCGGTATGGGAAGCCCTAGGGCCGTCGCGTCGGTATTTGTTGAAGTGTTGACCAAAGTTGTTGAAGTCCCGCTCGAGGGTCGGCGTGACGGTGTCGAGGGGCGACGGTCGAGGCCTTGGGTCGAGACGAGGGGCTCGAGCCGAGGGGGTCGATGCTTATCGGATAAGGTCGAATCTCGGGATATACAGGGAATATGCGTCTCGAGGGGGTGCCGGACAGGGCACAGTGCTCGGTATGGCGTGGCAGTGAGGTACGATCCACGGGATTCCTGGGTATGGGCGGTAAAAGCAGGATTTGACTACCATACCCGCAGCTGTTTCGGTAACTATGGCCATACGGTTAGGCGGGAGCAGGTAAAATGCATGGAATGCGCCTGGATCCATACTAGGAGTAGGTAGCCGAGGGTTTTACCAAGCTCGAGGGCTGCCCATTCACACGGGCGAAGTTCCATCCTCGAGGCCGGCCCGTTCGCCCGGCCGGAGTTCCGTCCTCGAGGGGTCGCCCCAGTCGCACCCTCGAGAGTACAGTCTCGGTCCGTACGGTGGTCCGTCGAGCGGGTTGTGGCTTTGGGCTGTCGACGCCCGTTCGTGGGCCAGTCCAGCATGCTTTAGTTTGTGGATTTCCGAGCGGTAATGAGGGATGTCGTTGGAGGGCTTGCGTGGCTGACTTCGGAGATCCGCCCAGTTAAACGGGGGCTTAGGGTACCCCTTTCCCAGGTAACCGACAGTAGCCCCCGAGCTCTGCGCGAGTGCTGGCACTCGGGCAGGGGTCAAGAACTGGGAGGGAAGCGTGGCTCAGATTTTTCCGTGGGGGGCGCGCGAGCGTTCCGCACAGGGGTAGCCCTCGAGGCCTCGGAGGAGTCGGAGGACTCCTTCGAGGGCTTTATTTGCCTTCGGTCGGGGGATGCTCGTCCAGTCGGGTGCGGACCTGAACTGGAGTCATGGCGCTTTGCCAAGGGGTACGTAGGAATGTCGAGCCCCTAGGGGATTTTTGACCCTCTTTCGTCGAGGGGTGCCGGGCACGGTCGAGCCTCCTAGCCTCGTGCGGCTGGGGCGTTGCCAGCCTCGGCGTTCGTCTCACGAGTCCTTTCGATCGGACGTGAGGCGAGAAGCATCGGACTACCCTTGATAGGGCGAGCCTCGAAGTTCTCAGTGAGCTGGTAACATGAAAATCCAAGTGAGAGCCCGTTCCTCATTCGATAGAGGTCGGCAGGAGGCCCGGAGGCAGTCTCATTAAAGCAAAAAGCATGGACCTATGGATTACGATTCCATTCGATAGGTCTCGGCTGCTCGATGCCTCCCTTTGGGGGATTCCATAAAAGTCCTAGCATTTCGCCTTGGATGTGTCCAAAGGTATCTTGAGGGTTCGTTCTTGAGCGGGGCCTCGTGTTGGCTCCCCCTTGGTCACCCCTGACTCGGGTGCTCAAGGGCGGCTGTCAAACCCTGGTCGAGGGCCAGCCTTCGCTCCCTCAAGGCTTGTTGTGGGGCCGGAGCCTGTTTACCTTTTCCTAGAGGAATCCACCGATAAATAACGTTTGTTTTTCTTACCATTGGATGCGTCTTTTGAGGAGGAAGGTTAAACGGTGCGGTGGTGGAGATCGTGGCAGCCCGGGCAACGGCTAATTGCCTGAGGCGTGACACATGTATCCTGCCAAGAATCGAAGGGGAACGGTTAGGTAAATGCATTAACAGCGGGGAGTTACCTTTTTCTTCCGTCGAATTCCGCCCGTTGTTCTTCCTAGGTATAAGACCAGAGGGGACAGGCACTGTTCGCCCCTACCTTTGCCACATTGCCTTCACCGCCGCTAGTGCTCCCGAGTCCCTGCTTTCCTGCGTGCGAGGGTAGGAACTTAGAGCAAGAAATCACGATTGGGAACCTTCCCCGTCGCCCGTCCGCCGAGGAGACCGTGTCGTTGCCATCACCGCCACATCCACCGATCAGATTAGTGCCACCGCCGTAGCCATGGCCCCCATCCTCCAGCCTGCTGACCACTGGCGCCCGTCGACCGTGACGCGGCAGAGGTTGAACAAGCTGGTGAGAGAAGGACTTCTTCGCCCCACCACCGATTCGACTCGGCCGGAGTGGATCGTGCCACCGAGGAGTCACCTGGAGCTAAGCCCGCCAGAGGGCTACATGGTGAGCTTCCTCAAGTACCACCGGCACAGGCTCGGAGCGCCACCGAGCGAGTTCATGCGGGGCTGATGAACACCGAGCGAGCTCCAACATTTCTCCCCCAACGCCATCTCCAACGCCGCCATCTTCGTGACCGTCTGCGAGGGCTACTTGGGGATGGCGCCACACTAGGAGCTGTGGCTCCACCTCTACAAGGGGGAGTGGTTCGTCTCTCCGGTGGGACCAGGCGTGAGGCGGGTCGTCAGAGTGGGCTGCCTCAACTTCGTGTTGAAGACCGGCAAATTGGAGGTGCCGCGTGAATACATCCCCACCGGGCTGATGTCCAACCACTCCCGGTGGGACGAGCAGTGGTTCTACCTTCGCAACGACGGAGGCTACCTCCCGCCGTACACCGGGCAGCTCATCACCGAGCAGCCATTCAACTGGCCGCACGATGTGACGGGGGATCTCCAACCTCAACTTCGACCCCTCATCGCCGCTATGAAGACCCTTCGAGAGGCGGGCCTAACGGCGGGTGTGGTGGTCTCGGCCTTCCACCGTCGACGGGTGCTCCCCTTGATGGAGCGCCCGCTACGGTTGGATGAGATGCTTCCCGTGGTTGTGCCCGAGGTGCTCGAGAGGTGCCGGATGTCCGTCGAGGGGATGTCCACCGCGGAGGTCGTAGCGCGGGTGAAGGGGATGGTGGCAGGTTCGTTCAAGGCAGAGGATGTTAACCGCCTCCCCATGCTGCCAGAGGAGGGTTACCTCGACCTGGTGAGTGCCTCGACCCATGCCTTTCGCGTTTACATTTTGTCCCTTTTTCCCTTACCCTTGTCCTTGCAGCTGAGTGTTTCCGTGCAGGGGGGAATCGACTATCGAAGATCGAGGCCCCCGTTGAGGGAGGATGCTCCCGACCATCAGGTGAGATGCTTCGCCGCCCAGCAGGAAAAGAAGTGTAAGGATGAAGAGAAGAAGAAAAAGGACAAGGAGCTCCGGGAGCGCGAAAAGCGCGAGAAGTGCCATGCGGAGCAGAGGCGCGACGGGCTCCCGGAGGAGGAGTCTACCTCAGAGGATGAGGGAGACGAAGATGATGATGACAATGATGATGTCGAAGGGGTGGCGAGGCGTCTTGAGCCCCTTCGGTCTGGTCCCTCCCGTACTGACCATCTTCTGGTACAGGAGGATGCACCGGAGCAGCGAGCCCCTCAGCCGGCGACGTTAGCCTCGAAGCACCGGCGAGGGAAAAGGTCAGCCGACCCCTCGACTCGGGGGTTCGCCCTCCTCCCGTCGTACTCGCGGCGGAACCCCGCCCACTTAGACCCGGGAAACCCGGTCCCGATCATCGGCACGGGTGGAGCGGAGACGAGCCCAGGAGACCCCACTGGAGCAGGGAGGCACGGTGACCCCACGGACAGCCCCCAGCAGCCTTAGCCCTTGGAAGAGCTCGGCTTCGGGTGGGGCCTCGAGATTTGCTGGTGACTCGAGGGGGACCCGAAAGGCCTCTATCCCCTTTGGGTAAGAGTTGTCGATTTAAGTCTCTTCTCTCTGCTTCCCCATTCTATGGTTCATTAAGTTCTCTACTATCCTGCTTCCCGTCTAGGCCAAAACGCCGTATCGAGGAGGCGACCCTTGCGCCGGCTAAGCGGCTCAAGGTGGATGTGGCCGCGAAGATGAGGGCCCCGGTCACAGATGCGATGTCAAGGCCCTTGGCACCGTGGGAGGTGAAGTGGCTATCCTCAGCCCTCGGGGCTATGGCTCGTGGTAGGCTGATGGGTTCTGCACTTGCTGCAGGGTCGAGCGACTCGGGGACCGCGATGGGCGATGACTCCGAGCCGGGGAAGACACAGGAGGGAAGGAGCGCCTCCTCGATGTCGATGTGCGTGGTCCCCGAGCTCGGCCCGGCACCAGGGAGCGGAGTCCCGACGTCGGGAGCTCCTGACCTGGGCCAACCCGAGGCTTCCGTTTCCATGCATCGACCTTGAGGGTGAGGAGGCCGTCGAGGGTGAGGAGGTCGTCGCCCCTCCCTCCTCGACGGGGGAGCGGAAGCCATGGCCGGCGGGGCTACACGAGCTGGAGATCCAGCGAAAGCAGGAGCAAGAGGCCCTGCAGGAAGAGGAGCTGCCGCAGACACAGCAGGAGGAGAAGAGGGAGTCGCAGGAGCGGCAGGAGGAGGTGGAGCTGATCGGGGGCCGACACCCGCATCAGCAGGTGCAGCAGACGCCGCAGGGGGAACTGACGTTGCCGGACTTGCCGGCGAATGAGCTGCCCCAACCATCGGAGGCGGGGGAGGTCTCGGGACTCCCGAAACAGTGGGTGTCCGTGATCACCCTCGACGAGCTGCTACAAGAAGCGGCACTGAAACCCTCGACGCAGCTCGAGGAGGAGACCTCGGCACCAAGCCAGCCGGTAGACGTGTCGATGGTGGACCTGCCGGTGCCACAAGACGTGGCGTTGGAGGAAGCGATGGCCTCGTGCCCTCTGCCGCCTCAGGAGGCACCTGAGCCAGCGTCGAGCCAGCCACCGCAGCCGTCAGCCGCGCCGTCGGAGGAGCCAGCAGTTTTCGATCTGCAGGCGAAGCAGCCGGAGGAGACGGCTGCCGAGTTGGCGGAGTATCGTGGCGCCCCATGCGACGTGGCAGAGGAGATCGTGTCCTTGGCACGAATCAAGGTCGAGGAGGTCCTCCCGCACTAGGGCAAGGAGTGCATCACGCTCCGGGAGCTCGGTGACTCCAGCGCTCCCGGGATCGTGATGGATGACCCGGCGGAGGTCAAGTGTTGGGAGGACGTGGAGCGGTCCCGGGCATAGCTGCAGCACTTCCTCAAGCTGGGTGTTGAACTTGTTAGGGATCTCGACCAGAGTCTCGCGGTAAGTCCTTGTTTGGATCACATACGATTTTTAGCTTTTCCTGTATGGATCGCCTTAACCCTCGATTTCCCATTTCCAGGACTTGTGGAGGCGTTCCTACTCCAAGTCATACTACCTCCATGAGAGTGCAAAACAGCCGGGAGGAAGTGCTTCGCCAACTCGAGGCCTGCCGATCTGCACAGAGCAGGGTGGCCGAGGTCAAGGAGGAATTGAAGCAGGCCAAGGAGGAGGCCGCCAAGGCCAAGGAGGAGGCCGCCCGGGCGAGGGAGGACGCCGGGGTAGCTTGAGGCGAAGCCGCCTGAGCCAAGGAGGAGCTCAAGCAGGCCAAGGAGGAGGCCGAAGCGGCCAAGGGCGAGGCGAAGAAGGCCAAGAGCGAGGGCACTCGCGCCCAAGAGCACGTCAAGTTGCTCGCGGAGGAGGCTCGAGGCTCCGTGGAGCGTATCTGCTTGCTCGAGGCCAATCTGGCTGAAGTCTCCACTGCGCGTGACACCCTGTCCTCCTTGATCAAGGAGGAGAAGGGTCGAGCCGATACCCTAGAGACTAGGATCGAGGTGATGAAGGCTACCCTTCAAGAGAAGGAGCAAGCCATCATCTTGGCTGGCGGCGCCCTCGAGACCCTCCGATGCAAGAAGACGGAGGTGACCCGAGCCTTCAAGGAGGCGCAGCGGGAGCGGGACGAGGTTCGAGCGGAGCACGACGCTGTGCTGGGGGACCGCAGTGCCCTCGAGACTCGCTGTGCCAGTAAGTTCCTTGGTGGGCTTCGGTCTATTGCTTCACGTATGACTTGCTTAACCCTTGTTTTGTCTTTCAGGCCTGGAGGCCGAGTTGCTTTCCACTCAGGCCGCCGCCAAGGCGCTACAGGGTAGCCTCAAGGTGGAGGGGGCACTTCTCGGCAGGTTCCGGGTCACCATCAACAGGCTCTCCACCTCCTGGGAGGTTGGGCTTGTCGAGGAGGCTGAAGAAGACGTCCCGGGAGCCGCGCTCGTCAACCGGCTCTACTACCTTGACGCCACCCTTCGGATCGCGTGCGGGAGGCGCTCCACACCGGCGTGAAGCGCACGCTGGCGGTTGTTTCTTCCGACTTCGTCTTCGACATTGTTGATGCAAAAAGGCGTTGGATCTGCAAACACACCGGGCTAATACCCTGGTTCGATATCAAGGCGTGCCAGTCGATTTGACCTGTTAATCGACTAGGATGATAAATTTGAATAAGATCCGAACAAGACGACAGCGATACGCCCGGACGTCAAAGCTCAGATGATATTCGATAACTGTTGAACAGATCTGACGAGACGACAGCGATACGCCCGGACGTCAAAGCCTGAATCGTGCTCGGTAGACGCGGAACCTGCAAGGTTGCCGGAGATCAAGTTGATGCAGCCCGCCAATTCTTGAAAGAACTCGTTGAAAAGGAAAAGGTACTGGTGACGAAGTCGTCGAAAAGTAGATTGCTTGAAAAGTAGATAAAAGTAATAGATTTGTTGTATTTGATTGTGTATATCTTTACATTGTCTCTCGGTACATATTTATACCCTAGTACTATGAGTCCTAAACAGACACGACAAAGTATTACCTAAACAAGTCTTATCTCTAAGGAATAAAAAAGTAACGACTCGTACCAAGGTCGGACTCAAAAATAAACTATTAAAATAATGGCATAAATATCGCCAGTTTCCTTATCCATTGCTTTACGATGAAACCCCTATCGGCACGCTCCTCATCTCTGTAGATTCCATCGGCAAAACCCATCGATGATGACTCAGATCTGCTTTCCACGTCCTTCAGCTCTGCTTTCCAT
>CM041628.1:55443881-55455868 GCA_023333625.1 Bothriochloa decipiens
GTTGAATTGGGTTCCATTGTCCACAGTAATGTGTCTCGAAACTCCGAATCCGCATATTATATTTTGCCATAGAAATTTTTTCATTGTATGTGAGGACATGTTTGTGATTGGCTTCGCATTGATCCATTTTGTAAAATATTCTACTGCCACTACTGCATATTAATAGTTTCCCTGAGCTGGGGTAACTTTCCGATGATATCGATACCCCATCTTGCTAATGGCCATGTTGGTTCAATTGTTTGTAAAGAAGTTCTGGGTACATTAACTTTGCTTCGTGCCATTTGGCAATTGTGATAAGTTTTGATTATCTCTTTGTTGTCACTTTGAGCTGCTGGCCAATATAATCCTTGTCTCAAAGCTTTTCCCACTATTGATCTAGCCCCAGCATGGCTTCCATAGATTCCCTCATGTTCCTGCCTTGCGAAGTCCTTCGGCCATTCTTTTTAAGGACTAAGTTCCAAATGGTGTTATGAAACTTGTGAATTCTTCATCTTCTTTTTTCATCCAGATTTGATGGTAGCCTGAATGGCAATTGAGGAAGCTAAGAAATTCACTTCCTGCTACTTGATCTACTAATGTGTCTATTCTTGGTTGTGCGAAGTTGTCTTTTGGACAAGCTTTGTTGAGATTTGTGAAGTTTATACACATTCTCCACTTCTTATTCTTTTTCTGCACCATTACTATGTTTGCTAACCAGGTTGTGAATTGTACTTCTCTTATGACTTTTGCATCCAAAAATCTTTGGACTTCAGCCTTCATAGCTTGAGTTCTGTCTTCTGATAGTTTTTTGAGCTTTTGCTTCTTTGGTCTAAAGTTTGGGTCAATGTTCAACTTATGTTCTATGACATCTCTGCTTACTCCTCCGAGGTCTTGTGCTAACCTGGCGAAGACATGTTTGTTACTTCGCAATAGTTGAATCAGCTTTTCCTCTTCATCTCTAGTTAGATTTGTGCTTCTTATGACTTTTGTTTTGGCACCATTAGGTCGAGTGGTTCTCTTTTTTTGTCTTCGCATGGTTGTTGCGCCTTTTCTAGTGGTTTTGCATTTTCAGTTTCGAATTCATCTTCGTCTTCTTCTTCTATGACATGAATATTCTTCAGAGCAGGGCTTGAGTCTCTTTCTATATTTCTTGCTTTTGTTTGATCTCCGAAGACAGTTATTATAGTTTATTGCTGGCATTTTCATGCACAAGTATGAATAGCTAATTATTGTTTCGAAGGCATTTAGACTTCCTCTACCAAAAATGGCATTATATTGGCTGTGCATTTGTACCATGTCAAATGCGATCTACTCTTTTCTTGCATTGTTGACTATTCCAAAGGACACTGGTAGAATGATTTTGTACACTGAATTTATTCTTTTTTCACTGAAGCCAATTAGCGGGTGTTCGGCTCTCCCCAAGTTTTTCCTATCAATTTCCATTGCATCTAATGTTGATGTGAATATGATGTCTGCTGAACTTCCCCCATTTACTAGAATTTTTGAAACTGCCCATCCTTTGATGTTTACTTCTATAACCATTGCATCCATATGCGGATAGTCTTTCAGCTTCATGTCTTGCTCCGAGAATGTGATTGGTAGGTGAGACCATCTTGTCTTTTTGAATGGGCCTTGAATTGCAATGGAAGTCACTCTTCCAAAATAGTTTCTTTTTTGATTTCTTGTGTCGTGCTCCAAGCTATTTCCTGCAGATATTGTTAAGATTCTTTCCTTGCTTGGTATTATTATGTTTCCACTGTTTGTTGATGCTGCGGGAGAATTGTTGACTTGTTGAATTTGGTGATTGCTATTTGCCACTGAACTTTCTGGTTGAAAATTTTGTTGCTAGATTTGGCCCCATTGATTTTATGGGCACATTGCTAGTGGTTGGCAATTGTATATGGGCGGAGGTGGTAGAAGCATCTATTGATGGTAAGCGAGTGGCATATAGTTTGTTCTTGTCGGCGTCGGGACCCGGGGGTGCCCTAAGCCAACGAGTAAATGTGTATTGCGTGCTTCCTAATCCGGATGGTGATGCAAGATGAATACACGATATTTATCCTGGTTCAGGCAAAGAAGGCCCTGTGTCCAGCAGGGGGAGAAGACTTGTATTATCTTGCACCGAAGTGCTTGTACAGGGGTGAATACAAGCGAGAGGATGAGAATCGGGGGTGTACAGGGTGAGCTAGGACTTGAGCATTTCGGGCTCTAGGAGTTCTCTTGGGTGTTCGATTGTTCTCCCTCCTTCTCTCGTACTCGGCGTCCCCTTTTATAGACTAAGGAGAGGCACGGGTGTATAGGAAAGCTAAAGCTGTCGTAGGTTGATGACGTCAAGGGACGATGCCGATCATGTCGTAGCCGCTGTAGAGGCGTGCGCCGGGCATGGCTTGCCCTGTAGCGACATGATTGGAATCGATGGCCGTCCTCCAGACACGTCAGGATGACGCCGTGGGCGGTTAGTGAAGGACTTATGCCCATGCGCGGTCGTGCGGATCCCTGTGGACGTCGTGTCGGGAGTTGTTGGAGCGTTGACTGGAGGCGTCGAAGCTTGACTCGAGGTGTGGCTTTATGATGTTCGAGGTCCAATCGAGGGGTAGCCACGGGAGTAGTGGTTGGATGGATAAGATCAAACTTAGGGAATCCAAAGCTGGCAGTTGTCGCGTAGCGTGTTGAGGGGGTGTTGGAGGTGGAATAGTGCTTGGTATGGTACAGCAGTACCGGGCTAATCACCGCACGTCCAGGGATGGGCGGTAAAAGTAGGTTTCGACCGTTGTACCCGACCCACTGTAATGTTGTCGTAGCCATGCGGTTAGGCAGGAGTTGGTGAGAGCATTAAATGCACTGACTCCTGTACAGGGAGTAGGTGGATTCAAGGGGGGTAGTAGTAATCGACGGGGGGTCGTCCGCTCGGGCGGAGTTCCTTCACTCGACAAGGGGTCGTCCGCTCAGGTGGACTTCCCTCGCTCGAGGGTCCCGTCGAGCGAAAGGCTATCTTGGTTCGAGCGATGCTGCTCGTGGGCTGGCCCAGCGTAGCTCGGTGTACGCTGGTGGGCCCATCTCTGTTTGTGGGCTTCTCGGATGCTTTTGGGGTTTTATTGTCAGGGGATTAATTCCTCTAGTGAGAGGGTTTAGGGTACCTCTTTATTCAGGTACCCGACAGTTCTCTTTGGTGCCAAGTGACTGACAACTTTCATCTGTAAAGTTTCCTTGCTTTCTTCTTGTACTTCTTCTATGCTTTTCTTCACTCTTCGGCACATTTTGGATGTTTTGACCAGCTCCTTTTACCGTGGATAATGCAATACATCTCTTCAGGCTTTAGTATTTTCCTTTCGAAGTTTCTGCCTTGATTTTTATAATTTCCCCTCTGCTGGAAATTTTCCTTTTGATTTCTATTATCCTGATAGTTTCTTTGGTTTTTTTGGAAATGACTTGAGTTGCTGGCTTCGCTTGTGTTGTTGATGTGATTGACTCTCTAGAATGGTCTTCGCTCAAAATTTGCCATTCTCATATGCTGAAAGTTGTTGTTTTGCTTCGGCATGTTTCTCTCTCCATTTTCTTCTTCTATTCTTTTCCTGTAATCCTCGTCAGATTCACAATACTTTCTCATTTCTTTGTATAATTTTTCTACTGTGGTTGGCCTCTCTCTTTTGAAGTGCGAAGACAGTTGACCTGCTCGCAATCCTTTAATTGTTGCAATGATGACAACTTCGTCTGGGATGTTTGGAATTTATGCTTTTGCTTGTACAAATCTTTTGTAATATTGACTTAGTGGCTCTTTTGGCTGTTGCTTGATGTTGAAAAGATCATCACTTGTGAGTTCTATTTTTTGCAGGCCTTGGAAGTCGAGCAACAGAATTGTGCGAAGTTGGTCCCAAGATTTGATTGATCTTTGTTTTAGTGATTATTATCGATGTTGTGCTGGTCCTCTAACTGCCACAATAAGTGATTTCACCAATGTCTTTGTGTCGCCTCCGCTTGATGCCACTGCTGCTTCGAAGCTCATGAGAAATTGCCTTGGATCCGACATTCCATTGTAGGTTGGAATGACATTGAATTTGAATCCTACTGGGCATTTTGCTAGCTGAATGTCTATTGAAAGAGCAATCTGGTTCTAGGTTTGCTTGTGTTGCGTACTTTTGTTTGCAGAGTTTGGGTCTAGTATTGTTACTTCGCTTTTGTTCTCGGTTTCTTCATTGAGCTTTCTTATTTTGGCTTCTGCTTCTTCAATGCTTTGCCTTAGGGACTTCTCTCTTGTTTTTGCTCTGGCCTCTTCAAGTTATTTCTTTTTTATGATAAGTTGTTCTTCGAGCTCTTTGAGTCTTGTTTCTTCATTCTGGACCTCTCCACTCTCTTGGACACATCTAGTTTCCACTTTTGCTTCGTTCTCTTGAGCTGGGTCTATCTCTTGTGTTCTTGTTTCACCGGCCGTGTTGGCGGTCCTTAACGACGAATTTATACCACCAATATAGAACTAAAAAGGGAAGAATTATATATTTTTACACACATATAACTTTATTACTAATAGAATTCCACTTGTACTGGAAGTTGTGGCACGTTGCAGGAAATACACCAAGTACAGGGAATATCTACACTAAAAAGGCACTTTCTAGAAGACGTATTTGCCAACCAAAAGGAAGTCAGCCCAACCGAAGCATCCTCAGGCAACCAACAATGACACAGTAGTCTAGGCCCGAGCCACAGCCCACCGGCCAAGGCCGGTCACGAACTGACCCAGGGTGGGCTGGCCGGACCACCTGGGCCGACTGGCACACCCGAGAGGCGGTTTAGGCCCGACCAGCTCAGTTGGTACATTCAATGCAGGGGAGGGCGGTGCGCTGCTTGGTTTTCCCAAAGTGCCCCCGAACCACCTTCCACCTGCTACAAATGAGAGGTGGACTACCCCCCACAACACACACTCATTTGGAGCACTACCTCACTCTTTACACTTGTTCTTTAGGCTTAGCTACTTAGAATATTTTGGAGCAAGGTTGAGCTACTTAGGGGGCTTGTCTCCTAGGAAGAAGTGCTACTCTCTTGGTAATATACTATGAAGAGTTCTTCCTTATTCAAGTTCCCTATTCTTATTTACATTCTTGCCTATGAACTAAAGTATAGTCTTGAGGATGATATATTCTATGATTATGAACTAGACTATAGTCCATATGAGAGTAGTTCATCATGCTCATACATGTTCTTCATTGTTCATATGATTTACAAATTTAGAGAAGATTATAGGAATAGAGTAATGGTTCATGGTTCCTTCGGGTTTGCTTATATCCTAGCTCGTCCATCCGTAGGGTGGGTGTCCTGGTGGGATATAGCTAGTTCCTTAGTATGCGGACGTGGTGTCCGGATGCGAGGGAGCCTTCGGATATGACGACATGCCATGGTTGAGGGGTAGGCGGTAGGGAGTGACCTAGTCCTGGCCATCCTTCGTAATCCCCCATGTTCGTATGTTGTGTAGGAGTTCGTAAATATCCCCATCGGCTGACAGATCTGTTGCCGGGTTCTCCCTGTTGCTCTTGACCTTGACTTGTATCTTACCTATTTATCATATGACATTAACTTGTTCTATGCAAATGTATAAGATCTACCTACTCCACTTAAGTTATTCTTTTATTCTTTATTTTACCTTTATCCTTGAAGTTGCTCTATGTGTGTCCACTATCTACAAATCATATTGTTTAACCCCTACATAGCTATGGGCCATATTTCAATGATATGAAGTCATAACATATTTATGCTAGAGGTATTTGTACCCCCGCCTTCTTACGGGAAAATATAAAAAACGATACCCTGAAGTACTTTCGGGTGAAATGCTACAACGATAGATCCGTGCGCTTGCGGATATTATCTCTAAAAGGTTACGATCTATCACCTTGGCACATCTTTCATCGTTGCCAAGGTACAATTCTGGCGTCGTTGCCGGGGATAGGCTTCCTGTCTATTTTTGGTGATTGCGCTAAGAAATGCCAACAAGCATTTCTGGTGCCATTGCCGGGGATAGGCTTCTTGTCTATTTTTGGTGATTGCGCTAAGAAATACCAACCAGCATTTGTGGCGCCGTTGCCGGGAAGGCATTGGTACAAATAACTCTAGCAAGAGAAAATGATAAATATGACTTCATTTGAAATGGCCTTGTGTATGCAGGCTAACTTGTATGTTTTCTCCTGTTGTGGATGAAAACAAGATAGTGCATGACTAGTTTCTCCTTGCCAAAAACTTCATCGCTCATCCGGAGGCACTCCTAAGGAAGAACAGGTCTCATGCCGCTTCTTCTTCTGCTACTCCGCCGACAAACGAACCAGTCACCACCGCATCATCTGAACTGAACAACATGGCCCAGAAGTCACTCCGTGAGTTCTCCGTTCCAGATGTTGCCAACGTGCCCACCGGGCGCGTTGTCAACGATGGGGACAAGAACTTTGAACTTAGGACCAGGCTGATCACCATGGTGCAGGCGAGTCCATTCTATGGACTACCCAATGAGGATGTCAACGCCCATCTCTAGCATTTCCTTAAGCTGTGCGACACAATCGTCATCAAAGATGTTGCACCGGATGCTATCTGGCTCCGTCTGTTTCCTTTCTCCCTTGTGGGGAAAGCGAAGCAGTGGTTCCACAAGGACAAGGAAGCTGTGGACACCTGGAGCAAGTTCTCCACTACGTTCCTCGCCAAGTTCTTCCCCATGGGCAAAACCAACGCCCTGAAGGGAAGAATTGCCAATTTCCAGCAGAATTCAATGGAACCCATTCTGGAGGCATGGGAGAGGCTGCAAGAGTACATACAAGCATGCCCCCACCACGGTATGGAGAATTGGCTGGTGCTTCAGAACTTCTACAATGGGTTAACACCCATGTCGAAGGGACACCTCGATGCCGCTGCTGGTGGCGCCTTTCTATCACTCACTGTTGAGAGTGCTACAACACTAATTAACAAGATGATAGAAAACCAAGCTTGGGGGAGGAAAGAGCTCCTGCTAAAGCACAAAAAGGCATGCACACCGTGAAGGAGATGGATATGCTTGCCGCAAAAATAGATCTACTCCTAAAGAAGTTTGATGAACATGCCCCTTAAGACACATCCGGCACCGTCAACGCCATGGACTCTCGCATGACGTGCGAGGTCTGTGGTAATGTTGGCCGTTCGGGGAATGATTGCCCCGAAACCCGTGAAGAAGCATCCTACATCAACAACGGGTTCTAACAACAACAAGGAGGTAATAATGGCTAGAATAACCAACCCCGTCCTCCATTCCAAGGTAATTTGAACTATCACTCCAATTACAATTTGAATCAATCTTCAGTTAAGGATATGGTTTTAGGCCAAGATAAAATAAACAAACATCTTACCAAAAAGATGCTTAACAATGATAAAATTTGGAAAGTTCAAATACAAAAGTAGAGAGTCTATCTTCTGTTGTTAAGAACTAGTTGAGCTTTAACAAGATGATAGAAACCCAGTTAGAACAGATAGCTGTTGTTGTTCCTCTAATAATAGTTCAGGAAGGATCCTAGGGCAACCTGAGGTCCCGCTTGAATCTGTTAATATGATCTCGACAAGGATTGGTAAACCTTCGTCGTGGGATATATCTATTCTTAATAAGAAGGGAGATCCTGGCCGCCTAACAATCACAATTTCTGTCGGCCCCCACACAATCGACAACGCCTACTATGACCTTGGAGCAAGTATCAACGTGATATCCAAGGTAACGTATGACAGAATATTGGGTGGACACTTGTCCCCCATATCATTTTGGTTGCAGATGGCAGATTAGTCTACAAGACAACCTAAAGGGTTGGCCGTAGAGATTCTGGTAAGGGTAAGAGATGAATACGTCCCTGTGGACTTTGTTGTCCTAGACATGGGAGACAGCATTGCAGCTCCTCTCATCCTGGGAAGGCCGTTCCTGCATACTAAAAAAGCGGCCATCTACACAAGGAAGGGAGAAATCACTCTTAATTTTAAGCAGAAAGCTATAACTCTGCCCTTCAATGGTTATGCTAAAAATATCAAGAGTAAAAATAACCAAACCAAAAAGGGACTAGAGCCACCTGTAGTTAACAAACAGGTATGGCGGGCGGCAACATCTACACCCACTTCTCTTGGGACAGATGTACCTTCACCAAGTAGGAGATGAAGAGGTAGAAAAGTCCTGCTCAACGGACTCTAAAAGGTGGGCCCTGACCAAGAGGTAAACCAGTAAGTTATCTTTTTACAATAATAAATACATTTTAAAAAATTATTATATATATTGTATTTCATTTCTTATAATAAAATAATTCTCAAAAAGTTTACTATTCAAAAATTTTGAAAAAGAGTTCTTAGAAAGAATAAAATTTTCTATTTACAAAACCTATTTTCAAAACAATCTTGGAAAAATTTTTATCATCAAAATATTGTTGGAAAATCAAAATCGAGAGAGGGAATTTTTTAAGTCTTTCACTCCCCCTCACTACTTCACCATTCCTTCTTTCCAACAATATTTTGCAACTTTTGCACAAGTTGTAGCTCAAGGCAGCTCTCTAGCGTGAAAGTTTCATACTACTTCACTAATCCCATCACACTCGGGAAGTTGTCCTTCATGTTCTTTTTGTCGTCTCCACCATGAGGCGATCATCAAGGAGACATGCAAGGGATGCCGGTCCGGGTCCAAGTTTCCACGTCGAGGCTCCCAAGGAAGCCGTGGAGCATGGAGAGGAGGAGGCCAACGTCCCACTCGAGATCGACGACGCCGACAAGCCGTAACTCGACTTGTAGGGAAACCGGGAAATCCAAGCATACTTCCACCTCAAGGACCACATCTTCCTCCATGCTCCCATGTACGACGACAAGCTCCTACGGGACACAGGTATGGATGTTGAGTTTGAGACCTTATGGAGAGCTATGGGATGGGAAACCATTGATCCCATGGACGAAGAAGGTTCTCTACTCCTCTCAATTCAATTTCTGTGCACCTTGCACGAAATTGATTCTAGGATCTGTTTCCATTTATTTGGGCAACACTATGATGTGTCTTGGAGAGATCTTAGTAGGCACAGAGGCTTCAACTACAATTGCGCTCTTAACATTGACTATGGCTTGCCTGGTTATGATCCCCAAAAGTTTTGGGAAGAGATTTCTAGAATTGTTGAGCTTAATCGTTTTAAGGCATTGCATTCAAAAATCCAGCATCCTTCCTTGCAATTCATTCGTCGTTGGATTGCCATGACTTTGTTCCCTACCCATTCTGTTCGATGTGTGAACAAAATTGAGATGAAACTGCTTTTTGCAATTGTTAATAAAGTCAAGGTTGCTCCTGTTAGAGAAATGTTTCTTGATGGGTAGGAATCATCAAAGATACTTCTGCTGTTGTTTGCATTTCTCTCATAACTCACATTGCAAATGCTGTTGGTGCTTTGGATGAGGTAGAAACTGAGTACATTTCCATCCCTCGCATCATTGTTGATGAGGATTATATGGTAAAAGGGCATCACTTGACTTCAAAGGATGATGAGATTCATGTTATTTTTTTCGGTTATATAAATAAGATCCTGTTACCTAACCAGGGTCTATATTTATATAACTGTGATTCACTAACCTTTGAACTCAAGACCAAGGAAGACGCCCGCAGGGGAAGACTTGTTAGGCGAGCGGCCAGAGTTTCAGCTGGGGAAGGACCCAGTGCGCAGCCTGAGTACCATGAGGAACCAGCCAAACCTTTTTATCATGCAGGATGGTACGCCGCTCAGAACATGTCGGACCTGAACGATGCCCTGGGTGGAATCCACCTCCACCTCACCCAACAGCAGAAGCATGGCCACAAGCAGACTCAGATGACTGGGATCTACCACCACTAGTCCAACCACAAAGTAACCCAGAGCTTGAAGCCATCAATGCATGCATGGGACAGATGTAGATCCAAACTGATGATATCCAGAACACTCTCAACACCCATGTGCAGCAGACAAACCAATGGCAGCAGCAGCTGGATGCAAGACTCCAGAAACAGTATGACCAGCAAAGGGCCATCTTGGAGTACTCTGGGTACTACCTAGGACCCCAGCCATGAGCTAGCTTGGGGAGGACCCCGCAAAGGTATGTGCATTGCATATTTAAATTCCAAGCATTTTTGTTTTCTTCTTAGCATGTTTAATTTTTAGCATTCAAGCATTCAAAAAAAATAAAAAATTCTAAAAAGACCAAAAAAATATTCCACTCTATATATATGTGCTGTATAAATATCTAGTTCAACCCTTGTTGAGATGATGAATAGTTGCTCTGTTTTATATTTCTCTTGTCCTTGCTTTATAATCGAGCTTTCTCCAAAGTTTGGGTTTATCAGCTAAAAATGTCGCATCCTAAAAACTTGAACTGGTGGGTTGCACATGCTTGATCTTGTCTAAGTTATTGCCTGATATGATATAGTGACATGGGTTGCGCTATGACTTTGTTTTAAGTGAGACTTGACATCCGGAGTTTTTATTTCAAAATATTCAAAACAAAAGTCCCTCAATGATTATGAAATACCTACCATGGCCATATGACATGTTTCAATTCTGCAAATGCTAAGTCATATGTTGCTTGTGGAACATTGAGTTGAGTCAAATTGTTATGACATTAGTGAGATTATGGTCATATGCCCATGATTGAGATTCACTTGCACCCACCAAATAAAAGCCGACTCTCATCCTGAGAGTTGCGCACAACATGCATTTTTTCCATCCACCAAAAATATATGCCAACTCTTACATTAAGAGTTGCGCACCACTTTCCACCAAATAAAAATGCCAACTCTTACCCTGAGAGCCGCGCATTCCTTATCCATAAAAATTACTCCTCACATTTTCATCATGACATCTCTCCAAAAATCCTTCATATGCCAAATAAAGGATATGGGCTATGCTAAAAACCATGCCAAGGGGCATGAGAGATCAATAAACAATGGGAAGGAAATCCAAATTCCCCATTCAAAAAAAATAAAAGAAAAGAAAAAAAGAGAGCGTATACCTTTATAGCCCATATTCCTCCAAAAATATCATCCATCCAATAAAGAGAGTTATGATGCATGGAGTACTAAAGATATTTAGAGTTAGGATCCACCTTCATACTCCACACACTTGCACATCTCAATCAAAGTGTATGACTTGTATCTCCTTGTGGTTCGATTTTTGACTTAGTAATATATGTGATACAAGTATGCCCACTTTCATACCTGCCTAGAACTCCACTCAAAAGCTTTAGCAGTAGGTTATGAAAGAAAGGCAACTCTACAATGCCTTTGGTGAGGTAAACATACACATTGAGAGATCGGGAGAATCATTTGAGGAACTTGGCTTTCTTTGCAAAAATTTTTAAAACCTCCAAAAAGATAGTTGATCTTGGGATGAGCGATAAGAAATGCCTGTGAATCTGTTCTATCTTGCAATCGCCCAAGAATCGAGATAGCTAATAAGCCCCATTGTATTTCAAGATAATAAGGGTGGATAGTATGCTGATTTATTCGAACTAAGGTAGAATACTTTGTTATAAATCTTGCACACTTGAATTATAATAAGCATAGAAGCAACTCCTGATCAACAACCAAAGCCTAGCTTTGCTCAGGGACGAGCAAAGGGTAAGCTTGGGGGATCTTGTTGGTGGTCCTTAACGAAAAATTTATACCCCCAATATAGAACCAAAAAGGGAAAAATTATATATACACACATATACCTTTACTACTAATAGAATTCCACTTGTACTGGAAGTTGTGTCATGTTGTAGGAAATACACCAAGTATAGGGAATATCTACACTAAAAGGCGCTTTCCAGAAGATGTATTTGCCAACCCAAAGGAAGTCAGCCCAACCGAAGCGTGCCTGGGCCAAACCAACCATGACACAGCGGTCCAGGCCTGAGCCACAGCCCACTGGCCAAGGTCGGTCGCGAACCGACCCAGGGGTGCGCCGGCCGGCCCAAGTGGTCGAGACACACTGGCCAAGGTCGGAGTTTCGAGACACATTACTGTGGACAATGGAACCCAATTCAAC
>CM041628.1:55465868-55503078 GCA_023333625.1 Bothriochloa decipiens
GGTCACGACCGAGCACCGATTTTTCTAAGTGAAAATACAGTCAGGTTAGCAAGAAAGAAAAGGACTTAAAACTCACGAAATTATGTATATACATATGCATAGTGTTTTCAAGGCCTCTAGGGACACACCGTCATAATTTACAAAAGCTAATCTATTACATGGGCCTTCTCGCCCAGATTGGCTCACGGGCCATCATCCTCGACCGACGGGAGGACCTCAGGCTTGAACAGCTTCGCCAGACGACCGCCAGGCTCCTTAGCGGCCTCGACCAAGGCCATGTGCGCCTCCTCGTTCTCGGCGTCGGTCATCGAGGGGTCGCTGACAAAACCATGGGAGACCATCTCCATATCGTATATGAAGCCGAAGCACACAACTGCCATCGCCCGCTTCACACCGACATGGAGGGCATTCTAGATTTGCTCCCTTGTGATGCGGCTGAGCTCGTACAGCCGGATGAGGAGGGAGTTCCCACGTATGTCGCCCTCGACCTCCGCATGAGGGGCAACCTCGAAGTCATTGCAGATCAAGGTAATCGTGGAGCTGAGGGTGCTGGTCAGCTTCGCCTTGGCTAGGTAGGCCTCTCGGAGCGTCTCAACGCTGCCCAGAGTCTTGGCCAACTCCTGCCGGCTTGTGTCAATACATTCAATGTAGAGGAGGGCGGTGTGCTGCTCGGTTTTCCCAAAGTGCCCTCGAACCGCCTTCCACCTGCTACAAAAGGAGAGGAGGAGCACCCCCACAACACACACTCATTTGGAGCACTACCTCACTCTCGACACTTATTCTTTAGGCTTAGCTACTTAGAATATTTTGGAGCAAGGTTGAGCTACCGAAGGGCTTGTCTCCTAGGAAGAAGTGCTCTCTCTGGGTAATATACTATGAAGAGTTCTTCCTTATTCAAGTTCCCTATTCTTATTACATTCTTGCCTATGAACTATAGTCTTGAGCATGATATATTCTATGATTATGAACTAGACTATAGTCCATATGAGAGTAGTTGATCATGCTCATACATGTTCTTCATTGTTCATATGATTTACAAATTTAGAGAAGATGATAGGAATAGAGTAACGGTTCATCGTTCCTTCAGGTTTGCTTATATCCTAGCCCATCCATCCGTAGGGTGGGAGTCCTGGGGGGATATAGGTAGTTCCTTAGTATGCGGACGTGGTATCTGGATGCGAGGGAGCCTTTGGATATGACAGCATGCCATGGTTGAGGGGTAGGCGACTGGGAGTGACTGTTGTTATAAATTAAGTGCAACTAAAATATGAAGGATTCCGCAAGCACACAGAATATACCATTGTAGCATTTTACCGTGAGTATCTAGGTATCGTTATTTATATTTTACCACAGGGAAGCATGGATTAAAGAATCTGATAATTCACTATCATGTATCTACTAACTTAGCAAACCAACTAGACTAAAGCAGGGGTAAATGATGTATGATAGGAATGATAACACAAATAGGAGAATTCTAAGATAAATGAGTAGCTAGCTAAAGTGCGAGATCAACCTTGGTTCTATGATAACTAAACCATGGTTAGATATAGCAATCACACACATGAAACTTTGGAGCAGCAGGTCCTTCCCGACTCTCAAAGAAGATTGGGAAGAAAGTAGTCGGGGGAAGGCTGCCAAAAGCTTTACAAAACACCAACCCAAATGTGGTGGAATACAAAGGCCTTACAGAGCTGTCACCTTTGGGGCTACCACAACTAACCGTAGGATTGGGCGCAGCCTCAGGTAACCTATAGTCTAGACACCATGCCTACACTATCGATTACTACTCTAATTAGATATGATAACTAGAGTACTCAATACGAGCGGAGATACATGCTAAGATGTAAGCAATCGAATGAAAGGCATAGAAGTACATAGAAAAGATAAATATACTAAAGCATAAGTCTTGCAAAGAGTAGATACAAAGACATACCAAATCTCTGAAGACTTCTCCAGAACCGAAGTGCAGCTCTGCTCTCCCTACCTATCATCTAGAACTAATCTACTACATTGAAAAGTCTAGCCCTAATTCTCTAGACATGAGAGATCATCCTTTCGAGGGACACCTCTACATCTCCACAATGAATAATGAACAATGAATTAGGGTTTCTCCCGGGGCCAGGGGCCTTGCTTATATAGCCTCCTCAAATGCACCATGGCCCTCGGATCAAACCGACGTTGATGCACGGTGTAGATTGATCCTCAAAGGTGGTGGGGGCAGGATCCGCGAGACTAGACCTGATTGATCCATGTCATAGGGCGCCCACCCTAGAGGGTTGGGCCGCCGCCCTCTCCCTTGGCCCAAATGGGCTCATCTTTGGTGCGCTCATAGATCTCTTTGTTAGCTTTCTGAATTATCTTAGATCACCCCAAATGGAGTTTGTATGTGTCCTAGGCGTCCGTATTACTTCGGACTACTCCTCAAGGCCATTAGCAGTCTTTTGGAAGGCGTACCTAGTTTAACCCCTGCAAAACATAGATGTACCAAAACTCATGGAATTGATTAGTTTAAACCCCTATACCTAAGTTGTGATCATATTTTTACAGGTAATAGGTTATGTTGATAGTTAATAATTGACATTAACTACTGTCAACAAACTCCCCCAAGCTTAACCTTTGCTCGTCCCTGAGCAAAGCTAAACTCAGCACAGGATCAGGAGTTGCTACAATGCTTTCATGCCTCAAAAGTACACATGCGTTCAAACAAGAACTCACCTTCGGATTAGAGTAAACTATTCTGACTTTCAAACTTACCAATATTACCTTCAACCATGGGACTTATAGCCTTCACTTGGGTCTTGAGTAGTTGAAAGACAGAATGATCAAGTCAAGCACTATGTCTCGAGTTCTTCGATCAACCTTCATTCCAGAGTTGTTTTGTAAATTTTCAAAATAAAACTTAGAGATTCCTTTCTATGACCCTCGCAAGTCTCTCATTTATGGTATTTGCAGATTCTTACCAAGGCAACAATGGTATTTTGCTTTCTCTCTTCTCTCAGAATATGTGGTATTTTTGGCATAAGGCAAAGTAACATTGTGCCTTCTCTCTCTCACCCTATAACTAGTAAAACTATGTGGAGTTCATAGGTTGGAATGAAACAGCTCATACATATTTGCAATACATATGTTGCCTAATCCAACCATGGAAGCCGAGGAACTAGTCATACAATCAAAACAAGATGTGCATGTGTGGTTTCAAATGAGTGAACAAACAATATGGTAGAGAATATTTGTGGAAGGTAGAAGGGGGAAAGCCTAATTCTACAATGCTCCTTAATATAGGGTAACTTCTCTCTAACTGGAACTTTTAAAGGACTTGGAAGAACTGGGACTTTGCTTCTTCTTTTTCTCATCACACTTTTTTCACTTTTTTCTTCTCTCTTTTTTTTCTTCTTTTTTCTATATAATTTTTTTAAAAATAACCCAATCTCTGATATACTAAAATTTTTGAGAGGAAAGATGATAACAACTTGGAGCATTTATTTTTAGAACTTGGCTAGCAGACAAGGAAAACCTATGGGAATATTTTTGGTGTTCACTCCCAGTGTAGGAGTAGAACATTTTTGAGTGGATCTAGATGGGTGAATATGGTGATGTGTACTTGCAGGGTAGAAGTAGCAAGAGGTGCATGGTGTGTGTGATCTTGATTTTAACTGCATGAAAACCTACTAAGGGTCAACACAGCTGGACCAAACCCAATGCACATAAGCAGTAAATAAATGTGGAAGTTTTCCCTAGTCTAACAAGCATGCATATATGGCTGTGGTAGGAATTTAAGCTCTCGTTATACAGGAACTCATCATGATTTTTTTATGCTTTTCAAAAGATAAATCTTCAAAACTCTAGTGTCGCTAGGGACAAGATAAACAATAGCTCAGACCTTCTCATATAATATCCGTCAACTACCTAAACATAGATCAAGCATTCGCAACCCACAGGTTTGAAGCTCAGAGCAAATCTTAGGCCAAAATAATTTTATCCAAAACTCGAGAGAATTTGAGGCTGAAAACTAGGTACTTGAAAGGAATTACGGGAGAGCAACTATTCATCATGTCCATGCAAAGGGATTATCTCCATAATTCAATTTATTAGCAGGAAAACCCTTAGACACTCACTTTTTATTTTATTTTATTTCAAAACTAAAGATCACACAAGATAAATGTATATATAACCATCAAAGAAATCTTTATTTGGTTTTAGGTTTATGCATCTTTTTATTGTTTTAGTCAAAGCAAACTCAATACTAATAACTATAGAGGGAGAGAAATATTTAGCTAGGGGGATGCTCTCCCCCAAGCTGGTTGTTAAAGTAGTCGTTCACTCTTGAAGTGTAGCAGACTGGCAGTGGAGTGTTGTACTTTCTCTCGCGGAGTGTCAATGATGGTGACTATTAAGACAGCACTCCGATAATGGACAGAATATCCACTTGCTTGTCAGTTCTTCTTGATCCTTCAAATCCTGTGAAGCTCAAATAGACAACAAAGCTTGTGGAACTAATTAAATGTTAAGATTTAAGCATCTAGAACCTCACCCTTTACCAGGATCTCTCTTTCAATATTTTTGTAATTTTATATTTCATATGATATAAGATAAAATGCAATGAGATGAATGCATCTTTATTTTTATGCCACCACGGTGAATATCTCTGTGGGTTGTTATACACCACAGAATTATTCACATGGGGCTTAGCATTTTTAGGATGCAATGTGATAACATTTTTATTTTCTTTTCTAATGCGGATGAAACAAAGTAAATATGCAACATGAGTTGATTATGCTAATGTAAGAAGTAAATATGCTAAAAGAAAAACTTATGCGATGCTGAAAAGGGAAATATGGATAACTACCAAGTTTACCTCCCTGGCGAGGGTTCGATGATTTAAGTCCCTGGAATAGGACTTCTTGTCATGTTCACTCCTTAGGTGCATCGTCTGATCCCAAATGTGGAGACCTTGATAACTGCACCTCTTGAGATGGTGATTGTGAGGATGGTGTCGCCCATGTTCTTTGTGCATCCAGCAATTCAAAAGTGAAGCTTTTGATTATGAGGCTAGCAACATCTTTCTCAGTGTGCATGTTTGTAGGCTTGGAACATTCACTTGTAGAATTTGGGGAGTCTAACTTCCCTACACTTTGCTTGATGTGTATCCTGCTTGTAAAGACAAGGTAGAGATCAAGTGCATGGGTCCTATTGGTGGAAAAACACCAACAGAACCATAATCCTTATTTATTCTTGTCTAACCTTAGGCACATCGAGCATGATAAGATATTTTGTGCCTTGTTCAATTTATGGGTGGCAAGATCAGAAGGATGAGCATGATATGAATGTAGCATGAGACAGAAAGAGTGAAATTGCTTAACCAATGGAAGGGTTGTCAACTTTACATTATGTATCAAACATTTTCATGATTAAGACAATCATCTCCCAAAGATGCCACATTTAGCTCATTTAACTATGACTATGAAATCAAGAGAGTGGTGTTATGAATAAGCTTAAGAACAAGGCATGTTGAATTAGTTAAGTTGAATTAAGAAAGTTGCAACTCAAATATGGTTGTTCCTTTATGTGAATACCAGAGCCAAGGAAAGCTTTTTTAGATAGTGACCACTTACCTTGAGTTGTTACCTTTATCATTGGAGCATGATGACACCATGTGATGAAGAAGAGTAGATGCTTCCAATGGTCCTTTCCTTCTTCTTGGAGCCTGCCTGCTTGCTCGGTTCACCTCTCCTTGATTTGTTCATACACATCTTGTTTTCTAGATTTGCACTCCTTCTTTCTCCTTCCTCTTTTTTTGAATTATCCAGACTTTTTGCTTCACTCATTGTTTCTTCTTTGTAGAGGATTAGTGGACACACATACCTGAAGGAATGTATAGACAATGACAAGGATAGAGTCATCACTTAGCTAAAGGTCATTTTCTATGCTATGAAAAAGCAAGTTTGCACATTTTAATCAGCATAGAACATTTACTCACCATTACTTCTTCTCTCAAGGATTGATTTTATTTTGTCTTAAGTTTGATTTGCATTTATGGAATAAGAATCACTCAAACTTGTAGAGAGAAAGTAAGAGTGAGTAGTGGGATTGCAAACTAGCATGCTGGAGCGACAAGGGCTTGAGAGGAGGAAGAGCATTGCTGGATCATCTTTAGAGGAATCATCAACCTTCCTCTCCCAAGCTTGCACTTTCTCACCGCTTGACACTGTCGGAGAGGGATCTTGATTTTAGGTCCATTGAGCAAAGACCTCTCCCTTGCGTTCTACTTTTTTTCTTTGAACTATCTAATCCAGGAGATGAGCATGCGGAGAATTGCACGCTCCTCTTTCATCATCCTTTCTTGATTTCATTGAGTCTTGGTTGACAAGCAAATGTTTATTGGAGATGCAGACTTGAGTTCCTCCTTGATGGTCTTTGTCTTCTAGTGGCATGGCGATGAGTTTTTTCTATTAAATGATACGCCAACCGTCTTGATGGTCAAGGGAGGTACCTCATCGAGAATTGAATGAAATCTTCATCTCTAATGGCTTAAAGATATCATCTTGTAGCCGTAGTTTATGGTCTTTTAGGACTTGTCCAACAGTCATTCTTTGATTGATGATTTGTTGCCACAAGGATGCATGCCATGCTGTAAGTCATCTTGTCATCCTTGTGCTACTGCCGACGTGCAAGATGGTGTCTTCAAGGACAATGAGAGCAGGTCTCTGATTGGCAAAAATGAGGTGAAGTGCACCCTACTTCTCATCAGCATCCTAGCTTGAGTTTTGGGAAGACTCAATGCTGTGATGTCTTCACTTTTCTCATGGTTTGTCACATTGTCCATCCACTTGCTTTGGACGAGTGCTATTGATGTAGATCTTGTGTATGGCTCTTGTCTCCTTTACTCCTTAATTATAGTGGTGTCTTAAAAAACCATGATTAGGCACATCATAAATTCTTTCCTTCCAAAATGTTAGTGGACACATAACCGAAGGATTGCAATATGGATTGTCCACAATTTATTTGAGTTTCATCTATGTTAATGAAGGGATAGTTTTTAGGAATATGTTAGCATAGATTTTGTTTATCATACTTTTTTTTCAAATTTTATTTATTTTCTACATTCTAGCATGGTTCAAGGCAAAGGTAACTTGCAGCAAAAGACAAAGTGAGTGATCTTTGATACTTACAGTTCTTCCACCGATGATGAATGGGAGCAGTGTCTTTTGCACAAAGTTGTTATAGTTCATCATATGCCTTGCTTCATCTCTGATATGAGTTCATCTCTTGACTTACCCGAATTGGATTTGAGAGTTTCTGCAAGGGTTAGTCCAAAAAAATAACCACTGTCTACACTAGCAATTTTTAGTTCAATAACCAAATTATACTCCATGTCTGAATCGGGTTAAGGAAGGCAATTTAACCTATGCACCACACTTAATTTAAAGAGCCTTTGGAAATATGTGCACATACATCCAAACCAAAGCATACTATGGCAAACAAAGGTAGCATTAAAGCACTATAGAGATTTACTCATCTAGAGATGAAAGAGCATGATCATGGTGAGGATTTTTTTATTTTAGATGTAGGCGACATGAATGAAACTAACTAACATGCTATGGTTTTGAGGAAACATAAACTAAACAAAGTTGAGAGGATGCATGGATGAATTAATGCAAACATGCAGTGGACTGATGATAAAACTAAACTAAATGGAGTGCATGGATTATCGGAAGCAAACATGCAATGTGCTGCAAGAATTTAAAAGATAACTACTCACCTTTTCTTGATCACACTTACCATGACTCACAAAATGGTTGTGAGTGGTGCAGCTTCTAATTTTGTCACTTGAGGTTTGAGTTGAATTCTTGTGACGATGACATTTTCTCCAATGTACACATGGTTATAATAATATCTATGTATACATGTCACACCCTGGTTTTGAAGGATAGAACCAAAGAAAAAACTCATGTGCGCCCGGATCAAATTACACACATGAATGACAAATTACATGGTCCAATAAGCACAGTGTTCGAATCGAACAACAGTATAACATTTACACCGTACCATTATTACATAATTGTCATCAGAGTAAAGCGGAAAATAAATAACATCATCCAAAGCGAATAGCAACTAAATGACGTAGACGTAGTGACTCCATCTCGCCATAGGAAGGTCGACGGCAGCATCACGACGCCTAATAGCCCAGATAGTTCTCAGGAAAGTCACCATCCGAGTCATCACTTGAGCATCCTTTATTTGGGAATTAGCAAGGGTGAGTTCCATGTCAAAACTCAGCAAGTATAGGTGAAAAGTAATGACATGCAAGGCTAAAACAAGGTACAGCTAAAAGGTAGACTGTAGTAGCATTTTAATGTAATACTTAAGATTTACTTTTGCAACCTATTCTCTAATCAACTTGGTTGAAACACCCAACCCTTTATTAAGGTTCAAGTAGTAATTAATGTGTCATTTAACATCATAGATATAAACATATATCATAAAAACATGAGATAGCCATCTCAAAGGGAACACAGGATAGCCATCCCGATAAAACCCAAGGTAGCAACCTCAAATGACATCACCACGATTTTAACTTAACAGCTTAAACACCATTTGGCTAAGTCATGTGAGGATCTGGGCCCCTCATGACCGTGAGCACAGACGATATATCAATTTTAACTCTACGCAGAGGTGTACACTTTCACTCCAGGTTGTGATTACTCTTTATGCCTGAGACGACCAACCCCTTAGCCCCGTTACCGAGACAGGCTGGCAGAGGTCACAACGAGGCTTTTCACAGGGTCATAGGCAGTGGTGACTCGATCAGCGATGTCCCAAGCACATGAGAGACGTACTCATAGCCGACGCCCCGATCTATGGATCTATCAGAACTCCCATGCTAGAACTTGTAACACAATTCTCGCCATGGCAATGGCACCCGTCGGTAAGCCACACATCTGCCCATGATGGTCCTGCTAATAGACCAAGCCAGTGCCAATTAGCCTAGAGATGTATGAAAGTCCCAGGTTGTCACTCCACAAATAGGAAATCAAGGGGGAGGAGATACGAATACCCCCGTCACTATGAGTCCCACTAGCATCTGTTCCCCCTTCATTCACTGCCAACCAACGATGCGGAACAGCATCAACTTCTCTAATGGCCGAAGCAAGAGCCCATGGCTCCAACATGTTAAGAAGCAAGTTTTATCTTCATTAAACAGGTGAAAGGTAAGTGGAGCACTAGCAACCTATTAACCTATCAACTAAAACTGCCATAGATGATATCTGGGTAAAGTGGCTAGTCATTCCTATGGTTTGCCGATTTAGAACACATGCAATGTATTTAATTAACATGAATAGGCACAACATGATCAAAAGGTGCCCGCACTTGCCTTGGTTGATGTCCTGCTGCACGTAGTCCTCCAGGTCTCACAGATCCTCCTTCACCCACGTCTCGTTCTCTATACGCCACAATCATTACACACGAGCAATACATACAAGCAAAATACTTAAATTAGAATAGTACACCAACACATGATATTAGAAGCAAATAATGCCATAGAACTGTTCTACTCATCGAGACAATTTCAACAAGTATAAGTTTACTAAAAATGGAGTTAAAACATGAAAATTATGGCCCAAACAAGACTACGGATTAAACTGCAGAAAACAGGACAGGAATCTAAATACTTTTGAACTGCGAAGGATTGGATCATAAATAAAGGAAACTACAGGGGCTTTTCTGCAAAAGTGTCGGTGGCGGCAGCGTTGACTGCGCTGACGGCCACGAGGCGGCGCTGCACAGGCCGGGTCCGTGGACTGGCCGTGGACCACGGTCATGGACCGCGTCCACTGGTCCAGCATGGACCGGACGGGGACGGAACGAGCCCCGGCAACCCAAGCCCATGGTCGCCAGTGATGACCTCATAGTGGCGGGGATGCAGGGCACGCGGGGCCAATGTGAGGCCACGCACGCGTTGCGCATGTGTTTTCGCACGCGTTGCACTACCCAGCCATGGCAGAGAGAAGCCGGAGTGGTAGGGCACCGCGGCGATGGTGGCGCTCCTATGGCGGCGCTAAGCGGCGCATAGAGAGGGCGAGGGCGGCCGCAGAGGGTAGCACTATGACCCTTGCGGTCACGTGGAGCTCAGACATGGGCTCACCTCGGCGCTCGACGGCTGGGAAGACGAAGACGGCGGTGGCGACGCGAGCTCGGTGAACGGCGACTAGGGTTTCGTAATTTCAGCGAAACTGAGAGGCGGCTAGGGTACAGAAAGTGGCGCAAGGGGCTCGAGCATTCGCTTTATAGGCACGGCGAACCTCGGTTCGCGCATGAGTGCGACGTGCGGGCGTAGTTGGGGTCCGGCTCGGTGTCCGTCTCCTTGAGGGAGACGATACTATTGCTGTGGGCCCCACCTGTCAGCGGCGGTGGGTGGGCGCTGCTGCACTATGTGTGGCACGCTGGTGCGACCTGCTGGCTTGCTGGGCCGCTCGGCCCACTAAGCGGCGGCCGGGGCGAAGGCAAGGCGGGCCGTGGCGCTAGGCTGTGGGCTAGGCCGCTTGTAGCCTGCTGCAGTTGGGCTAGCTGGCTGTGCTGCAGGCTAGCCTAGTTGGCCACTGGTGGCCAGTGTTGGCCACTGCTGGCCAGCTGCTGCTGCTGCCTTGGCCATGGCTGGCGAGTGCTGGCCATGGCTGGCGACTGCTGGCCATTGCCGGCTAGGGCTGACCAAACTTGGCCAGTAGGGGCTAGGGATGGCCAGGGTCCACTAGGGACTGGCCTAGGCTAGTTAGACTATGTTAGATTAGTCTAGGAGGTAGAGGGGACAAGTTAGAGCATGTTAGGATATAGAACTAAAGCAAAACTAAATAACAAGCTCAAACAAGTCAACCAAAAACTATGCAGCAGCATGAATGCATCAATGCATGGTTTCTAACGCATATTTTAAAGTAATTCATAAAACATTTATGATTGGCCTATGAATGTAAAGCATCTATGCGGAAAATAAATTCAAACTCATTTAATATTTTAAAGTTCAAAATCAGGGTGTTATAAACCTACCCCCTTAAAAGAATCTCGTCCTCGAGATTAGAAGATTCAGGAAACAATTCTGGATATTCTGCCCTTAGATCCTCTTCCTTTTCCCATGTAGCCTCATCCTCAGAGTGGTACTTCCATTGCACTTTGCACCACTTGATAACCTTACTTCTTGTGACTCTCTCGGCTGTCTCTAAAATCTTGGATGGACTCTCATCATAAGTCAAATCTTTCTGCAAATCTACCTCTTCTATAGGCAATTTTTCATTTTTGACTCTCAAACACTTCTTGAATTGAGAGACATGGAACACATTATGCACATTGGATAGGTAAGGTGGCAACTCTAGTTGTTAAGCTACTTCTCCTTTCCTTTCCAAAATCTTGAACGAACCGATCTACCTAGGAGCTAACTTCCCTTTAATCTTAAACCTCTTGAGTCCTCATTGGTGACACCTTAAGATACACATAGTCACCCACTTCAAACTCAAGCTCTCTTCGATGAACATCTGCATAACTCTTCTGTCTAGACTGAGCTGTGTTCAGATTACACCGAACCACTTGAACTTGTTCTCCTGCTATCTTCAAAGCATCAGGACCAAAAACTTGTCTCTCTCTCCAGCCTGATTCTAGAACAAGGGTGATCTACACTTCCGTCCATACAATGCTTCAAAGGGAGACATCTTGAGACTAGCCTGATAACTATTGTTGTAAGAGAATTCAGCATAAGGCAAATTGTTGCATCAATTATGAAATTTCTTTGCGCGTGTGTCATCCATTTATATCTTTCCAATCTTGTGGTCAGCACTAGGTAGGGAACTTCTAGTTTGCATTGTTACTTAACTTTACAACAACTAGAATTCAGATTGCATTCCTTGTTTATTACTCCCCACCAAACTCCACATACAAACCATCATAATTGGTATTTTCTGGTCTTGTATTCTCCCAACCATCACCCTCGGATATTGCCACACATTATATTTCTTTGTCCTGTACCTGCAGGGAATTCATAAGAGCTCGGTTGGTAAGAGAGGTAAGGTTGAGAGGATACACATATATTTCCATATTTCACAAATGTCTACTGCTCATATTGAGCTAACATTTCAGGAAGATGGGTTCTAACAACCTTGAGATTGAAGATTGTGTCATGGTGACACAATATAATGAACTCCAACAAAGCATGGAAGAGAAACAAGACCAATTGGCACGTGATCTTCAGGCCCTTATGACTAAGATCAGAGGACGTCGTCCTTCTCATGATGATGCAAGCAACCATGGTGAAGATGGAGAAGACGGTGATGGAAGAAGAAGAGGTCGAAGGAACCAGAGGCGTGCACATAGCAGAGGAAGTGGTCGAGGTCGAAGGAATGATGATGAAGAATCTAAAGAAGAGGATGATGATAATCATTCTCAACAAAGTTTTAGTCGCCGAAGTCATAGGAAAGGCAACCATGAGGAGAGATTTGGCAAACTAAAATTCACTATGCCAAAATTTGATGGAGGGTCTGATCCTGAAGATTATTTCACATGGGAGTTGAAGGTAGAAAAGATCTTTTGGATGCATAATTATTCAGAGCAGAAAAAGTTAGCAATGGCCTCTCTGGAATTTGAAGGATATGCTCTGATTTGGTGGGAACAACTCCTTCAGGATATTGAAGAAGAAGGAGAACGTCCTATTGCAAGTTGGCAAGAAATGAAGAGAGAAATGAGACGTCATTTTGTACCCAAGCACTATCGGCATGATCTTTTTGATAAGCTGCAGAATCTAAAGCAAGGAAGTTTCTCTGTTGAAGACTTTTATAAAGAGATGGAGAAGGCTATGATTAGAGCCAATGTACATGAAGATGAAGAGCAAACAACTGCACGATTCATGTCTGGGCTGCATCGCAACATTCACCATATTGTTGAGTTTCATCCGTACCGAAATCTAATTGATTTGGTGCATCAAGCAACCAAAGTTGAACGTCAACTGTAGCAAGATGCTAAGAGCAGCAAGTCCTTGTCATTTAGTACGAGGAATTTTTCTAGAGGAAGCAAGTCAGGAATGAAGTTTGCTGCTGCAGCATCCACTGTCTCAAGTGGAGGGTCACGTTCTAATTTTCAGGGTATTTTTAGTGGAAAGAACCTTGCTGCCTCAAATATGAGTTCAAAACCTGCAGCATCAAACACTACTTCAGTGGGTTCTACATCCAAGAGTAGTGGTGTTCAGTGTTTCAAGTGTGGAGGCCGAGGGCACATAAGTAGGGAGTGCCCAAACAATCGGGTGAGCATTGTGAATGATAATGGAGAATATGAATCAACTAGTGAAGAGGAAGTGGAGGAAGAATCTGAAGATGAAGCTCCTAAAAATGAGAACCATACTGGCTGCGAATTTCAGCAGGGTGTTCCTGCTGTTGTGAATCAAATCTTGAGTGTACAGGTGAAAGAAGCTGAAAATGGGCAGCGACACAATTTATTTCAAACTAGAGAGAAAGTGCAAGATAAAGTAGTGAAGGTGATCATTGATGGCAGAAGCTTCCATAATCTTGCTAGTCGTGAGATGGTTGACAAGCTTGGTTTGAAGTTGCTGCGCCACCGTCATCCATATCATGTCCAATGGTTGAATGATTCGGGAGATATTAAGATTGCATATAAATTAAAGGTTCCATTCAAGATTGGGGAATATGTTGACACGGTGGAGTGTGATGTGGCACCCATGTCGGTGTGTCACTTGCTGCTTGGAAGGCCATGGTAATATGATCGATATAGCCAACATTGTGGGAGAACAAATCAGATCACTCTCGATTTAAATGGGAAGAAGTTTGTACTCAAGCCTATGACTCCTCAACAAATCATGGCTAAGCACTTACAAAAGAATTCTAAAATTGTTCCAGTGAGTAAAGAGGGAGGAGAGCAAAAGAAATTGAGTGCCATCCACAATTCGGTGAGTGAGTGCCACAAGCCAAATTTGAGAGAAAAACATAAAGGAGAGGGAGAGCATCTAGCTATGCTAGCCACCAAATCTGAAATGAGAGAAGTGAGGAACAACCCAGATCAAGAGTTCTTTGTACTTCTGTACAAGGACATTTTAGTTTCAGCTAACAACATCACCTCTCTTCCTAGTGTTGTTTGTGAAAGTTTAAGTCCTTGTGTTGTTCCTATAATTTTAGTACCTAAAAAAGATGGTTCTTGGAGGATGTGTGTTGATTGTAGAGCTATAAATAATATCACTATTCGCTATCGCCATCCTATTCCACGATTAGATGACATGCTTGATGAATTAAGTGGTTCCACCATATTTACTAAAATTGGTTTTAGAAGTGGGTACCATTAGATAAGGATGAAAGCTGGAGATGAATGGAAAACTGCATTTAAAACAAAATTTGGGTTGTATGAATGGTTAGTTATGCCTTTTGGTTTGACTAATGCTCTTAGTACTTTTATGAGATTAATGAACCATGTCCTGAGAGCTTTCATTGGAAAATTTGTGGTTGTTTACTTTGATGACATCTTGATTTACAGCAAGTCTTTTGAAGAGCACCTGAATCACATTCGTCAAGTTTTGGATGAGCTCCGAAAGGAGAAGTTTTTTGCTAATCTTGAGAAGTGTAGTTTTTGCACAGACCATGTTGTGTTCCTTGGCTTTGTTGTTTCAGGAAAGGGAATAGAAGTGGATGAAACCAAGGTGAAAGCCATCAAGGATTGGCAACTCCAACGAATGTAAGTCAAGTAAGAAGTTTCCATGGCCTTGCTGGTTTTTACAGGAGGTTTGTGAGAGATTTTAGTACCATTGCTGCTCCTTTGAATGAATTGACAAAGAAAGGTGTTGATTTTAAATTGGGGAACTCACAAGAAAATGCTAGTCAAGAATTAAAGAAATGTTTGACTGAAGCATCGTTACTTGTCCTTCCTGATTTCACTAAAACTTTTGAAATAGAATGTGATGCTAGTGGGATTGGGATAGGAGGATTTTTAATGCAGCAAGGGAAACCAGTAGCATATTTTAGTGAAAAATTGGGAGGTGCTCAACTGAATTATTCTGTATATGACAAAAAATTGTATGCCTTAGTGCAAGCGTTTGAAACATGGCAGCACTATTTATGGCCAAAAGAGTTTGTTATTCATTCCGATCATGAAGCTTTGAAATATTTGAAAGGACAAGCCAAGCTGAACCGGCGCCATGCCAAATGGGTTGTTCATTGAAACTTTTCCATACTTTGTGAAATATAAGAAAGGTAAGGACAATGTAGTTGCTGATGCTTTGTCTCAAAAAAGTGTGTTGCCGAACCAACTGGAGGTAAAGGTTTTGGGGCTTGAAAGTTTGAAAGAAATGTATAAAAATGATCCTGAATTTTTAGAACCCTATGATCATTGTAAAAATGGAAAAGGTTGGGGTCAAATATCACCTACAAGAAGGATTTCTGTTTCGAGCTAACAAACTTTGTGCTCCAAATTCTTCGATTAGATTGCTTTTGTTGTAGGAGTCACATGGAGGTGGCCTGACAGGTCATTTTGGACAAAAGAAAACTTATGAATTGCTCAAAGATCATTTCTATTGGCCCAAGATGAGGAGAGACGTCATTAGATTTGTGGAGCGATGCATCACCTGTCACAAAGCTAAGTCAAAACTGAACCGTCATGGCTTATATATTCCTTACCTACTCCTAATATTCCTTGGGAAGACATAAGCATGGATTTTATTTTGGGATTGCCTAGAACTCAGAGAGGAAAAGATTCTATTGTTGTTGTGGTTGATAGATTCTCAAAGATGGCTCATTTTATTCCTTGTAACAAGAGCGACGATGATTCACATGTTGCTAATTTGTTTTTCAGGGAAATTGTGAGGCTACATGGAATGCCCAAGACTTTGTATTTGATCGTGATGTCAAATTTATGAGCTACTTTTGGAAAACATTATGGGCAAAGCTCGGGACCAAGATCTAGTTCTCAACCACTTGTCATTTTCAAATTGATGGACAAACTGAAGTGGTGAACCGTACGTTGTCAATGTTGTTGCGAACAATGGCGAAAAAGAACTTGAAGGATTGGGAGGATTGCTTGCCTCATGTGGAGTTTGCTTATAACAGGGCAGTACACTCTACCACTAATTTTTGTCCTTTTGAAATTGTTTATGGGTTCAAACCTATTTCTCTGATAGATTTGTTGCCTTTGCCATTACAGGAAAGAACAAACATGGAAGCCTCCAAGCGTGCTGCATATGTAAAGAAGAAACACGAGAGACCAAAGAAGCAATAGAACTAAAGGCGACACGCAAGGCTGCAAGTGTGAACAAACATCAGAAGAAAGTGTTGTTTGAACATGGGGACTTGGTGTGGATTCACTTGCGCAAGGATCGCTTTCCTGATAAGCGCAAATCAAAGTTGTAACACCCTGGTGTTAAGCATGCATTATCTTGCATACCATGAGCATGATCATCTCATTTGCATAGTCATTTATTTACATGAAATGATAAAATCAAAATGTGCTTACCTTGATTTGAACTAGAGCTATGTGGTAGGTTGATTGTTTGGGGTTGAGTGTTAAATGAAGTTTGTAGAGAAAATTATTTGGAGCAAAACTTATTTTGGGGTCATTTCATGAAAAGGCTTGGAAGTGGGTCAAAAATATCAAAAACAGTCTATAAAAATGATTTTCTTTTAATTTTAAATCCCCATTTTTGAAATTCAAATTCTAGGCAGAATTAGGTTTTGATGTTTAAAAGTGAAATGTTCTACTCATCAAAAGGAACATTTCATCTTTTACAAGTTTCTTCAAATTCGGACTATTTTAGAAAATATGGAGTTCATCAAGTTCTGCACGAATCTTGGCGCAGTGGGACCCACCCGTCGGCCTCCTTCTTCCTCTCTTCTTCTTCCTCGCGCCGACGGTGTCCGCGCCGACGCCAGCCGCGTGGCAGCCGTACGCCGGGCGACGCCGCTGCCCGCTGTTCTGCCTCCGCACCCGAGCGCCGCACACCAATCCCGCACGCCGCGCTCGCCCGACCCCACGGCCGCTCCACGCGCCCTCGGCCGACTCTGCATGCGCGCCACGCGCTCGACGAGCTCCGAGGCCGTGCTCCGTCTGTCCGAGCCCGAGCGGCCACTTCGAGCTGTCCCGACCGCGTCAACCTCCCCCTCGCTCACTCCTCCGCCACAAGACGTTCTCTCGCCCCTCCTTTCCCTCACCAGAGTCCGAGCGCGACGCGAAGCCGCCATTGCCGCCGTCGTGAGCCGCACGCCACCACACCTCACAGCCTTGATACATTTTGCCAAGAACTCGCCAGAAGCTCCGCCTCGACGCGAGCCACGTCCTGCGCACCTTTCCTGCCCTCGAGCCCCAAGGTAGAGGTCGAATGGACCCGTTCCCCTCTCGCCGGTCATGGTCGCCCGACCGCCGCGTGGTCCGCCGTGGCCAGCAACCTCTCTCTTCCTTAATTAGTTTGCGCATCGTGACCGCCTGCTCGAGTAGCGTAGATTGGTGTAGCTAATGGGACCGATTAGGGTTCGAGCCCGTCGGATTTTGGCCGTCCGCCGCCGTGGGTCGCGCCGCCGCTCGCCGGCGTGCAGCGCCGTCGTCGTTTTGGCCAGTGTCCCGTCTCTTTGACTAGCTAATCCGAGTCGCCTTGGTCTGCTGGAGCTGGTAGGCTAGTTCCCGCGCTCCGCCGTGGCCCGAGATGGACTGCGCACCGCCGACCGTCGCCGCCGTCCGCCGCCGCGCATGGCCGCCGGTCGAAACCTCGCTCCTAGTTTACATCTTTTGCACCAATGTGTCCGCGTTGACGAGCTAAGTCTTTTGGTAGCCGTGGCTCGGCCGGGGACCTCGCCGTCGGCGAGGAATCCCGACGCCGACGACCATTCCCCGCTGCGTGGACCGCGGGCATCATTTGCGTTCTTTGTCGGACTTAAGTGTAAAGTCGCCAGACTCAGCGTATTTCTTTTTAGGGCTCGGTTGGTTTCCGCAAAATACAGGGTTCCCGGTGCAAAACCGTTTTCTTTATTGGTTTTAAAGAAAATGAATTTCAGATTTTGTTTAAACCTTTGAAAATTCATAACTTCTTCATTTTTAGTCCAAATGAGTTGGTTCAACTTGCAGTATTTTTCTTATGAGAAGATCTATGCACGAAAAATATGAAATGTGGATTTTTTGATACTTTTCTATATATTTATTTATCTCTATTAATTGCTGTTATCTTAGAAAATGCATAAGTAATTCTCTGTTGCTCAGAAAAATGTGAGACCAAGTTTGTTAGTCTTCTTATGTCATGCTCTATCTGTAAAAAATATTGTAAGGGTATGTCATATGTAAACATTGCTCTGTCTAGTTATCGTGCCTATTTCTATGTGATGATAAATAATTCATAATAAATAATATATAAGGAATTTATGCATGAAACTTTTTGAAGGATGTTTTTATGTCAATCTAGAGCTAATGGTATTCTGAGATCTGTTGTTTGACATATTTTTATGAACAAAGTATTTTATGCCCGGTGAATTGTGCTGCCTTGTCATTTTTGTGTAGGATAAATTACTTACTGTTTTGACCTGAAATTTTTATGGTAGTCTTTATTAGGTATGATTTAGCTTCTGTAATTTTTACAGAATTTTTTGAATAGTCTAAAGTCATGTTGCAGTTCTACCCTGATTTCTTTTAATAATAAATAATGCTTTAAAGTTGTTATTTCATGTGTGTAAAAATGCTTTTTATGATATTTGTGATGTGTGTGATCTGCTATTGGTTTTGGTTCAGTAGAGTGTAGTGTGCAAAACAATGGTTGTTTATAATTCCTTATAGTATGTAAGTAAATTGTAATGCGAGGCTTGTTTAGAGAATTATCGGTAGAAGAGAATGCAGATGACATGTGCTTATCATACATGTTTTCAAATATCATATCATTTATCTTAGCTGAGCACTCATTCACCATCACCATGAGCATTGTATTTCTATGTAAGCATGGTATTCATACGCACTATGCATCATACAGGATCGTCAGAGCTCGAAACGGTAGTTCCTGGAGCACAAGGAGAGGAAGGCCAGCAGGAAGCTTTGGTGCGGGAAGTAGCAGCAGAAGAGGATCCTGAAGCTGATCTTTCGGAGTGTCCCGACCACCAGCCCAGCTCTTTCCTAAAAGGCAAGCCCCAGAGCATTCTCCCTGTGGTTTGCAAAATATCTAACTTGAGTCCTTTACTTGTTTGATGCATTAAGTTATAGGCGTTGTTTTATACCGTTGCTGCATTACTTATATTCCTTGCCACTATTATACTTCAACCCTGTTAGGTTCAGGTATGAATATATGCTTAGCCCTGCTTAACTAGATCGGTAGAAGTCGGGTGATTTCCTGTCATCCGCGAGTTATAGGTGGTGACTCAGAATGGTTGAATACATTGTTATCTTGGATAACCATGTGGAGATAATAAATCGAGACCGGGCGGGATTGGTGTTGAGACAGAACTAGAGGTTCGGTGAGGTTATCCCGTCTGTGTCGAACTAGGACCTCGTCCGTTGTACGTCCTCAAGTCATATTGAATTTATGCCTCACATTTAGCTGGAAGGATAAGTCGTTCCGACCACGAAGCCTAATTTTGATTTGGGCCGAGAGTCGACCTGCTGTACGCATCGTATTGGTGGAGATGGGGGACCACAGGTTACACGGAGAGTAAGTCCGAGGTCAGGGTCACCCTGAATAAGGCAGCCGGGCGGTTCCTGGATACGATGGTACCTGTTGATCCCGCGCTTTTCCCGAATTGGATGTCGGTGACCTGTAGCTCACCGTGGCTGGTGAGTGTGGTTTGTGTGAGGAATACCCGCCAGCTGGTTAGTAATCGATTATAATCGCCATCGTTCCTGGACAGTGAACACTTGACTTGAGCAGCGGCATCGTAGTAAGAACTTGAACAAGAGATGAGATGGTTGAGCTGTTGAGATGGAAAGATACTCAACCAGAATTGGTTACTTTCTTGTTGAATAATTATTACATGCTTGTTTAGTACAGGTACTAATGTAGCATGATAAGGATAATCAGATTAAAATACATTGCTAGAAGGTTCTTAATAATTGTTTCCTTAATGCAAGCTTTTTTGCAATTAAATGAGTCAGCTATCCCTCTTATACAGCCTTGCATACTCCTTGGAGTCAATTTTATTTTTAGTTTATGACGGGTAAGTCTAGCTGAGTACATTCGCGTACTCAGGGTTTTATTTCCCATGTTTTTACAGATGGTGAGATGTTTTATGGCTATTGTCAGAACTGCTTCTATCCCGCCTTGGGAGATGACTAGACCTTGGGCATGGTCACTCTTCTCTACTTAATGCTTTTGTTGGATGTTGATCAAGAACCTGGCACTATATTTGAACTAAGTGTGTGTGTGGATTTGAACTAAACCACTTTCACTATATTATGAATTTGAACTTGGTTTGTAATAACTTTATTTTACTTCGATGGTTTAAACTATGTGTGAACTATGTATGTTGTGAACGGCGAACACTAAACTATTACGATCTTGGTCGTGCCAGAAAGGTTTTGAAATCCTTTGAGATTTCGGTATGCTTACCGGGTTTATTAGGTCTCAATCATGTAGTTTGCTGTCTTAATGGCGAATTATGTGCTTGTGCTCTAATAAATTGGTCGGTTCTGTTATAAAAGTTGATGCTAAGAGGAGATGGACCTTTTCGTGTTCTTGCAAAGATCAATGATAATGCATACAAGATAGATCTTCCAGCAAGCTATGGCGTGAGCAACACCTTCAATGTTGCTGACCTATCACCGTTCACAAGTTGAGATACTCCAGAGTCGAGGACGACTCCTTTTCAAGGGGGAGGGTGATATGACCACACCATCCAACAACATGTTACAACCTTCAAGTCAAGCTACATCAACTCAAGTACCACCAACATCAACACCAGCCCAAGCCTTTGATGGACCGATTACATGAAACCGAGCTAAGAAGCTACAAGAAGAGGTGCACGTGCTACTTTGTGAAATTTATTTTAATGTTAATGAAAGTTATGTACTACCTAAGTCGTGCATGTTGCTATCGCTCAGGTGCACCAAGGAGGATGACAGGAAGACACCAAGAATGAACCAGGGAGTTCGAGCCAGTCCAGCGTGATAGAGCCGTCTAGAAGAATCAGTCATATCTTTTGATTCACAAATGCTATGAAGGCTCATGAGGACTTGTTGGAAATCTTATCGAGTCTAGTTTCCAATGTTTCAAGTGTCGACCAATTTGGATCTTTCATGTTACCTCAAATTTAGTGCAGACTAGTCAGATAGTCAACAACCTGCATAAAGCTCAAGTTTTCATAATAAACTGTACCATTCTACAATATTTCATAGAGCATGCTGCACATGGTGTGAAAGGTCATCAAGTTAAGTTCCAATGCAACAAACTATATATCATTTGGAGATTCTAAGATGGAGTTATTGCCAAAACTGATGTGAACCCGATAGGGTTTGGGGACGATCTTTCGATGAGAGGCGTGAGATAACTTGATTGGTGGATGGAGATGACGTTCACGGCCCGACTACAGCCTTCAAGACTACGCCTTAGCGACCGATACACCACTTCCAAAGGCCGTCACAATCTTGTGGAGCGCGACAACCAGCCACTAGGGCTGCCGTCCTGCAAGCAATCGAAGAACTAGCAAGAACGAGGAAACAAGCACTGAATTGGCAAGATCAAATTGAAGGTTTCAAACTAAATCTTATTATGAGTGGGGTTCCGAAGACAAGAAGATGGGCGGCTGGATCAGCACGCGCACCTACAAGCAAGTAGCGACGGCTAAACTTGATGTAAACAAAACCCAATCTGTTTGTAGCGGCTATGGAGGTATAGGAGAGGGTAGAGGATGACCTTGTCCTAGCAGGAGTCGTCCCGCAACCCTAGGACACGCCCCTATTGGGCCCCACTTGATACATGGCCCATCGGGCAACAATCAGGTGACACCGAGGACAGAAAAAACCTCTCAGCATTATTTGCATTATTGCCTCTGACTCTGAGAAGATATCAACATGATACTGGATCCATATGAAAGTAGACTTGATAAGCTTTCCATCAAGTATCAAAATGTCCCAATTGGAGTCCGTATGAAGTCGTGGTGACCCACACAAGTCGGGGTTGTTCTGCAGTCCGAATCCAACTCCCAAATCGTGATGGGTTTGGACTCTTGCTTTACTTGCTCTAGAAGCGATGTGGTAGCCTGATGGAGGACGTTGTGGACACATGGACTTGATCCCCAATCACCTTTGTTAAGGTACCATGCTTCCCATATGCAATCAACCCTTGAGCTGGTGTTGCCTCGCATTCTGAATGCAGTCGCACCTTACCTTGTTGATCCTCTCCATCATTCCTGAGAAACACAAAAGTGCACTTGTCTCCATTGTCTAAATATGATGGACGAGAGTTTAAGAATGAACTTACTTGATGGTTGAGTTGACGAGCATGAGCACGAGTAAGAGGACCAGCAATAGGTACTGGTGTTGGCGTGGACGGCGTGGATGTATGGTTGGTGTTGATGTCCTCATCAAAAACATTGAAGACTGCGCATAAGTCAAAACAGCCACACGAAAATTCTCTAGGAAGGCATCTCGAGGAGGCCCGTTCACATAGTCCGTGTTATCTATTTTATTCGTGTTTCCACCTATCTAGTAGGGCTGTTGGTAGTATAAATACCCCCTAAGAGCCATTGTAATCTCAGACTTTGATTATCGAATACAGAAACCCCTTTGTTTAGCTGAGTGCTAACAAATATTGAGAGAGACCTCTACCCCTTTGCTCTTGTGACTTCCTTTGCAGGAGTTATAGAAGGGGAGGCTTCATCCGCTCCCAATTGGTGCTCTTACTCCCTTCGAGGTTTCCTCGATTGATTGTAGGCTGTGTTAGTTGGTTCCTTGAGAGTGTGGTTGGGCGAATCCTCGATTCAGGTTGCCGGTTAAAGATGGTGGTTGGCTTCAAGTTTTATTCATCAGGTTGCACTAGTTATCGCTGCTTGCAGTAAGTTATCTAAAGATTGATGCTACACTATGAAGATCATGACATTGTATCGTGTCACTCTGGGACTTTTGTTTCTAGGGGCAACCATTGGCATAATGTCCCGGTTGGCCACACTTGAAGCAAGCATTGTTGGGAGTGTTGTTGGTCTTCACTGGTGCATTGTTGAGAGCATTCTGGTGAGGAGCCTGAATGTTCTGACGAGGGGCTTGACCGTTCTGGCACTGCACTTGATTGCTGCCATTGCTGGTGTTATTGTAGCGCTGACCTCCCTGTTATCCCTGGTTACCCTTCCCATACTGATAGGAAGAATGCTGCCTGTAATTTTGGCAGTTGTCGAAGCAAGGATGGCTACTTCTTCCCTGGTGATGGTACTTGTTTGCCTTCCTCTTCTTCTTCTTATCCTCCATCTTGTTGTGCATGCTCTCAAGCACAATGGCCCTGTCAACCATCTCCTGGAAGGTGGCATACTTGACGTTTGCCATCATATAAGCAAGTCCGTCATTAAGGCCCCCCAAAAAATGATCCTGCTTGTCCTGGCCCTTCTCAACATCTCTAGGTGAATAGCGAGATAATGCAATGAACTTGTTCAGCTTCCGGTCAGCAAACTCCTTCTTCAGCTTCACCAGTCCAGTTGGAACGTGAAATTCTTTGAACGCCTTCATGAACTGCTCCCACGTGATGGTGCCAGGAGCTGCATGAGCAAAATGGTATAAATCCCACTAAGAAGCGGTGGCTCCCTATAGCTGTCCAGATCCATAGAGAATTTTCTCCCTATCATTGCACAGAGCAATCTCCAACACATCCTTCACCCAATCCACAGCAACAAGAGGGTCAGGGGAATGAGAGAAGAAAGGTGGGCGCCCCTTCAAGAACTCACTGCACCTGTCCCTGGGTGGTGGTTGTGGAGCATTCTGATTCTAGTGCTGGTTCTGGACTTGATTCATTGCCATGTTTTGCTGCATCATGGCCATCATGGTGGACATGCCCTGCATGAACTAGGTCTGCATGGCCATCATCTGCTTCATGGTAGGTGGAGAAGGTGGTGGTGGAGGATTCTGGTTGTTGTTCTAGTTGTTCCCACCAAAACCACTGGTGCCACCAGTGTTGTTTTGAGACCTCCTGGTGTTAACCATCTGATGTAAATAAATAGCAGGGTATAAGGATGTGTAGTCTCAATATATATATCTATGCTGAATATAAAATGTGAATATAACTGCAACAACATAATATCTCCTCATATCAATAAAACATCTAACAATCCTCAAATAGCATAACCACTGACAGATGGAAAATATATATAAACTCTAGACTGACAGTTGATATGAACAAGTGACAACAAGCTATGATAGAACAACCGACATGATAAAATAGAAAGAGAGATAGAGCACAAATATAAGAGACTGAAACCCCGAATAAACTAAACAGAGTCTTAAACTTGTATATCTATGTTAAGTATGGACATCACCCCACATCTCATCTCAATCATTACAAAGAAGCAAAACATCCATGGTTCATAATAATAAACAAGTTCTCACACCAATAAAGCAAAGCACACTCTAAGCACACTCACACTAGACTCACCATAGACTCGATAAACTAAACATTTAAACGTGCGAACGTAGCATTATTTATTACATAAAAGGGACATCCTTGTCAATCCTAGTACTGCCTCCAGCTGCTCCGAAGGGGATGTGGTCACATGCAGGGGACAGTGCTGGCCACTGTGGTGGAGGTGGCGCCACTCCAGTGATCTGCGCCTCAAGCTGAGCCAACCTCCTCCTGTCTTCATCTGACTGTAGATGCACTTGACGTAGCTCCAACAGTGTGAAGTTCAACTCAGTGTTCGGCTGCGCCATGAGCTGAACTGTGGCACGCAACCTCGGGTCCTACCCAACAGTAGAAGCAACTCTAACAGAAATCTGACCACGGGTACGGGAAGGGTAGTAGTGGAGTACTGCTCCCTGTAAGCAAACAGGGCTTGACATGCTACATCCATAATCCCCGCCAGCTGAGTAGCTATGTCTGCTGGCGCCTCATGAACAGAAGTTATTCGGAGAGCCGAAGTGTAGTGTTGGGGCGCCCAACATTGCACCCAACCCTCTAGAAGTCCACGTAGGCAGGGTGGCTCTAGAACACGCTGTGGCACTCAACTCTGACCATCCCATGGCCGAAGAGCTGGTGAAGAAGCCTCATTAGGTGAGCATGGAAGAAGTCATCACCACTGTCACGAACAGTGAGGGTGACGATCCAACCATCGTGTGCCTGATACACTCCCTAGACTCCATGGCTGCTAGGACCTCTAGGACCACCAGGTCCTCCTAGCCCTCTTGGTCCGCTTGGACCTCCTAGACCTCCTGGTCCTCCAGCTCCTGGCGCTCCAGGGCCTCCTGTGCCAGGTCTTCTCCTGGTGCACTAGGGTTGGGCGTAAACTGCCCATCCTGGTCCTCTGCCTGCTGCTGCGGGATGAGAGCCTGGCACAGTACGTACTGACCCCCATGTCCGAGGATCACACCGTCGTCAGTGTGCTGGCTAGGTTGAAACTCGTAGTGGTGAATGCATCCAATCATCAGGTACTCTAAGAAATTGACTCGATTGCATTTTTGCAATTTAATGATTCAATCTGAAATATTCAGTCTTGTTAAAAAATAATAATAAAATGTAATTTAGGCTCAGTTGTTCATTCAATAATTTTTTGACTCTCTGGTGTCTCGCCAAAAGAGTCCTTGTTGTTTTCATCAGTTTTCTATCTTTGAATAGCCAGCCTAATTTCTAGAATAGGGCTGCGGGTGGGAGGGCTTTGGTGAAATATCCAGGTTGACTGGATCGCCCCGGAACCACAAAAATCCTTAGAATGGGATTCCAACTCAGCACCTTTTGTTTTGAGATTTTGAGAAGTTTCAGATCCTGGTCCCTCTGCCCTTGCTTTTATAAAAGCGAGATATAGCTGCAAAGAAGTGTGCAGGTGTGCTACACCTCCACTGCAGAACAAAAAACACCAAACCACATCATAAACTGGTATTGGAATCTGTACACAACTCGATTTGATCACTTCCTTCCCCACCTGTTCATATACATACTCCTGATCCTATCTTGTTTAATCCTGCCAATTAAAAGAACCAAGAGTCACACTTAGATTTAATATTTGAAAGTAAATATGAATATAACTTTTTGAGTATGAGCTGCATAATTGTTAAACCTTACATATCCTTAATGCTCGTGGGAAAAATATCATATAGGAAAAAACATTTTTGACTAAATTGTTGTGAAGTGAGATATGGCATTGGCATGAAAATCCTACCTTTTCTAATCTAAGTACTTGGAGAATTTTCTTTTTGATAAAATGCCAAAAATCTATAGTTTCACATACTCCTCAATGGTTAAAATTCCTACCAAGGCCATATGATATCATTCAACTATGCAAAACCTTTTGTCATACGCTACTTGTCAGATCATTGAGTTAGTTATGACCTATGTGAGATTATTGTCATGCACCCATGATTTAGATTCATGCACACCCACAAAATAAAAGTCCGACTCTTACATCAAGAGTTGCGCACAACATGCATTTTTCTCATCCACCAAAAATGCCAACTCTTACCCTGAGAGTTGCACACCATTCAACCAAATAAAAATGATGACTCTTGAGAGCTGCACATTCATTATCCACTAAATGATTACTTCTCATATTCCATCATGACATCTCTCTATCCAAAGTTTCCATATGCCAACAAAAAGTATGGGCTATACAACAAATTATATATATATTTTGCCAAGGGGCAAAATATCCAATAAGCAATAGGAAAGAAAATCCAAATCCTCATTCAAAAAATATTTGAATCCTTTCATAGCCCATAATCTTCAAAGAATCATCCATCTATCAATAAAGAGAGTCATGATGCATGGATTAACAAAAATATTAAGAATCAAGAACTAAATCAAAGAATCTTCCATTCCAGACACTTGCACGTCTCAATCAAAGTGTATGCCTTGTATTTCCTTGTGGTTTGGTTTTTGAATTAGCAAAATAGAAAACCTTAAACCCTATCCCTTTCTTCTCCTCGCTCTCACTGGTGCCGCTGGGGATGAATGTGGGCCGATTAGGATAGTTCAGGGATTGAATTGGACTTTCCATAGTTCAGGGACCAAATTGAGCTGAGCAGCATAGTTCAGGGACTAAATTGGACGTTTTCATAGTTCAAGGTCCAAATTAAGCCCAACAGCATAGTTCAGAGGCTATTTTACCTATTACGCCTAAAATGAAATAACACAATTCCTTGAAACATCATAGAAAAATATTATTTCTCTAACAAGTTCCATGAGTTTTGGTTTTCATGGTTGTTTTGCAGGAAATGTAATATTTCTTGAAATAAAAGTATGTCAAATAATAAAATGGAGTACACCATTGCGACAGGCTTAGAGCAAGGAATAAAAAGATATGGATCTTGCAAATTAAAAAGGAGTGATGATGTCATCGCTGATGTCAACACCCCAAAGTCAACGCCGCAGGCACTGACATAAAACAACCATGGCCGCAGGCGCTGTCCACGAGAGGCGGACAGGCGGGCTAGATCAGGGCCTAGCTGCTCCCCACGGCGGGTACCACGACCCAGCCAGCCACCCTTCAGGCGACATGTGGCGCAGTAGGACGCAGCGCGTCCACGCAAGGTCATGAGCAGGAAGCAAAATTTGAATCAGCGAATCAGGAGCTACCATGTGGCTCCGTCCTTGCTAGACGTTGGCGCACGTGCTTACATGCGCGGACGACGCGGTGCCACTCCGCTCAGCCCGGTTAGGGGACACATGGTGCCTGCCCGTTGGACACCTAAAGGAGGTATCTGGCCTGCGCAGTCCAGGTGCACGTGAACCGCAGATTTTAGCCTAGACCGGCCGGTTCAGCTGGCCGCCTCCCGGGTTTCTCACTTAGAAACGCAGACAACCCACTAATTTCACGGTTTAGCTATGGTTTAGGCCCTAAATGGCCGCTCTTCTATGGTTTTCGACGCTAATTGGTCATTAATTAATGTACCATCCTACATTAGGATGGTTGCATGCCTAGCACCATCATTAGGCAGGGGGTGATGTGCAAAAGCTCCCGCCTCCTCTTTACTGTATATGATAGAACCCACTAGGGTTTGCCCCTGATTTTTGATGAGAGTTGGGGATAACTTTGATTTGGGGTGGATTTGATGTTGGTTGTCCGACTACAACACCACAAGGGTTGCACCTTAGCAACAGGTACACCATCTCTGATTGTGCTGTTTCTTGCCATGCCAAGAACAACGCAAAACCTGCTAGCAACCGAGAACCAGCAAGAACAAGATGAACAAGCAAATAACTCACAAATGTAAGATACAAAGGCGAATCTTAATCACAAGTTGGGGTCTTGAATCAACCAAATGGGTGGTCTAATCAACACACACGCTAGGAAGGAAGTAGCAGAAGCTAAACTTACAACAAAACAAAACCCAAGTTCATCATGGTGGCTGTTGCTGTCTTTTTGAGGTGGGAAGATAGCAGGAGGCGTGGGAAACCCTAACTAGGATGCTCCCTTAGTGGGCTCTAGAAGATACAAAGCCCAACTTGCTGGTTAGAGGTCTGAAAGCCTCTCTACCGTTTCTGGACGACTCAAGTGGAATCTGACGATGTTTCTTGATCCATTTGAAAGTAGACTTCGTGAGCTTTCCAACAAGTGCTCATGGGTCTCAAACACACTTCAGACGAAAGAGTTATGCCCCTCCAAAGTTGTCTGTACTGGAGGTCCGAACTTGCTCTATGAACTTGCAATCCATTCTTCAGGTCCATCCATTCCCTTGCTCATGCCATCTTCCACTTGTCCATTGTTGAGGTTGCTCTTCCTCCAATATGGTTCATGTCCCAAGTTCCTAATTAGAAGAAAATCATCACGAGGATTTAGTAGTACCCCATTCAAAAGATAACTTGTTTAGACAGCGAGAAATGACTTTACCTGATAATTGAGTTGTCGTGCTCGAGCTTGAGTCAATGGTCCTTGCTGAGCACTAGGTATGGTTTTATCAATGGTTGGGATGTCTCGTCGTCCTCTCGTTCTTGCATTTGAGTCATCCTCGACTCAAGCTCATCCTGCTCTCCCAAATAAGTCTTCAAATCTGCAACGTTAAATGTGGGGCTGACCTCAAAATCTGTAGGTAGCTCAAGTTTGTATGCATTATCATTAATCCTTTCTAACACTTTAAAAGGACCATCGGCTTTAGGTAGCAAGTTAGACTTTCGCAAATCAGGGAACCTATCTTTTCTCAAATGGAGCCAATCTAGATCACCAGGTTCAAAAATGACTTGTTTTTTCCCTTTGTTACAGCTAGTTCGTACTTTGCATTCATGCACTCGATGGTTTCTTTAGTGGTTTCATGCAATTTTAAGATCAGTTTAGCACGTTTCGTAGCATCAAAGTTCATTTGCTCCGAGGTCGGAAGAGGCATAAATCTATAGGAGCACGTGGCACAAACCCATACACAATCTCAAAAGGGCTTTTCTTTGTGGTAGAATGTTGTGAACGATTATAAGCAAACTCAACATGAGGCAAGCACTTTTCCCACATTTTAATATTCTTTTTCAAAACAGCCCTAAGCAAAGTAGATAGAGTTCTATTTACAACCTTAGTTTGACCATCAGTTTGGGGATGATAAGTAGTAGAAAATAAAGCTTAGTCCCCAGCTTAGCCCACAAAGTTCTTCAAAAATGACTAAGAAATTTTGCATCCCGATCAGAAACAATGGTGTTAGGCACACCGTGCAATCGAACAATCTCACAAAAGAACAAATCAGCAACCTGTGTAGCATCATCACTCTTATGACATGGAATGAAATGTGCCATTTTAGAAAATCTGTCTATAATAACAAACACATATCTCTCCCCTTCTTTGTTCTAGGCAGCCATAAAACAAAATCAATTGAAATATCTTCCCATGGTGCACTTGGAATAGGAAGAGGCATGTATAAACCATGAGGATTAAGGAGTGACTTAGCTTTTTGTCATGTTGTGCAGTGAGCAACGAACCTCTCCACATCTCTCCTCATCTTGGGCCAATAAAAATGACCAGCAAGGATGTCCTCTGTCTTCTTCACACCAAAATATCCCATGAGTCCTCCTCCATGTGCTTCCTACAACAATAACAAATGCACCGAGCTAGTTGGAATGCATAGCTTGTTAGCTCTAAAGACAAACCAATCAGCTAGAACAAATTTATTCCAGGTTTTTCCTTCTTTGCAATTCAACAGCACATCCTTGAATTCATCATCATGAGCATATTGTTCTTTAATTGTTTCCAAGCCAAATATTTTGCAATCAAGTTGGGACAGCATGGTGTAACGCCTAGACAAAGCATCAACAATGATTTTTCTTTACCCTTTTTGTGTTTGATAACATAAGGGAAAGACTCAATGAATTCAACCCATTTCGCATGCCTACGATTCAGTTTTGATTGACTTCGAATGTGTTTCAAGGACTCATGATCAGAATGTATAACAAATTCTTTGGGCCATAAATAGTGTTGCCAAGTTTCCAAAGTTTGAACTAAAGCAAGCAATTCCTTATCATAGGTTGAATAGTTTAGACTAGGCCCACTCAACTTCTTGTTGAAGTATGCTACAGGTTTGCCATCTTGTAGCAGTACACCACCCAAACCAATTCCACTAGCATCACATTGAAGCTCAAAAGTTTTATTGAAATCTGGAAGTTGCAGCTAGGGTGCATGAGTTAACTTACTTTGAGTGTGTTGAAAGCATCCTGTTGGGCTGCAGCCGATGTGAACATTATGCCCTTCTTTGTGAGTTCATGCAGTGGGGCTGCAATGGTGCTGAAGTCCTTCACAAACCTATGATAGAACCCAGCAAGTCCTAGAAAACTCCGCACTTGTGTGACCGTGGAGGGAACAGGCCAGCTATGTATGTCCTCCACCTTGCTTCATCAACTTCGATTCCCTGTGGTGTCACAACATATCCAAGAAAAGAAACTCGATCTGTGCAAAAGGTGCACTTCTCAAGGTTTCCAAACAAACGTGCATCTCGTAGAGCATAAAAAATAGCATGCAGATGTTCAAGATGTTCCTCTATTGATCTACTATATATCAAGATGTCATCAAAATATACAACCACAAATCTACCAATAAAAGAATGTAAAACCTCATTCATTAATCACATGAAAGTGCTAGGTGTGCTAGTCAATCCAAAGGGAATGACTAGCCATTCATATAAACAAAACTTAGTTTTAAACGTTGTTTTCTGTTCATCTCCTAGCTTCATTCGAATCTGGCGGTAAGCACTACGCAAATCAATTTTAGAGTACACAACTGAGCCACTCAATTCATCAAGCATATCATCTAACCCAGGAATAGGATGACGATACCTGATTGTGATGCTGTTTATCGCTCTACAATCTACGCACATGTGCCATGATCCATCTTTTTTTGGAACTAAAAGCACAGGAACAGCACATGGGCTGAGAGACTCACGCACATAACCTTTGTCAAGTAGTTCTTGCACTTGGCGCTGAATCTCTTTTGTTTCTTACGGATTGGTCCTATATGGTGCACGGTTGGGCAAGGAGGCCCCAGGAATTAGATCAATTTGGTGCTTAATTCCACGAATTGGTGGCAACCCTGGTGGCACCTCCTTTGGAAACACATCAACATATTCCTGCAAAAGATTAGTGACAGCAGGAGGCACAAAAATGATGCGTCGTCAAGTGAAAATATTGTTTCTTTGCACACCAAAGCATAGCAGATAGTAGTACTAGCATCAATCTTATCCAAATCAGATTTGGTAGCAAGGTAACAAGAGCCCTTCAACTTGATCTCATTTTTATTATAGTGGGCAGTTTTGGTAGACTTCTTATGCTTCTCAAGTTCATTAGCAAGAATCTGATTTTCACTAGAGACATGCTCTTGGTTCATAAGTTTGCTAGCCCTAGCAAGTTTGTCTCTTAGAATAGATTCAGGGGACATAGGGTGCAACACAATCTTCTTGTTATTATGTATGAAAGTGTATTGATTTGTTTTACCAAAATGCAAGGAATTTTTATCAAACTGCCATGGTCTACCTAACAACATAGAGCATGCTTGCATAGGAACAACATCATAATCAATGGAATCATGATAAGAACCAATGGCAAACTCTAGTCTTACCAACCGTGTTACCTTCACCTTACCATTGTTGTTGAGCCACTGAATGTAGTAAGGCTGTGGGTGTGGTTTTGTACTCAACGAAAGCTTTTCAACCATTTCAGCACTTGCCAAGTTGTTGCAGCTTCCTCCATCTATGATCACACGGCAAGAGCGTTCCTTGATCACACACTTGGTTTGAAACAAGATGTGGCACTGATTTTGTTTGGCCCTCTCAATTTGTGCACTTAGCACCCATTCGGCCCTCTCAATTTGTGCACTTAGCACCCGTTGCACCACGAGGCTCTCTTAGTGCTCAGCAGCCTCAGCCCCAATGTGCTCTTCATCTTGTTAATAATCATCTCCCTTTCCTACATGGTTAGCAGGAAGCAAAGCATATGTTTCTTCATCATAATCACTAGCAGAGGAGTACCCACCATCAGGATGCACAACCATGACACATGCACTTGGGCAGTGCTTTTGCACATGCCCATATCCTTTGCAGCGTAGGCATTGGATATCCCTGGTTCTCCCCGTGGATGCCACCGAGGATGAACTCTTGCTAGGTGTAGTCGCTGCTCCTTTTGTTGGTTCACTTGGGCATGGTGCAGATTGTGTTGGAGAGGAGCGTGGTTTCACGAGCGAGGAAGATTGTGGGGCTGCACGTGTCGATGGTGCAGCAGCATTGAAGGGTGTCCACGAGCTAGTACGACCTGCAGAAATGTTAGCTCTCATGGTAGATCGTCATCCCTGCACTTCTTGTTCAGCTTTACAAGCAAGGTGAAATAAACGATTGACAGAATTATATTCCTTGTAATCTAGAATGTCCTGAATCTCCCGGTTCAGCCCACCATAGAATCTAGCTATAGCATCTTCCTCCTTTTCCACTAACCCACAACAAAGCATACCCATTTGTAGCTCTTGATAGTACTCTTCTACAGATTTAGATCCTTTCCTCAATTGTTGCAAATTATGTAAAACATCACGGGCATAATAAGAAGGAACAAATCTGGCCCGCATGACCCTTTTTAAGGCATCCCAATTTGGAGTGTTGTTTGGGTTCTTATGATTATATTCTGACCACCAAATTGAGGCAAAATCAGTAAACTCACTATTGGCAGCCCTAACACGTTTGTCCTCGGGAAATTCATGACAACTAAATTTTTGATCAACAGCTAGTTCCCATGTTAGGTATGCATCAGGGTCATATTTTCCATCAAAAGCTAGCATGATAAATTTAATCTTTCCTAAAGAGTCATCAGCAAGTACCTCTCGCTGCAGTAGGCGCATACCTGCACTATGACGATTACGACGTGAATACCCACGTGAAAGACCATTTACCTCACCATCCAGCTCCGTGTCTGCAGAATACTCATCGTTGTCTTGACGCATGGTGCTGCCCATAGCCTTGTTTTTCTGGACGTCATCTCTGTCCATCTTCTCTAGCCTGTTCAAAATAGCTGCAAGAGAAGCATTCACATCTCCCACAGACAACTTGGGTTGTTTCCATCTGACTAATGCGCTCATTGGTGACTCGCACATCCTCATCAAGGCATTCAGTGTGCAGCCTCACTTAGCGCTCAAAGTGCTACATCAAGGCCTTCGATCGTGGTGATTGTGGAGGGGTCTTATCATCTTCTCCTGGCATGAATAGTATGCAGCAAGAAAAATCACCAAATATATGTCCTTTGAACTAGTGGAACTAGGTGATAGATGGTTCGATTTCCTCAAACTTGTGCAACCAAGTTCTTACGTGTTCTTACCATGCTAAGCAGTCGGTGTCGGCGGCCAACAAGAACAGCACAAAATTGTGACACAAACACAGCCTTGTGATGTCGCAGATGATTTGTGGAGCTATAGGTAGCTTCAAGTAAAATGAATGAACAATTAGAACCACATTAGTTAAAGCAAGTTGAACTCACATTCAATGATGGCAATTGCTGGTCCTAGGCTAAACCATGCTAGAGACGTGAGCCTACACACAAGCATTGTCACCTAGATCAGCAAGAAAGATGTAGAAAGCGAGCAGCTATGAAATCACTTCCCCTTGTTCTTATTCCCCTTTTTCCATTGTTTCCTGTTTTTCTGTCTTTTTAGTCCTTTCTTTTCTTTTCGTTTCTTTTTTTCTTTTCTTTTGGAAAAACTACCAAAATCTGACAACTTCTCACAACAATTTCCGAATGACAATCTGCACACACAACATTTTTTTTGTGATTGTTTCCATTCTTGTTGTTGTGCGATCCCCAAAGGAAGAGTTGCTGTGTTCCTTGCTAGCGTGTGTCGATTAGACCACCCGTTTGGGTGATTCAAGACCCTAACTTGTGAGATTGCACACACAGCAACTCTTCCTTTTGAGATTGCACAACAACAAGAATGGAAACAATCGAAAAAACAACAAGAATGGAAAACTTATTTAAACTTGCAGTAGATGGGGAAAAAAGATGGAGTGGTGGCGGAGGTAATGGTGCTGGTGGTGGCAGCGAACTAGTTATGGTGGTGATGATGGAAGGAAATCTGGTGGTGGTGGTGATGGAGGTGGTGCTGATTGTAAGGAGGGTGGCCAAAACATGAGGAGAACTCGAAACTCTAAAGGATGAGGCACCAAGAACCAACAACTTTACCAACAATGCAACAGCGAATTCAACAAGCAAGAACTAATCAGCACAGCCGGCTAAAACTTCTATCCTATTTTTGGGGTAGAATCTCTCACCAAAAAACCTCAAGCGGATTACCACAGGATAGAACCCGCTAGGGTTTGTCCCTGATCCTCGATGAGAGTTGGGGATAACTTCGATTTGGGATGGATTCGACGTTGGCTGTCTGACTACAACACCACAAGGGCTGCACCTTAGCAACAGGTACACCGTCTCCAATTGTGTTGGTCTTGCCATGCCAAGAACAACGCTGAACCTGCTAGCAACCGAGAACCAGCAAGAACAAGATTAACAAGAAAATAGCTGACGGATGTAAGATACAAAGGCGAATCTAAATCACAAGTTGGGGTCTTGAATCAACCAAACGGGTGGTCTAATCGACACACACGCTAGCAAGGAAGTAGCAGAAGCTAAACTTACAACAAAAAAAAACCCAAGTTCATCCTGGTGGCTGCTGCTATCCTTTTGAGGTGGGAAGATAGCAGGAGGCATGGGAAACCCTAACTAGGACGCTCCCTTAGTTGGCTCTACAAGATACAAGGCCCAACTTGCTGGTTAGAGGTCTGAAAGCCTCTCTGCCGTTTCTGGACGACTCAAGTGGAATCTGACGGTGTTTCTTGATCCATCTGAAAGTAGACTTTGTGAGCTTTCTAACAAGTGCTCATGGGCCTCAAACACACTTTAGAGGAAAGAGTTATGCCCCTCAAAAGTTGTCTTTGCCTAGAGGTCCAATCTTGCTCTGTGAACTTTCAATCCATTCTTTAGGTCCATCCATTCCCTTGCTCATGCCATCTTCCACTTGTCCATTGTTGAGGTTGCTCTTCCTCCAATTTGGCTCATGTCCCAAGTTCCTAATTAAAAGAAAATCATCACGAGAATTTATTAGTACCCCTTTCAAAGGATAACTAGTTTGGACAGCGAGAACTGACTTTACCTGATTATTGAGTTGTCATGCTCGAGCTCGAGTCAATGGTCCCTGCTGAGCACTAGGTATGGTTGTATCAATGGTTGGGATGTCCTCGCCAGTATATCGAGGGTATGTCCCCCCGCATTATAAAGACGCACTACAATGTATTCTACATAATAAGAGCTTCATTTCTTCATCCTATATTCTGTAGTAGTGTCCCTCTAGGGCTCTCACCTAGTTGTATAAGTTAGAAAGGAGGAAGAGAGGAGAGGGGAGAGCGGAGGTGGAGCCGGCTTGTCGGGTTCTCCTCCAATTTGTAACTCTACGGAGCCGACTCCTTCATGAGTAATATCCGAGTTCCTTCTTTGCAATTTCTGAGTAATCTTTTTAGTCAAAGTTTAGTGCTTACTTTACTTACGGGTTCTCTGCTCCATCGAGTGCTCTAGTCCATGGATCCGGGCTAGAGTAGTAACCTACAACTTAGACGTGTTGTCAAGGATAGCATGTTACTTGAGTTTGCGTCCAGCCCTACGGACAGTTCTGGTAGCCCCGGGGGTGACAGACCTGGCATGCCTTTGTATTCCACCATGTTCAGGACGTGATTTTCGCTAAGGCAGATGTCTTTTCAAGCTCGTCGGCCTTAGTTTGTTTTGAAAACGCCATCCCCTAATCTTTTTTGGTCGAGGAGCACTAATGTGACTTTTGCTAAGGCGGAAGTCTTCTCAAGCCACTCGGCTTATTTTGTTTTGAAAAATGCCATCCCCAACCTTCTTTGGTCCAGGGGTGGTAACATGACTTGCGCCAAGACGTAAGTTTTTTCAAGCCCCTCGTCCTCAGTTTGTTTTGAAAAACCCTGTCCCCCCAACATTTTTTGGTAGAGGGGCGGTAACATGACTTTTGCTAAGACGGAAGTCTTTTCAAGTCGTCGCCCTTAGTTTGTTTTCAAAAATGATGCCCCAACCTTATTTGGTTGAGGGGTGGTAACATGACTTTCACTAAGGTGGAAGTCTTTTGAAGCCCCTCAGCCTTAGTTTGTTTTGAAAAACGCCGTCCCCCAAACCTTTTTTAGTCGAGGGGCAGTAATGTGACTTTCCCTAAGGCAGAAGTCTTTTCAAGACCCTTGGCCTTAGTTTGTTTTCAAAAATACAGTCCCCCTAACCTTTTTTTTGGTCGAGGGGTGGTAACATGACTTTTGCTAAGGCGAAAGTCATTTCAAGCCTCTCCGCCTTAGTTTTTTTTTGAAAAACGTCATCGCCCCAACCTTTTTTGGTTAAGGGGCGGTATGTGACTTTTGCTATGGCGGAAGTCTTTCAAGCCCTTGACCTTTGTTTTGAAAATACCATCCCCAACCTTTTCTAGTCGAGGATGGTAACGTGACTTTCACTAAGGAGGAAATCTTTTTAGGTTCATCAGCCTTAGTTTGTTTTCAAAAACACCGCCCCCAATGTTTTTTGGTCGAGGGGCGGTAACATGACTTTCACTAAGGCGGAAGTCTTTTAAGCCCCTCGGTCTTAGTTTGTTTTGAAAAACGTCAT
>CM041628.1:55503088-55529264 GCA_023333625.1 Bothriochloa decipiens
GAAGTCTTTTAAGCCCCTCGGTCTTAGTTTGTTTTGAAAAACGTCATCCCCCAACCTTTTTTGGTTAAGGGGCAGTAACGTGACTTTCACTAAGGCGAAAGTCTTTTCAAGCCCCTCAGCCTTAGTTGTTTTGAAAAACGCCGCCCCCAATCTTTTTGGGTCAAAGGGTGGTAAGGTGACTTCCGCTATGGCGGAAGTCTTTTCAATCTCCTTGGCCTTAGTTTGTTTTGAAAAATGCGGTCCCCCAACTTTTTTGATCGAGGGGTGGTAACATGACTTTCGCTAAGGCGGAAGTCTTTTCAAGGCCCTCGGCTTTAGTTTGTTTTGAAAAACGTCGTCCCCCAACCCTTTTTGGTTAAGGGGCGGTAACATGACTTTCGCTATGACGAAAGTCTTTTCAAGCCCCTCGGCCTTAGTTTGTTTTGAAAAACACCGTCCCCCAACATTTTTTGGTCGAGGACGATAATGTGACTTTTACTAAGGTGGAAGTCTTTTCAGGTTCATCGGCCTTAGTTTGTTTTGAAAAATGCCGCCCCAACCTTTTTTGGTTAGGGGGCGGTAACGTGACTTTCGCTAAGGCGGAAGTCTTTTAAGTCCATCGGCCTTAGTTTGTTTTGAAAAACTTTGTCCCCCAACCTTTTTTGGTTAAGTGGCGGTAACATGACTTTCGCTATGGTGGAAGTCTTTTCAAGCCCCTCGGCCTTAGTTTGTTTTGAATAATGCCGTCCCGCGACCGTTTTTGGTCGGTGTTGGTATTTCTTAGCATAAGCATTTAATTTCGCAAGCACACAATGTACCGTTGTAGCTTTCACCCAAGAGTATTCCAAGGTATCGTATTTATCCACAGGGAAGCAAGGTTAAAGATAGTGATAGTTAGCCATCATAGATCTACTAATTAGCACACCGACTAGACTAAAGTAGGGCTAAACGATATTCGAATGGATTGGTGCCACACACAAAGATCCACTCCTAAAGGATAGCTTAGCTAATTGGGAGGATAAGAGGTGATGAATAGAGAGGCACTTGGTCGATATAGCTAGGGCATTCTAATTAATTGAGCAGGATAGCTATTACTAAAATGATCTACTTCGGGCACCTAGGACCAACCAACTCGCAAGAGCTGGCGAGTCCATCTACACCACGAGTCCACCACCTAGGTGCGATCCGTCGAACTGAATGCAAATCAGGGTAATTACTAGCCTAGACCCCATGTCTACACTATTAATTACTACTCTACCCATCGACAATATAAAGCACTCACACTAAATATATACTACGCAGTAAATAAATACTAAATAGTAAATACCAAATAGTAAGCAAGGAACTAATAAATCACTTTATTAAATAACTAAATGGTCAATTAAAGAAAAAGAACACTAGAGTTACCAAACCAAAGACGACTCTCGAAGGCTCCTCATCACTCTATTCCCACTCCAACACTAAGACTACATCTTGAAAGTAGAGAGAACTTCTCTTGTGGTGTGTATTGAGAGTGAGGGGGTACCCTCTATTTATAGTGGAGATGGAGTAGGGGCTACTCTAATGCCACGTCAGCAATCCAAGTGCTTCTCCATCATGGCCCTTGATTGGAACCGACCTTGAACCAACTTTAATCAAGGTGTGGATCGAGGGTCATGCATGCCTCAATGCATAGAGTTGGTGGGGGAAATTTGAGCCTGATGGGCCACCAAATGGGGGTCGGCCGACCCCTCTTGGACAGGTGCGACCAACCCCTTTAGTGTGGGACCTCTTCTTATGTCGATTGGTGAAAATAGGATGGCTGGATGACTCCATAAGGGGGTCGGCCGACCCCCCTATGATGAGTGGGGCCATCCTCCTTCTTTGTGGGCCCTGTCCACCTCCTTTAGAGTGGGTATGAAGTGGTGGGACCCCTTGATCACTTCAGATGATGGAGATGTGGGTCCATGGATCCATGGGACTTCATTTTTCACTGTTGAGAGGAAGCACACTTGTGATCCAAGGGTGGCACTTGCTTGGGACTGTGTTGGGAGGATCCTGGTGGTCTGACAATGTGTGGAAGGTCTCATAAGGGGATTGGCCGATCCTATAACACCCTGATTTTGAACTTTAAATATTAAATGAATTTGATTTTATTTCTGTATAGATGCTTTACATTCATAAGCCAATTATAAATGTTTTATGAATTACTTTAAAATATATAGCATGTTAGAAACCATGCATTCTTGCATTGATGCTACTGCATAAGTTTCGGTTAACTTGGTTGAGCTTGTTGTTTAATCTTTGCCTTGCTTTCTAGTTACTAACATGCTCTAACTTGTCCCATCTAATTCCTAGACTAACTAAACCTAGTCTAACTAGCCTAGGCCGGTCCCCAGTGAGGCCTGGCCACCCCTAGCCTCTACTGGCCAAGTATGGCTAGCCCCAGCCATGGCCAAGGCAGCAGCAGTGCAGCTGGCCAACTAGGCCAGCAGGCGCCAGCGTCGCGCAGCAGGCCGCCTGGCCGCAGCCCGCCAGCAGCTTGGCCTTTGCGCGCGCCACCGCGTAGTGGGCCGAGTAGCCCTGCAACTGCGGCCTAGCAAGCCGCAGGCCGTACCAACGCGCCCACGCGACCACGCCCGCCCGTTTCGGCGCTGCCCACCTCCGCTGACAGGTGGCGCCCACCCGAGTAGGGCCCACAGCAACAGTGTCGTCTCGTCTCCTTCATGGAGACGACACCGAGCCGGACTCCGGCTCCGCCCGTGTCGCGCCCGCCCTCACGCGAACCGAGGACCGCCGCGTGCTATAAAGCGTAGTGCGCTGCCCCTACACCGTTTTCCGCAACCCGCAACCCTAGCCGCCTCCTGGTTCCGCCGAATCACGAAACCCTGGCCGCCGAGCTCGCCGCCGCCGTCGACTTCGCCTTCCCCGCCGCCCGCCTCTAAGGTGAGCATGTGTACGAGCTCCGCGTGACCGCAAGGGTCACGGAGATGCCCTTCGCGGCCGCCTATGCCCGCCCTGCGCGCTGCTGGGCGCCACCATAGGAGCGCCGCCACCACTCACCGTTGCGCACCGCCCCGCCGCTCCGGCCTCGCCCCGCCGCGGCCGTGCCGCTCATCGTGCACGCAAGCCCACGCGCAACATGCGCACGGCCTTAGATTGGCCCTGCATGCCCCGTAGCCCTGCCACCGTGAGGTCGCCGCCGGCGACCATGGCCGAGGTCGCCGGGGTCTACCCGCCCCGTCGCCGGTCCACCATGGACCCGTGGACCTGGTCCACGGGGACGGTCCACGGTCGGTCCACGGGACCCGGCCAACCGCGCGCCGCCACGCAGCAGTTCGCGCCGTCAACGCCCGGCCGCCTTCGGCACTTTTGTAGAAAAGCCCCTGTAGTTCTCTTTAATTATGATCTAGTCCTTCGTAGTTCAAAAGTATTTAGATTTTAGTTCTGTTTTCTGCAGATTAGTCCCTAGTCTTGTATAGGCCATAACTTTCACGTTTTAACTCCGTTTTTAGCTAACTTATACTTTTTGGAATCGTCTCAACGAGTAGAACAATTCTATGCTATTGTTTGCTACTGTTATGATGTTTTGATGTACTATTCTAATTAAAGTACGTTTGCTTGTATGTATTGCTCATGTTTGATGATTGTGGCGTATAGAGAATGAGACGTGTGTGAACGAGGATCAACAGGACCCAGAGGACTACATGCAGCAGGGCATCAACCAAGGCAAGTGCAGGCACTTTTGATCATATTGCGCCTATTCACTTTTAATTAATACATTGCATGTGTCTTAAATCGGCATACCATAGGAATGACTAGCTACTCTATCCATATATCACCTATGGGGGTTTTAGTTGATAGGTTATTAGGTTGCTAGTGCTCTACCTCACCTTTCACCTGTTTAATGAAGATAAAGTGCTTCTTAGAATATGTTGGAGCCGTGGGCTCTTGGCTTCGGCCGTTGGAGAAGTTGATGCTGTTCCGCATCGTTGGTTGGCGGTGAATGACGGGGGAAACAGATGCTAGTGGGACTCGTGTTGATGAGGGTATCCGTACCTCCTCCCCCTTGTGGACCTATTCATGGAGCGGCAACTTGGGACTTCCGTACATCTCCAGGCTAATGGGCACTGGCTTGGTCTATTAGCAGGACCATCTTGGGCAGTTGGGTAGCTTACCGAAGGGTAACATAGCAATGGCGTGAAGGGTGTTACAAGTTCTAGCATGGGAGTTCTGGTTGATCCGTAGACCGGGGCAGTGGCTACGAGTATGTCTCTCATGTGCTTGGGACAACGCAGATCGGGTTACCGCTGCCTATGACCCTATGAAAAGCCTCGTTGTGACCCTGCCAGCCTATCTCGGTAATGGGCTAAGAGGTTGATCCCCTCGGGCATAAAGAGTAATCACAATTTGGAGTGAAAGTGTACACCTCTGTGCAGAGTTAAAATCGATATATCGTCCGTGTTCACGGTCACGAGCGGCCCAGATCCTCACATGAGTTAGCCAAATGGTTTAAGCTGTTAAATGGTGGTGATGTTGTTTGAGGTTGCTACCTCGGGTTTTATCGGGATGGCTATCCTGTGTTCCCTTTGAGATGGCTATCTCATGTTTAATGATATATGCTTATATCTATGATGTTAAATGACACATTAATTGCTACTTGAACCTTAATAAAGGGTTGGGTGTTTCAACCAAGTTGATTAGTGAATAGGCCACAATAAGTTAAATCTTAATTGTTACATTTAAAATGCTACCGCAGTCTACCTTTCAGATGTACCTTGTTTTAGCCTTGCATGTCATTACTTTCTGTCTGTACTTGCTGAGTTTCAACATGGAACTCATCCTTGCTAATTCCCAAATAAAGGATGCTCAAGTGATGACTCGGATGGTGACTTCCCTGAGAACTATCCGAGATGTTAGGCGTCGTGATGCTGCCGTCGACCTTCCTGTGGCGAGATGGAGTCGCTACGTCTACGTTGTTTAGTTGCCTTTCGCTTTGGACAACGTTATTTATATTCCGCTTTACTCTGATGACAGTTATGTAATAATGGTACGATGTAAATGTTATACTATCATTTTATTCGAACACTGTGCTTATTGGACCATGTAATTTGTCGTTCATGTGTGTAATTTGATCCAGGCGCACATGAGCTTTTGCCTTGGTTTTAATCCTTCAAAACTAGGGTGTGACCCCCTTTGGTGGAATCAAAGGATCATCTTTTGCAGGTGGCTTCTACATGCAATTCTAAGCATAATGGTGGTGCTGGGTTCCCCAAGGTGGGGTCGGCTGAGCCCATCATTATGCCCATCTTTTTCACATTGTCTCCAGAAGCTATGATATTGATGAATGTGAAGTTGGTTTGTCAATGGACATACATGGTTGGTTGCCCAACCTTCATATGGAGCTTCTGAACACTGAAAAGTACCTGTTCTAAGTGCCTACAACCAAATAATGATAAGTACATGTGGAACCAAGTTATTTGTACCTAAGTCACTATGTGTTTGGTGGTTTTCTTCCAGAAAGAATGTCTTGTTGATGGTTTTGATGGGGTAAAAGCATGGTACAACTACTATCAACAATCTGCCTTTGTTTTCAAAAAAGCGGTCCCCATAACCTTTTTTGGTTGGCGGAAGTATTTTCAAGCCCCTTAGCCTTAATTTGTTTTGAAAAACGCCATCCCTCCAACCATTCTTGCTTGATAATTACACCATGATTGTCTAGATCAGGTGCTAATCTAGTATGATCAGGATAATGACTAAAGAATGCAAAGCTAGAAGGTTATAACATTTATTCTAAATCAGCTCAAGCTTTTTATGTAAAGAAATGAGTCACCCAGCCTCTTTATAAAGCCTGCATACTCCTTGGAGTAAATTTATTTTTACTTTATAGAGGGTAAGTCTAGCTGAGTACATTCTCGTACTCAGGGTTTATTTCCCATGTTGCTTGCAGATGGTGAGATGTTCTATGGCTACTGCCTGACCTGCTTCTACCCAGCTCTGGGAGATGAATAGACCTTGGGCAAGGTCACTCCATATTATCGTACCTCTATGCTTTTGTTTGATTCGATATGGACCTGGCACTATGCTCAAAACTATGTGTGTGTTTATGAAACAAGACCTATATTTGCTTTCGCTATTTGAACTTGAATTTGGTATTGTAATAACTTTAATATGACTCTGATGTAATCAACTATGTGCGAACCTTATGTAATATTATGAATGGTGTATGTTGAGCCTTATTCAATCTGGGCAGTAAGTTGAAAAGTTTAAAATCCTTCGAGATTTCACGGACTACCGAATTAATATGGGCACAGTATGCTAATTAAATTGCCTCGGCGGTTTACTTAGTACCTTGGGTTTATATTAATTGGGCAGTTCTGTTACATTGCCAAGGTGGGTCGTGAACATAGCAAGACGTCACCCCACAACTATAGGCCTTACACAATCCTACATTTGGGGAGTGGACTACAGAGGACTCAATGAAGCTATAATAGTCACCTTCGCGATCTACCACATGGCCCGGAACAAAGGGGGCACTCGCAAATAGACTTAATCTAGGCACCATGCCTACATAATTCTACCACCCACCCCTTGTACTTCAGGATGAGCGCTATACGAACAAGAGCATAAACACCAAACTACTCCAACTAAACTAGACATATAACCAACATAGGCAATGGACATTATAATTATGAATCTATTATTATTATAAGTCATGGTGAGGATGAACACGAATCGCGAACACGAATAAGAACAAGAACTAGAACAAGAACATAATGAACTAGACAATTAGACAACGAACTAGATGAACATGAAGAACAAGTAGATGAACTAGAAGATAAACACAATGAACTAGAAACACAAATAGATTAATACTGTTGAATACAAGAGAGAGTTACAAGACATTACCAAGCCTCCTTATGACTAGATCTGGAGCCCAAGCACTGCTTGCCTCCTCTAATTCCTATTCTTATGTTCTAGCTATGCCCTAGATGGTGGATTCTCTAGGTTATCTTTTGAGGGACAACCCTGAACTGAATAATGATTATGATTTATGATTGATGCCTTCAGGAGGGTCTGCCCTTGCTTATATAGCCCGGTGGGATGAACCATGGCCCTTGGATCAAACCGACTTGAAACAATGGTCGAGATACGCTGTACAGTTCGTTTGGAGGCCGTCACACGAAGGAGGGCCCACTTGGCAGGGGAGCCAGGCCGGCCGTCCTGATATGTGGGGCCGGCCAGCCCCACCTGGCAACCGCCAGGCCTCCGCTTTGTTCTCACGCCTTCTAGTGTCTTCCACATCCTTCTAGTGCTTATTTCTGATCTGTTTGCGCAATGAGTCATGTTGTGGATGCATTCTTTCCTTTCCCAGCTTTTGGATAAATCCTTGGAAAATATTATTTCATAGAGCTGTGGGATTCTGTCAGTTTCCCTAGTCTTTTGATGATGATGATTTCTATGGAATTCTAGAGTCTTCCGAATCGTAACCATTGAGGCTTTTTCTCTGGTGCTCTAAATATGGCAAGTGATATGTCCATTTCGTTTGTCTCGATGAGCTCTTCACAATGGTATGCTCAGATTCCTTACTTGAGATACTTTTATGATGAAATATTAAATATCCTACAAAACAAGTGAGAGCAACACAACTCGTGGAACTCATTAGAATAAATCCCTACTTTCTTTCTTTATCTTTTAATTAAGGCCTTATCCTGGATCAGTTGACGGTAGAAAATTAGAGTTAATTAGTGTCAACACAAAGTAGTGGTTCTACGCCAACAAGAGTGAAGTCACCACTTGGGAGAAGTGCACCAATGTGTTTCTCAAGAAGTTCTTCCCGATGGGCAAAACCAGCGCCCTTCGTGGAAAGATTTCTAGCTTCCAACAGCAAGCTGATGAGACGACTCTCGAAGCATGGGAACATCTCCAGGAGTATATTCACACCTGTCCTCATCATGGGATAGAGGAATGGCTCATTATTCAAGGTTTCTACCATGGGCTGGCCGGTTTGGCCAGGAGGCACCTTGATGCTGCCGCTGGAGGAGCATTCTTGCAACACAATGTCAAGGATGCGAAGGACCTAATAGAGAAGATGGTCACCAACCAAGGATGGAATGAGGAACGCCTTCAGCCCAAGAAGAGGGGTGTCCACGCCCACATGCTCTCCGCCAAAATGGACCTCTTGATGAAGAAGACAGAAGAAGGTTCCAAGAAGGAACAAGGGGCCATTCAATCTTAGGCCACCGCATGAGCTGTTCAAGCCGATCCATGGTGCGAGGTCTATGGAGGAGAAGATCATTCGGGAAACAATTGTCCCAAAACGAAGGAGGAAGTGAGCTTCATCAGCAATAACAATAGCAACAACAATGGATACAGGCCCCAACAGCACCAACAAGGATGGAACTCGCGCCCCTTCTACCAAGGAAACCAATGTAATAGTTACAGCAATAATTTCAATAATTCTTATGGCAACCAACCTTCTTTAAGAGATCTTGTCTTAGGCCAAACTAAAATCAATGACAGTATTAACAAGAAAATGATGGCTAATGATAAGATTCTTGAAAACTTAAGTGAGAAAATGGATAGCTTTACTTCTGCCATGAAAAATCAATTGAGCTTTAATAAAATGCTAGAAACACAATTAGCTCAGTTAGCAGTAGCTGTCCCATCCTTCGAGCAAGTTAAGATCCCAGGGAAACCTGAGGACCCAATTGAAGGTGTGAAATTGGTAACCAAGAGGTTCGGTAAGAATCCACTATGCTCCAACTGGGGCTACCTTCTTGATCCACCCTTCATCGCCAAGAAGGAAGATCCAGGCCTACCAACCATCACCTGCGAGATTGGTAGGGGGGCCTTTGCACCCCACGTTTATTCATTTGCAGATGGCGGACCAAACAATTCGGTTCCCTGAGGGACTGGCGAGGGATATACTAGTCAAGGTTCAAGACGAGTACGTTCCTGCCGACTTTGTCATATTAGACATGAGGTCCAACAACGAAGTCCCCGTCATCCTGGGAAGGCCATTCCTCAACAAGGTTAATGCTATCATCTACATGGATCTGACCAAATTCATTTCCAATTCCTAGGAACGAAGTTAAAATGTCCATTCAACGGTTATAAAGCTAACATGCAGGTGAAGGACGAAGAACCGAAGAACAAACCTCGCTACTACCCACGTTGAAGGAACAACAAGAAAAGCGAGTCGGCCAAAAAGGCCAAAGTAAAGAAGGAAGAACCCGCTGAACCACGAGGAAAAGGTAAGCAAATGTGACGGAAGAAAGAGGTGCAATCACGATCCCCATCTCCGGGACCAATCGAAGCACCCAAAGAATAAACAAGACAGAGAGGTCCTGCTCTATGGACCTAAAACATGGAGCCCTTGCTGGTAAGGTAAATCAGTATTTATCCCATATTTATTTTTCTACATTTTAATTATTGCATTCTATTTGCATGACATCTTAGTTTTAGTTTTGCATATTTTCTTTCAACAAAAATAGTTAGCAATAATAAATAAAACCTTGAGAACAATTTGCAATAAAGTTTTGAGCTGCTAGATCACCCAGGGTGGGGTCGGCTGACCCCACCAGTGGGCCCACTGCCACTCAGTTCACTTTGGCTCAGTGCTCTGCTTTAGGATCAGCACTTGGATGCCCTTGGGGTACCCAAGTGGGGGTCCGCCGAACCCCACATTGGTCCCTTTGGCAGCCTGCTGTCTCCCATTCACCATACCTAGGAATCCTATGTACGCCACTCCAGCCAAAGTCTAAAAAGAAATGGTCCCTTGCTTTATCACTTTTAGCATGAGATACTCTTTTCATCTTTGATTCTTTTGGGGCCATGCCACCAGCTCAAATTCTGTAAAGTGTCACCTAAGCATGCTTAAGTGTCTCCATGATCCATGGGAATCTCTTTAGACATGTTTCCAATTTAGCCATTCATCTTTTCTCTTTCACAAAGCACTAGGCAAGGGAATCTCTGAACAATTCATCACTTTTGGTCCACACCTAGCCTTTACTTTACCAGACACTTGATGACACAATATTTAAAATGCTAGGGGCATAGGATGGGGGTCGGCCGACCCCCACTTTAGACATAGTCTGAAAAGCATATGTAGGATGTTGCCAGGGCCGTCTCTGTAGTTTCATGGGCCCATGGGCAAGTAAATAAGTAGGCCCCATTAAAATAAGTAGTCACCTGTCGCGTCTTGGCGACTCGGCGACTTGGCCGCTTGGCGTGACCGTGTGACGGCGTCCCGTGGAATGGCGTGGAACTAGGGAACTGGCGATTGGCGATTGGAGAATGGTGGACGGGCGGATTTTTTTGATCATCGGTGGATGGGCGGATTGGCGGAAGGCAGAACGTCTTGCGATCTCGGCCTCTGTCTCTCGCAGCCTCGTAGGATTCAGAAGCAGACGAAAAGGCCAAAAATAGAATGGGCCCTGCGGCAGCCTACGTCGTGGTCTCGGAAAGATGGGAACTCAAGGCCGAAACTGAACATTTTTGGGCCCCCTTCCTCGATGGGCCCCCGGCGGTCGCAGCTGCTGCCCCTCCTCAGCGCCGGCCCTGGATGTTGCTAGATTCTCTGCCAGGATTCAAATTCAAATTTGAAAGTGCCTATGGGGGGTCGGCCGACCCCTATGTCCACCACTTGCCTTTCTCCCCCCTATAAATACCCCTGCATTGTGAGCTCAACTCCACACCCAAAATCACCAGAATCATCTTGAGCTCACAATCTCTCTTCTTCCCTCCTTTGTTGCAAGTTCTTTCTCAAGTTTAGTTTAGTAGTAGCCTTCCAAAACAAAAAACCCAAAAATATTTCATGCATAGTAGTAGTAGGAAGAGCTTGGTTGTCTCACTTATGCAGCTAGATGAAGAAAGCATTCCTCTCCTAGTTCAAGAAGTCCAAGGTAGGTGAGAGTTCTTCCCAAGGCTCTCACCACACTCATGAAGGAACCCATGGGAGAAGAGAAGAGGAAGAGAGCTACCACCCAATGGTACTCTATGATCCTCCATGAGTGCTAGAGCGTAAGAGCGGCCTCATGCTGAGCCAAGAAGAGCTGCAAAAGCTCAACATCCTCCAAGGAAGCAACTTCAACCACACGGTCCTCTTGGACCGCACAGGTATGAGTAAAGAATTCAATGATGTCTTTAATGCAATTGGTTGGGGAGGTTTTTGGCAAGTTCCTGAACTCGGTATAAAAGTGCTTACCCAAGAATTTCTGAGCACCTTAAACTTAACAAATGATGGGGTAGCCTTTTGCATGTTTGGGGAAGAGTATAATTTATCTTGGAGCCTTTTAAACACCTCTTTGGGATGTGATCCTAATTATGAACTTGATTTAGACATTACCGAATTTTGGAAAGCAATTTCTGGCTCCAATGATTACTCTCGTCTTACAGCCTCTAAAATCCATAATCCAACTCTATGCTTTCTTCATTACTGGATGAATGTTACTCTTTTTCCTGGCACTAGAGGTAATGCTTTAAGTGATGATAAACTTAAACTGCTTTATGCCATGGTACACAAAATTAAAGTCTCTCCTGTTAAACTGCTAGTGAACTTTTGGCTTAGTTACTTTGAAAATGAAAACTCCATCTACTGCACATCGTTCATTACTCATATAGCCGACGCTTGGTGTTTAACAGAGTCACATGCCTTTGAGTACATTACCTCTGCTAGGGATGTTATAGATGAGAATGTCTTTATTAATTCTAATGTGCTCAAGAGAGGTCAAAGAGGTGGACTTAAAATGATATATCCTGGCCATACAGTCGAAGTTCCTCTCCTTTGCGAGAAACATCGGCTGTATAGGCTTTGTACACTAACCGTCAAATTGGATCGAGAGGCAAGAGGCCAAAATATTGCAGAGACGGATAGGATGACAAGAGGAATGTCACAAGCTGCTTAGATGAACCAGGCATGCCCTTCACGCCCTGCAGAACAAGAAGTTGAAGAAGGCAAGGGGGCAAGCACCATGGACATTTCAGGGTCCATGGGGAGGCCTCCATGTCCACAGGACACTCCTCGCCCAAGGCGAAGGGAGAGGCAGCCCTAAAGGACAAATATGGACGACCTCATCAACTACATGGGCGCAATGCACATTGAACAGGATGCAACATTGCAATTAGCACAACAAAATGCTCAGTATCTGCAAGCAATGCAAGAAGAGGAAGCACAATGTTGGGTTGCGAGTGCTTAGTGTCTAGTTTACAACTTAGTGCTTCTTTAGGTATAGATTACTAAGCTCTCTTGAACCATCACGAACCTGAAAATCTTGTGGTTTGCGAGTGCTAGAACTAAGTCTAAGTTGTTGTGGGATATGAGATAGTGAGACAAGAGCTGCTATAATATTATTCTAAGCATGATTGAGTACCGAAGAATTTATTCATAAAATGATCAAAACCTTAATTGTTCCGCAATGGTGATGAAATCTCTACCACAGCCATATCTACTCTACATATGTACAAACCTTCCACATAGGCTATTTGCTTTGTGTTGAGTGTTGCCAAATCTTGTTGATCCCTGTTAAGAGACTTTTCATGCCTCTAAGATCAAGATCACACGCACACCACATATATACATGCTACTTCTACACTGGAACTACGCACAAACATGCATTCCATTTCCACCAAATAGGTTGCTCCATGCTCTAAGTGTTAGAAAATCTCTCTAAAATATTGTTTGATAGATGAGACACAAGAAAAGGGCTAGGAAAAATAAGTATTCATGCAGATGGACACATGAAAGTCCATGAAAAAATGCTAGCCCTGTCTCAATAGAAAAGTAGAAGAGAGATCTATATCAAATAAAGGAGCAACCTAGTCCATCATATACCACACACTTGCACATCTTCATCTGAGGGTATGACACTTCTCTTCAAGGATCTGAGCTTTGACTTTGCAACATATGCAAGTAAGTATGCTATCTCCTTGTTATCCCTACCTTGAGCTCCACATAAGCCTTTTTAGAAGTAGAATGAAATAAGGAAAGGCAATCTTACCTTGTGCCTTGGTGAGGAATCATACACCATTTGAGCGACATGAGAGAACCATATGAGGAACATTAAGTTTTCTTTTAAAAAATATTGCAAAATCTCTGGTATGAAACTTGCTGCGAATAAGAAAGTTAGTGCTCAAGTCAAACTGTTCTATGTTTCAACTGCCCAAGACAAAGGAAAAGCCATAAGCCCCATAGAGGACTAAGGTAATATGGGTGAGTTTTCATAGCTAATTTTTCCATTCGAGGAGAAGAACTTTGTTGTGCACATGGTATTATTGAAATGTGGGTATAGTAGCAATACCTGATCCACCGAGGCTAAGTTTGATTGTTTGCTCGGGACGAGCAAAGGTTAAGCTTGGGGGATCTTGTTGACGGTGGATATACCCTAAAAATTCACACTCAAAACACCGTCAACATGCCTCGGTTCAAGGAACAATAACATAACATGAGCATATTTTATCAATAATTAGTTCCACTTGTACTCTTAGCTTGTGATTTCAGGAAATAACAAAATGCAGCTTGGTGGGACCCAGTGAGGGGGTCGGCCGCCCCTCCTATGAGCTCACCTTGAGCCGAGCTTCGAGCATGATCCATGTCAAGGTCCTGGAGTCTAAATCAACCATCTAATCAACTTGTGTTTTCATCCAATGACAAAGGATTGTTTCACATGGATTGATGGGCCCGCAAGGAAGCAAGCAACGTGATAAATATTTGTAAGAACACTGAGCCACTTCACATGCCAGGTGGGGCAATCATCTAGAAGACCTAGCCAGGCCCACCTGCCAATGAGGGTGTCGGCCGACCTCCTCCTGTGGGCCCCACTAGGTAGGTTTGCTCCCACCGACCTCCTGCATGCCGCCATTCATCAAGTTTGATCATCGCCATCCATCTACGTTGGTTGCAAGGTCGGTTCATCCAAGGGTGTAGAGAGGAGGAGCACACGGATCGCTGACATGGCACCCCCTCTCCTTTCCCTATATAAGGAGGGTGCCGCTGTAACAGAACCACCCAATTAATATAAATCCAAGATACTAAGTAAACCGCCGAGGCAATTGAGTTAGCACATTGTGCTCATATTAACCCGGTAGTCTATGAAATCTTGAAGGATTTCAAACTTTTCCAATGACACCAGGAATCGCTCAATTCAGCAATTACCATTCATCTGTCCTTACTTTTTGAACATAGCATAATTACATCACCGGTTTTACATAAATCCTTTTTGAATCAGAGTTGCAAGTAATAGTGGAAGTAAATATATTTTTGACATATACTCACACCTATGGTTTAAATACATTGCCAGTGCAGGGTTGACATCCAATAAGAGCAAGTAGACGAGATATAAGAGATGACCTTGCCAAGGTCTAATCTTCTCGTAGTGGGATACAAGTCCATCTTGTCACCACAACAAAAGTCTTATGATCTGCAACAAGTGGGAATAAAACCCTAAGTACGAGAATGTACTCAGCTAGACTTACCCATCATAAACCAAAATAAAGTGACTCCAAGGAGTATGCAAGGCTTTATAAGGAGGCTAGCTAACTCATTTCTTTGCATAAAAAGCTTGAGCTTATTAAGAGTAAATATTATGACCTTCTAGCTTTGCATTTTAAAGTCATTAACCTGGTCATGCTATATTAGCACCTGAACTAATCAAGCATGGTGTAATTATCAAGAAAGAATAGTAACCATTTCCGGTAGAGCATCTTTCAGCATCAACATCATAACCATCTCATCTCTTTGTTCAAGTTGTTACTACGATGCCGGTGCTTAAGACTGTGTCCACTATCCAGGGATGATGGTGATTATAATCGATTGTGAACCAGCTGGCAAGGTATTCCCCACACAAACCACAATTCCCCCGTCGGGGTTGATTAGGTCACCTTGGTCTGTTCGGGTAGAGACGGGGGATCAACTGAAACCATTTATGCCCAGGGGCTGCCGGCTGCCAACAGGTCAGCGCTCCATCAAATGATATGCCCCATCTTAAGGACTCATCACCGCGCCCTTGTAAACACAATGCATTCAACCAGGTCGAAGCCCGGCCCAAACAGAACTCAAGACTTCGTGGCTGGATGATCGCATCCTTCCAGCTAAATGTGGGGCATGCGTTCAACATGCCGTGAGGGATGTGACATCGGACGGGGCCCTAGTTCGGCACAGACAGGATAAAAACAACACAGAACCTCCAGTTTTGTCCACAGCACCAATCTCGCCCGGTCTCGATTTATTACTCCACATGGTTATACCCAGACAGCAGTATAGCTCTTTAAGATGAGTCACCACCTACAACTCGCAGATGACAGGAAATCATCTGACTTCTACAGATCTAATTAGGCAGGGCTAAGCATATAAGCGATCCTACACTTAATAGGGTATTTCGGTAACTCAGGTGGACAAGGGTAGTCATAGTGCAGCAACGGTATCAATCAACTCCTATAAACTTAATGCATCATAAACAGTAAAGGATGCAAATTAAGTTATTTGTAAAATAGTAGGGAGGAATGCTCTGGGGCTTGCCTTCCTCTGACAAGTGATGCTAAAGCTCCAGGCACTCAATCACTCCACTTCTGGATCCTTGTTTCATGTCACATTCCGTTCTTCTAGCGATCCTATATGATGCATGTGCACGTATGAATACGAAGAATGCACATGGTATGACAATGGAGTATGATGATGATGAATGCTTGCATATTCTTTCTACAAGATAGTCAACATGATCTAAGAGTATGTACCATAAGCACATGTCATCTACTGCATTCTCTACTAAAAACAATACAAGCCTATCGGTGAAACCTTCTTTCTACTTATCACCTGCAAACAAGCCAGTAAAGTAACTAACCATCTTACTATCACTAGCAAACAAGCCAGTAAAGACAAATATCCTTACTAAGCATAACCATCTCAACACATTCATCATGTCTTAATCACATTTACTACAACCCTATTCAAGACACTAAAAACATGGTCACAATTAGACTTTCATAAAACAGCCATAGACTTACCCCGTCCTACTGGAGTCTAGACATGCACTAACCATCCAACAGATTATACACCTTGCAAAGGTCTAAAAAAGCATCATTTAGGGCATGACATCACAAAACAAGGTGTAAATAAAGCATTTATATAAATAGAGCATAACTACATCATGCATGTAAACTATCTAGAAACATCTACAAAAATTACAGAAGATAAAACATGTGGTCCTTCTCAGGGAGGAAAACAGGGGAGATCGCCGGCACCCGCGGTTCCGGCCACGGTGGCCGACCACCAGCATCGTTGAGAGGCAACGAGGCACCGTGAGGGCGCTGCGCGCCGCTGTTGGCCTCAGCCTGGCCCGAGGCGGCCCGAGGCGGCACGGCCACGTGAGGTCACGGCTCGCTGGCGGAGCCGTACGGCGGCGGTGGCGCAGCTGGCTCCTCCGGCCTGGATGAGGCGCGTTGAGGGAAGGCTAGGGCAAAGCAATGGTGGTGGCGGTGCTGGCTAGGCACGAGAATGACAGGAGAGCGAGGATTGCGGTGGTCGTGGAGCTCGATTGTGGCAATTGAGGAAACGGTCGATTCGGCCCAAACCTTGGACGACGGCGGCGATTGAGGGCAGGCGAAGGTAGAGCAGGTCGAGGCGAAGCTGTGCGCATGGATAGGAAGAACATGGCGTGGTGGGGGTACTCGCGGTCGGAAACCCTCGGTGGCGGCAATGACGGTTTTTTCCGCGGCGGCGGCTGTGAACAAGAAGGAGGAGAGGGCAGTGGTGAGTGAGGCGCTGGGGAGGTGAATGGAGAAGGGGGAGTGGGTGAGGCGCTTTAACGCGCGTTCGACCATGGCGTTCGTTCTCGCCCGTGACCACACAATGATGGCGGGCGGCCACATGCGCGCTTGAGTGCGGAGGGCAGGCGGGACAGTGGCAGGCGGGCAGGGCGATCGAGTGCGCGGCGTGGCATCTTCCTCTTGGAAACGTTTTGGCCTGTATCTCCAAAACCGTGCCGAATTTGGAAAAATTTTGAATACGAAAGTTGTTCCATTTGAAGATTAGAACATTTCATATATATATATGAAGTTTTAGCTAGTTCTGCTTTTTTTGAAAATATGAATTTGGGTCAAAAATCCATTTAAAAATAATAATATATATGTGCAATAGTTTTTGGCACTTTTTAAGACCTTAAAAGCATTTTCATGAGATGCACATTAAACAACTTTTGTTCCTCACAAAAAGTTCAACAAACCATACTAAAGGTCCAACTTGAGATAAGCAATGTAAATAGCACTTTTGAATAGGGATTGAAATCACGCTTTAGGGGAAATTAATTTAGATTTCAAACTATATCTTTTTGGGTCAAATGACCAACACATGAATTGATCCTAGCAACATTATAAACATATTTCAAATCAATCCAAGCATCAATTACATAGCAAACCACAGCCTAGCACTCAAATATTCCATTTGAAATATAAACAAGCAAGCATCAAACATCATAGCCTAATTATGTGATCACCATGCAAATGCTATGATTATGCTCATGAGATGCAGTGCAAAGATGTGGTTAACACTAGGGGTGTTATAGCCACCACCCTTGGAAAGCATCACAAATCTCAAGATCCATTATCCAAGCTCCATAGCTCCAAGCTAGAGTAGTAGTAATTAGTCTAGAGTGGGAGTTAGAGTTGAGTTGAGCGAAGCTCGGGGTCTCCCGAGTCGTCTTCTGGAGAGTCTGGTATAGCTCTTGTACCTTTTCTCTTTTGTAAGACTTTCCTTTTATTTATATATTATTCTTGCTTTACTTTACTTAGCATTTACTTAGTGCAAGTCTATATTCTTATAGTCTTGTTGGGTGCTTGTCTTAGTAGTATAGTTGCCTTAGTTGGATTGGTTTCCTATATCCAACTCCTTGTGTGTGTATCATTGTTCTATCTTGCATAGGAGCTCTAGCTATTTGATCGTTAGTTAGAGTTATAAGAGTAGTGTGAGCGTGGTGCTCAGACTTAGGCTTACCTTTGATTGCCGCTGGTCCACACGGACAGTTTGTGAGCGCACTCCTGAGAGGTGACAGGTCTCGGGTGGCATTAGGGTTTTCTCACCACGTTTGGACTAGTTCTTAAAACGTAGGGCGCCCATAAGAGTATAGCTGCTTTAGTAGGAGTTTTATCTCCTGCTTTCTTGCCTATCCCCACCACGCAAGTAGTAAGGCACTAGTCTAGTTGAGTCATCTATCTGGTAGGATGAGGTTCATAGAAGTAAAGTAAGATAGTCCTTTACTCACTCATTGTCCTCCCACCTAGCTAATCTCTACCAGTTATCTTTAGATTAGGATCTTTGTTATCAATTACCTATCCTTCCCTTTTATTCACTTACCTCCCTTCTACACTAGTGATACTAGATTGTAGTAGAGACAAGGATCTCTTTCCCCTTTTATTAAATATTCCTAGCTACTGCTTTCCCCTAGGAAAATATAAATTACGATACCTTGGAATACTCCTAGGTGAAGTGCTACAGCGGTATATTTTGTGCGCTTGCGGAATTATCCAATAGACTTAGAACTACCCCTTAGGTATTTCTGGTGTCATTGCCAATCTTTGGTAGTGACGCTAAGAAATACCAATAGGGTGTAACAAGAATAGGCCACATACTATATGATGAGCAAAAGTTGCCAAACAGATTGAATCCATCTGTGGCGACAGATAGCCTCAAGTTCCTTGCATCGTCTTTAAATTCTAGATGCTGGATATCAAAGTGCTTCCATGCCTCCCTATCTGCTGGATGGCTCAATACACTGATAACCTCCCCTCAAGACATGTTGCATTCTGGGCACACATCAGCCTTTTCAAGAACTTTACCCTAAAATAACACACAGTTGTTCATGCACGCAACAATCTTATCATAACCAAGACCCAGATGTTGAATATATTTGCGTGCTTTGTTATATGAGTCTGGAAGGTTGCTCTTAGGGAATTCTTTCAAAAGTAACCATAACAGTGTATCAAAACATTTGTTGCTGACTTGATTGTGGGACTTCATGTACAACAACCTAATAAGGAGGGAGAATCTTGTGTAGGAAAATCTAGGTGAGGATGCTTGTTTCAAATCATTTACCACTCTTTCAATCAATAAAGACTTGTTTTCCTTGAGCTCTTCAAATGTTAACAGGTTTGTAATCAAATCCCAATCTTCCAAAAATATGCTAATGTCTTTGTCCTGCTCCTCCGGCTCTAGAATCCTATCCTCATCATGAGATCCATGCATATCTGATGACTCTATGATGTCTCGACCTGAAGATTCCGCTTCTTCCCTATGAAGAACCCATATGGTGTATGTGATCGACATTTTGTTCCAAGTAATGTGAAACCACAAGTCTCTCTGTTTTATAGTTTCATTGTTAAGGCATATTCGACACGGGCAACAGACATGTACACCCCTGGTACTTTTCCATCACCCAGTCCAAGAACTGAGTGGCTCCAATATAGTACTCATCTGTGCCTTTATTTCCTCTAGTAATCCAGGATCTGTCCACCTTCCTGCTGCAGCAAAAGTACACAAAATCAGTGAGAGTTTAGTGGGGTGGATAGTTACAAAAGTAGCATTAACAACAAAGGAAATACAAAGTTATAGAGCACTAATCTGTGCATTTGTTCATATCATTCTATGGGACTGGCTGTCAAAAGCTCATCCAATTTTAGACTAGCAGCACATAGATATGTATAACTCAAAACTAGAATAGCAGTTAATGTAGTTGTAACCATTACAGATTCAACTAAATCAAGTCTAACCACCACAGTTATAGTGCCCTAAACCCAAATCCCGTAGGCATTCCCCAAATGGAGAAATAGATAGTAAAATGGGAAAAAGGACACCTACAGGTGGGATCTGACACCTCTACCTCTGCACACAACCACCGGTGCAGAAGCCAGTGCCACCACGCTACACCGGGAGAGACCCACCGCCTGCCTCCCAGTGGATGTCGGAGCCACCCGAGCACATCGGGGATCCTCAGCTGCCGCCTCTGACTCAGCCGTAAGTCCAAAGAGCAGATATTTTTCCAATTTGAGGGGACAAATCCCTATAACTTAGCATGTTTGGCAATGCCCAAAACATATAGTTATATGAAGGATCTCAAAAAGATGAGAACACATGTAGGCACCTAGTGCAAAGGCAATGGCTGTCAGTTCTTCGCGCCTGTATTCCAGTTCGAATCCTGGAAAACCCTGTCCTTTTTTGGGAAATTCAACTTTGGTGGGAAATTCCCCTTCGCCGGCACAACGAAGGGTCCCACGTTGCGGGTGGGTCCCACAGGTCTTTCAGAGAAGGGTTCCCCCTAGTTGCAGGTCCTAATTAACTGACATGTGGTCCCAAACGTCGAAACGATAAGGATTAACAAGCGGGTCCCACATGTCGTTTGGAGAACGATGGTCCCACGTCGCGGGCAGGTCCATAGGTCCTTCGAAGAAGGGTACCCCTAGTTGCAGGTCCCACCTGACTGACACCCTGGTCCCACACGGCGAGTGGAGAAGTGTGCTAGACTGGTCCCACAGGGTCGGTCCACGAAGGGTGGCCCCACGTAAACACAGATGGGTCCCCAGTTGTGGGTCCCATCTAACTGACGCTCTGACCCCACTCGTCAGGTTGAAAAAGGTGCCAGACACGGTCCCACATGTCAGTCAAGGAAGGGTGGCCCCACATGAACAGAGATGGGTACCATGTGGCGGGTCCCATCAAACTGACATGTTGATCCCACCCGTCTGATGGAGAACGGTGCCAGACGGGTCCCACAGGTCAGTCACAGAAGGGGTGGCCTCAAGGTTTCCCGGGCAGGCAAGTCCCACGGTCGGTCGGTGAAGTGTGGTCTAACTAACACGCTATCCCCGCACGTCGGATCGAGAACGGCGCCCATTCGGAACGGATGAGTCATGGCGGGTCCCATAACATCAGATGGAGAAGTGTCCAACCGAGAGATGGGCGGGTCTCCCGCAGGCAAACGGTGCTAGCTCCTGTAGCCAAATCAAGTGGCGCGGGGATCAGTGATGAAGTGTGTATGGTCACAACTCAAGGATATCCATGAAACTGTCACAATACAGTGATGAGTAGTACCACGAAGGTCTCTGTGATGATTTCGTTAGGGTTTTTGTGATGATTCCTGTGACCTTTTTAAAATACATCACGAAAACTATTCTTCAGGAAATGTTGTTGATGGTGGATATGCCATAAAAATCCACATCAAAATACCATCAACAGTCTAGGAACGGAGGAAGAACAACATGACATAGACATATTTTATCAATAAATTGGTTCCACTTATACTCTTAGTATTTGGATATAGGAATATTCAAAATGGCAGAAAATGAGCACCTGGACCCACCATAGTGGGGTCGGCCGACCCCACCTCGTGGAGGTCTTGGGCATAGTAACATGGCACAATCCATGTGGAGCCTCACCAAAGCAATTTCCACCCTTAGATCCAACTTGTACTTTCAATCATGGGTGAGAAATGAAGATACATGGATTGATCGGCCCACAACATATAATTCAGAGAGAAGAAAAGCATGAGACACACACCATGACGTATGGGGACACGAGGGGAAGCAAGCCGGTGGGTCCACCCTGCCAAGGAGGGATCGGCCGATCCCCTCCATGTGGGCCCTGACTTCCAGCTTTTCTCCACCACCTTCCTCCATGCCACCATACATCACTTCTGATCTTGGACATTGATTTGAGGCGGTTCCAATGACAATTTTATCCAAGGGTGGAGAGATGGGGAGCACACGGATCGCTGACATGGCACCCCCTCTACTCCCCTATTAATACGGTCTGCCTCCACCTTCTCAAGACATGATTCAGCTCATAGTTCAATTATGAGTCAAGTGAGATACTAGTCTTTATTATAGTTGTAGTTTTAGTCTAGTGTGGGAGTTAGAGTTGAGTCAAGTGAAGCTCGGGGTCTCCGTAGTCGTCTGCAAGTAAGTCTAGTATCTTTCTCTTGTAAGACTTTCTTTATTTAATATAGTATCCTTCTTCTACTTTTCTGAGTATTTACTTTGTGCAATATTATTCTTGCAATAGTGTTGTAGTGCTCTAGTTAGTCTTATAGTAGTTACACACTAGATTGTGATCCTGTAAACAACTCCTTGGTTGTTTACCGTCGCCGCAAGGTGCTCTAGTGGATCGTATATTCACTAGAGTAGTGAGAGTTAGTGTAAGCGCGGTGCTTAGGCTAAGTCTCACCTTTGGTTGTCACTGGTCCGCACAGACAGTTCATGGGCGCACTCCCGAGAGGTGACAGGTCTTGGGCGGCATTAGAGTTTCTCACCACGTTTGGGCTAGTTCTTAAAAGGCAAGGCGTTTATTAAGAGTATAGTCGCTTTAGTAGGGGTTCTGTCTCCTGCTTTCTCGTCTATCCCTAGAAGCCAAGTAGTAAGGTAGCAATCCTTGGTTGTTTCAACTGTTTGACTAGATTAGAACACAAAAGTAGAATTAGACACACAGGAACCTTTTCTCACTCGTTGTCCTCCCACCTAGCTATACTACACTAGTTATCTTTTAGTTATCTCACTTAGTTATCTTGAATCATCACCTTCCTTTTACCTTTTGCTTACCCCCTCTACACTAGTTGTTACCAAATTGAGATAAGAGTCCATTAGTATTTCTAGCTACCGCTTTCCCTATGAATTATGATACCTTGGAATACTCCCGGGTGAAATGCTACAGCGGTATATTCTATGCGCTTGCGAAATCATCCAATTGACTTAGAATTACCCCTTAGGCCCTTCTCGCGCCATCACCAATTCTTGGTGGTTGCGTTAAGAAATACCAACAATTGTCACGCAGTTCGATGACCTAAGCAAGAAAAACATCATGGAAAAAACTCTTCGGTGACCATAATAGAATCATCATAAGGAATTTCGTCCTAGAAGGCCAAATCTCCACTAGTGTACGCTTTAAGAACTTGCCCAAACATGTGGTGGACTACAGAGACTAGATGAGGCTGTCACCACCCACTAGCTACCACACATCCACCGAGCAAGCCGCAAACACGATATACTTTAGTCGAAGCACCATGCTACCCTCGTATACTACTCTAGTTCCCACATGGAAGATCAAACTAGAGCACTCAATGAAGAGCAGTGAACCTGAACATTACTCTAGTTATACAAATAATATACTACTAAGACTATACTAAAGTAACCAAAAGGATTACTACTAATAAGTAATAGCAACACTTAGACTATGCAAGACAAGTGAATAAAGAAGATAATGTATTGCATAAAAGTAATATATTAATACAAGGAGAGTATTACAAGAGAGAGATACAGGGCTTATACCAGATTCTTGAAGACTGCTTCCAACTCTAGGAAGAACTCCTCTTTACTCCAACTCCCACTCCAACACTAAGACTACATCTTGCAAGTAGAGATAGTTTCTCTTGTGGTGTGTGTTACTGTTGATGCAAAATTATATCTGCAAACACACCGGGCTAATACCCACAATCGATATCCGAAGCGTGCTAGTCGATTTGACCTGTTAATCGACAAGGATGATAAATTTGAATAAAATCCGAACGAGATGACAGCGATACGCCTGGACGTTAAAGCTCAGAAAGTATTCGATAACTGTTGAACAGATCAGACGAGACGACAGCGATACGCCCGGACGTCAAAGCCTGAATCGTGTTCGGTAGACGCGGAACCTGCAAGGTCGCCGGAGATCAAGTTGATGCAGCCCGTCGATTCTTGAAAGAACTCATTGAAAAAGAAAAGGTACTTGGCGAAGTCGCCGAAAAGTAAAGTACTGGTAAAGGTAGATAAAAAGTAGATTAGTTTAATGATGCTTGGATTCTTCATTACAATGCCCTTCGGCATATATTTATACTCTGCTAATCAAAAGAGTCCTAATTTAATATGTAAAGCTCAAATATAGAAGAAATAAACTAATTCCTTATACGAACTCTATTTCTTGAAAAAGAAATAAAACTTGTATAGTAGTTGGACTTAAACTACAATACAAAAAATCATAAGCTTCGTGTCGCCGATCCGCTGTCCGCTCCCGTCACGATGAAGTCATCTCCTTATCGGTGTATCCCTGGCATCGGCAACAACCTTCTAGCCTTCCTGCCTATCTTATCGGCAACAGCTCTTTGGCTTCATCGGCAATGTACGAGATCAACATGTCCTTCATCGGCAACCACCCATCGGCAACTCAGAAGCAATGCTGAAGAACAACCACCCTCTTGCCGATTTAGTTTAGTCTCCCGATCCTTATTGACACGTGCCAAAAAACGGTGTCAACACATGCCCCCCAATTTCAGAGTATAAAATACTTTATGCACCGAAATTTCCTCCAGGTCATGATTACCCAAACCGCTTGAACTTCTCCTCGAGAGTTGCACGCGCGGTAGTGGAAATCCTGTACCAACAGGCCCATATAATGCCTCCTCCGCCGTGGCCCATTTTTCATCTATGATTCAAACCCTAGCTTTTCTCTCTCCAGCGGCGACATCAACAGGCGATCCTTCGACGAACTTGATCGGCGCCATTCTTGACGGCGATTCCTAACCTTCATTAGCATTCTTCGTCTTCTCCATCTTCGTCGTGGCCATGGCCATCCGCTTCGACGTCCCCAAGGTTAATCTTCTTCTTTACCCATCCTTCAACATTTCTTTTCTTCTTTTCTGTGCAGTTCATGACCCTTCTTTATTTTAATCTTTAATCTAAGGAACTTTGCAATAATCTTCTTATCCCAACGCATCAAAATCAATTTGTCTGCCTAGGCCCAATGGGAAATCCAGACCCAATCGACATTATCAACGCAGAAACCAATCGAATCCCCTTTAGAGCTCAGAATTTTGATTTGGGATTCTAGACTGATACCTTTTGATCCTGGCCGAAAACCACTAAGGGATGGAAAGACTGGTATTTGAGGGTCGCTAGGCCAATGGAGCTGTATTGGGCGGAACGCAAATTAGAACAGTGCATCAGACTATCTATTGCCGATATGGAGAGGAATGAGTCACTATTAATCGCCGCCTCCTATTTCTGGTCTGATACTCTGAATGCTTTCATCTTCAAACATGGACCAGCTTCTCCAACCCTTGCCGATGTGTATATGCTCACTGCCTTGGACATCTCATCTGTCGATGACAATGCACTGTTCCAGAGAAAACCTGAGCATCGGCTGACTACCAGGAACATTGGCGGCTGGACTGGTTATATCAGCGAATATAAGAAATCTGGCTCAGTCAGTCACAAGGAGCACTCAGCTTTTTTAAACATGTGGCTTGAGAAATTTATCTTCTATGGCAGAACAGTTGGACCAACTAATATGCACCTTCCTGTAGCAGAGCTGTTGGCTAACGGCGTCAGACTCCCACTGGGCCGATATCTCCTTGGCTCAGTTTACCGTCTCCTTCACCAAGTGTCACAAAGGCTGCTACAAGGAAAATCCATCGGCAACCTGGGAGGCCCTTGGTGGTTTATCAATATGTGGCTGAACGTGATATGATCCCGCTAGGGTTTGTAGTCGACCTTTCGATGAGAGGCGTGAGATAACTCGATTGGTGGATGGAGATGACGTTCACGGCCCGACTACAGCCTTCCAAGACCACGCCTTACCGACCGATACACCACTTCCAAAGGCCGTCATGATCTTGTGGAGATGCGACAACCATCCACTAGGGCTCCCGTCCTGCAAGCAACCAAAGAACTAGCAAGAACGAGGAAACAAGCACTGAAATTGCAAGATGTAATTGAAAGTTTCAAACTAAATCTTATTATGAGTGGGGTTCCGAAAACAAGGAGACGGGCGGCTGGATCAGCACGCACGCCTTCAAGCAAGTAGCGACGGCTAAACTTGACCTAAACAAAACCCGAGGGTTCCTGGTGGCGGCTATGGGGAATAAAACATGGGGAGGACGACCACAAGAGAGTTTGGGTCGTTCTCCAAACCTAGGACACGTCCCTATTGGACTCCAAACGATACAAGCCCATTGGGCTAATTTAAGGTGGCGCAACACCCTTGACAGAAAGACCTCTCGGTAGTTGTTGGCCTATTGACGCCGCCACTGGACAGATATGAGTAGGAGACCAGATCCATATGAAAATAGACTTGACAAGCTTTCCAACGAGTCCTGATTCATCCCAAACCGACTCCGTATAACCGTGGCGACCGTAACGAATTGGAGGTGTGCTGCAGCCTGAATCCAGCCTACGCAAGTCCTTTTCCCTCTTGGTCTTCTCCTTG
>CM041628.1:55549264-55615817 GCA_023333625.1 Bothriochloa decipiens
CGTGGCTGACTTGGATGTATGATTAGTGTTGATGTCCTCATCACCTTTGAACAAAACTCTCTACCGATTCATCGCTTCGCTGTCTCAATTTCATCAAATCTGTAAGCTTCTGTTCATGGACACCAGCAAAGAAGTATTTATGGAATTGTCTTTCTAGATTGGCCCAAGTAAGAATAGAGTTCGGTGGTAATGAGATGAACCATGCGAATGCCGATCCAGACAAAGAGGACGAGAATAAACGGATCCTCAGCTCATCCCTGTTTGCTGCTTCCCCACACTGGATGATGAATCGGTTGATGTGCTCCATTGTTGACGTATCATCTTGCCTAGAAAACTTAGTGAAATCTGGCACCTTGTACCAATTCAGGAAAGGAATCGAGTCATAAGCTGAAGGATACGGGGTCCGATAAGAATAAGTATTAATCTTGGGCTAAATCCCAAATTGCTCTTTCATTACTTCTGCAATCTTATCGGTCAAGAGTGCATCCTGATCTTGCCGATGCACCGGTTGAATCTCTACTGGAGGCGTTGGCTGATATGCTTCTACATACCCTTGTGGCACTTGGCTTGGAGGAATCAGCATATTCATGGCACCAATCTGTGGAATAAAGTTCATCGACTGTTTTGCCGATGTTTGATCCTGGAAAATTGCCTGTGGACTATACTGCTGAGTCCCCATCGCCTGGTAGCTTGGCTGAATAGTAGATTGCTGAGCTGGTGCTTGCCCTGACCAATTGAGATTATAACTCATTGACACCTGACTTGCCGATGGCTGACAGTTTGCAGACAATTGATGCTCTTGAATAGGTGGATGATAGCCAGCATAATTGCCCTGAATTACAGATGACCCAGATTGAGATATGAATGGCACTATGGGCTGTTCTGCAGTTGAAACCCTCTGTTGAACTGGTGGAGGATTAGCCAATGGATTAGCATAAGATATCTGTTGCGGAGGCGCGTAGAATCCCATTGACAATGGTTGTATAGCAGGAGGTGCAGTAGAATAATGCGGCACTTGAGCCATCGGCCGAATTGGAGTAGCCGATGTCATTGGACCCTTCCCTGCTACATCATGCACTTGAGGCAGTCTAGAGTTGGCAGTAGATGGACCTGAAGGCATACCATATCCCCACCAATTAGCAGCAGTTTGACCGTGTTGACCTGAAGGACCTGATATTGCCGATGCCGATATATCTGTGCTCAACTGAGTACTAGGCCTCTCCTGAGACGTTAGATCTGATCCTATCGGTGTGGCTTCAATGACAGATGGCCCTGATATAACTGGAGGAGTAGGCGCTTCCGTACTCTCAACGGCTGGAGTTGCCGATGGAGTACTGACAGATGCCAATCCTGGCTGATGATATGCCAGCCCAACATAACCTGGTGCTTGTCCGTCTCTTAATGTTTGCAGAACAGCATTATAGACAGTATTGGACAGCACGGTGGAGTGGTTGATCAAAGCTTGATTTAATGCAGAATGAACCATCTCCTGTAATTTACCAGGGTTGGAGTCAAAGGTTACCTGCCGAGGCAACGACAGATCTTGCTTCTGGATGACTTCTCCGCCCCTATTCATGCTGAAAGACTTCAAGCAGAGCTGCCTGTAATCCTCCATAGCTTTTTCCATGGCTAGCTTCTGATCCTCCTTGAGATCTGACTCTGATATCTCGGTGATATTCTCTGGATTGATATCAGTAAGATTCTTCATGATAGATCTGTTGACTTGGTCCCACCGAGTGTGCCAAAAGATGTGTTGATGCAAAATTATATCTGTAAACACACCGGGCTAATACCCACAATCGATATCCGAAGCATGCCAGTCGATTTGACCTATTAATCGACAAGGATGATAAATTTGAATAAAATCCGAACGAGACGACAGCGATACTCCCGGACGTCAAAGCTCAGAAAGTATTCGATAACTGTTGAACAGATCAGACAAGACGACAGCGATATGCCCGGACGTCAAAGCCTGAATCATGCTCGGTAGACGCGGAACCTGCAAGGTCGCCGGAGATCAAGTTGATGCAGCCTGTCGATTCTTGAAAGAACTCGTTAAAAAAGAAAAGGTACTTGGCGAAGTCACCGAAAAGTAAAGTACTGGTAAAGGTAGATAAAAAGTAGATTGGTTTAATGATGCTTGGATTCTTTATTACAATGCCCTTCGACATATATTTATACTCTGCTAATCAAAAGAGTCCTAATTTAATACGTAAAGCTCAAATATAGAAGAAATAAACTAATTCCTTATACGAACTCTATTTCTTGAAAAAGAAATAAAACTTGTATAGGAGTTGGACTTAAACTACAATACGAAAAATCATAAGCTTCGTGTCGTCGATCCGCTGTCCGCTCCCGTCACGATGAAGTCATCTCCTTATCGGCGTATCCCTGGCATCGGCAACAACCTTCTAGCCTTCCTGCCTATCTAATCGGCAACAGCTCTTTGGCTTCATCGGCAATGTATGAGATCAACATGTCCTTCATCGGCAACCACCCATCAGCAACTCAGAAGCAATGCTGAAGAACAACCACCCTCTTACCGATTTAGTTTAGTCTCCCGATCCTTATTGACACGTGCCAAAAAATAGTGTCAACAGTTACAAATGAGAGAGAGAGGTGATCTATTTATTGCGCTAGATGGAGTAGGGGTGAAGGAACCGCCATGTCAGCGATCCACGTGATGTCATTTGGCCACCATAGGATCAAAACCGCCATTGAATCAGGGGCTGGGATGCTTCATGTGTGAAAGGTCCCTATGTGGTTTTGGCATCTATTCATCATCTCAAGTTTAGGTTGGACTAATGTGTTTACGTTGAGATACACAGAGATTAGTCCACATGTGATTAGGTGATGAAGAAGCTCATTACATATGAGACATGACATGGAGTCATGTGACCAAGACGAAGAAGATTGAGATGAGGCTTGACTCGATGGACCGGTTGGATGTGTGAAGGGAAAGTCAAGGCTTTGAAGCAATGGACCTAGGAGATGGTGAAGCTTGAGCAAGACTTGGCGCCGATAGACCGACTCAACGGTGAAGAGCAAGTGAGGTCAAGATCAATGGAGCAAGAAGGTTGCATGATGATATGAAGTCGATGATATCATTTGGTGATCGTGTTAGTGCGTGTGTTGCATTGACACAATGGAGGAAGACGGTGGAAATGGAAATGCGCAAGGCAAAGGTATAACCTAGGACATTTCATTTCATCGGTCAGGAGGTGTGTAAAGAAGTTGATGATCAGATTTAGGATTGATAGTCGTACTATCAAGAGGGGCAAACTTGTTTGTATATCGGTCATCTAGTGCCACTTGAGTGATCTAACTTTGCCATGTGCTAGGATCGAGTGGCATTGTGAGAGCAAGAGAAAATCCTTTAAAAATGATTATGAAAATGCTAACACACATGCACATGGTGATGTACACTTGGCGGTGTTGGCACATATGCAAAGGAATGGAGATGTTTCGGTGTTCTTCGGACACTAGGATGGATCTTGGAGTGGAATACTGCTTTGATCCTTTGCGATTTGGATCAAGTGGCCATGTGGGTTGTGTAGCCCTCTGAGTAAGCTTTCCAACAAGTCCAAGAACATCAAAAATGGAGTTCGAAGCTAAGAGATATGCCCGTTTTAGTGCGAGGTGGCCTAAAATTTGAACTGTGTGGATGCTGAGGTCTAGACGCGTCCTGAGAGCTCCGGACGGGACACGGTGGAGGGAAAAGAGCTCTAAATGCTGGCTTTGGGAGCTACGGACGCGTCTAGACAGTTCATTTTTTCAAGGGCGTTCACAGTTGCTGGTGGCCTAAATTTTCAACGGTGCGGACGCGGAGCTCCAGACACGTCTGGAGAGCCCCGGACGCAACTTAGAGAGCACTACATCGTGCCCCAAGCGCCGGACGCTAGGCCAGGAGCGCCGGAGGCATCCGGCCCTCCAATGATCGAATCTTGAGTTGAGAAGGTTTGCACTGGCCGGATGTTGTACAGTGATCATGCCGAGTCCAGAGGTGGCCGCCGGACTAGTTCAGTGTGTGCTTTTTCTGCTGGCCCGAGGCATAACATCTAGTTTCGATTGGTGGGCTATAAATATGACCTTGGTCGGCCTTGGCCAGGGCTGAGCACCTTGGAGAGTGGTTGGAGAGCCCTCTACTCACTTGTGCTTGATAGAGATCATTTGATAGAGTGAGAGAGCGATTCTAGTGCGTAGCATTGAGAGATTGCATCGAGTGGCACTAGGTGTTCATGTTGTAGACCAGTGTGCTTGTTACTCTTGGAGGTTGCCACCTCCTAAATGGCTTGGTGGCAAGAGACTCCGTCGAAGCACGCAAGGAGATTGAGCGGTGCTCTAGAGAAGAGATTGTGAGGAGTTCTTGAGCCTTCCCTACGGGGTCGCAAATTAGCTTCTCTATTTGAGCTCGTGGCTTGGTGGATCCCCATCTTGTGTTGGTTCATCGCACCCAAGGCTGTGGGTTTGGCTAGTGACTATTGGCGTTTCTTAGCGTAATCATCGGGATTGCAAAGTCCTTGGCAATGACACTAGAAACACCGGTAGGTATTCTGCAACGTTTATAGAACAAGTCCGCAAGCGCACGATAATACCATTGTAGCATTTCACCCAGAAGTATTCAGGGTATCGTTATTTATATTTTCCCAAAGGAAGGCTTGGTGTAAAAGAGTATAATAGGGACATGGACAAGATAACATGATCGCATAATAGACCAAAGTTCATATTAGGGGTAAAGTAAGATAGATATTTTGATAACTTGACACACACACTCGAGCCATCTCAAGGATAAAGGTAAAAGACAAAATAAAGAATAACCTAAACAGGAGCAGGTATAGCTATGTCACAGTAGCAAATGATCATACACATACATGTCATTATATAGGGTTAGAGATTCTAAGATAAGATAGTCTGGTCGTTGTTAACTTACTTCGGGCACCGGCTTATACCTGGTCCGCCAGGTACATCTGGCTTACGGCTCTACGCCGAACATAGACATGGGGGGTTACAAGGGATGGACAAGACAAGGTCACTCCCTGCTGCCTACCACCTCAACAGTATGTGAACGAGCCAAACGAAGGTAGATGACAGCCTAGACACCACGTCTAAGCCAACCTCTACTACTCTAGCGTGAATCAAGGGTTGCCTGACTAGGAGGGCCCTTCAACTAGAGCATTCGCCACAAGGACGAACGACGATCCCGCAAGAGAACATTGACCAAGACTAATTAAGGTAGAACTCATCACCTCAACTTTGCTTTAGGTCTAAACATGTATGTATGATAAATTAAGCATAATGTTCTATGTGCACAAGAACTTAGCTCTAGTGCATAAGATAGCTAAATGATAAGTGATGAACAAGAACAAGATGAAGATATGGATGAAAAATATATTATTGATCATACCAAAAATCTCCAAGATGTCCAAGCTCTACATTGAAGCTCCTCCTTGCTCCTACAAACTACTAAAAAGAAAAGATACAAGTGTTGAGGGTGAAAGGCTCTTCTTGTGTGGTGTGTGTCTTGGGGGTGCCTCTCCTCTCTTTTATAGTGTGGAATAGGCGGTTCCGGGGTAGGATGGGAAAACCTCCAGCGCATGTCACACCCTTATTTCGAAAGAAAACTGAGTGCCGATATATGTGTGCCCAGGAAGTCGACACATACAACAAAAGAATATAAATATCAAAAAACAATGTTTTAAAAACTTTACTCACTCACAACAAAAACTCAATCAACAAGCAATAGCCCATCAAATTATTATTTAAAAAGTTTGAAAATTCGCATTTTCCTATCACTAAATTAGTGCTAGCTCAAACTAAACTTGGCAAGTTTTATCCAAATATCAAAACATTGATTTTAGTTAGTGCTTTCTATGCACAACGCAAAATTAGAAATTTTTGGGTGTGACAATTCTACCGTACTTAACAGGAATCTCGCTCGAGATTTAGAAAGTCTAGGGAGAAAGATAAAGTTGATATGCAAGTCTTCACTCTTCCTTGATTAGCTCTTATCCAATGATGATGCAACACGATCAAAAGCAACTTTGTGAAGGTGTACTTGGATTCATATGAACCAGATATATATCTCCCTTACGTCCATAATTATAATGCCTCAAATGATCCTTGGGTAGTGGCTTATTATTCTCATGAAACTCTGAGCCTCACGTTCTCGGGCGTTCCAACTCAACAACTCTTCCTTAGGTTCTCCATAATTCCACCATTAAAGATATCATAACCTAGAAGAGAATTTCCATCAACCAAAACTCACTTGCTAAGCACGGTGTCATATTGATGCCTTCTGATATACAAGGGAAACTCATGTGCATCAGTAGGAGCAGGTAACCTTCAATTCCTCAGGAGCAGAAAAATCCCAGTGGAGTAAAATAGTTGTACCTCTCATTTTGTTAATCCAATAAAGCTGTAGTTTGTACTATTGGAAAGCTTATGAAATCCTCTAGAACTCTCGTGTAAAACACTTTTCCAGATTGTGCAATTAAGGTAGTCGAAAATAGTACACAACAGAATATATTCCAGGTTGCAGATAGAAGGGATGCGTCGCCTTGTGATTTTCATAACTCCAGATCCATAGCATATATGTGGGTGGTTCTTGAGGTCACTGAAAGATATGGAAGCCTACTATTGTCCAGAATTTTGCCATAGTTTTTGGGAACCAAGAAGTAGAGATACAGGCTGAGGAGGTCAGACTACTCTGAACAAATAGAATATGGTAGACACAAGATTTAGATGGACTAGAGAAAGGTAAGACTAATGTTCCATTCGTCATGCCCCCTTGATTGGAGATAGGTGAGAATGAGATATATAGACTTGGACTAACGATAGCCAAAATATATGACAAGAAAGATAAAGTTTGACGTTCAGTTCATTGTGCTTGTCGATCGAGATACTCATGACTTGTTGTTAGCAGCATATGCTACCCCACTTAACAGAAGTTTACTTATCTTCAAAACTTCACCTTTTGGGTCTCCTTCACAACAAAATAACTAATACAACACACAAGCATCACAACAAGCAACACAAGCACACTTCACAAAATTGACACTGCACGTGCTTCTTCAACCATGGTTGTCATCCTAAAAGGGTAGGATAGAGGTTATAAAAGGCCATCGAAATTCTAAAAAAGATAGTCAGAAAATTTTTAGCAAAATAACAAAATAAAAAGGTTCTAGGAGATAAGAAAATTAATAGCTCAAAGGAAGCTATTCAAGGAGGGGATACAACACAAGGGTGAAGATAATAGTCAGAATCAAAGACTTAAGGGATGATAAAATAGTTTATAGCAAACTAAGGTTTGCAAATCTGCCAGTGCTATCTAGGCATACGTCCTACAGTCAACACCGCTCTAATACCATTCTGTCACACCCTGGTTTCCAAATAAAATTGAGTGCCATTATATGTGTGCCTAGGAAGTCCACACATACAACAAAAGAATATAAATATCAGAAAACAATGTTTTAAAAACTTTACTCATCACAACAAAAATTCAATCAACAAGCAATAGCCCATCAAATTATTATTTAGAAAATTTTGAAAATTCGCATTTTCCTATCACTAAATTAGTGCTAGCTCAAATTAAACTTGGCAAATTTTATCCGAATATCCAAACATTTAATTTAGTTAGTGTTTTCTATGCACAACACAAAATTAGAAATTTTGGGGTGTGACAGCGCACCGCCCTCCCTTGGCCATTAGTGTACCAACACCGCGAAGATGGGCCCGAACCGCCTCACAAGTGCGCTGGCCGGTCCACTTTGGTGGCCAAATTGGCTCAAATTTAGTGGGCTTGTAGATCTCCATGTTAGCTTCGCGTGGCCTGGTGGACTGCCCAAAACGGAATCTAGATGAGTGAGTCATGGCCAATTTACCTAGGCCTACTCCTGTAGCCTGTAAGTTGACGGTATAAAATTATCATTAAGGACCGCCAACAGTGACGCCAATTAGCGAGTGAACCTCCAAGTGGGTGTATCGCCACAAGAGGACATAGCTTGGTGGCAACCAAGTGAACCTCGGTAAAAATCGATGTGTCATCTTGTGTCCACACTTCGCGGTGGTTTGCAATCTCTCTTACAAGCTTGTATTTACATTCATATTTATCTTGCTTGTGTTGTTGCTTGTGTGATTAGTTTGCTTGTGTAGCTTGCTAATCTTCTTCTTGCTTGTGTAGGTAGAAGTAGAGTTCTTGCTTTGCTTAGCTTGTGTAGTTGAGTAAAGTTGAGCTCTTGGGTTCAACTTGTGTAGACTTTCCATGAGCATCTAGTGAGCTTAGGTTGGCTTTGTGCTTTTTCTCATTAGAATTATGTAGGTGCTACATTGTTTCCTAAAATACTAGTTTCTTAGGTTTGTGTGACCTTGCAAGCTAGAATTGATTAGGAGAGCATTAGCTAGATCGACACCTTTCTTTCTTCTGTAGGATCTTTTACAAGGTGTATCTAGAGTTATAGTTAGAGGGGTGAAGTCTTGGCTAGACTGATAATTTTAATTCCGCTTTTGTTTCAGTTAGCCGGTGCGATAAGTTTTAGAAAGGACTATTCACCCCCTCTAGTCCACCATCTTGACCTTTCGACGTCCTCCCAACCAACTTTTGTAGGTCGTGGTGTATTTCCCCATGTTTTGGCATAGAAAACCAGTGAAGAACCGGATCCTAAGTCACCGAACCGGAGCAAAACCGGTGAACTGGGCGATGTTTTTCATTTACTGAGGAAAATAGGTGCTCCCGGCCAATTGGACCGGCCGATTCGACATGTCTAACCATGCCTGGGCTGCTTGAATTGTGCCACCTAGCCCATCCGAACTGAAACGAGTGGCCCGCCCCACCTGCGCACGTAACTCCACGCACGGACGCGCTCCGCGCCGCCTTGGGCCCCACCTAGGCCACGTGGCCATGCCTGAGTGGCCAGGCCACTCCCACTCCTGCCAACGCGTATTCAAATGCGTGTGCGTGTGCGTGAGTGCCCACGGCGCCATGTGTCGGCCTCTGGTTGGGGTGCTGGCGTCAGCACGACGTCAACACCCTTTTTAATTTACAAATTCGATAGCTTTTTGCTCCGAACTCCAAATATACAAAATAATATATCCTTTTCGATTAGTGCGACGAGACCTTCGCAATGGTATACTTCAATTTATCATTTGAGATACTTTTATTTGATGAAAAGTTTAGATTCCTGCATAACATGTGATGATAGTAAAACTCGTGGAACTCGTTAGTAATAAACCCTACAACCACTACAAGATTTTGACCCTATTACCACTTGATGCCTCAAGCATCACCACGAATTGTGTTGTAATAGGGGTGTATTTGAAAACATTTGTCCAAAAACGTGGTAATAGGGGAACTATGTTGCTACCAAAATAGTGCATTGCAATTTTAACGTTCGGCGTTGCAATATGTTGGACCTATAGCAACTTTTTTAAAAAAGGTTGCTATTAGTTAATAATATTGCCATGATGACATTTAGTTGCAATAGTATTGATTGGCGTTGCAATTATGTGGTGCTCTTGCAACTAAATAGAACATTGATGCTATTGCTTGAAATTATTGCAATAGTGTTTTTGAGTTGTAATATTTCTCACAACCGTTGCAATAGGTAGACTATGTATTGCAACTAAATTTCTAAGTCGATGCAATAGTTTATTCCTATTGCCATAATTTTTGTTGGTTGTAATATTTCTCATGACCATTGCAAAAAGTAATTGTTTATTGCAACTAAATTTCTAAGGCGTGTCGCACTCCATTTTTAAGGATAAAAATAGAATATATAAGAACCTTATATGTGCCCCAGAATCAGTCGCACATATGAGTTGACAAATTTCAAATAGTATCATCACCCTGTTTATTACATAATAAACAAATATTCATCACAGAGTCTTGCGCATAAAATAAATTGTCTTAAGAAAGCTACAACACAGGGACACGCCAACTGGTGAACACCAAGCCTAGTACTCATCACGATAGCTCTCATTCCAACCTTCATCTGTTACCCATCCGAGATTTTCCAAAATTAAAAGTAAAACAAGCATAAGTACACAACGGTACTCAACAAGTATAACTAAGGGTTCATGAGGCACAATATAGCTGACATGGTTAACTGCATTTAGCTTTTAGAAGTAACATATTTGGCAATTAGCAACATCAAGGTAGTAAAGTTCCCGTAACCACATGATCATAAAGTAGCTGAATAAATGAATCGCACATTAACCATTTAAATGAACATAATAGTTTCCTTTAGTTTTTTGGGCCACCCGTAACCATGGGCGGACAATATATTGATTTAAACTCTATGCAGAGGTGTACACTTTCACTGTGAGTCATGTTTTACAATTGAGTGGGTTTATAACTCCCAAGCCACCACAAAACATATAAATCCATCTAAGGGTTTGTATAACAAGTTAGGGCCGCTAAGGTTTTTGCACCTACGAATGTAGTATCCCCCCTTCTAGATGGCACACAACCGCAGCTTATACACATATTGATAGGGGTCCAACTACACCCAACCCGGACACACCCCTCTTGTGCCAACTGGTAACCACTAACAAGCTAGAAAAGATCCAACAAACAACTAGAGTCAGAGCCATATAGCCCTCGCAGCTGTATGAAAAGTCCCAGCTTTTGCCAAAGGATTACATTCACTCTTAATGGTTATCTCATACTCATTACTCCAGCTGATAAGATCATGGTTAAAGTTTAGCACTAGCAACATACTATCCAAGTGCATGATTCCCAAGGTTAACAAGGTAAAAGGTAATCAAAAGCTAGGAATTCCTTAAATAGGCTTCAAAAGACACATGCAAATGATTTATATTGTGTAGTCATGAATAGGACAACAAGGAGGGTCCTTAGCTACACTTGCCTTGGTTCACAAAGGTCCTGCTGATCTTGCTGGTCTTCAAAGAAGCCTTGCTCACCAACAAAACCCTCACCGTCTGAACTCGATCAACATTAACAATCAACACCATGCAAGCCAATCAAGCATACATACACGAAGCAAACAAAGAGCTATTAGAATAGTACACCAAACTCAGCAAAACAGAATAAAAAGATTATAAAACTATTCTACTCGCTACTACGATCACACAGATGTCAAATTCACCGAAAACGGAATTATAAAGGCGAAGATATGAATTTTTAAAGATTTCCTATAGACTAATAAATGCATTAAATATGAACTCGAAATATAAAGTCTATAAACTGTACTAACAGTGACATCTTTCTGTAGCTTATGAAATTATGAATCTAACAAAACATAAACGGACTTAACGGAGTTAAAATGAGCATTTTACAAGCATTTGAATGTAGTGGCAAAATTGTAATTTATAGGAACTTTATAGAAATAAAACAAATCCAGAAATCCTGATATTCCAACTTGGCCAGGGACCTTGTTGTAAATATCAAAAACTACCGGGACTCTTTATGAAGTCTACCCACGAAGGGGTATCGGCCGTCAAGGACCGTCGGATCCAAAATGGGCGGTCCAGATTAGAGCAGAGCGGGCAGGCGGTAGCGCCTGGCCGGAGAGGACGACCGACACGACGGCGGCCATTGCCGGTGGCGAGGACCTCGTCGGCATAGATCAATCTGACGATTCTGGCTACGAAAACAGGCACGGCCGAGACCATTCGAAAGAGGAGAGCGAGGCGAGCTCACCTACGAAGAAGATGGAGGAAGAGCTCGAACGTGGACAAGGTGTGACAGCGAGTGGCGGATGGCTCCAACCTGCAACGGCGGTGACACGCGTTGAGCCGAATTAAACCAAGATAAGGGCACCCAAATGTTCAGGAGGTCAAGGCGAAGCTTTGTCACTAGCTTACGATGACGAAGATACCACCACCGCGATGAATTGACCTCGGCGGCGGCGAGCTAGGTTTTGCGGCTCACTGCTACTAGCACACGCGATGGCGAAGGCGGCGCTAACTACTAGGGTGGGAAAGTTGTTGCGGACGCGGATTCAAGGATTATATAGCCTGCAGGCGCAGCACCAGTGACCAAGCAAAGACCGAGACGACTCGGTCGGTGTCCTGCTTCCGGTTCAAGCTGACTCGAAGAAGGAAGAAACGGGTGCGAGTCCCGTTCATTTGCGAGAGAGAGGAGAAGCAGCTGCCGGCGCTGGGCTTTGACCTTGTGGCCCAAGAACGGCCACAGGCCACACGGGCCAAAACAAGGGGAGGAGGAGAAGGCAGCCAACAGGCCAAGTCTGCCATGCGGCCAGAAAGGAAGAAGAGAAGGAATTTCCTTTCTTTTATTTTTAAACTTTTTCACAAATCATTTTCAATAGATTTTGAAATCAGTTATACATAGAACCAAAACAAGTCAACACAACAGAAAACATGCAGCAGCATGAATGCACAAGCATGTTCCTAACCATGATATATTTTTGTTTCACTAAAACATTTTTTTGCCTATGTTAAATGCTCACAAAATAGCATAAATAGATCAATTTGACTATTTTAAAAGCACGCAAAATTTAGGGTGTTACAAGTCTACCTGTCGATGAAACCTCGTCGGCAGTCTACCACGGGATACCTTGAGGTAGTAGATTGCGGTAAAGGGCGCACTAAGACCTCGAGGTAGTAGATTGCGGTGAATTGCGGATGTGAGACACAAGACAAACACCGGGTTTATCCAGGTTCAGGCTGCTCGGAGGCATAATACCCTACGTCCTGCGTCTTTGCTGTTGTATTGATGAGTATCGGAGTATAATGCGATAAGTTCAGGTGTGTTCTAGGGGGGTCCTTGCCGCCTTATATAGTGGGGGCAAGGTTACATATCTATGGTTTTCCCTATGGTCGGTTACATTGCGCCGTATCCTTGGAGCACATGACTAGATCAAACTGACTAAGGCTCCTTGAATGCCAAGTAGCCTTCATCACCCGTGCAGCCCACCGACCTGGTCGGTAGCAGATCACGGGCTCTGTCTTGTCGCCCGGCCCATCGATCAGGATGATGATGAATCAGCCTTCGTCTTCTGGGCCGTCTATACCCCCACAGCTAGTCCCCGAGCACCATGTATCTTGAGGGAGTTGCCATCTTGACCTGTACCGAGCAATTAAAATGCAGACCACGCAGTGCCAAGTAGTGAAGACACCGACCAAGTAGTGCCGAGCAGTGACGTCTCCAACCACATAGTGTCGAGCAGTGAAGCTGCCGACACCATAGCACCGAGCAGTGACACCGCCGACCACATGACGCCGACCAGCGCTGACGCTGATCAGTCAGCACCATCCAGGCTTCTCTTGAGCAGTTCGTAAGTCTGCTCCCGACCACAGCTCCCGTCAAGGAAGGTGATCCGTCGAAAGATGCATGGTGTTTCAAGAAAAAGAAAAATATTTCCACACCTTGAGACGTGGGCCCACGTTAACACATGACACGAAGTATCACTAGGTTGCTAACATGAATGATCCATAGAGGTAAGGGTACCAAACCAGGAACAGAAGATATGCCCAAGTCACCGCTAGGTGACGTGGGCCCACGTAGTCCCCAAGCTCAACAGAAGATAGGATATGTTGTATTAAGCTTTTAAGAAAAAACTCAACACAACATATGAAACTACGGCCAAATTACGAGTTGATGCAAAATCCCAGATATGAACCTACGGCCTTTTGCTTAGGAAACAGAGCTCAGGCTCGATCGGGTCGAGGGACACTGAGAACCACTATTCCGTAGACACCTCTGGGTGGCAAGTCGAATGTGCAGTCCCCAGGCAAGTCCTGGACGAAGCAGGCTGAATCAGGTCAAGGGACACCGAGAACCACTGATCCGTAGACACCTCTGGGTGGCAATGACGAGTTCCCGAGCAGCATGAAGTCAAAAAAGAGGTTGTACTATGCGTAACACCTAGCCGAGTAGTGACAGCAAGTCGCCGAGCAGCGCAAAGCCGAAGACGAGGCTGTGCGGCGCGGGGCACCGAGCCGTGTGACGATAACAACGAGTCCCTGAGCAGCATGTGGTCAGGAACCAGGTATGCGGTGCATAGCACCGAGCCGGACCAACTGGGCGGTAAGCACCGATCAGCCCAACTGGTTAGCGGTGAAGTCCATGTGCCAGGTTGTGTGAAAAACCTGAACGATGATCCTTGATCCAGTTCCTGAGCGTACTAAGTGTGCTCGGCAACCAAACCTTGTCCTGAAAAATAAACATGAAAATCGGTAGTACATGATGTACAAATAATTGATCTGGGTGATAACATTTATGTCATTTTAGATGTTTGATATGTAGAAAACATGAGTGACGTTGACAATCATGTTTTGCCTCCCACCCTCGAAGCAAGCTAACTCTGTCGGGTGACTAGGGATGCGCTAGCGAACCGCGTAGGACCGCTGGGAACACTAGGTACCTAGTACCATAAGAGAGTGACTGCTGAATCTCCTAGTGCCATGTAGCGCAGAGCTGTAACACGTCGTAAGAGGATTGAAGCAGTGCCTTATCAAGCCGTTCTCGGCGGGCAAGAAATAAAGTTTAATTGTGACTTATGCAGGGCGCATATATGACAATTAGTGAAAAAGATACAAAGCTGTGTAGAAAAAAAGGATAACAAAAAAACTGAAGTAAAAACTTAGCTCTTTTTGAAGACGTGTTGTTGTAGCGGTCGATGATGCTGAGAACTTGTAGTCCGTAAGCACCGATTGATAGTAAACTGCCACGCAGTCCCCATGTGTGGAAAGTAAAATATTTGACCCAAAAAATTAGTCCCCAGATTTTAAGGAATAAAAATCTGGAACCAATTTTGGAACAAAATATATGATTGAAAACAAATCTGGATTTAGATCCTGAGATTTCCGGGCACGTGCTCAGTAACAAGATTTGGACACACAATGACACACACGGAGGAGAAAATACTCCGGCCCACGCGCGAAATCAGGACTATGGATGGCCCAATAAGCCTGCGTCCACATGAGTCAAGCGGCCCAACCCTAGAAGTCAAAAGAGCACACCCGAATGGTATAAATAGCGGGCGCTGCCAGGGGAAATGGTACCTGAAGCGCAATCGTTCCCCACTGACCACTTTCTCCATCTTCTCGAGCCCTTCATCTTCCTACTCCCGAGCAACCGCCACCATTCCCCAATCTGCCGTAGCGAATCCAGCCGCCACCGCGAGGCAAGCCAGCCAATCCGTGCATTAGCACCACTGCCACCCTCTGCGCACCCAAATCAACCCACCACTCTCGAAAGGAATCGTGATGAAGGGAAGCAAGAAGGCGGGGAAGGCAACCGGATCTGAGGCGTCGGGGGCACAATGGCGACAATCGACTTCCACTCGGGAGTCACTGCAGGCGCTTGCCGATGAGGGTCTGCTGCCGCCGTACGAGATGGAGGTGTGGCGTGAGCCGCGAGGTGAGGACTCCCCAAATCCCCGAGATGGGGAATTCGTAATTTTCGAGGACATGGTGCCTCGAGGACTTGGAGCGCTCGTGAACGGGTTTCTCTGAGACCTTTGTATTTATTGGGCGATTTCCATTTGCAATCTCAACCCCATCGCTATCCTGGCAATTTCCATATTTATTGCCTTCTGTGAGCTATATCTAGGCATCGCAGCCCACTTCAATCTCTTCCGCTACTTCTTCCTGTTGAGGAAGAAAGGAGCTGAATATGGGGGGTCCCAGGTAGCAGGTGGTTGCTATGTGTGGCTTAGGGATGGGATGAGGACGCACTGGCTAGGGTCCAAACCCCAATCTGCCGCCAAGGGATGGAATACCCATTGGTTCTATATGAGCCAAAATGTGGAGGGGAGACAGGTGCCCTGTGATGTCAAGCAGGTGCTAGAGTGCAACCCGAGGTGGTCGGAGCTGCAAACCTCTGTGGAGATGTTCTAAGTGAATGAGCTATTGTCGTTGATTGACAACAAATCGGTCAACGGCGCGCTTGTTGTTAGGATCTAGTCGGTTCGCCGGATTCAGCCATGCAAGGAACGGGTGAACCGCCTGTTCGAATATTCTAGATGAACCGACCCCCCCGGGAGAGCCTGGAGAAGCTGCCGTCAGAGGTGTTGAACCAGCGGATGGCTTCTCTATTTGAAAGGTTTGACCCGAGCAACAGCTTTTTGGAGCAGCATACTCAGCCTTACGACATCAACCGACCACCACCAGAGGTAAGCTGACCAGCTCCGCACTTTGATTTAATTTGTGTGCACTGGTATGTGATGATATTCATATAACATGGATTGTCTGACTGTCAGACATTGCTTGGACAGGACCGGAGGGTGTTCTTCTCTGATGTGCCAGTGGAACCGTGGCCTCAGGGTGAGGCCCAGGCCTACCAGCGCAGAGCTGAGGAGACCCTCCGGAACAAGACCCAAGCTGAGCAGGGGATGGCCGATGTCTCCAGCTCAGATGAAGATGACTTCCCTGCTGCTCAGGCACGGAGCCGAGCAGCGGTCAAGCAGCCCATGGCGGATGCCGCCAAGAAGAAGAGTCCCTCTACTCTGCTGTCCAGGGGCAAGTTAAACCTAGACGGCAGAGTAGGGGGAAGCAAGAAGAGGGGTGCCCCGGCCACCCCGGAGTCGTCAGATGATGACCTATTGATGCTAAATCAATGCCAGAAGAAACGTCAAGCCACGACGCCTCAGACAGGGAGGACCCGGAGGCCTACACCCGTAACAGCACTTAGGGGGCCCGTGCAGGCCGCACCGCCGCCAACTCCTCCACCTCAGTGGGAAGCTGCTACATCAACCATTCGGTCGGAGCCGGCCAGGGCAATAGCACCACCGCCACCATCACCGCCGCCTGCACCACACAGGGTGGCCGCGTCATTGACCAGAGCGGCTTTGTCCGCCGGGCACCGAGAGGAGGCAAGGGAGCGAACTTATCCGGTGCACCCTGCAGGAACGAGCCGGTCGGGTGGGATATCGGACCGAGTCCCCGGGCGTGGCAGCGGGGCGACAAACGGGGCCCCAGGCGCTCCAAGCAGGGGAGCAGCGCCACAGTTCAGTGGAGGCTTCTGGCGATCAGCCAAGTGAGTGTCAATGAGTTCGCATATCTTGCCAGTTCTCGATTTTGATTCTTTGCTTGTTGTGGCCAAAATGTGAATTATAGCCGTGCACCACCGTCGGCAACACCAACACCACCCCCCAATCAGAGCTCAGCGCCGTCCACCGAGCAGGCGCCAGGCGGCAGCGCAGCGCGGTCTGCAGAGCAAGGTGAGGCGACAAGCAGCGCCGCAGCATTCGCCTGGCCGACCCCAACACCGACTCCCCAGCCAGAGAGGCAGGTGGTGCCGTTTAGGCCAACCGTCACTGAGACGGATCAGCCACCGAGGCACATGCCAGGCCAGGCGGGGCCGAGCATGCCGGCGCCGACTGAGGAGGTCAAGGAGGTGCCCAAGATGCCAAGGATGCCGTGCACCGACCTGCCCACACAGCGTGTCTTCATATCACGCAAGCTGGGAGAGGGGAATGTCGTGTCACATGAAGAGATATCAGACGACGACATTGACGCGAGCGTCCAGGACGCGGTGGAGGTGCTGCTCGACCGAATCAAGGTAATACCTGACCAAGATCAGCTTGTCTGTTTTGAGCCCGGTGTTTGACCACAAACTTATTAATCAATCCGTGGTGTATGCAGTCGCTACAGAAGACCAACAGCCAGTGGGGCAGGACCATCAATTGGTTTGTGGCGACCTGGGAGGAGTTAAAATCCTCTGGGCAGCTAAGGCCGAGCTAGAGGCGTAGGCCAAGGTCTTTTGTGAGCGCGACGTCTGGCGGGAGGACGAGGTTACCGCCCTGCACTGCAAGGTGGAAACCTCGGAGCAGGCCAAAGATAGTGAGTAAACCTCTCTTGCCCCTTCCACGTTGATCTTTGCTACATGTTTATGAGTGCTTCTTGTAGGACTGGGTGGCCAGAATGAGGCCATGGCTTAGGAGCTGGCTAGTCTACTGAGCCAAAAGGAAGCTCTGAGAAGCAGGCCAAGGCAGACCAGGTATAGATCGCCGAGCTGACTGGTAAGTCAATCGATGTAGAATTGTGATGTGAAGTCTGCAGCATACTGGACAGACCAAGGTATGCTAACCACCATTGCTTTGTTGTTGTAGACCTGAGGGAACGCCACTTGGCCCAGTTTCGGGTGCTCGAGGACTCAATCGCGAGCCTCCAAGGAAATATACGGGCCATGACCGACCATATCAAACCCGCATTGAGGGCCATCTTTCCTGGAGAGAAGCATCCTGCCGACCCTGTGGGCGAGGAAACTGCTGTCACCGACCAGTGCCAGAGGCTATGGTCGGAGCTGCAGGGGTTTGTTACGGAAGCTGGGCGTTTTGTAGCCTCTACTGTGCTCGCTGTGGTCTGTGCCAACTATCGGAACGTAGATCTGGCGACCATCTAGCATGGGATCCCTCCAGAGGTCTTGGATGAAGAAGCCGAAGAGCTCCGGGCTTCGTTTGGCCCAACTGCCACTGCCATCATTGAAGACATGACGCTGATCTTCGATCCTGCAGGAGATGGTGGTAGTGGTCACTAGGCTGTTACCAATGTATTTATGTGAAAACATTGTTTGTAAGTTGTGCTGAGCACTAGGTGCTCGAAAACTTTTAAGCCTATTGACGTAGACAAGTAGGCATGCTTAAGCGGGTGATAAACATCTTGCGGTTTTTCCTTTTTGTAGATGCAGATTTATGCATAGGTCATTTTTCTGAAAAATGTCGTCAGTTAAGTTTTGCCCCCACCCTCGAAGCAAGCTAACTCTGTTGGGTGACTAGGGATGCGCTAGTGAACAACATAGGACCGCTAGGATCACTAGGTACCTAGTACCGTTAGAGAGTGACTGCTGAATCTCCTAGTGCCATGTAGCGTAGAGCTGTAACACATCGTAAGAGGCTTCGAGACAGTGCCTTGTCAAGCCGTTCTCGTCGGGCAAAGAACAAAGTTTAACTGGGACTTATGCAGGGCGCATGTATGACAGATGTGTGCACGAAAATAGAATTGTGATAGGGAAAGAAGACAACAAAGGAAACTTCATTAAATAATTGAATAACAAAGATCTGAGTACATATCTTTTTTTTATGGATAGAAGCATATGAGGTGGTCAATGTGCCAGGAATTGGATTCGTTGACACCCTCCATCGTCTCCAACCGATAGGACGTCGAGCGTGTCACAGCCTTGATCCTAAACGGCCCTTCCCATCTGGATGACAGCTTGTGCAGACCATCTGTTTTCTGGATTTGTTGTAACACCATGTCATCGACCACGAACAACCTGCCTTTGACATTGCGGTTATAGTAACAACACACTAACGCTAGGTACTTAGCTGTCCGAGCACAGGACTCGAGCGCTATCTCTTCTTTGGCAATGATGTCGATTTCCCTAGCGTCATTGGAGCCTTCTTCGTCGTAATGCTGGACACGTGGTGACCAGACCACCGCAGGTAATTCCTTGAGCCACCGACCAGGTTTAAGATCCTTTTCATCCCAGTATACCCATTTGCGTAGGGCCTCGAGGATCATACCGTTAGCTCGCTCCACCTGTCCATTTACTCGAGGATGAGCGATGGACACGTATTTGACCTTGATGCCATTGTCATCACAAAAGTCAAAAAACTCATCGCTGGTGAATTGAGATCCTAAATAGGTGATGATGGTATTGGGTATGCCAAACCGGTGGATAACATCATCAAGGAACTGCACCGCCTTCTCGAACGAGGCTTTCTTGACGGCTTTGTACTCGATCCATTTGGAAAACTTGTCGATGAGTACGAAAACACAAGTGTGTCCACCAGGAGCCTTCTTGAAAGGACCAATCATGTCAAGTCCCCAGCATGAGAATGGCCAAGCGACCGGGATGGTTTGGAGTTCATGTGCAGGGACATGAATCCGCTTGGCGAACATTTGGCAATTTTTGTACCGGTGCACATAATCCTCTGCGTCAGAGATGGCTGTCGGCCAGTAGAACCCTGCTCGGTAGGCTTTGCCAACCAGCGTCTGGGATGCTGCATGGTTCCCACAAGTGCCTGCATGAATATCCTTCAGGAGGTTCAAACCCTCTACTTGGGTGATGCATTTTTGGTAAATCACGGACCATGAGATAGGCACGGGCTCTGTGGACCAGCTGTTGGGCTTCGATCTTGTCCTCTGGAACAAGGTGGTCATTCAGGTATCTGACAAAGGGCTCTCTCCATTCAATCTAGGGAGGCGCTGCCTACTCGATTGATTCGTTAACTGGCGGCTGCTCACTACCGTCATGAGACCCTGCTGGCCGGGGTAGCTGTCTTCTACCTCTCTTGCCTTGCCTCTGAGCACTGCTACGAGCTGGTCGGTAGTAGTACTAGGCGTAGGTGCTTCATAAGCCTGATCAGGGATCGAAGGCTTAAGCAAGTCTTCGACAAAAACACCTGGTGGAATCTTGGCTCGGGACAGCACCTGTGTTCATCAGCACGTGGAATGTGCATGAACTCCAGTCCATAGAACTTGTTCTCTAGCTTGCGAATTTCGACGACATAGGCATCCATCTTTTCATTGACCACATCCCAGTCTTTGTTGACCTAACGGATGACCAGAGCGAAATCTCCGTACAGCAGGAGCCATTTAATGCCCAGCTCGACTGCGATGTGGAGGCTGTGCAGGGCTGCTTCGTACTCGGCCACATTGTTGGACGCCTTAAAGTGTATGCGCAAGACGTAGCGGTGCGTGTCCTTGGACGGAGATACGAAATATACTCCTGCCCCGGCGCCATCGATGTTCAAGGAACCATCAAAATACATCTTCCAGTGGTTGGGAGACGTATCGACCAGGGGCAAACTGAGGTCTGACCACTCCACAATGAAATCGACTAGGGCCTGAGACTCCACAGTATTGCGACTGTGGAAGTTTAGCGTGAACACGGAGAGCTCTAACGCATATTGGACAATACGGCCACTAGCGTCTCTATTGCGGAGTATGTCGCTGAGTGCAGCTTCGGTGACCACCATGATCTTGTAGGCTTCGAAGTAATGGAGAAGCTTTCGTTTGGTGATTAGGAGTTCGTATAGCAATTTCTGCATGTGGTTGTATCGCTGCTTGGTTTCGTTAAGAACCTCACTAACGTATTATATTGGGTGCTGCACTCCGTAGACATGCCCGGAGCTGTCTGAAAGCCTTGTCGGCCTCCTCCGTCCACTCGAATTTCTCCTTAGCTTTGAGCAGCTTGAAGAAGGGGAGCCCTTTTTCGCCCATGCGGGAGATGTAGCGGCTCAGGACCGCCATGCAGCCGGTGAGTTTCTGGATATCTTTGACGTTTTGTGGTGGTTGCAGATCCAGTACGATTTGGACCTTCTCAGGATTCGGGCGTATGCCATCTTGGTTGACGACATTGCCGAGCAGGATCTCGGAAGGGACGCCAAAGATGCAATTGTTGGGGTTAGTTAAGCTTCCAACGAAAATTGTTGAGGGCCGAAAAAGTCCACTGGAGGTTGGCAACCAGTTTGTGGGACTCTCTGGTCTTCACCACCACATCATCGACATATGCCTCGATGAGGTCGGCAGCGATCTCATGCTCGAGACAGGCCTGCATAGCCCGTTGATAAGTAGCTCCGACGTTCTTGAGGCCAAACGACATGGTCATGTAGCAGAAAGCTCCGAAGGGGGTGATGAAAGCGGTCTTTTCCTGGTCCTCTTTTTTGAGGGCTATTTGATGGTAGCCCGAATAGCGATCTAAGAAGGATAGCAGCTCGCAACATGCAGTAGAATCTATGACCTTGTCGATCCGAGGGAGATTGAAAGCCTATTTAGGGTAGTGTTTGTTGAGATTGGTGTAATCAACGCACATTCTCCATTCTTTATTCTTTTTTAGTACAAGAACCGGGTTGGCTAACCACTCTGGGTGATACACCTCTTTGATGAAGCCACCTGCTAGGAGCTTGGCCACTTCTACCCTAATGACTTCCTTGCGGTCATGAGCAAACCGACGCATCTTCTGCTTGATGGGCTTAGCAGTCTTCGAGACGTCAAGGTAGTGCTCGGCCTTTTTCCTCGGGACACCTGGCATGTCAGCAGGTTTCCACGCGAACACACTGATGTGCTCTTGACGAAATTGGATGAGCGCGTCTTCCTATTTGGGGGGAAGGGTAGCCCCAATCTTTGTGGTCTTCGAGGGATCATTCGGATCGAGCTGGACCAGCTTGTGCTGCTTGGCCTTGTTGGAAGACCGCTGCGCAGACCTGACTGGAACCTCAAACTCCGCAAGGGGCGCCTCCTTGACGCCCAGGTTGGTGTGCTCCATAGTGTGCTTCAACTCCTCGACCTCCGCGGCTGCATAGGCATCAGACTCGCATGCACGCGCCGTGAAGACATTGTCGCGCAGGGACAGGACACCCTGCTTAGTCGGGAGCTTCAGCACGAGGTACCCGTAGTGAGGAATCGCCATGAATTTGGTAATCCTCCTGGATAGCCACATTTTCTTGCGTCAGCAGCTTCTTGTCGCGGGCGTTCTCCAGCTCGACTTTGCCGCCAAAGATGACGTCAGTCACATCCTTCACTGGATCCCTGTAGGCGTGCCGTGGGTTGGCGTCTTGAGCTTCTTCTTCGTCGACATCTTCTTGCTGGATAGGACTTTTGCCCTCGGCTTTGGGGGTCGGACGTGGCTTCTTGTTGGCCGTCCTATCTAGCGCCTCTTTCAGGACCCTGCACTCGCCAAGCGTGTGGCCCTTGCCAGGATGACGGGGGCAATCCTGACTAAGGACCCTGTTGAGTTCATCATCGTTCGTCCTCTTCTGGCCCTTTACCGCGTTGACAGAGGGGTCATTGCGGTTACGCCGATCACCGTTGTAGCCATCCTGACCACGTCGCTTGAATGGATGCTCGTCACCACGATGGTCAGGTTCGCGGTTGTCCCGACGGTTGTGGTGATCATTCCGCCGATCTGGCTGGCTATCTTGGTTGCTTTCATGGTCGTGGTCGTCGTCGTGGCAGTATTTGCGGTTGGGGGGAATGGGGTCCCCCTTGTTCAGCCCGTCGTCGAGATGAACGAACTTGTGGGCGGTGGAGAGGAGATCTTCCATGGTTCTCGGTCGCTCGAGGAGCAACTCCTTCTTGAGGTCCAGGCCGTGTGGTTGAACCAGGCCGGCGACGAAAAGGTTGATCCCTTCCGCCGGGGTGACATCGACCACATGGTTCCATGCGTTGGAGAACCGCCGGATGTACTGTCGCAGCGATTCCCTAGGACGATGCCGGACTTGCGCCAAAGTGTACTTGGTGTTCGGCTGCACGCAGGTGGGCTGGAAGTTGTCGATGAACATTTGCCTGAGCTGGGGCCTGCTATGGTTGCTGCCGACGCGCTGACGGAGCAGCCAGGAGGTAACGACGTTGCTCAAGACTACCGGGAGGTAGTTTACCATGATGTACTGGTCGCCTCCTGCTGCTCGGACCGCTACTTCATACAGCATGATCCAATGCTCAGGATCATCTTGCCCATCGTACATCTTGACATCCCCGATCCAGAAGTTCTTTGTCCAAAGGATGGCCTTAAGTTCCTCCAAGAACGGGGCTGGTCCATTCAGGTGTCACCGAGCATGGTACCGTTCGTCAAGGTGATCACGGACATCGCGATCTTGGGGCTGCTCGACTTCCTGATTGCGCTCGACACATTGCTTGGCCTGCTGCCTGTTGGCACACTGGCGATTGCCGCATTGGTGCTCGTTGTTGCACGACATCTCTCATGGAGCGTTGTCGGCGTTGGCCTACCGGGGCTGCTTGAGCGAAAGGCCTCCATGATTGGACTCGTTGTCGGTGCCACTTTCTTCGGGTTGGCGGCGACAGCTGCGTCGGGACCGCCGTGACCGATGCGATGTGGTCAGCGACCCGGCAGAGCAGAGCTGAACCACCTGCGCTTTGGCGGCGATCATAAAGTCCCGAATTGCTTCGACCCCGGGTGTGTTCGGGGGAAGGTTGTTGAGCCGATCCATGGCCACAGCGATGTTGGCCATGGGAGTCTCATGGATAATCTGGTTTTCGACCATGTTGAACTTGCCATCGAGGTTGCATTGAAGGGGCAAGACGGAGGACCTGCATCGTTGCCCCCGTTGCCTCCGTCGTTAACGGCGTTCGCATCTTGTGCCTCTTGGAGGCGTCAACGCTCTCGATCATTGTTGCAGCCTTCCCTTGCTTGCCTCTCCTGGTCTGCTTCGTTCGGAACGGGAGGTTCATCCACGCTAACGGCGAATATCGCACCGTTGAAACCAGGTGGCATCCTCGGGGTGCCTGGCACCGTTTTGGCAGAACGGGCTTGGTGGTCCAGCATGGTTCGGTCCGTTTCCTCGATGTTTTCCTGACTCCGGACCTCGAGACCCTGTTCGTCAAAAAGGAGTTACTCGGTAAGGTCGAAGGAAACGGAGGGCGTCCTGTTGAGCCAGGAGAGCGAATCAGACATGGCGCTGTCTTGGGGGACCATCGCGCCCGATCCGGAAGGATTCTGCTGTAAAGACACCATGCCGATCATGGGCCTTGGAGCTTCTAGGACCAGAACCAGGCTGGAATCTAGGTCTAGTAGATGATCGTCACGTCGCTGGGGAGCATCCAGCAGGTTCCTCGCGTTGGACGCGGCTGTGTTGCCCGAACCGTGTGGGAAGACGGGTGCATGGCTCTGGTCGGGGGCGATGGGATTTGTCTGCCCTGGGGCGGGTTGCGCCTGCTGCACCCGGCGCTGCTGCCTCTGCTCTGCTTGGGCCTGTCGAGTGGCATGGCTGATCGCTTGCCAGTGTTGATGCACGTCGATGAACTTATCCAGCCTAACTGGAGGCGGAGCCCGAGCGACAACCAGAGTTGGATCTGGTCGACGCGGGTGATGAGACCGATTGCGTGCAGGGCGTTGCTGACGGCGCCCCTGGTCGGGTGCAGGCTGTCGTTGACGGTGCTCTACCATAGTAGGGGGCCTGCCTCGACGAATGGTCGATGGCCCTCCTCTGTGGTTGGCAGGTGGTGCTCGGGCCAGAGCCAGATTTGGTTCTGGTCGGCGTGGGCCACCAGCTTGGCCCGTACGTCCTTGCTGGTGCCGAGCATTGCCATCCTGACGGGCAGTGGCTGCCCACGGACCACGGGCAGATTTAGATCTGCACGACGTGGCTGGCCGGTGCAGTTGCGTCGGCGTGGTCGGACTGGTGTGAAGTCCAAGTACTCTTCACGGAGCCGCGTAGGAGCGGACTCCACGTACTCGACGAGCTCAGCCAGACCTACCCCGTGCCGGTCGATCGCGTCAATCAGATCGGAATTGTCGACGTGCCTCCTCTGGTAGCAAGGAAGCCGCCAGTTCACCACTGGCGTGGCCATCATCTCCGCCCTTGTCATGGGCGGCTCGAATGACCCCGGGGGCAGCCCCGAGATCTGAGTTGTTGGAGAAGTGGTTGGCGCGGTCGATGCTGGGGCCGACTGCGTCACAGCCGGAGCTGGGACCGGCTGCGCTGCTCCCGCGAATGTGAGGGACGTCGTCACGCCGGTGGCCCACGTGAGTGAACCGATGGTGAGGGAGACGCCCGCCTCGAAGTCCATGGAAGTCAGCAACAAAACCATCTGGATCGCCTGAAGATCAAATCGTGCACCCCCTACCTGGCACGCCACTGTCGATGAAACCTCGTCGGCAGTCTACCACCAGATACCCTGAGGTAGTAGATTGCGGTGAAGGGCGCGCTAAGACCTATGATCCGGATGTGAGACACAAGACGAACACCGGGGTTTATCCAGGTTCAGGCCGCTCGGAGGCGTAATACCCTACGTCCTGCGTCTCTGCTGTTGTATCGATGAGTACCGAAGTACAATGCAATAAGTTCAGGTGTGTTCCAGGGGGTCCTTGCCCGCCTTATATAGTGGGACGCAAGGTTACATATCTAGGGTTTCCCCTATGGTTGGTTACATTGTGCCGCATCATTGGAGCACACGGCTAGATCTAACCGACTAAGACTCCTCGCATGCCAAGTAGCCTTCATCACCCGTGCGGCCCAAGACCTGGTCGATAGCAGAACACGGGCTCTGTCTTGTCGCCCGGCCCACGCATCAGGATGTTGACGAACCAAGCTTCGTCTTTTGGTCTGGGCCGTCTGGACCAAGCAGCCTAAAGTCTAGCCGTAAGGGTATAAGGGGTCGAGAATCTCGTCCTCAAGATTGGATTGAGCTTACTGAAACAACTGCGGATAAGCTGCCCTTAGTGCATCCTCAGTTTCCCAAGTTGCCTCAGCCTCTGAATACCGATTTCATTGTACCTTGCACATCTTAATAATCCTGCTTCGGGTAACCTTTTCTGCTGTATCCAAGATCTTTATCCGAAACTCTTCATAAGTGAGATCCCCTTTTACAATGAATTCATCCAAAGGTAAATGCTCCCTCTCAGGTACACGCAAGCACTTCTTAAGTTGAGATACATGGAACACATCATGCACACCAGAAAAACTCTCAGGCAATTCCAACTGATAAGCCACTTCACCAAGTCTCTATAGGATTTTGAAAGGACCAACATACCTTGGTATCAGGTACCTGGATAAGGGGTACCCTAAACCTCAATCCAGGTAAATTAGTCCTCGAACAATTAAACCCAAATCACCAAAAAAGCCCGCAACCATCCTGAGAGACAAGGGCCCACCAACGCGCGTCGAGCCATGTTGGGCCGGCCCACGAGCAGCATCGAAGTCAAGACCGCCTCCTATTCGACGGGGAGCCTCAAATGACGGACGTCCGCCCAGGCGGACGACCCCCTGTCGGAGTGATGGATCGCATTGCCGGTAGCCGACCCCCCGTCGATTGACGGATCTCCTCGCGGGCGGACGACCCCCATCGATTGCCACTCCCCCTTTGGCTCACCTACTTCCTGTACGGGATCCAAAGCATTTAATGCCCCCACTAACTCCTCTTCACACACACTCGCTTGTATCCCCCCTGTACAAGTACTTCGGTGCAAGATAATACGAACTCTCTCCTCCCGCTGGTCGTAGGGCCTTCTTTGCCCGAACTAGGATAAAAATCGTGTGTCTTTCTTGCATCACCATCTGGATTAAGGAGCATGCAGTACACATTTACTCATCGGCTTAGGTCCCCCCAGGAGGAGGCGTGGCCGGCGCAACCACCATCGTCGCTCCGAGACGACATCCACCTCGGCTTCCTCGTTCCCAGCTGAGGATGTAGGGTCCTTGGTTGGGAACCTGGCAGACCTACGCCAGTGATCGGAGGAGGAGTTGGGAGGCCACGGTGGGAACCCAAACTTCGTCTTCATGATGCGTTCACCAAGGGGGCCGGGTGCGACCTCTCTAGCGGGTGCGGCCTCAGCGCCACCCGATCTGTTGCCGCACCGGATATATGGGACTCACCGCTCATTCCCGTTCGGCCTCGACAACACCGCCAGGACGTACTCCGCCACTGTACGCTCCAGTCTCGGTGCTTACGAAGACCGTCCCGGGCACCTCCTGCGCACCACTCTAGATTTGGAGGCACCCGCGCCAATCCCAGAGTGCCCAGGGCCGTCGAGGGACCCCGGCCCGAGACGCTACACCCTTGGCATGCTCCGAGGATAGCTGGAGGAGGAGTGGCGCGGGCAGTTCCACATCTTCTACTCTGGCAGCCCCGACTCCGACTCTGACAATTACGACCCCATGCGCGAGTGCTTCCACATCGACAGAGGCGTCGCGTTGAGCAGTGAACCATCGACGCCATGGCCACAGCTGCAGCTACGGCCGCTGTAGGAGGCACCGTCATCACGGTGGATCAGGAGGAACAGCCATCGGCTGCACCAAAAGATGCGCAGTTGCCTCAGGACGCTCAGGACGCCTAGCTCGCGCAAGTTCAGGAAATGCAGAGCCAAGCTCAACGAGGACCGGGAGCGTCTGTGCCAGCTCAAGCGGACCCTCGAGCAGGAGCGCGGACATCCGCCCGGCGGAAGGGCTCGAGCTAGAGCCTGAGAAGTCCACCGACAAATCATCGGGGAGGGTGCAATCGAGCGCCCCATCTTCAACCGTGCCAGCCAAAACATCGTCGCAGCAACCATGCTTCTCCGCAACATGCCGGCCCCCTCGAACCCTGAGGCCCATCGCATCCAGCAGGAGGTTCAGGGCCTCCTCGAGGTAGCTGCGCACATCAGGCCAAAAGCTCAACCTTGAGACGTCGAGGGGTGGTTTCGAAGCAACCCCCTGAACCCTCCCGACGTGAGAGGGAGGGCTCAGTCCATCAATCAGATGCCCCCCGACCAAAGAAGGTGATCCCCGTCCGTGAACGCATCCGCGATGATCGCTAGCCTCGAGACGCATGCCACGACATCAACGAGAACCGCAGACGCAAGAGTGTTGATGCCAAGGCGTGAGGCTACATTGCACACAAGGGCGGGCGTTATGACAGCAACGAGGACCGACACCGGTCGCCTGAGCCGCCGGGCCCTCGAGTCTTTAGCAGGATGATTCGGAGGACGCTGCTGCCGAATCCCTTCTGTCCCCCCACAAACCTCATCAAGTACAACGGTGAGACCAAGCCTGAGCTATGGCTAGCCGATTTCAGGTTGGAATGCCAGTTAGGCGGGGTGCGCAACGACCACGCCATCATCTGGCAACTCCCCCTGTTCCTATCAGACACCGCTCGAAGGTGGCTCGAGGAGCTTCCCCATGATCAGATCCGTGACTGGACCGACCTCATCAGGGTGTTCGAGAGGAAATTCAAGGGAACCTACGTGCGCCCTGACAACAAGTGGGACCTTCAAAGCTGCAAGCAGAAGTCCAGGGAGTCACTCCACGATTTCGCTCAACGCTTCTCTAAGTAGCGCACTGAGCTCCCCCATATCCCTGACAACGATGTGATCCTGGCGTTCATTACCGGGACTACCTACAAGGAGCTAGTTCGGGAGCTGGGACGTAACCACCCCAAGACCGCTGACGAGCTGATGGACGTCATCGCCAGTTACGTCGCCAGAGAGGAGGCTGTCGACACCTTCTTCGATGATGACCAGGCTAGGTGGAAGGCCAAACAAGGCGACCCTGAGGGCTTGAACCAGGGTGCCAAGAGGAACAACAACAAGAAGAAGAACCAGTGGGGCAAGCGCGAGGCCACCCCTGATGAGCTCGTGGCCTTCGCCGAGCGCAAGAAGCCTCGAGGCCCTCCCGAGAAAGGCCTCTTTGATGAAATGCTAAAGAAACCGTGCCCCTATCACAAGGGGCCAGCCAACCACAACCTCGAGGACTGCCGAATGCTTAGGAAGTACTTCGAGAGCTTGGGCCTCGGGAAGGACGACAAGAAGGAGGATCCCAAGGACAAGGGCGGCGACAAGGAGGACAGCTTGCTTGAAGTCTTTGACTGCTACATGATCTACGGGGGGCCCTCAACTCGGCTCTCCCCACATTAGCATAAGAGGGAGCATCGAGAGGTCTTCTCCGTGCGGGTTGCGATCCCCCACTACCTTGACTGGTCCGATACAGCCATCACGTTCGGTCGTGAAGACCACCCGGACCACGTCCCCAAGCCAGGGGTGTACCCGCTCGTCGTCGACCCAATCATCGTCAACACCCGCCTCACCAAGGTGCTCATGGATGGAGGCAGCAGTCTCAACATCATCTACGCAGAGACCCTCGACCTCCTGGGGTCCCGAGAGAAAAGCTTAGCCTGAGTGCCAGGGGCTTCCATGGCGTCATGCCGGGGAGGAAGGCTCTTCCCATCGGCCGCATCGACTTACCCGTCTACTTCGGCACTTCGGCCAACTTTAAGGAGACGCTCACCTTTGAGGTGGTCGGGTTCCACGGCACGTACCACCCCATCTTCAGATAACCCGGCTACGCCAAGTTCATTGCGGTCCCCAACTACACCTACCTCAAGTTCAAGATGCCGGGACCCAAAGGCGTCATCACTGTCGGCCCCTCCTTCGAGCATGCATACGACTGCATCGACGAGTGCATCGAGAATGGGGAGGCTATCGAGGAGTCCACAATGCTGGCGGCAACCCTCGAGGGTCTCGCTGCCGAGGTCCCCGACCCCAAGCGCCACACCGACAACTTCGAGCCCGCCGAAGACACAAAGAAGATCCTCCTCGACCCAAGCAGCTTCGACAAGAAGGCGCTGACGATCAGCGCCATCCTCCGCAACAAATAGGAAGCAGTGCTCGTCAACTTTCTCTGTGTGAACGCCGACATGTTTGTGTGGAGTCCTTCAGATATGCCGGGCATCCCAAGGGAAGTCGCCGAGCACGCCTTGGAGATCTGGGCCGGGTCCAAGCCGGTGAAGCAACACTTGCGCCGCTTCGACGAGGAGAAGAACAAGATCATTGGGGAGGAAGTCAACAAGCTTTTGGCAGCCAGGTTCATCAAGGAGGTTCATCATCCCGAGTGGTTAGCTAATCCTATAGTAGTTAAGAAAAAGAATGGGAAATAGGATGTGTGTAGACTATACCAGTTTGAACAAAGCATGTCCTAAAGTTCCCTTTCCTTTACCACGTATTGATCAAATCATTGATTCAACTGCAGGATGTGAAACCCTCTCCTTTCTCGATGCTTATTCTGGCTACCACCAAATCAAGATGAAGGAGTCCAACCAGCTCGCGACTTCCTTCATCACCCCTTTTGGCATGTATTGCTACGTCACCATGCCCTTCGGCCTTCGAAATGCCGGGGCGACGTACCAACGATGCATGCTTCATGTTTTGACAAACACATAGGGTCGACAGTCGAGGCCTACATCGACGACATCGTGGTCAAGTCCAAGAAAGTCGACAGCCTCGTCAATAAACTCAAGGTCGTGTTCAAGTGCCTCATGGCAAAGAACATTAGGCTCAACCTAGAGAAGTGTGTCTTCGGTGTCCCTTGAGGCATGCTCTTAGGTTTCATAGTATCTCGACGTGGCATTGAGGCTAACCCTGAGAAGATCTCAGCAATCACCAGGATGGCCCCAATCAGAGATCTCAAGGGCATTCAGAAGGTCATGGGCTGCCTCGCAGCCCTCAGTCACTTCATCTCGCGTCTCGGGGAGAAAAAACTGCCTCTGTACCGCCTCTTAAAGAAATCAGAGCATTTCACCAGGACCCTCGAGGCTGAGGAGGCCCTCACCAAGCTCAAAGCCTTGCTGACCTCGCCTCCGATCCTTGTACCCCCCAACCCTGCTGAGCCCCTCTTGCTTTATGTCACCGCGACCACCCAGGTGGTCAGTGCGGCCATAGTGGTCGAGAGGGCAGAAGAAGGGCACGCATTGCCCGTCCAGCGGCCCGTGTACTTCATCAGCGAGGTACTCTCAGAGACCAAAATCCGCTACTCGTAAATCCAAAAGCTGCTCTACGCCATCGTCCTCGTGCGACGCAAGCTCCAACACTACTTCCTCGACCACCCGGTGACTGTGGTCTCGCCTTTCCCCCTTGGGGAGATAGTCCAGAATCGGGAAGCCACGAGGAGAATCACCAAGTGGGTGATCGAGCTCACGGGCGAGGCCCTCACTTATGCGCCGCGGAAGGCCATCAAGTTCTTGGTGTTAGCAGACTTCATCGCCGAGTGGACCGACACTCAACTTCCCCCAGCATAGATTCAAGCGGAGATGGACAATGTACTTCGACAGGTCATTGATGAAGACCGGGGCAGAAGTGAGCCTGCTCTCCATTTCGCCTCACGGGGTCCACCTGCGTTACGTCATTCAGCTCCACTTCCCCGTTGCTGAGTACGAAGCCCTCGTTAACGGCTTATGCATTGCCATCGAGCTTGGGGTTCGACGCCTTGACGTTCGGGGTGACTCACAACTTGTCGTCGACCAAGTCATGAAGGCCTCGAGTTGCCACAACCCCAAGATGGAGGCCTACTGCAAGGAGGTTCGTAGGCTGAAAGACAAGTTCTATGGCCTTGAGCTCAACCACATCGCCCGAAGATACAATAAGGCCGCGGACGAGCTAGCCAAGATTGCATCGGCTCGAGGTACCATCCCGCCTAATATTTTCTCGAAAGACCTGTATGAACCCTCGGTCGATCTAGGCACAGGGGAAGGAGCCGCAACACAGGCGGTCGACCCCCCTCCTCCCACCTAGGCCCCCTCGACCGGGGCCGAGGTCATGGAGATCGAGGGGTCGCCTCCTCCGCCATCCCCCGAGCCGGACTGGCGCACTCCCTTCCTCAAATACCTAATTCGAGGGGAGCTCCCAGAGGATCAGACCGAGGCTCGGCGCATCGCTCGATGGGTCAAGACCTACGTCCTCTATGGCGATGATAAGGAGCTTTATCGACGAAGCCCCACTGGGGTCCTTCAGCGCTGCATCACCACCGAGGAGGGAAGGAAGCTACTCAAGGACATAAACTCACGGGCTTGCGGCCACCACGCTACTCCAAGGACCCTTGTCAGAAACGCCTTTAGGCAAGGTTTTTACTGGCCTACCGCAGTCTCCGACGCCATCAATCTAGTCCGCTCTTGCGAGGGGTGCCAATTCTACGCCAAGCAAATGCACCTCCCCGCTCACGCTCTACAGATGATCCCCATCACATAGCCCTTTGCTGTGTGGGGGCTCGATCTCGTCGAGCCCCTAAAGAAGACGATCACCAAGTGGATCGAGGCTCGGCCCATCACCAACATCCGGTCCAAACAGGCAGTTCTATTATTCACCGACATCATCCACCGCTTCAGGGTCCCTAACATCATCATCATTGATAACGGCATGCAGTTCACCGGCAAAAAGTTCCTGGACTTCTGCGACCATCATCACTTCCGTGTGAAATGGTCTGCGGTCGCCCACCCTCGAACTAACGGCCAGGTCGACGTGCCAACGGCATGATTCTCTAGGGGCTCAAGCCAAAGATCTTCAATCGCCTCAAGAAGTACGGGAAGAAGTGGGCCACCGAGCTACCCTCGGTCCTGTGGAGCCTAAGGACAACGCCTAGCCGAGCCATGGGGTTTACCCCGTTCGTCATGGTCTATGGGTCCGAGGCTGTCCTCCCCACAGATCTTGAATATGGGTCCCCTCGACTAAAGGCCTATAATGAACAAACGAACGAGGAAGCACTTGCAAACGCCATCGACCAACTCGAGGAGGCTCGAGATGTGGCTCTCCTCAACTCCGCGAGGTACAAGCAAAAGCTCCGACGCTACCACCACAAGCACGTGCGCAAGAGGGACCTCTAGGTCAGCGACCTCGTCCTGCATCGACGGCAGAGCAACAAAGGCCTACACAAGCTGACTCCACCATGGGAGGGTCCCTACATCATCATCGAGGTGTTGAATCCTGGAACCTACAAGCTATCAAACAGCAAGGGAGAAACCTTCACCAACACGTGGAACATCGAACAGCTACGTCGCTTTTACCCCTAGGGCCTCGAGGCCTTGTACATTTTCCATGCCATAAATGAATAAGAAGTACTTTCATTTACAAGTTCGACTTTTTGTTCATATGCATAAAGTAGCCTCGACTCTGCTTCATCAGAGTCGAGCCTCCCTCGGGGCTGGAAGGGGGAACCCTCTTGCATTTTTTAAAATCTTTTACATAGTCGACAAGGCCGCAAATGCACCATAAGGCTCAAGGGGTTGTCGAGCCGCGAGATCACCCACGCGTCCACGCTACGCCACTCACTCCCCCACGCCAAAGTTTGTGACCATGTGCTAAAGAGGACTTAGTAAAGGCACACGATTTCAAAAAATCAATGTCTAACGTTCCTATATGCTTCCATGCGAGTTCTTACATAGTCGACAAAGCCACGAGGGCGCCCTGAGGCCAAGGAGCCGTCGAGCCACGAGATCGCCTACGCCTCCAGGCTACGATACCTCCACTCACACCCCACACCAAAGGGCGCAACCGTGCGCCGAGACGACTACGTAGAAACTTAGCTCGAGTAGAAAAAGAATGAAGGACTAGAACTCAAAAGCATTCAAAATGCATATAAACATCATGTTTCGAGGCCCTCATAGCCACATCGACTTGAGCCAAAATCTAACCTATTACATGGGCATTCTTGCCCAGATTGGCTCACAGGCCGGCTTCTTCTTCTTTGTCAACACCGAGTGGAAGGACCTCGGGCTCGAACAACTTCGCCAGCTGCCTCAATCAAAGGCCCCTGTGCCTCTCCTCGTTCTCGACGTCAATTTTGGTGGGGTCGCAGATGAAACCGTGGGAGCCACCCCCATGTCGTAGGTGAAGCCGGAGCAGACCACCGCCATCGCCCGCTTCACACCGGCATGGAGTGCGTTTTGGACTTCCTTCCTTGCGACACAGCTGAGCGTGTACAATCAGTTGGTGAGGGAGGTCCCACGCACTTCATCCTCGACCTCCGCTTCAGGGTCAACACCAAAGTCGTCGCAGACCTAGGTGATCGAGGTGCGAAGTGTGTTGGTCAACTTTGCCTCGGCCCAGTAGGCGTCCTGGAGCGTCTTGGCGTTGTCCTGAGCCTTGATCAACTCCTCATCAAGATCTGAAATATAAGATAAGGATCAACCCACGACAAGAGCGGCAGAGACGAAAATCCAAAAGCTAAAGAGAAAAGACTCACCAGTGGCGTGGGTACCAAGGGCCGTGTACCCATCCTTTAGCGTGGCGTACTCCTTCTTGGCTGCCTCTAGGGTGTGAGCAGCCTCCATCTTCTCCACCCTCAGGTCCTCGATCGCCCGGCCAGCCAGCACGATAGCCTCCTCCTTCTTCTGGAGGGTCTCCTTCAGCGTAGCGACCTCGGCGGACAAGGCCTGGGCGCGGCGCTGAGGGCATCGTGAGCTTGGGAGGTCTGGGCGATGTCTACCTCGAGCCCCTAGATACACTCCAAGGAGTCCCTGACCTCCTTCTCGAGCCCCCGAATGCGCTATGCGATAGGGAGAGGTCCTAGAAGGCCTTCTGCGTCTCCCCCTGGGCCTTGGTGGCATCCTCCTTCGCCTGGGCCGCTTCCCCTCAAGCCGTCAAAGCGTCCTCCTTGGCTTTCTCCGCCTTCTCTCGGGCCCTGGCCAGGTCATCCTTCGCCTTTACCGTCTCGGCTCGAGCGGCCTCGAGCTGGCCTCGCAGCTTAAGGACCTGCCCCCATCCACCTTGCATCATGTGGATGATCTGGGACTTGACCTAGGAGCGCATCCTAAGGTCCTGAAAATGAAAAAGCACAAAATACTAGAAACTAGGAGGAAAACAGCCTAGTCTCAATATAACATGGAGCCAATCACGTACCGCAAGGGATCGAGGCATGTCCTCGACAGCGACGTCGACGGCCAGCTGCAATGCGTGCTGCAGCCATGCCCAGAACTCCTCGACGTTCTCCCAACGCTCAACCTCCGCTGGGTCATCCATCTCGAAGAGAGGTGCGTCGGGATTGGTCAGGTCCTAGAGTCAAAGTGCTTCCCAACCCCAGCAGGGGAGGTCTCCCTTGACCCTCCCTCCAACGGCCGTCGCAATGTGGCCCGCCATCTCGGCCGAGCCACCATGATAGACCACCCGGTCAGCCAAGGTTGGGAATGACGCCTCGACCTCCCTCTCGGCTCCCGACGACTCGGCTTCTCCGGCCTTACGCTCCCCTTGGGCGATATAGCCAAATGCGTGCGGGCCGAGGCCATATAAGGATCCCCGGGCGGCCGACACCCCAGTGGGCGGTGGGCGAGGCATCAATGCCATCGCTACCACCCCTGAGTCCGACGCGTCTGCGGGGACTGCCTGCGTGATGGGCTGCCTGACTCTCCTCCACATCGGGACGTCCTCGGCCACCAGCGCCTCCGGCTGGCACGAGGTCAGCAGCTCCGATCGCCTATCCTCCTGCCTCGTGTTCGGCGTCCACCTCCTTCTCCTTCAGCTATTGACGCGATGGGCTCGAGGCCACCGTCTCCCCTGGCTATGGCTGCTGCGGCAGGCTCGAGGCCGCTGGCTCTTCCTGCTGTAGTAGCGGCGGCGGGACCACGATCGACTTCTCCTCCTATCGCTGCGACAGGACCGAAGGCGCCGTCACCTGCTCTCCTTGCTGCTGCTGCTGCGATTGGCCCGGCGCCTGCCGCTCGCCCTCCTGCTGTCGCCCAGGACACTAGATGCTACTCCAATGTCCTCGACAGCCAGAGACCGCCGCCGCCTAGGACATTGGAGTAGCACCTGGTGTCAAGGCCGTCACCCTCGCCACGGCGTTGACCTTGAGCCGCTTGGCGGGGGAGGGGCCGCCGTCTCTGGCGCGCGCTTGACCCTAGAGTACACATGAGCAAGAGACGCTAAGAACCCCTAAAACACCAAAAAGGAACGGAAGCCCCAATATACCAAAAACTTACCCCACGGGGATGAGGGGTGTCCCCCTGCCCACCTTCGACCCGCTCGGGGGCTTTGGAGCCCCATCAACGGGCCCTTGTCAGAACCAGAGCCGCTCGGAGCCACCACCGATGATGCCTTCGGCATCCCTTGCTTCTCCAAGGCCGACTGGCATTGGGTCCGCGCGCTGGGTGTCGAGGACCTGGTCCGAGGCGGCGACGTGCGGGACCCGCCCCGTGAAGGGGCCAGAGGCGTCCCGTCGTGCGTACGACATGACGATGACCTCCCCCAGTCGAGGGGTCACTCGTCCTCTGCTCCCAGGGCTGCTCCAAGGCCCTCTTCTCCCGACCATCGACAAACGCCGAGGCCGCCCTCGAGGCTTGGGAGGATGAACCCGCCTCAACCGTTTCCTGCGTGAAGCGGGTTTCAGCTCGTGCCATGTGGGGCACCAAGGCGTCGAGACACGCCTGCACCCCTTCATCGTTGCTGCTCTCGCCTTCCTCCCCCTCCTCTTCCGAGGGAGATTCCTCTTCAAGAACCCTCTCGCGCCTCTGTTTCGCCCAGCGCAGCTCACGTGCCAGGCGCTCGAGGCTCTTCTTCTTCCGCTCCTTCTTCTCCAAAACCTTACTCTTCTTCTATTGTTGGGCAGTGAAACGTCTCACCTGGCGATCGAGGTCATCCTCCTTGACCGGGGGGCGTTGACACCCTGAAATATATGGCCCCCTGTACACAAGCCCATGACAGAAAACACGAGGATGAGTCGAGGAAGAAAGGAGTTCGAGGGCGATATTACGACATACTCACCAGATGGATGTGACAATCGTCGGGCAGCATCGGGATGCTGTTCACATCCTCTGGTGCGAAGGCGCCGACGACCGCTCCCCTAACCCTCCTAGCGATGTCCTCGGGGGACAGCGCCTCGGCCAACATCTGGCACCCCTCGAGCGACGCCCTGAACACCATCTGATCCAAGCGCAGCGGGCGCCGCATCAGCGGGAGGACCCTCCGGCTATGGAACGCCAAGATGACGATCCTGGCGTTCAGCCCCTGCTCACGCAGAGTCCTCAGTGCGTCGAGGAGGGGGTTCAGCCTCGCCTGTCGATCCTTCGCTACGCCTGTGGCCAGTGCTCCGGGTGCTTTGCGATGGCGCGCCTGGTGTAGTGCGGCAGTAGGCCACCGTCGTTTCGGAGGTAGAACCATCCGGTGTGCCACCCGCCGTGGTTGGAAATCAACCCCGTCGGGATGAACTAGTCCCACCGCTTCAATGATAGGTTGCAGCAGCCGACGCGGATGATGCTCCTCAACCCCTGCGACAACGGCTTGGTGAAGTGCTCGCCCTTGAAGAGATGGAGCCACAACTCCCAGTGTGGCTCCATTCCCATGTATCCCTCGTAGACTATGGCGTAAATCGCCGCGTTGGAGATAGCGTTGGGGGAGAAGTGCTGGAGCTCAACCTCGCAGTAGTTGGCTAGTGCCCACATGAACCGGCTTGGAGGTGACCCAAGCCCCATCCGGTGGTACTTCACGAAGCTCACCACGTACCCCTCCGGTGGGTTCGGCTCCAGATCCTCCCTCAGCAGCACCATCCACTCTGGCCGATCAGCCAAGACAACGGGGCGAAGGAGCCCGTCATCCACCAGCTCCTCGAGCTTCCGTGCCGCACGGCCAACGGGAGCCAGTCCTCCGAAGGGAGAAGCTCGGGCGCCATAACGACAGCGCAGATTTGCTCGGCGTGTGGACGGGAAGGAAGATTCCTAATCTCTCCCCTCTTCTCTCTTACGCTAACGAACAGGGCGACTCTTCTCTCCGACGGCGGCGGCAGCGAAAGCAGGAAGGCAAGATGGGGGACGGACGGAACCCTATCTCCCAAATTTATAAGCAAGCCGAAGGGCAACGGTCGTATCCGATGAAAAAGCAGGTAAAACCGCTCATTTAATGCCCGTACCTAACCACCCCCTCGATTTACGGGTACAGGGACACCAGTCGGATGCTCGGTCTCCAGCCGTTGCTACAGCCCCCCACGACTGCACCGTTACAACTCCTACCTCAAAAAGGCACGCCCAACAGATGGGAGAAGTTATTCGCGGACGATTCCTTCCACGGTAAGGAACGCGGGCCCCGGCCCCACAAAAATCTCAATGGAGCGAAGGCTGGCCCTCGACCAGGGTTCGACAGCCACCCTCGAGTATCTGAGTCAGGGATGTCTGGGGTGGAGCCGACACGAGTCCCTTGCTCGAGAACGGACTCTAGAAGCCTCCTTGGACATATTCAAGGCGAAACGAAAGGACAACTATGAAATCCCCTCGGAGGGAGGCATCGAGCTACCGAACCCTATCGAATGGGATCGGAATCCATGTGTACATTTTAGCTTCAATGAGAGCGCCTCCGTGGCCACCTGTCGACCCCTATTGGACGGGGCACGAGCTCTCACTTGAATTCCCCGATAATAGCTCACCAGAGGACGTCGGAGCTCGCCCAAACGAGGGTAGCATGGCTCTCCTCACCCTCCTCCCGTCAAAAAGGAGCATGAGGGTTGAATGAAAAAGACGAGCTTGTTCCCGATCGACCTCGATGAAAGAGGCTTGGGGGCTCGCTCGCAACCGGGTGGCCTCGACGAAGGAGGAACCAACCACCCGGGGGCTCGACCACGCACGGAGTGGGCCTCAAAGAATAAAGGCTCAGGCATGCCAGGGGCTTAACCACTCGAGCAAACCTCGATAAAAAATGTATAAAGCCCTCAGAGGAGTATCCTACTCCTCTGAGGCCTCGGGGCTACCCCCGAAGGGTACGCTCGCGCACACCCTTCGGAGAACGACATATGCTATGACTCGAGTTCATGAGCCTCTGCGTGAGTGCCAACACTCGCATAGAGACTCAGGGACTACTGTCGGGTACCTGGATAAGAGGTACCCTAAACCTCAATCCAGGTAAATTAGTCCTTAAACAATTAAACCCAAATCACCAAAAAAGCCGCAACCAGCCGGAGAGACAAGGGCCCAACAACGCGCGTCGAGCCATGTTGTGCTGGCCCACGAGCAGCATCCAAGTCAAGACCGCCTCCTATTCGACGGGAAGCCTCGAATGACAGACGTCCGCCGGGCGGACGACCCCTCGTCAGAGTGACGGATCGCATTACGGCAGCCGACCCCCCGTCAAGTGACGGATCTCCTCGCGGGTGGATGACCCCCGTCGATTGCCACTCCTCCTTTGGCTTGCCTACTTCCTGTATGGGATCTAAAGCATTTAATGCCCCCACCAACTCTTGCCTAACCTCATGGCTACAGCGTGGTTACAGTGGCCAGGTACAGCGGTCAAATCCTCCATTTACCGCCCATACCTGGGAAATCAGTGGTTCGTACGACACTGCGACGCCATATTGAGCATGGTACGCTGTCAGGCGCCCCCTTGAGGCACATTTACCAATATCCTACTGCATTTCCAGGGCTTGGCCTTATCCATTTGGCCCTTGACCCCCCCTTAGCCACCTCTCGAGTCTGACGTCGACACCTCCGGTCAGCGCTCCAACAACTCCCAACGCGACGTCTACAGGGATCCACATGCCCCTGCATGGGCATGGGTCTTTCACTGACCATCTACGGGCGTCGTCATGACACACATGAAGGACAGCCATCGACTCCAAGCACGTCGGCATAGGGTAACCCATGCCCGGGACACGCTTCTACAGCACCCACGACATGATCGACATCCTGCATCGGTGTCATCGCTTAGACAGCCCTCATAGCACCATTAGGGTTTCTTGTACACCCATGCCCCTCCTTGGCCTATAAAAGGGGGGCGCTGGGCTAGCTGTAGAGAAAAGAGGGGAGAGCTCACATGAACTAACTAAGTCACACCACGCACATAGCAAGGCATAGGGCTAGCTCTCCTAGACTTAGTCCTTGTTCTCCTCTCCTCTTCGTACACGCTCGCTTGTGTCCCCCCTATACAAGCACTTCGGTGCAAGATAATATGAACTCTCTCCCCCCACTAGACGTAGGGCCTTGTTTGCCCGAACCAGGAAAAAAATCGTGTCTTTCTTGCATCACCATCCGGATTAGAGAGCACGCAGTACACATTTACTCGTCGGCTTAGGGCCCCCTGGGTCCGAACACCGACACTTGGTGCTACCCCCTTCATATTAAACCTTTTCACACTTCTCATTGGAGACACTTTCAAGTAGACATAATCACCTACATTGAAGGACAATTCCCTTCTTCGAGTATCTGCATAACTCTTATGACGAGACTGAGCCACTCTTAGATTCTCCCTGATCTTTCTCACTTGCTCCTTAGCATCTCTAAGCACATCAAGCCCAAACACTTGAATCTCACCAGTTCGATTCCAAAATAATGGCATTCTACACTTCTGCCCATTCAAAGCCTCAAACGGTGCCATCTTGATACTCTGTTGATAGCTATTGTTATACGAGAATTCTGCATAGGACAAACTCTTATCCCACCTCGTACCATACTGCAAAGCACAGGCTCTCAACATATCCTCCAGTATGTGATTGATCCTTTCGGTCTGCCCATCTATCTGAGGATGATAAGATGTACTAAAGTTTAGCCTTGTTCCCAACAAATCATGTACTTTCTACCAAAAGTTAGATGTGAATTGAGTACCTCTGTCAAAAACAATCTTCTTAGGAACTCCATGCAAACATACTATCCTCTCCATATATAATTCTGCTAATCTCGCTCTTGTATAAGTGGTCTTGACTGGCAAGAAGTGAGCAACTTTAGTCAACTAATCAATAATTACCCAAATTGAATCATAACCTTTCTGTGTACGAGGTAAACCCATAATGAAATCCATTCCGACCTCTTCCCACTTCCATTCAGGAATCTTCATCGGTTGTAGCAATCTAGCTGGCCTCTGATGTTCAGCTTTCACACGTTGACATGTATCACAAATGGCCACATACTCAGCCACATCCCTCTTCAAACCAACCCACCAATAGCTTTCCTTAAGGTCCAGGTACATTTTTGTGCTTCCAGGATGTATAGAATATGCCAATTCATGAGCGTCTCGTAGAATTGCTTGACAAATAGCCTTCACCTTAGGCACACAGATCCTTTTCCCATACCATAGAGTACCTTCCTCATTGATGTGAAAATCGGGTGCTTTCCCAATTACTAGCTTCTTTGCTATTTCTTTTAGCTCCTCATCTTCCAACTGACCCTTACGAATTTCTTCCTCCAGAGTAGGTGTCACCTCTATTTCCATAGCATTTGAAACAATAGCAAGATTCAAATGTGCGAACTCTCCACACAACTCATCAGATTCAGGAGTCGCCCAAAGCTCATTAGCATACCTCTTTCTACTAAGTGCATCGGCCACAACGTTTGCCTTTCCTAGATGGTAGTGCAACTCAAAATCATAATCCTTGATCAATTCCAGCCAACGACGTTGTCTCAGGTTCAAATCATTCTGAGTAAAGATATACTTTAGGCTCTTATGATCAGTAAAGATATCAATCTTATGCCCAATCAGATAGTGTCACCATATCTTCAAAGCATAAACCATAGCTGCTAATTCTAGATCATGAGTAGGATAATTTAGCTCATGTTTCCTCAACTGCCTCGAAGCATAAGCAACAACTCTACCTTCTTGCATAAGAACATACCCCAAACCCAAGCGAGACGCATCACAATAGATGGAGAACTTCTTGCTTAGATTTGGCAATACCAACACTGGAGCTATTGTCAATCTCTTCTTGAATTCTTCAAAACTAGCTTGACACGCGTCAGACCACACAAACTTGGCATTCTTCTCTAACAAGGCTGTCATTGGTTTAGCAAGCTTGGAAAAACCTTCAATGAACCTCCTGTAATAACCTGCCAATCCGAGAAAACTGTGAATCTCACTGACATCTGTAGGTGGCTTCCAATCTAGCACATCTTTCACCTTGCTTGGATCAACTGCTATCCCACCATTAGAAACAACATGGCCAAGGAAAGAGACTTCCTCCAACTAGAATTTACACTTTCTCTTCTTAGCATAAAGTTTGTGCTCTATAAGCTTCTGCAAGACTAACCTCAAATGTTTAGCATGTTCTTCCTTGGTCTTAGAGAATACCAAAATATCGTCAATAAAAACCACCATAAACTTATCCAAATACTCCATGAACACCTTGTTCATCATGTACATAAAGTAGGTAGGTGCATTGGTCAACCCAAAGGACATAACTGTATACTCATACAACCCATACCTAGTAGTGAATGCTGTCTTCGGTATATCTGAATTTCGAATCTTTAGCTGATGATAACTAGAACACAGGTCAATCTTAGAGAACACATAAGCACCTCTCAACTGATCAAACAAATCATCAATCCTGGGTAGTGGGTACTTATTCTTGATGGTAACCTCATTGAGAGAATGATAATCAACACACATTCACTGAGTTTCATCTTTCTTATCAACAAAAATCACAGGAGAACCCCAAGGAGATGCACTAGGAAAAATGAAACCTTTCTCTTCCAATTCCTTTAATTGTTTCTTAAGTTCTTCTAATTCATTAACCCCCATTCTATATGGCCGCTTAGCTATAGGTGTAGTGCCAGGTAATAACTTAATAATAAATTCAATGTCGCGGTCAGGTGGCATACTTGGCAAGTCATCGGGGAACACATCTTGGATTTCCTCCACAACCTGATTCTTAGGATCTGCATCATCCTTAAGCTGATTTAGTGTAGCCGTATGTGGCGCTTGCACTATGACATCAACACTGATTTGATCTCCTTTCGTGAAGTCAGATCCACAGCCCTCTCTTTACACTTTATCATAGCTTGGTGAGCTTCCATCCAGTCCATCCCTAGAATTAGATCAATGCTAGATCATTCAATACAATAGGACTCACTAAAAAATCTACCCCCTTAAGTGAAGTTTAGCTAAGGGGCAGTAGTAAGTAGCTGGTATAGCACCCCCCGGTGAATTTACTACCATTTGGTTCTTCATGGCTACCACTGGCATGCTATGATTTCTAACAAATGCTTGAGAGATAAAGGAATGCGAAGCTCCATAATCAAAAAGTACAGTAGCAGAGGCAGAGTTGATGTCGAACGTACCCAGCATAACCTTCGATGCTTCCTGAGCTGTCTCGGTGGACACATGATGAACCTTCCCATAATGCGGATGCTTTTGATTGCCATTTTGCCGCGTGAGGAGTCTGTTGATTCACCTTATTATCTGGACAGTTGAGAGACATGTGTCCCTCCTTTCCACATGAGAAACACCTTGTAGCCACTATTCTTTAGAGGAGTGTTATTAGGAGCAGTGAGACATGGAGTCTGGTTGTTAGAATCACTACTGATAATGTGAGCGTTGATTTCCATTCCAGTTCTACTGGTTCTAACCATGATTCCCCTGACTGACTGATCCTTGATACTTCTGCTTGAAACCTTGGTGGAAGTTAGAATGAAAACAAGAATTGTTTCCTGAACCCTATCCATTCATCTTCCTTTTCTTGTCTTGTCATTGTCCAACACAATAGCACTATTCACCAACTGTTCAAAGTAGCATACGTGTTACCCTTCAACTGCAGCCTGAGGTCATAGTATACGCCATTAAGGAAGTGATGCCGCTTATCAGCATCCTCTCAAACTTCATTGGGAGCATAGCGAGCCAACTGCTCAAACTTAGCATGATACTCACTCATAGACGTAGAGCCCATTTTGAGATTCCTAAATTCCTCCTGTTTCTGCTCCATGAGACCCTCTGAAATGTGACAAGCTTTGAAGTCCCTCTGGAAGGTCGCCCAAGTAATGGCAAGTGCATTGTTGGGACGACCAGCTTGGTAAGACTCCCACCAAACTTGAGCAGCTCCCTGGAGTTTCGCAGAAGCATACAACACTTTTCAGCATCATTGCATTGTGCTAGGTTCAACTGTTTCTCTACAACACACAACCAATCTTCTTTCTCCATCACATCCGTAGTATGAGTGAACATAGGAGGATGACCTTGCATAAAGTCCCTGCGTTTATCCCTTGGTGGTTGAGCAAGTGGTAATCCTCCAGCTCACATAGTCTGCACAAACTGGGTCATAGCCTGCATCATCTGCATCTGGGTCTCCCTCCACTCCTCATTGGTCACATGTTGATTTCCAGCACCACGGCCTCTGCCTCGATTAGCTCTTCCACCTCAAGCAGGTATCTGTAGTCCAACACAAAAATCAAAGCTTAGAGATTATTCAAGATACAAATCACTTATATAAAATAAGGATTGCAAATCTGAAAAATTTCTGGGGAAGCTTCAATTTCAATAGTGCAGTAAATCAGTCATATCCTGAGTTCCAGGTGTGAAACAGAGACGTTCTATACATGGTTGGAAAGATTAATAAATTCCCTACAACTTTTGTTCAGTTCATATCACCAGATTATGTCATCTAAGCCATCTAATTAATCATTCAACAGAAACTGTTCAGAATTTCGAGACAGCACAGAACACCGGATTGCGACAGACATAACTTCCAACCCAGAAAGGATATTGACCTAATTCTTGCGAGATTAGATAGATAATGAAGTCTAGTTTCACCAGAAAAATTTCATAACCACTGGACACACCGATTTAAAGATGTAGGAGATAAATGACAGGCTGCTCAGAAGACAGCAATGTTAGAGACAGGATATACCAACCCAAACTTAATGTATTCAAACTTTAACCTTAACATTCTTAACTAAGGAACATACATGCATGCCCACAAAGCTCCAGCACTCACACAAAACTCTAAATCATCCATATTACATAATCATAAATCATCAAGCACTCAAAGTTCACAAACACTAGAATGACCCGACTAACTTGACTCACAATACTAGTAACGTTTTTATTACATGGGCTTCATAAACCTATGGTGCACTGTTATTCTTGGGAGGTTCCTCAATCTTCTCATAAATCTTGGGGAGACCTTGCTGGGCACGGAGGCGATCTATCTCCGCACTTTGAATTGCGTTGATCAACCTCTCATACAGTAGCTCATGCTCCAAAGACTCCATCTTGGTGACCAACCTTTCCACCAGCACTACTGTTGCTTCAAGAATCTTTGCTTCAAGGGTCGGTTTGGTGACATCAACGACGTCTATGAACCATGTTGCTTGCTTCGGCACGTAGTATGGATAATGCATGAGTACATCATCATGGAAGCCGTCGTGGCGCTCTCCAAGGTAGTGGACAAGCGCATTGTACGTCGCATCTTCCATGCTTTGTTCTGCAGTAGCTCGTTCCACTAGACCGAAGTGGAATGTCTCCACCTTGTAGATCTTCGTGATGGGATCTAGAGATTTGACTTGCAGCTCGGTATCCCAGTATGGACTCCTCATAGGATGTCTTTTCTCCACACAGTGGTACTCCAGCTTGTCTTGCCATTCCTGGTGGTAACATCTAATGTCTTCTGTAGGAGATCAGGGTTCTTGAACTGTGTCACATGTGTCCAACCCAAACGTAAGGGGGTGACCGGGATTACCTCTTCATCGTCCTTGCCGGTATAGTCCCAAACTATTACATCCTCCCTAGGCTCCATGGGCTTGTACAGTGCATGATACTCAGTAGCAGTCATGCGAGGTTTAGGAGGCATCTACAAGATTTTAGATATAGATTAGAATGGAGTCAAAGATTTTCATAATAGAGTAAGTATAAGAGCATAAAAATTGATCAAATAACAAGGTTAAGGTTAAGAAGCATGAAACTAGTGAAGCAAAGGAGACTAAAAATAACCATTCTATCTAGGCTTGCATCCTACAGTCAACACGGCTCCGATACCAACTTGTCACACTCCATTTTTAAGGATAAAAATAGAATGTATAGGAACCTTATATGTGCCCTAGAATCAGTAGCACATATGAGTTGATAAATTACAAATAGTATCATCACCCTGTTTATTACATAACGAACAAATATTCATCACAGAGTCTTGCGCATAAAATAAATAACTAAGATAACTGTCTTGCGGAAGCTGCAACACAAGGACACGCCAACTGGTGAACACCAAGCCTAGTACTTATCACAATAGCTCTCATTCCAACCTTCATCTGTTACCCATCCAGAATTTTCCAAAATTGAAAGTAAAACAAGCGTAAGTACACAACGGTACTCAACAAGTATAACTAAGGGTTCATGAGGCACAATATAGCTGACATGGTTAACTGCATTTAGCTTTTAGAAGTAACATATTTGGCAATTAGCAACATCAAGGTAGTAAAGTTCCCATAACCACATGATCATAAAGTAGCTGAATAAAATAATCGCACATTAACCATTTAAATTAACATAATAATTTTCTTTAGTTTTCTGGGCCACCCGTAATCGTGGGCACGGATAATATATTGATTTAAACTCTGCACAGAGGTGTACACTTTCACTGTGAGTCATATTTTACAATTGAGTGGGTTTATAACTCCCAAGCCACCGCGAAACATATAAAGCCATCTAAGGGTTTGTCTAACAAGTTAGGGCCGCTAAGGTTTCTGTGCCTACGAATGTAGTATCCTCCCTTCTAGATGGCACACAACCGTAGGCTATACACATATAGACAGGGGTCCAACTACACCCAACCCGGACACACCCCTCTTGCGCCAAGTGGTAACCACTAAGAAGCTAGAAAAGATCCCCTAAACAACTAGAGCTAGAGCCATATAGCCCACGCAGCTGTACGAAAAGTCCCAGCTTTTGCCAAAGGATTACATTCACTCTTAATGGTTATCTCATACTCATTACTCCAGCTGATACAATTCTGGCTACGAAAATAGGTGCGGCCGGTACCATTCGAAAGAGGAGAGCGAGCCAAGCTCACCTACGAAGAAGATGGAGGAAGAGCTCGAATGTGGACGAGGTGTGACGGCGAGTGGTGGAGGGCTCCAACCTGCAATGACGGTGGCACGCATTGAGCTGAGTTGAACCAATATAAGGGCACCCAAATGTTCATGAGGTCAAGGCGAAGCTTTGACACTAGCTTATGATGACAAAAATACCACGACCGCGACAAATTGACCCCTGCGGCAGCGAGCTAGGTTTTGTGGCTCGCTGCTACTAGCACATGTGATGGCGAAGGTGGCGCTCGCGACTAGGGTGGGAAAATTGTTGCGGACGTGGATTCAAGGATTATATAGCCCGCAGGCGCGGCACCAGCGACTGAGCAAAGACCGAGATGACTCGGTCGGTGTCCTGCTTCCGGTTCAAGCTGCTGGGTTATGAGCGTGCTACGCTAGCCAGAAAACAAAACTTTTCTACCTCATAAACCAGGATCTACTGCTAGATATAGGTCACAGGATTACCACTAGATGCGCAGGTGCAGCGGAAGACGCGATGTAGTCAAACACGTCGCAGTAGTGCCGTGCAGTTGCATGGTCGTCCGTCAAGTACACCCTTCGCTTGCGAATCTTCCGAGCACGTTCTCGACCACGTTTACCTAGTCGCCGACCAGTCCAACTGGGCGCCAACCAGTTGCCGACCACCATGACCGACCAAGTCTGTCCCTGTGCCACAGATGTAGCACCTCCGAGGTATCACACACGTGCGGGAAGAAGCAATGCACAACCAGACTGCTAGGTCCGCGAAGAGCAAAGGTGTGAGCATGGGGTTGGCGACGACGGTTGAATAGATCGATCGGATCAAGTCTGCCTCGCTCCTACCCCTTTCTTATATAGGCATCCCTCTGCAACCCCAACCTGGAGGCCCATTAGGAACCCTAAGCCTTTTCTAATCCAGGTCCAACCTGAACTAGGCTACCAACCCTTAAGCGTGCGACCCTATGGGTTCGCGTATACATAGACATGGACCGAGTACTCTACTCGCCCAATAGTTGACAGTGGCCTCTAGCAAGACGTGACAACTCCTATGCATACAAAAAGATCATATCAGACAAACCAGTACGACCACGTATAAGTTATTTCCTTTTCCACGGATATATGGTTCAACTCGTGGGTTAATTCTTAATCCAAGCACGGCCATGCATTTGTTGATCCAATCACTTGAGTGATCCAGTGATATCTCTCTTATGCAAAGAGGGGCAAATTCCATCTTTACTGTCTATGTCTCATAGTGTAACACTCTGGTGTTAAGCATGCATAATCACTAGCATTCTTAAGAATAAGCATCATTATGCATAGCATTGATGAAAAGAGCAATTGTTATTTTATGTGGATGTTTGAATTATTCAAATTATGGTTGCATTTCACATGACTTCGATAAGTGGTATGAGTGTTTGGTGTTTGATGACCTCTAAACTAACCTAGACATGATTAGGACACCAAATGAACCTAGGTTTATGTTCATGGTTTTGGTTAATTAAGCTTTGTTGTCATGGTTGACCAAGGTGGACCATGAAAGTAGTTTTGTTTGACTGATTTGAAAGTGGTAGCTAGAGTGCTTGCATGTGTGTGCACCCTAAATAAAGTTTATAGATAATTTCATAATGAACAAAAGTTGTTATTACCACTTTTCATGAAAATGCCTGAAAGATGTTAAAAAATGTTAAAAAAGGGCAGATTTGGGGGCTGTTTTTCCATTTTTAGGGATTTAAGGGGTATTTTTTTGGATTTTTGTATTTCAAAATCTATGCAGAATCTGGCCATACTTTGTATAGATGAAATGTTCTACTCTTCTAGAGCAACATTTTCTTCAATATAAGTTTTGGCTAATTTGGCTTGGTTTGGGAGTTATAGGGCAGAGAAGTTTGTATTAGAGATCATGGAAATAGCATTTTAGTGACGGTTGGTCAAAGCCGTCAGGGAAATGGCCGGCCACCGCTCATTGAGCCCAGCCACCGGTGGTCCAGGGCGGCCGCGATCGTCCTGACTGCGTTAAACCGAGCGCGGCAGCTCCCTCCTTTCTGTCCCCGCTCCATTTTCCCCCTCTCCCCACCTCTCTCCTCCCCACAGCGCAGCTCGCCGGCGTTGCCATCGTCCGCCGCCGCCATTTTCGCCCACCACCGCGCCATTTTCTTCCTGGAAGCCGCCATCGAGTCGTCCGCGTGTGCTCCATCATCTGCTGCCCTCACCTCGTCAAGCCGAGCCCGAGGTATGGCCCAATCGGGCGTGTTGCCGTCCGCTGCCATGACCGTGGCTCCGCGAGCTCGCGGTCCGCCGTGGCCCCGGCGATTGGCTGCCATTTCCTTTCCCTTCCTCCCGCATTAGGTGCGCCTCATCGAGTAGCAGCTGTAGCCCTAGCTAATGGAGCCAATGTGGGTCACCTCTCATCGGAATTTCGGCTGTGCCGCCGACGGGAAGCCGCCGTCTGCCTGCGCACTTGGCCGAAGCCGCCTCGGCCTTGCTCCGCCCGCAATAGAACCCTCAATGAACTCGCCCTGAACCGCTCTAGCTTTCCCTCGAGTCAATGTGGTCGGGGAGCCGCGGCAACGGCCGACGACGCTGCGCCGACGCCGTCGGGTTGCCTCTCTCCGGTGCAAGGACCTTGTCCTTGAATTCAACAAAAGTCAAGGGTCTTCGTGCATATCTGCTAGACAGAGATTTTCTTTATCGGGCTTAGCAGATTTCTGTTAACCTCAGGGTCCCTAGTGCAAAAGTGTTTTTCCTTTTTCTTTTTAGAACTGATTCCAGATTTTGATTATTATTTTGAAAATTCATAACTTCTTTATTTTTCATCCAAATGAGTTGGTTCAACTTGCAGTATTTTTCTTATGAGAAGATCTATGATAAAAAATATGAAATATGGATTTTATGATACTTTTCTGTATAGATTTATTTATCCCTCTTAATTGCTTTTATCTTAGAAAATGCATAAGTAATTCTCTGTTGCTCAGAAAAATATGAGACCAAGTTTGTTAGTCTTCTTATGTCATGCTCTATCTGTGAAAAATATTGTGAGGCTATGTCCTGTGGAAAGTTTGCTCTGTCTAGTTATGGTGCTTATTTCCATGTGAGGATAAATAATTCATAATAAATAATATATAAGGAATTTGTGCATGAAACTTTTTAGAGAGTGTTTTTATGCTAATCTAGAGCTAATGATATTCTGAGATCTGTTGTTTGACATATTTTTATGTACAAAGTATTTTATGCCCGGTGAATTATGCTACCTTGTCATTTTTGTGTAGGATAAATTACTTACTTTTTTGACCTAAAATTTTTATGGTAGTCTTTATTGGGTATGCTTAAGCTTCTATAATTTTTATAGAATTTTCTGAATAGTCTAAAGTCATGTTGTAGTTATACCCTGATTTCTTTTAATAATAAATAATGCTTAAAGCTATCATTTCATGTGTGTAAAAATGTTTTTTATGCTATTTGTGATATGTGTGATCTGTTATTAGTTTTGGTTCAGTAGAGGGTAGTGTGAAAAACAATAGTCGTGTATAATTCCTTTTAATGTGTAAGTAAATTGTGATGCGAGGCTTGTTTAAGATTTATCGGTAGAAGAGAATGCAGATGACATGTGCTTATCTTATATGTTTCAAAATCATATCATTATCCTAGATGAGCATTCATTCACCATCAGCATTAGCATTGTATTTCTATGTATACATGGTATTCATACGCACTATGCATCATACAGGATCGTCAGAGCTCGAAACGGTAGTTTTCGGAGCACAAGGAGAGGAAGGCCAGCAGGAAGCTTTGGTGTGGGAAGTAGCAGCAGAAGAGGATCCCGAAGTTGATCTTCCGGAGTGTCCCGACCACCAGCCAAGCTCTTTCCTGAAAGCCAAGCCCCGGAGCATTCTCCCTGTGGTTTGCAAAATATCTAACTTGAGTCCTTTACTTGTTTGATGCATTAAGTTATAGGCTTTGTTTTATACCGTTGCTGCATTACTTATATTCCTTGCTACTGTTATACTTCAACCCTGTTAGGTTCAGGTACGATTAATTGCTTAGCCCTACTTTAACTAGATCGGTAGAAGTTGGGTGATTTCCTGTCATCCGCGAGTTATAGGTGGTGACTTGGAATGGTTGAATACATTGTTATCTTGGATAACCATGTGAAGATAATAAATCGAGACCGGGCGGGATTGGTATTGAGACTGAACTGGAGGTTTGGTGATGTTATCCCGTCTGTGTCGAACTAGGACCCCGTCCGTTGTACATCCTCAAGTCATATTGAATTTATGCCTCACATTTAGCTGGAAGGATAAGTCGTTCCAACCGCGAAGCCTAATTTTGATTTGGGCCGGGAGTCGACCTGCTGTACGCATCGTATTGGTGAAGATGGGGGACCACAGGTTACGCGGAGAGTAAGTCCGAGGTCAGGGTCACCCTGAATAAGGCAGCCGGGCGGTTCCTGGATACGATGGTACCTGTTGATCTCGCGCTTTTCCCGAATTGAATGTCCGTGATCTGTAGCTCACCGTGGCTGGTGAGTGTGGTTTGTGTGAGGAATACCCGCTAGCTGGTTAGTAATCGATTATAATCGCCATCGTTCCTGGACAGTGAACACTTGACTTGAGCAGCGGCATCGTAGTAAGAACTTGAACAAGAGATGAGATGGTTGAATTGTTGAGATTGAAAGAAACTCAACCGGAATTGGTTACTATTCTTGTTGAATAATTATTACCATGCTTGTTTAGTACAGGTGCTAATTTAGCATGATAAAGTTAATCAGATTAAAATACATTGCTAGAAGGTTCTTATAATTGTCCCTTAATGCAAGCTTTTTCGCAATTAAATGAGTCAGCTATCCTACTTATACAGCATTGCATACTCCTTGGAGTCAATTTATTTTAGTTTATGACGGGTAAGTCTAGCTGAGTACATTCTCGTACTCAGGGTTTTATTTCCCATGTTTTTGCAGATGGTGAGATGTTTTATGGCTATTGTCAGAACTGCTTCTATCCCGCCTTGGGAGATGACTAGACCTTGGGCATGGTCACTCTTCTCTACTTAATGCTTTTGTTGGATGTCGATCAAGAACCTGGCACTGTATTTGAACTAAGTGTGTGTGGATTTGAACTAAATCGCTTCCGCTTCATTTCAAATTTGAACCTGGTTTGTAATAACTTTATTTTGAACTCCGGTCTTTTAACTATGTGCGAACTATGTACGTTGTGAATGGTGAACGCTAAACTCATTACGATCTTGGTCGTGCTGGAAATGTTTGAAATCCTTCGAGATTTCAGTATGACTACCGGGTTTATTAGGTCTCAATCATGTAGTTTGCCGTCCTAATGGCGAATTATGTGCTTGTGCTCTAATAAATTGGTCGGTTCTGTCATACATAGCATGCTTCCCGACCACCCAAAGACCACCGTTATAACTACCTAGTTACGGAGTAGCGTTTGGTAATCCCTAAGCAGTCGTTTCACATCTTGAGTACATACCACAATCTCAGGTCTAAGGACATAACGTACATGACATGAATAGAGACAATCTCTTGTCGGGTCAATCTAGCCTACATGTCTCACATGTGCCCACATTAGTAGTTTGACATCTCCATGTCCATGACTTGTGAAACATAGCCATCAACTAATACATGTGCTGGTCTAATATTCAAGTGTGTTCTCACAAGAACGCCGACCAGGGACAATTTTAGAATAACCATTCAAGTAATTAAGTTCCACAAATAATTCACATAATTGCCAATCAACACAAGTTGTCTATAATGGATATTCATTGAACACTTTATGCATGTCATAGATACAATCGAAATATCATCATCTCTATGATTACCTCTAAGTCATATTCCCAACAGTCTCCCACTTGCACTAGAGTTAATCTCTAAGATGTCTAATCCCCACAGACCTCATGTGCGCCTCATGCTTAGGCTGTGGAAGAGCCTTTGTCAAAGGATCTGCTATATTCAAATTCGTATGTATTTTGTATAGTTCGATCTCTTCTAGTTTCACAAACTGTCGAATGAGATGAAACTTCCGGAGTACATGTTTGTTCTTCTGGTGATCCCTAGGCTGCTTAGCCTGTGCAATCGCCCCATTGTTATCATAATGTAATTTCAATGGGCCCGACGCATTAGAAAACACACCAAGTTCAATGAGGAACCTCCTTAACCAAACACCTTCCTTTGCAGCTCCACCAGCTGTAATGTACTCGGCTTCTGCTGTAGAATCACTGACCGCTTCTTGCTTGGAACTCTTCCAGCTTACTGCACCACCATTTATTGTGAACACGAAACCTGATTGAGATGTTGAATCATCCTGGTCAGTTTGGAAGCTAGCATCGGTGTAACCATTTACAACGAGCTCCTCCTCACCACCATAGATTAGGAACACATCCTTAGTCCTTCTCAAGTACTTAAGAATGTTTCTAACCAACGTCCGGTGACTCTAACCAGGATCGGCTTGGTACCTGCTCACAACACTTAGAGCATAGGCTACATCTGGGCGAGTACATATCATGGCATACATGATGAAACAAACTGCCGAGGCGTATGGAACCTTACTCATGCGCTTGCGCTCAGCATCAGTGGAAGGACACTGCTTATCACTGAAGCGCACACCATGTGACACAGGCAAGAACCCTTTCTTGGACTGTTCCATGTTGAACCGCTTCAACATCTTGTCAATGTACATATCTTGGCTTAATCCTATTAGCCTTCTCGACCTATCTCTATAGATCTTAATGCCCAAGATATATGTTGCTTCTCCTAAATCCTTCATAGAAAAACTATTATTCAGTGAAGTATTTACGGATTGCAACATAGAAAAGTCGCTCCCGATCAGTAATATGTCATCCACATACAAGATCAGAAACACAACAGCGCTCCCACTTTCCTTCTTGTAAACACAAGGTTCTTCTTCATTCTGACGGAAGCCAAACCCTTTGACGACCTCCTCAAAATGAAGATTCCAACTCCGAGATGCTTGCTTTAACCCATAAATGGATTTCTTAAGCTTGCATATTTTTCCAGCATTTTTAGGATCAACAAAGCCTTCGGGCTATATCATATACACGTCCTCTTCCAAATATCCATTTAGAAAGGCTATTTTAGCATCCATCTACCATATCTCATAATTGAAATACGCAGCAATTGCTAGAATGATCCAGATAGATTTAAGCATTGCTACCGGCGAGAATGTCTCGTTGTAGTCAACCCCTTGAACTTGCCGAAAACCCTTTGCGACAAGCCGAGCTTTATAGACGTGAACATTTCCGTCCATATCCTTCTTCTTCTTGAAGATCCATTTGCACTCAATGGGTCTAACCCCTTGAGGTGGGTCAACCAAGTTCCAAACCTGATTGTCTCCCATGGAATTTAATTCGGATTTCATGGCACTCTGCCATTTCTCAAAATCTAGGCCCATCATTGCTTCTGCATAATTTGCAGGTTCGTCATCATCTAATAACAATAGATCACCACGCAATTTGCAAAGTCTTGCTAATCTTCGTGGTTGGGGCGGATTACCGACCACGGGTATATCAACCTGTTCTGCTACATTAGCATCACTCGTCAGATCATTCACTAATGACTCATCTTGAACCTCTTCAAGATATACCTTCCGACCACTCCTATCTCCTTTGAGCAACTCTTTCTCTAGGAATACACCGTTCCGAGCAACAAACATTTTGCCCTCTGATCGGTTATAGAAGTAATACCCTAAACTTTCCTTTGGATATCCCACGAAGACACACATGTCCGACTTTGGTGCTAGCTTAACAGATATCAACCGTTTGACATAAGCTTCGCAACCTCAAACTTTTACAAAAGACAAACTGGGACGCCGACCAGTCCACATCTCATATGGTGTCTTCTCTACGGACTTAGATGGTACCCTATTTATTGTGAAAGCGGATGTATCTAGAGCGTGTCCCCAAAATGATAAAGGTAGGTCCGACCGGCTCATCATAGACCGAACCATGTCCAACAAAGTCCGATTACGACGCTCGGACACGCCGTTTCTATGCGGTGTTCCGGGCGGCGTAAGTTGTGGAACAATTTCGCAACTCTTAAGATGACTGCTAAACTCGTGGCTCAAATATTCGCCTCCATGATCCGATCGCAAGGCTTTAATTTTCTTGCCACGTTGATTCTCTACTTCATTATGAAATTCTTTGAACTTTTCAAATGTTTTAGACTTATGCTTCAATAGGTAGACATATCCATATCTAGTAAAGTCATCAGTAAAAGTAATGAAGTATTGGAATCCACCTATAGCTGTCATGCTCAGTGGTCTGCACACATCAGTATGTATGAGTTCCAACAAGTCAGACGCTCTCTTAGGAAAACCTATGAAAGGCACCTTGGTCATCTTGCCGAGCAGACAAGCTTCACATGTCTCGTAAGATTCAAAATCAAACAAAGTTATAAGCCCATCATCATGGAGCCTCTTCATGCGATTTTCACTTATATGACCCAAACGGCAGTGCCACATATATGTAGGACTTAACTCATTAAGCCGAGGCCTTTTAGCAGTAACATTACAGACAGGAGCATCACCAAGATTTTAAAAAAAATCCATTCACAATGGATACAAAAGCCACAAACATGTCCTTCTTGGAGATCAAACAACCATTGTCTTTACTCGCAAAAGAATAACCATCCTTCATCAAGCATGAAGGTGATACAATGTTTCGACTTAAGCTAGGAACGAAATAACAATTATTCAATTCCATTATAAATCTGATGGTAGGTGAAGTTGCGTCGTCCCGACGTTCAACGCAGCAACTCTTGCATTGTTGCCCATGCAGAAGTCAACCTCTCCCTTTTCCACGCTTCTACTTCTTATCATTCCCTGCATGCATTGTATTATAAATATGAGCAACCGATCCGGTATCGAATACCTAGGAATTGACGTAGGAGTTAGTGAGAAAAATGTCTGTAACGTGAACGACAAGGGTACAAGTAGCAGTAATACCTTTACCGCCACCATCCTTCTCTAAGGACGCCAAGTACTCCTTACAGTCCTTTTTCCAGTGACTTTTCCACTTACAGTAAAAGCAATCTGAATTTGCAGATGGTCCAGCCTGGGCAGCAGATGGGATTGGCTTAGAGATCTCATCTTTAGCCTTGCCCTTCTTCTTTGAAGAATTGCCCTTCCTCTTGAACCAAGGCCTATTCTGGACCGCCAACACTTGGCTACTGCCGGCACCTTTCTTGATGTCAGCTTCTGCTGTTTTCAGCATGCCACACAATTCACTCAAGCCTCTCTCTGCCCCATGCATATGGTAGTCCGATATGAACTTTCCATAACTGGGCGGAAGAGACGAGAGGATGAAATCAGTAGCCAACTCTTGGCCAATTGGGAAGCCTTGCTTCTCCAACCTCTGAGTCTAACCAACCATCTTGATTACGTGTGGTCCTACTGCTGCGCCTTCTGCAAGCTTGGTTTTCGCAAGCACCTTAGAGACATTGAACCTTTCAGTCCTAGCTTGCGTGCAAACTTCTCTTCAAGCGCTACGATCATATCATTCGCTGAGTGATTGTTATCAAACTGCATCTACAGATCAGATTCCATGCAAGCAAGCATAAGGCAACTCACTTCAAGATTAGCATCACATGCTCTCCTGTAAGGGGTTCTTTCAGCAGCAGGTGCATTTTCATCAGGCTCATCTGGTAATGGGGTGTCTAGAATTTCTTTCTTTTTCTCAGCTCTGAGAACAATTCTCAGGTTACAGATCCAATCCGCGTAATTTATTCCATTCAACTTATCTTTCTCAAGAATTGAACGCAAAGTAAATGGTTGATTGCGGGCGGCCATTTATCTACAACTAAAGTAATGCAAAATACTAAGACAAATGTATCTATGAAGAGTAAATTATATCATATATACTTTACTCCCACTAAAATCAATATCCCTCAATTGATACTTAGTGATTCAAGACCCACAACTAACATGCCAACCAGTGAGCTTTAGCATCACCGCTGGTCAGTATGGTAGATTGGTAAGCAACACCTTGCTAATCATATCTCATATGACTCTTGTTGTTGGGCCAGCATCTCTATGCCGAGCACTCAACCTTCCCATGCTTCAAGATCCCTAACCGTTAGGATGATCTTGTTTAAGTAACCAAACCTTCCTGCAGTAAGTATCCGATACGAACCTGCCTAGTCAAGGAAAACCCCTACCCCTTGCTTATATAGGCGTTCCTCTGTAACCCCGACCTGGAGGCCCATCAGGAACCCTAAGCCTTTTCTAATCCGGGTCCAACCCGAACTAGGCTTCTAACCCTTAAGTGTGCGACCCTATGGGTTCACGTATACATAGATATGGACCGAGTACTCTACTCGCCCAATAGTTGATAGTGGCCTCTAGCAAGACGTGACAACTCCTATGTGTACATAAAGATCATATCAGATGATCCACTATGACCACGTACAAGTTATTCTCTTTACCACAGATATATGGTTCAACTCGTGGGTTAACTCTTAATCCAAGCACGGCCATGCATTTGTTGATCCAATCACTTGAGTGATCCAGTGATATCTCTCTTATGCAAAGAGGGGCAAATTCCATCTTGACTGTCTATGTCTCATAGCATGCTTCCCGACCACCCGAAGACCACCTTTATAACTACCCAGTTACGGAGTAGTGTTTGGTAATCCCTAAGTAGCTGTTTCACATCTTGAGTACATACCACAATCTCAGGTCTAACGACATAACGTACATGACGTGAATAAAGACAATCTCTTGTCGAGTCAGTCCAGCCTACATGTCTCACATGTGCCCACATTATTAGTTTGACATCTCCATGTCCATGACTTGTGAAACATAGCCATCAACTAATACATGTGCTGTTCTAATATTCAAGTGTGTTCTCACAAGAACGCCGACCAGGGACAATTTTAGAATAACCATTCAAGTAGTTGAGTTCCACAAACAATTCACATAATTGCCAATCAACACAATTTGTCTATAATAGATATTCATTGAACACTTTATGCATGTCATAGATACAACCGAAATATCATCATCTCTATGATTACCTCTTGGGCATATTTCCATCACAAGCTGACTCGGAGAAGGAAGAAAAGGGTGCGGGACCCGTTCGTCAACCAGAGAGAGAGGAGAAGCAGCTGCTGGCGCTGGGCTTTGGCCTTGCGGCCCAAGAACGGCCACAGGCCACACGGGCCAGAACAAGGGGAGGAGGAGAAGGCAACCAGCAGGCCAAGTCTGCCATGCAGCCAGAAAGGAAGAAGAGAAGGAAATTTCTTTCTTTTATTTTTAAACTTTTTAACAAATCATTTTCAACCGATTTTGAAATCAGTTATACATAGAACCAAAACAAGTCAACACAACAGAAAACATGCAGCATCATGAATGCACAAGCATGTTCCTAACCATAATATATTTTTATTTCACAATAATATTATTTTGCCTATCTTAAATGCTCACAAAATAGCATAAATAGATTAATTTGACTATTTTAAAAGCACGCAAAATTTAGGGTGTTACAATGTAATACTTTGTTGCTACTGCCACATTTTTTTGGTTGTAATATTTCTCACAACCATTGCAATAGTTAGTTGTTTATTACAACTAAATACCTAAAGTGATGCAATAGTATGTTGCTATTGCCACATTTGTGTTTGGTTGCTACAAATTTTAGTGTCATTGTAATATATTGATGTAGAAAACACCTATATTTCGTGTGCTTTGTATCTAGCAAAGGGGACAAAGGTTCCCGACTTCTCATCGGAAGGTTTTCTCCATATCCACGGTTATGTCAAGAGGCGGTGGCACATCCGTTAGCGGGCCGCTGTTGATGGCATAATTTGGATGCCCTGGGTTTGTCATCAAATTTGTTTTTTTTTTGCGTGTATCCTGTTCTTAGGCTACTGCAATGTTTCTATTGGCCGATTTAATGTTTGAGCAAAATAGATCGGCCATGGACAAGTATTCTGATCAATTTATAAGCTAGTATAGTAGAAGCATGCAGGAGGAACAAAAAGACATTGTGGATTGTCGAGTGCTAGTTTGGCATCACGCTATAAGAGCGTCATTTTTTATGGACGTTGGAGTGCTAGTTTGGCATCAAGCTATAAGAGCGTCATTTTGATGGATGTTGGATCCTACGTGTTGGATAAAGCAAGCAAGAGAAATCTTATAGAGGAAGAGAATGGAAAAATCATTTTGCATCTATTTGTTGTTTGCTCCTGGCTGGGCTACCAAGGGTAGTTCCAATTGGACTCTTGAGATATATCACGTAGATAATAATATGACTATGTCGATTAGGAATATGAATATTCTAGCTTTATGGACATTGGATAATTAATCTTGTTAGTATATGCATAGGACTCCTCTATTGCCGTAGACCAGCTGGCACCCTATATATATTTTTGTACCGGACACGGGCACACGGCCGATTCTTTCTGATCAATCGACACAATAATACATCTACGTTTTCTAGCATCGTAGATCACAGTCTTGCTGAGCCCTAGCAACCCTGGGATCGTGTTGCTGCGTGATCAAATTCACGTGCCAAAAGCTGCCTTCACGTCTGTTGTAGCTGCCGACCTGCTGTCTGCTTGACACATCAGAAGCTTGATTAATACAGGTATATAATTATTTACTTTTACGATCTACTAAAGATTGTTAATATAATCTGTGTTGCGTGTTGCATGTTTATTAAAATTATTTTGAACTCCAAAGTTTCTAAAAATAATAATCTACTATTTTTGGACTTGCAAGTTGCAATTAAACCTCAATTGCTTAAAAGTTTCTCAATTATTTATTTTTGTTTTGCTAGGATCTAATAAAGATTGATTACGAATCTATGATGCATGTTTTCAAACTGTATTCTGGCCTCTCTTTGAACTCTGCCTGTTTGTAAAAAGTAATCTATTTTCTGACTTGCAACTAAACTTCAATAGCTCAAATGCCTCATGAAGCCACAAATAATCATGGTAGGGAGTTTTTAGATGAAAATGAACCCCAATGTATCATCGTCTCATAGTTCCACCATGAGCAAATCATACAGCACATCTTCTACAATGAAATCAAATGTCTGGTGTCTGGTTCCATATTGGATTCGCCAAACAGTGCTTAGTCTAACTGGCTAAGTCACTCAAGCGGCACTCCACAGGTCCTAAGTTCGACTTCTCGTGGGAGCGAATTTTCAGGCTGTGGTTAATCACTATGTTCGAAGTGAACTTGCGCAGCGGGCTAAAATGGATTACCGCAGCGGGCATGGGCGTCTGTTGATGATACCTCGTTGGCAGTCTATCACAGGATACCTCGAAGTACTAGATTGCGGTGAAGAGCGCGCTAAGACCTACAATCCAGATGTGAGACACAAGACGAACACCGGGGTTTATCCAAGTTCAGGCCACTCGGAGGCGTAATACCCTACGTCCTGCGTCTCTGTTGCCGTATTGATGAGTTATCAAAAGCCCATCAGACCCGACCAGATGAGATCAGATCTAGACGTCGAGTTCAGATGTGTTCTAGGAGGGTCCTTACCCGCCTTATATAGTGGGGGGGCAAGGTTACATATCTAGGGTTTCCCTATGTGGTCGGTTACATTGAGCTGTATCCTTGGAGTAGACGACTAGATCTAACGTACTAAGACTCCTTGCATGCCAAGTAGCCTTCAAAGTCCGCACAGCCCACCGACCCGGTCAGTAGCGGACCACGGGCTCCTTCTTGCTGTCCGGCCCACCGATCAGGATGATGATGGACCAGCCTTCGTCTTCTGGTCTGGGCCATCTTGTACTGAGCAGCCCAAAGTCTAGCCGTAAGGGTATATGGGGTCTATACCCCCACAGCTAGTCCCCGAGCACCATGTATCTTGAGAAAGTCGCCGTATTGACCTATGCCGAGCAGTGAAGATGCAGAACACGTAACGCCGAGCAATGAAGATGCCGACCACGTCGTGCCGAGTAGTGAGATGCCAACCACGTAGTGCCGAGCAGTGAAGCTACCGACCACGTGGCACCGACCAGCACTGACGCGGACCAGTCAGCACCGTCCGAGCTCCTCCCGAGCAGTTCGTAAGTCTGCTCCCGACCACGGCTCCCATCAAGGAAGGTGATCTGTCAAAAAACGCATGGTGTTCTAAGAAAAAGAAAAATATTTCCACGTCCTGAGACGTGGGCCCATGTTAACATGTGACACAAAGTATCACTGGTATGCTAACATGAACTATCCACGGAGGTAAAGGATACCGAACCAGGAAACAGAAGATAGCCCAAGTCACCGCGAGGTGACGTGAGCCCACGTAGTCCCCAAGCTCGATAGAAGATAGGATATGTTGTATTGAGCTTTTACGAAAAAACTCAACACAGCACTGACTGGTTCGCAGTCAATGCCAATTGATGAGTTGATGAAAAGTCCCAGGTATGAACCTACAACCTTCTGCTTAGGAAACAGAAATTAGACTCAACCGAGTCAAAGAACGCTGAGAACCACTGGTCCATAAACACTGTTGAATGACAAGTCGAAAGCGCAGTCCCCAGGTAAATCCTAGACAAAGCAGGCTCGATCAAGTCAAGAGACCAAGAACCGCTGATCCAAAGATGCCTCTGGGTGGCAATGACGAGTTCCCGAACAGCATGAAGCAGAAAATGAGGCTGTATGGTGTGTAACACCTAGCCAAGTAGTGATGAGGAGTCCCCGAGCAGTATAAAGCTGGTGACGAAGCTATGTAGCGCGCGATACAAAGCCGTGTATCGATAGCAGAAGGTTCCCGAGTAGCAGGTGGTCGGGAACGAGACATGCGACGCATAACACCGAGCCGGACCAACTGGGCGGTAAGCATCGAGCAGCCCAACTGGTCAGTGGTGAAGTCCTTGTGTTAGGTTGTGTGAAAAAACCTGAATGACGATCCTTGATCTAGTCCCCGAGCGTACAAAATGTACTCGATAACCGGACCTTGTCCTAAAAAATAAACATGGAAATTGGTAGTACATGGTGTACAAATAACTGATCTGGATGATAACATTTATGTCATTTTAAACGTTTGATATGTAGAGAACATGAATCACGTCAAAAATCAAGTTTTGCCTCCCACCCTCGAAGCAAGCTAACTCTGTTAGGTGACTTAGGGATGCGCTAGTGACTGCGTAGGACCACTGGGAACACTAGGTACCTAGTACCGTTAGAGAGCGACTGCTGAATCTCCTAGTGCCATGTAGCGCAGAGCTGTAACACATCATAAGAGGATCGGAGCAGTGCCTTGTTGAGCCATTCTCGGCGGGCAAAAAACAAAGTTTAATTGTGACTTATGCAGGGCGCATGTATGATTCGTAGTGAAAAAGATACAAAACTGTGTAGAAAAGGGACGATAACAAAAAAACTGAAATAAACACTTAGCTTGTTTTTGAAGACGTGTTATTGTAGCAGTCAATGATGCCGAGAACGTGTAGTCCGTAAGCACCATCTGATGGAAAACTGCCACGCAGTCCCCAAATGTTGAAAGTAACAAATTTGATCCGTAAAATCGGTCCCCAGATTTTAGGGAAAAAATCTAAAACCAATTTTGGAATAAAATAGTTGACTAAAAACAAATCTGGGAATAGATCCCGAGATTTCTGGGCACGTGCTGAATGACTGGATTTGGACGCGCCATCACACACACGGGGGAATATAATATCCTGGCCCATGTGCGGAATAGGGACCAGGACGGCCCACCAAGCTGAGTTCACTTAAGTCAAGTAGGCCCAACCCTAGAAGTCAAAGGGGCACACCCGAATGGTATAAATAGCAGGCGCCGTTGGGGGAAACAGTTCCGCATCGCAGTCATCTCTATTGCCAGTCGCTCCATCTCCTCGAGCCCGTCGTCTGCCCTAGCAACCGCTGCCATTCCCCAATCTGCCGTCACGAATCCAGCCGCCGCCGCAAGCAAAGCAGCCAATCTGCGCAGTAGCACCGCAGCCACCCTCTACTCACCCACTCGACCCACCACTCTCGGAGGAAATGGCGAGGAAGGGGAGCAAGAAGGCGGGGAAGGCAACCGGATCCGAGGCGTCAGGGGCGCAATGGCGTCAATCGACTTCCACTCGGGGGTCGCTGCAGGCGCTGGCCAAGGAGGGTCTTCTACCGCCGTACGAGATGGAGGCGTGGCGGGAGCCACGAGGTGAGGATTTTCTTACTCCCGGAGATGGGGAAATCATTGTTTTTGAGGACATGGTGCCTTGAGGTCTCGGAGCGCCTGTGAATGGTTTTGTCCGGGACCTCTGTATAAATTGGGGATTTCGATTTGCAATCTCGACCCCAATTCCATCCTAGCTCTTTCCATTTTCATCGCCTTCTGCGAGTTGTATTTAGGCATCGCCCCCCATTTCAATCTCTTCCGCTATTTCTTCCTGTTGAGGAAGAAGGGGGCCGAATCTGGGGGTCCCAAGTAGCAGGCGGGTGTTATGTGCGGCTTAGGGACAGGCCAAGGGTGCACTGGCCAGGATCCAATCCCCAATCCACCGCCAAGGGAATGGAATACCCGTTGGTTCTACATGAGCCATAATGTAGAAGGGAGGCCGATGCCCTATGACGGCACGCAGGTGCCAGAGTGCAACCTGAGGTGGTCGGAGCTGCCAACTTCAGAGGAGATGTTCCAGGTGAATGAGCTGCTGTCGTTGATTGACAACAAGTCGATCAATGGCGCTCTTGTCACCGGGATCTGGTCAGTCCGTCGGATTTAGCCGTGCAAGGAACGGGTGAACCGCCTGTTCAAGTACACTGGACGGACCGACCCCTCTCGGGAGAGCCAGGAGAAGCTGACATGGGATGTGTTGAACTGGCAGATGGCTTCTCTTTTCGAGATGTTTGACCCGAGCAGCAGCTTTCTGGATCAACATGCTTGGCCATAAGACATCAACCGACCACCACCAGACGTAAGCCGACCAGCTCTGCATTTTTATTTGAATGCACTGGTATGCAATGATATTTGTTTAACTCTTATCGTCTGACTATCAGACATTGTTTGGACAGGGCCGGAGGGTGTTCTTTTCTGACATGCTGGTAGGAGCATGGCCTCAAGGTTAGGCGCAGGCCTACTGGCACAGTGCAGAGGAGATGCTTCGGGATGAGATCGAAGCCGAGCAAGGGACAACCAACGTCTCTAGCTCAGACGATGACCTCCCTGCTGCTCAAACACGGGACCGAGCGACAGGCAAGTGGCCCATGGTAGAGGCCACCAAGAAGAAGAAAACCTCTTCTCTACTGTCCCGGGGTAAGCTAAACCTGAACGCCAGAGGAGGGGGAAGCAAGAAGAGGGGCGCCCCAGCCACCCCGGAGTCGTCTGATGACGACCTCTTGATGCTAAATCAGCGCCAGAGGAAACGTCAGGCCACGACGCCCCAGACGGGGAGGGCCCCGAGGCCTGCACCCGCAACAACACCCAGGGGGCCCATGCAGGCCTCCCCGACACCGACTCCTCCACCTCAGCGGGCGACCGCTATATCAACCTCACGGGCGGAGTAGGCCAGGGCCGCAGCACCACCGCCACCATCACCGCTGCCTGCACCGCACAGGGCGGCCGCGTCACCGACCAGAGTAGCTTCCTCCACCGGGCACTGAGAGGAGGCAAGGGGGCCAACCTCTCCGGTACACCCTGCTGGAATGAGCCGGTCGGGTGGGACATCGGACCGAGTCCCCAGGCGCGGCAGCGGGGTGACAAGCGGGGCCCCAGGCGCTCCAAGCAGGGGAGCAACACCATGGTTTAGAGGAGGAATCCAGCAGTCAACAAGGTGAGTGTCAATGAGCTCACTTATCGTGCCTGTTCTTGATTCTGATTCTTTGCTTGTCGTGGCCAAAATGTGAGTTACAGCAGAGCACCGCCGTCAGCGACGCCAACTCCTCCGCCCAGCCAGACCTCAGCACCGTCCACCGAGCAGGCGCCGGGCCGCAACGCAGCATAGCCTGCGAAGCAGGGGGAGGCGACAAGCAATGCCGCAGCGACTGCTCAGCCGACCCAGACACCGACTCCTCAGCTGGAGAAGCGGGTGATGCTGTTCCGACCGGTCACCGCCACGACTGGTCGTCCGCCGAGGCGCACACCGGCCCAGGCAGGGCCGAGCACATCGGTGCCGTCCGAGGAGGTTGAGGAGGTGTCGCGGGTGCCGAGGATGCCGCGCACCAACCTGCCCACGCAGCATGTCTTCATATCACACAAGCTGGGGGACGGGAAGGTCATGTCGCATGAGGAAATATCTGACGATGACATTGATGCGAGCGTCCAGGATGTGGTAGATGTGCTGCTCGATCGGATCAAGGTAACACTTGACCAAGATCAGCTTGTCTGTTTTGAACTCAGTGTTTGACCATAAACTTGTTAATCAATCCATGGTGTATGCAGTCGCTGCAGCAAACCAACACGCAGCGGGGCAGGACCATCAGCTGGTTTGCGACGACTTGGGAGGAATGCAAGACTCTCCGAGTAGCCAAGGCTGAGTTGGAGGCGCAGGCCCAGGCCTACCACGAGCGCAAGATCCGGCAGGAGCAGGAGGTTGCCGCCCTGCACCGTAAGGTGGAGGCACTGGAGCAGGCCAGACAGGAGGAAGAGGCTCTGCGTCGCAAGGTGGAGACCTTGGAGCAGGCCAAACAGAGGAGACTCTTGCGCCGTAAGGTGGAGACCCTAGAGCAGGCCAATAACAGTGAGTAAACCCCTCTTGCCTTTTCCATGTTGATCTTTGCTGCTTGTTTATGAGTGCTTGTTGTAGGACTGGTCGGCCAGAACGAGGCCATGGCGTAGGAGCTGGCTGATCTGCTGAGCCAAAAGGAAACTGCTGAGGAGCAAGCCAAAGCAGACCAGGCATAGATCACCACGCTGACTGGTAAGTCAATCGATGTAGATTTGTTATCTGAAGTCTGCAGCATACTGGACGGACCAGGGTATGCTAACCACCATGAGTTTGTTGTTGCAGACCTAAGGGAATGCCACCTGGCCTAGTTCCGGTGCTCGAGGATGCCAACGCACGCCTCCGAGGAAAGATGCGGGCCATGACCGACCACATCAAGCCCATATTAAGGGCCATCTTTCCAGGAGAGGAGCACCCTAGGGACCCTGTAAGCGAGGAGACTGCCGTCGCCGACCAGTGCCAGAGGTTATGCCGGCGCTGCAGGAGTTCGTCACAGGAGCTGGACGTTATGTGGCCTCCACCATGCTCGTCGTGGTCCGTGCCAATTATCGTAACGTGGATTTAGCGACCATTGAGCACGGGGTCCCTCTCGAAGTCACAGATGAAGAAGTCGAGGAGTTTCGGGCGTCGTCTGACCCAACCGCTACTGCCATCATTGAAGAGATGACGCTGATCTATGAACCTGCAGAAGATGGTGGTAGTGGTCAGTAGGCTTTTGTTAATGTATTTGTGAAAAAACATTGTATATAAGCTGTGCTGAGCACTGGGTGCTCGTAAACTTTTAAGCCTATTGACGCAGACAAGTAGGCATGTTTAAGCGAATGATAAACATTTTGCCACTTTTATGTTTTTAGATGCAAATTTATGCATAGGTTGTTTTCCAGAAAGATGTCGCCAGTTAAGTTTTGCCCCCACCCTCGAAGCAAGCTAACTCTGTCGGGTGACTAGGAATGCACAAGTGAACCGCGTAGGACCGCTGGGTTCACCAAGTACCTAGTACCGTTTAGAGAGCGACTGCTGAATCTCTGATATGAACCTGCTAGGGTTTGTGGTCGATCTTTCGATGAGAGG
>CM041628.1:55616217-55636946 GCA_023333625.1 Bothriochloa decipiens
GGCGTGGCTGACTTGGATGTATGATTAGTGTTGATGTCCTCATCAATCTCCTAGTGCCATGTTGCGTGGAGCTGTAACACATCGTAAGAGGATTCGAGACAGTGCCTTGTCAAGCCGTTCTCGGCGGGCAGAAAACAAAGTTTAACTGAGAATTATGCGGGGCGCATGTATAATAGATGTGTGCATGAAAAACAGAATCGAGATAGGAAAAGAGATCATCAAAGGAAACTTTATTAAATATCCGAATAACAAAGACTCAGATACATATCTTTATTCTATGGGTAGAAGCGTATGAAGTGCTCGATGTGCTAGGAGTTGGACTCCTCGACACCTTCCATTGTCTCCAACCGATAGGATGTCCGGCGTGTGACAGCCTTAATCCTAAACGACCCTTCCCATCTGATGACAGCTTGTGCAAACCATCTGTCTTCTGGATTCATCGCAACACCATGTCACCGACCATGAACAGCCTGCCTTTGACGTTGTGGTTATAGTAACGATGCACTGACGCTAGGTACTTAGCTGTCCAAGCACAGGACTCAAGCGCTATCTCTTCTTTGGCAATGATGTCAACTTCCCTAGCTTCGTCTGAGGCTTCTTCGTTGTAGAGCTGAACACGTGGTGAGAGGAGTGCAACCTCGGCTGGTAGGACAGCTTCGGATCCAAACACCATGAAGTACAGAGAAACTCTAGTGTTACGACTAGGCTGGGTACGTATCCCCAGACCACGACAGGTAATTCCTTGAGCCACCGACCAGGTTTGAGATCTTTGTCATCCCGGTATACCCGCTTGCGAAGAGCGTCGAGAATCATACTGTTAGCTCGTTCAACATGTCCGTTTGCTCGAGGATGAGCGATGGACATGTATTTGACTTTGATGCCATTATCATCGCAGAAGTCGAAGAACTCATCGCTGGTGAACTGTGAGCCTAAATCGGTAATGACAGTGTTGGGTATACCAAACCGGTGGATAACATCATCGAGGAACTGTACCGCCTTATCGGATGAAGCTTTCTTGATGGCTTTGTACTCGATCCATTTGGAAAACTTATCGATGAGCACAAAAACACGTGTCCACCAAGAGCCTTCTTGAAAGGACCGATCATGTCAAGTCCCCAGCATGAGAATGGCCAAGCGACAGGGATGGTCTGGAGTTCTTGTGCAGGGACATGAATCTGCTTGGCGAACATCTGGCAATTTTTGCACCGGCGCACGTACTCTTCTGCGTCAGAGACGACTGTCGCCCAGTAGAACCCTGCTCGGTAAGCTTTGCCGACCAGCGTCCGGGATAAAGCATGGTTACCACAGGTGCCCTCATGAATATCCTTCAGAAGCTTCAAACCCTCTGCTCGGTTGATGCATTTCTGGTAAATCAGGGACCTCGGGGCCTTGCGCATCAGCTCGCCGTTAACCATGAGATAGGCACGGGCTCTGCGGACCAGCTATTGGGCTTCGATCTTGTCCTCCGAAACAAGGTGGTCATTTAGGTATCTGATAAAGGGCTCTTTCCTGTCAGGCTGGGGAGGCACTGCTTGCTCTGTTGGTTCGTCACCAGGCAGCCGCTCATTACCATTTTCAGATACCTGCTGGCCGGGGTAGCTGTCTTCTATCTCTGCTGCATCGCCTCTGAGCATTGCTACGAGCTGGTCGGTAGCTGTGCTGGGCACGGGTGCTTCATAAGCTAGATCGGGGATCGAAGGCTTAAGCAAGTCTTGAACGAAAACACCAGGTGGTACCTTGGCTTGGGATGATCCAAGTTTAGATGGCTCGTCAGCAGCTGTGTTATCGACACGTGGACTATGCGTGAATTCCAATCCATAGAACTTGTTCTCTAGCTTGCGAATTTCAGCAACATAAGCATCCATCTTCTCGTTGACCACATCCCAGTATTTCTTGACTTGATGAATGACAAGAGCAGAATCTCCATACACCTGGAGCCATTTAATGCCTAGCTCGACTGCGATACGGAGGTCGTGTAGGGCAGCTTCGTACTCGGCCACGTTGTTGGACGCCTTAAAATGTATGTGCAAGACGTAGCGGAGCGTGTCCTTGGATGGAGAAATGAAATACACTCCTACCCAGGCACCATCGATGTTCAAGGAACCATCAAAATACATCTTCCAGTGGTCGGGAGACGTATCGGCTAGGGGCAAGCTGAGGTCTGACCACTCCACAATGAAATCGACTAGGGCCTGAGACTTCACAGTATTGCGATATTTGGCAATACGGCCACTAGCATCTCTGTTGTGGAGTATATCACCGAGTGCAGCTTCTGTAACCACCGTGATCTTGTAGGCTAGGAAGTAATGGAGGAGCTTCCGTTTGGTGATCAAGAGTGCGTATAGCAGTTTTTGCACATGGTTGTATCGCTGCTTGGTCTCATTAAGAACCTCGTTAAGAACCTCGCTAACGTAGTATACTGGGCGCTGCACCCCGTAGACATGCCCGGATTCCTGGCGCTCGACCACCATCACGGTACTGACCATGTTGGTAGTGGCAGCAATGTAGAGGAGAAGCTCCTCGCCTTCTTATGGCACCGTGAGTACTGGGGGAGTTGCCAGGTACTCCTTGAGCTGTCTGAAAGCCTTGTCAGCCTCCTCCATCCACTCGAATTTTCCTTAGCTTTGAGCAGCTTGAAGAAGGGGAGCCCTTTTTCACCCATGCAGGAGATGTAGCGGCTCAGGGCCGCCATGCAGTTGGTGAGTTTCTGGATATCTTTGACATTTTGTGGTTGTAGTAGGTCCAGCACGATCTGAACCTTCTCGAGATTTGGGCGTATGCCATCCTGGCTGACGACGTTGCCGAGCAGGATCCTGGAAGGGACACCAAAGATGCACTTGTTGGGGTTCAGCTTCCACTGAACCGAAGGGGGTGACGAAGGCGGTCTTTTCCTGGTCCTCCAACTTGAGGGCTATTTGATGGTAGCCCGAATAGTAATCTAAGAAGGACAGCAGCTCGCAACCTATAGTAGAGTCTATGACCTCATTGATTTGAGGGAGATTGAAAGCCTGTTTAGGGCAGTGTTTGTTGAGATTAGTGTAATCAACGCACATTCTCCATTCTTTATTCTTTTTGAGTACAAGAACCGGGTTGGCTAACCACTTCGGGTGATAAACTTCTTTGATGAAGCCAGCTGCTAGGAGCTTGGCCACTTCTACCCTAATGATTTCCTTGCGGTCACGAGCAAATCGACGCATCTTCTGCTTGATGGGCTTAGCGGTCTTTGAGATGTCAAGGTAGTGCTCAGCCTTTTCCCTCGAGACACTAGGCATGTCGGCGGGTTTCCACGCAAACACGCTGATGTGCTCTCGAAGGAATTGGACGAGCGCGTCTTCCTATTTGGAGGGAAGGGTAGCGCCGATCTTGGTGGTCTTCGAGGGATCGTTTGGATCGAGCTAGATCAGCTTGTGCTGCTTGGCTTTGTTGGAAGGCCGCCGCGCAGACCCGACTGGAACCTCGAGCTCCGCGGGAGGCGTCTCCTTGATACCCAGGTCGGTGTGCTGCATGGCGTGCTTCAACTCCTCGACCTCCACGGCTGCGTAGGCATCAGACTCGCATGCACGTGCCGTGAAGACTTTGCCACGCAGGGATAGGACACCCTGCTTAGTCGGGATCTTCAGTACGAGGTACCCGTAGTGAGGAACCGCCATGAGTTTGGCAATCCCGGGTCGGCCAAGGATAGCATGGTATATACCCTCGAAATTGGCCCCGATGAAGGTGATGTGGTTGATGCGGAAGTGCTGCTTTGTCCCAAACTGGGCGGGTAATGTGACTTGCCCGAGGGGGTATGAAGGTTTTCCTGGCATAATGCCCCAGAACGGAGCATTGTATGGCTTGAGGTCTTCATACTTTAGCCCTAGCTCATTGAAGGCTGGGTAGAACAGGATGTTCAGGGAGCTGCCACCGTCAACGATCACTTTCTCGAACCAGACACCGTCTATCACTGGGTTGAGGACCAGCGGGAATCGACAGGCATCGGGGATTTTGGTCCACATATTGTTGCGGCTGAACGTTATGGGCTGCTCAGACCAGGCGGGCACCTTCACATCTGCAATAGAACCGTCAGCCTCCTAGATAGGCACGATGGCTCATGTCAGCAACTTCTTCTCACGGCGTTTTCCAGCCTGACTTTGCCACCAAAGATGACGGCAGTGACGTTCTTCACGGGATCCCTGTAGGTGTGCCATGGGTTGGCGTCTTGAATTTCTTCTTCATCGACATCTTCTTGCTGGGCGGGACTTTTGCCCTTGGCTTTGGGGGCCGAACGCGGTTTCTTGTTGGCCGTCCTATCCAGCGCCTCCTTCAGGACCCTGCACTCGCCCTGCGTGTGGCCCTTGCCAAGATGACGGGGACAATCCTGACTAAGGACCTTGTCGAGTTTGTCATCGTTCGTCCTCTTCTGGCCCTTTATCGCGTTGACAGAGGGGTCATTGCGGTTACGCCGACCACCGTTGTAGCCGTCTCGACCACGTCGCTTGAACGGGCGATCGTCACCGCGGTGGTCGGGCTCGCGGTTGTCCCAACGGTTGCGGTGATCGTTCCGCCGATCTGGCCAGCGGTCCTGGCTGCTGTCGCGGTCATGGTCGTTGTCGTGGCGGTAGTTGCGGTTTGGGGGAATGGGGCCCCCCTCGTTCAGCCCGTCATCGAGATGAGCGAACTTGTGGGCAGTGGAGAGGCGATCTTCCATGGTTCTCGGTCGCTCGAGGAGCAACTCCTTCTTGAGGTCCAGGCCACGTGGTTGAACTAGACCGGCAATGAAAAGGTCGATCCCTTCCACCGGGGTAACATCGACCACATGGTTCCATGCATTGGAGAACCGCCCGGATGTACTGTCGCAGCGATTCTCGTGGACGATGCCGGACTTGCGCCAAGGTATACTTGGTGTTCGGCTGCACGCAGGTGGGCTTGAAGTTGTCGATGAACATCTGCCTGAGCTGGGGCTAGATGGCAATTTTCTTCATCAATGTCATCCGTGACACTCTACTTCCTGCGGCAGACGTTCTTCATCAACATCGTCCATGGCGAATCGGTGACGAGCTGGCTTCCTGCGGTGGACATCCTTCACCGTCGGCGCATTCACCGACCACCGACGTAGCGACGACCACCGGAACCATGGAGGCGGTGCAGCCTGCTTCTGCACCAACGTCATCGACCACTTTGCCGACAAGTCTACTTTGGCAACTCGTCGACAGCTTCCTTGGTAGATCGATCCACATCGATTTGCCGAGGACGGCTTCACCAACATTCATCGCCGTCGGCATGGACGTATGAGCAGTATTGACTACTCGGGCCGCCCAGATCCAATCTGGCCGCGGACCAACCACCACCCGAGCAACCAACATCTTCATCGTGAGTCATCGACATTAGCTTAGTCACGCGTGCACGCTATGCATGACGGCCATGTGGTTCGCTCCGGGACGACCACACTCTATCCAACCATGGTCCCGCTGATGTATCTGAATACGACTCCATACTCTCAGTGTTCAGCAACAGTCGATCTACCTAGCATGCAAAGCTAAGTCCATATCCCTTGTTTATTTTTTAATCTAATATCCTATGCAATATATTATGGTATACCATCTATCTGGGTATCTACATATATACGCATGATTATTATGGCAGGACTCTTCGTTGTCGTTCTATGCCGGATGACCATACAGATTCATTGTTGTTCCATCACATCTCCAGGACAACCTCGTTCGATCGAATCATGATGTCTGATGCCACGCTACGCCATCCGAGCTACATCTATCTGCTCAGCCACGACAACAATGCGTCTTCAAAAACAAGCTAAGTTTTATTCAAGAGTTAATAAAGTTCTTTATCGTTCTCTTTTTATAGCCTTACATCCCGTGCACCAATCTATCATACATGCGCCCTGCATAAGTCACAATTAAACTTTGTTTCTTACTCGCCGAGAATGGCTTGACAAGGCACTGTCTCGAAGCCTCTTACGATGTGTAATAGCTCCGTGCTACATGGCACTAGGGGATTCAGCAGTCGCTCTCTAACAGTACTAGGTACCTAGTGATCCTGGCGGTCCTACGATGTTCACTAGCGCATCCCTATGTCACCTAACAAAGTTAGCTCGCTTCGAGGGTGGGAGCAAAACTTAATTGTCGACATTTTTTCTACGACAACATGCGTACTTCAAAATACACCAACCTGTTGATTTTCATGTTTATTTTTCAGGGACAAGGTTCAGTTGCCGAGCACCCTCTGTATGCTCGGGGACTGGATCAAGGATCATCATCCAGGTGGTCATGCCACCTGGCACTCGAACTTAACATCCAACTAGTTGGTCCAACTGCTCGTCGCCTCGGCTTGGTGCCAGGCACCACACAGCCTCGTCTCCGACCACACGCTGCTCGGGGACTCATCATCATCGCTTCGGCTCGGTGTCACGCGGCTTTGGCTCGGTGTCACACACCACACAGCCTCGCATCTCTCGGCTCAGTGCCACGCACCGCACGGCCCCGCGTCTCTCGGCTTGGTGTCACACACCGCATAGTCTCGCATCTCTCAGCTCGGTGTCATGCACCACACAGCCTCGCCTCCATCGCTCGGCTCGGTGCCACGCACTGCACAGCCTCGTCTCCAACCTCGTGCTACTCGGGGACTCGTCATCATCGTTTCGGCTCGGTGTCACGCGCTGCACAGACTCGTCTCTGACCTACATGGCCTCCACATTGTAGTTGAGCTGAGCATTAAACGGCTCCTGGTGTATGAAGATTCTGCTCTGGTCATCTGTCAGGTCAGAAAAGACTAGGACGTGGTCAACAAAAAGATGGATGCCTACATTGCCGAAATTCATAAGCTGGAGAATAAGTTCTATGGACTGGAGTTCACCCACGTACCTCGTGTCGAGAACACAGGTGCTGATGAGCTATCTAAGCTCAGATCATCTCGAGCTGAGGTACCACCTGGTGTGTTTGTTGAAGATTTGATTAAGCCTTCGATCCCCGATCAGGCTTATGAAAGCACCTGCGCCTAGTACCGCTACCGACCAGCTCGTAGCGACGCTCAGTGGCAAAGCTAAAGAGGTTGAAAGATAGCTACCTCGACCAGCAGGGATCTGATAATGGTGATGAGCAGCCGCTGGTTCTCGGTGTCCCTCGACCCTGGTAGAGCCTGTGCTTTGTCCTAGACTTACCTAGGGACTGCGCATTCGACTTGCCACCTAGAGTGTCTACGGACTAGCTGTTTTCGGTGTCCCTCGACCCGATAGAGCCTGTGCTCCGTCCAAGACTTACCTGGGGACTGCGCGTTCAACTTGCCATCCAGAGGTGTCTATGGAACAGTGGTTCTCGGTGTCCCTATACCCAATTGAGCCTGAGCTCTGTTTCCTAAGCAGAAGGCCGTAGGTTCATACTTGGGATATTGCATCAACTCGTCATTTGGCACTGACTTTTCTTAAAAGCTTGATGCAACATGTTCCATCTTCCATCAAGCTTGGGGACTACATGGGCCCATGTCACCTCGCGGTGACTGGGCCTATCCTTTCCTGGATTATTCGCGTTAGCATTTCAGTGATCTCTGTATCATGAGCTAATGTGGGCCCACGTCACAGAGACGTGAAAAGCTTTTTTCTTTTTCTCAGAGCACCACACATCTTTCGATAGACCACCTCCCTTGACAGAAGCCGTGGTTGGGAGCAGACTTACGGATTCCTCGGGATGAAGCTGGTTGGCACTACGTGGTCAGCATCGTCGCTGGTCAAGTCTACGTCGACTACATCTTCGATGGTCGATGCTACGTGGTCAGCATCTTCGCTGGTCGGCACTACGTGGTCAGCATCTTCACTGGTCGGCACTACGTGGTCAGCATCTTCACTAGTCGGCACCATGTGGTCTGCATCTTCACTGCTCAACACAGGACAAGATGGCAACTCCCTCAAGATACATGGTGCTGGGGGACTAGACGTGGGGATAAGACCCCCATATACCCTCATGGCTATACTTGGGCCACATCATTGAAGACGGTCCAGCCCAAGATGAGTGCGGCACACGACGTGCACCGCACAGATTAGTAATAGTACCAATAGGCTATTCTAGTTGTAACTCTGTCCCTTCGGCATATATAAGGAGGGGCAGAGGTCCTTAGACAGACCAGGTCATCAGGTCGGGAGGTCATCCGATCTACCAGATCACCACAATCTCATACCCAATCAATGCAATTTATAGAGCACAGGACGTAGGGTTTTACGCCACGCTGGCGGCCTGAACCTGTATAAATCTTGTGTCTTATGTCTCTGTAACCATCCAGTTCCCGATCACGTGTGCCCCTTCTGATCAATCTACCATCTTAGGTCTACCCCTAGATGGACCGCCGATGATATCTCATCGATAGTCCCCCATCGACAGATGGCCCGACTGTTGTATCTTTGACCGGGCCGGGCATAGCCCATGTCGAACAGGGAATTCGCTTTAGTGGACTGCACAATGTACGCGGGCCATGGCTCCATAAGAAAGTCCGACACCTTGCTGGTTGAACTCACGAGAACGTCCGACGTCGCCTGCCCACACCAGTTCGGTGGGGCAGAGAGGTTTGCTTGTTTCAACCCATCTAGGTTAACCTTGCAGATTTTGTTCATCCCTATTTTTACTCTTTTCGCATGAACTTGCTATCTGTGGGATGACACATCGAACTATTATCAAGACATGTTAACATGTGTAGTTAGGATTATTTTGATGACTAATGTTATTGTTGCAAGACTTGCTTTGAGTAGTGGGATACCGATGCTCACTACTAAAATGAACTCATGTTAAGCAGTTGTAGTTAGAACTAGTATCTCTTGGTAGTAGTGGGATCACATTGATTACTAGTAGCCTTGGCTTGTAGTGATTAACATGACTGGTGCATACATGTCCATGTATATATACACAATGCCACACCAATGTGATGGAGGTCATGTAAGTCATAGAACCAGCCATAAGAGGACATTAACCCCTATTGAAGTAGAGGTTTCAAGAAGTAATACAAAAAGGATGAGATTAATATGTATCTTTAGCATGGACGTTTAACACATGTACTGGCCAAGCCACGTTGGTTCTCCCTGGTGAAATGTGCACCGCGGTAAAACAAAAAGTTGCTAGTAGCTACATCCAATTTTTCATGTAGTTTTTTCTATTTAAAATTGTATATGTTCCTTGATATTTGATAGAGAGTGCAGTAGGGTTAGTTTTAAGCAGGCCTGGCCATTGCTTCTACTGAGCTATGTGGACAACTTTGGCCTTATCAACTATGGAGGATGTTGTTAGACACGTTCAACCAGATGCAGTTGAACATGGTACATACAAGATGACATAGTAAAGAGTAATAATAAGCATGTGAATGATACACAAATGAGACGAAAATCTACTTCGCGGCACTGCCATGAACTAGCTGATTTTCCTTGTTGAGGCCGAAGTGGCGCTCCTGGTTCCTCTTTGTCGGATCCTTCCTTTCCTTCATTATCTCGATGCACACCAGATGGTCTGAGCATTCCAATTTTGACCGAGCCGGCCACATCCCATGTAGTGCGCACATTTGTGCAAACATATTGGTTCACAACGTAACATTTACCATTATCTTGCTGCACATAACATAGTCCAAGCATGACAATTATGACCGGGTCGGACAAATATCCCTCTTAGCAACCACGCATAGTTTCTTGGAATGGAGCAAGCCTGGCATAATGCAGAACACATGTGCATAGGTGTTGAATTTGCTTCAGTGGACTGCACATTGAACGCAACTCGTTCACATTCACTTTCCAGTCTGCCCCTCGACACATGTGAAGGCCTCTGACCTATCGCAATGGCATCTGACTATCCTGACCATTTATTGTAGATCTATCCCACTGTTCACATTTTAGTGGTCACATAAGAAAGTCTAACGCCTTGCTGGTTGAACTGAAGAGAACATTCGATGCCCTGCTTGTTGGACTAATGAGATCATCTAGCCGCACCAGTTCGGTGGGGCGGAGAGGTTTGCTTGTTTCAACCCAGCTAGGTTAACCTTGCAGATTTTGTTCGTCCATATTTTACTCTTTCCGCATGAACTTGCTGTCTGTGGGATGACACAACGAACTATTATCAAGACATGTTAACATGTGTAGTTAGGATTAGTTTGATGCCTAATGTTTTTGTTACATGACTTGCTTTGAGCAGTGGGATACCGATGCTCACTACTACAATGAAGTCATGTTAGTCATCTGCAGTTAGAACTAGTATGTCTTGGTAGTAGTTGGATCACATTGATTACTAGTAGCCTTGCCTTAGTGATCGCCTTGTTCTCCTAAACTGTATGAGCCCAGCTTATAAGCATTGTACAATGTTTTTCTCTCAAAATAGCATTAACCTGCTTATCAGCCGCAGAAGCATCATTTTTTGTGTATTTTTAAGACATGGCTCGTTGGTATCATGTTATATTTGTACGTATTACCACTGATCTTGCATCTGGCAAACCATGTTGGTTGACAAACAAATGTGTAGCTATTCTTTAGTCATCGAAATTTAGTGCATATGAATGAAAGTTCGACAGCTGCATAAAGGATCTCGTCGGACACTGTTCCGAGACATGACAGCTCCTTGGCGTAGACGTGCTCTGTTTTTGCCTTATCAACTATGGAGGATGTTGTCAGGCGTGTTCAACCAGATGCAGTTGAACATGGTACATACAAGACGACATAATAAAGAGTAACAAAAAGCATGTGAATGATACACGAATGCGACGAAAATATACTTTCTGAGTATTGAGTTCAACTTTTCCTAATCATCACGCAAGAAGGCTATTGACACAGTGCTATCGGAGTAGGCGATTGACGCAGTGCTCTTTGTTTGCCAGCAGATTGATTGGTACCACATTCAAACAAACAATCCTTCATGCTTCGCCCTACGAGATCAAATCGGCAGTGGTCGGACTTTCTTGCGTTCGCAGTAAAACTCAACATCTACGTCTGCCAAAGTAATAATTCCCTTGATGCACATGGGATGGTCTGACTCTTGTATATTTGATCGGGCAGGACACATCCCATGTCGTACATGGAATTCGCTTCAGTGGGCTACACATGGTAGGCGAGCCACGGCTCCATGGGAAAGTCTAACACCATGCTGAATGAATTCAAGAGAACGTCCGACGTGCTGCCTGATGGACTAATCAGATTGTCCGGCCACACCAACGCTGGGGCGGAGAGGTTTGCTTGTTTCAACCCAGCGCATGTGATAGTCTGACCATTGTAATTATGACTAGGCCAGACACATCCCATGTTGTGGATGGAGCTTGATTTAGTGGAAAGTTTAATCTGTAGGAGATGGGTGACTGTTGTCACTAATTAATGTAAGCAGAAGTTATTAATGCATTGCTTTTTATTGAAGTATGCGGTCTGTAGGGAATGCTTATGTCTATGGTCCTTGCAGTGTATGAACCTATAATAACAAATAGTTGCAGTTGAACCAAATAATCCTGTACACACCAGACAGTCCGCAGATTGCATTACTGATCCCAGCGGATAAAGGAATACTCCGTATGTCCGCTGAGGCACAAGTTTAAGACAACTTCGCACACCAAACATGTTCAGAATACAAAGCCATAAATCGAAAGCCAAGTGCAGTTTACTAATACATATTCTCCCATAGATTATACATTAATGCTCCTAATTGTCAGAATCATCATCTCCAGACATGTCATTGTCATCTACCCCATGGTCATTGTCATCACTACAATACTAATCACCTGATCGTTGTCCTCATATTCATCATCGCTCGCTTCAAGCGTGTCATCTGCTTTCCGCTTACTTTTTAGAAGATCTTCTAAGTTGGCTACAATGTAAGTGACTTCTACATCACGCCTAGGACTATGTATATTTCCATCACCCTCACCCTCGAGCACTTAAGTTCCTCATTAAAACAATAATCATCTTGGAGCACCTGAGGCTCTATTTAATTCACGACATAAGAACCCCCTTGTTGGAATTTCTACACGACCCGCCAATTTTTGCCCAACCTGGTGTCCTCCAAATAAAAAAATCTTGTTTGCCTGTGTCAGCAGAATCAAAGGGTCATCCTGGTACTAGAGTGATGAAATGTTGACGGCTTTCCAATATCATCCATCATCAATGCCACTGAGCTTGTGCTTTGACTTGTCACGTTGATTGTACCAGTCACAGCGTAGAAGAACGACCGTCCTTTCTTTACCTGGGTACACCAAATTATAACCTCTCTGACAACACCATAAAATTCCAATTCACTGTCATCATGAGTGGAGTGGCTCATGACACCACTGCTCTATGTCTGCAAGTGTTTCTCATAGTCAACAGTGCAATACTTGACGCCATTGATACTACAAGCTCGATATGTCTCGTCTCGGGGAGCAGGGCCACCAGACAGTGAGAACAAACCTTCACTGACCTTTGTGGGCTCATCGATACATAGCTGCATGATCTGCACAAAAACATGAAACCACCGTCACCAATAAGTTGTGATATAATTCATTGAATGGTGGGCCTAACAGGAGTAAAATAAGCCAATCATGTACACAAGACTTGAACCATTGGGGAAGCCGTTCCTATAGCATCTTTTCAGCATTACACGCCCCTTCATCATGTAACTTTTGTCGATACTCTCTGTAAAACATATTCGCATTACTATGAGGAACATTTCATACACAATATACGAATCCACTAAGTCTTGAGCCTCTCCACAGTTATTGAGCACATACCAAGCTAGCTTGTTCCACTCTGTGCCTATGATTTCTCTTCTCGTACACTGGCCAAAGAACTTGACACTGAAAATATCGAGGTTACCATCTGATGGCCCATCATGTGACATGATGTCATTGTCATCCTGGTCATATCTTGTTTCCATATCATTGATGATCCTCTCCCAAACTGCCAAGGTCTCATTTTCTAGGTAAGCCTCTGCAATTGAGCCTTCAGGCTTCCTTCTGTTCCTATAGAAATACTTCAATGTGCCCAGTCGCCGTTCTATTGGGTACATCCATCCGTACTGTACGGGGCCTCTAAGAAGTGCCTTTTGAGGTAGATAAATAGCCAAGTTGTTGACATCAGTTAACTCTAATTTTTAATTGTCAACTGATCCAGATAAGGCCTTAATTAAAAAGATAAAGTAAGAAAGTAGGAATTTATTCTAATGAGTTCCACGAGTTGTGTTGCTCTCACTTGTTTTATAGGATATTTAATATTTCATCATAAAAGTATCTCAGGTAAGGAATCTGAGCACACCATTGTGAAGAGCTCGTCGAGACGATTGAAACAAACATATCACTTGTCATATTTGGAGCACCGGAAGAAGTCCTCGATGGTTACGACACGGAAGACTCTAGAATGACCTAGAAAACATCATCATCACAAGACCAAGGACTAAACCGACAGAATTCCATAGCTCTGTGAAATAATGTTTTCTAGGGACTTATCCACAAGCTGGGAATGGTAAGAATCCATCCACAACACGACTCATTGTGCAAACGGTACTAGAAGGACGTAGAAGACACCAGAAGACACAAGATCAAAGTGGAAGCCCGACTGCTGCCAGGTGGGGCCGGCCTGGCTCCCTAGCCAAGTGGGCCCTCCTTCACTTGACGGTCTCCAACCGACCTTTACAGCGTATCTTGACCATTGTTTCAAGTCGTTTTGATCCAAGGGCGACGGTTCATCCCACCGAACTATATAAGCATGGGCAGACCCCCTGGAGGCATCATCCATCATCTATCATCATAATCATATTTAGTTCAGGGTCATCCCTCGAAAGAATAACCTAGAGCATCCACCATCTAGGGCATAGCTAGAACATAAGAATAGGAATTAGAGGAGGCAAGCAGTGCTTGGGCTCCAGATCTAGTCATAAGAAGGCTTGGTAATGTCTTGTATCTCTCTTTGTATTCAACAATATTAATCTATTTGTGTTTCTAGTTCATTGTGTTTATCTTCTAGTTCATCATCTAATTGTCTAGTTCATCATCTAGTTCATTGTGTTCTTATTCATAATATTCCTCTAGTTCTTGTTCTTGTTCATGTTTATGTTCCTCACCATGACTTGTTATAATAATAGATTCATAATTATAATGTTCATTGCCTATGTTGGTTATATGTCTAGTTTAGTTGGAGTAGTTTGGTGTTTATGCTCTTGTTAGTATAGCGCTCATCCTGAAGTACAAGGGGTGGGTGGTAGAATTAATGTAGGCATGGTGCCTAGGTTAAGCCTATCTGCGAGTCCCCTATGTTCCGGGCCATGTGGTAGATCGCGAAGGTGATAGCTTCGTTGAGTCCTCTGTAGTCCACTCCCTGAATGTAGGGTTGTGTAAGGCCTATAGTTACGGGGTGACGTCTTGCTATGTTCATGACCCACCTTGGTAATATCTCTTGAGTATGGATATGAGATTATTTTGACCATGATAGCTAGATGTAATTGCACTAATTGATGTAGCTCAATGACCTATAGTTATAATCAACCCTAGGAGTTATGTATCTTTATTTCTAGTTCTTTCTAGAATCACGCCTAAGAAGGAAAATGCTCGGTGGAACCTCCTTTGGACATTGTTGAATTATTATCCTTATTTAATATTATTATGATATGATCCCTGTTTTGAGAAGATCTAGTAGACCTCTTATCATAAGTTTAGGTTATAGCTTTATTCTCAATACCTCCATCCTACCTTCCTAGTGGTGAATTATAAATAACGATACCTGGAACTTTCCTGGGTGAAATGCTACACGGGACTTTTTATCTGTGCGCTTGCAGATAACCTTTTATTTAATTTTATGATGAGTGCTAAGATTATAAATACAACCACATTTCTTACATCGTGTTAGGGATGACAACTTAACTTAAGTGGTGTAAGGAATGTCAACAAGCATTTCTGGCGCCGTTGCCGGGGAAGGCAATGGAGGTCCAGGGAAGGAAATTGAATATCTAGGAATAATCTTACGCATGATAATTGAGATATACTATTGATCTTTACTCAAACAGGTTTACCCTGTAGTTTTGTCTATTTGTCAATATTTTATGCAGGGTGATAATTGAGAAATCCAGTCATACTCGAACAGGATTACCCTTATTTAGCCTACTTGAGTATCTCATGCCGGGTAATATACCACTCGATTTGATCGACCGGCAAACTACGTTGACGATCCCGAGACAATAATCAGAAGAGCTAAATCACAACTAAGAAGAAAGATCCCAACCACTTTGCTAGAAGACCAACCAGCAAGTAGCTCAACACCGTTGTTTGAAGCAATGGCTAACAAGACCCTCTGTGAATTCTCTACTCCAACAACTGCCAATATCAGGACTGGACCAACAGTCAATGTGGGAGATGATGGATTCGAGCTCAAGCCAGCTTTGCTCAACATGGTGCAAGCCAACCAGTTTTGTGGGAAAGCACATGAGGATGCAAATGCTCACCTCCAACACTTCCTGGAGATTTGCAGCACCTTCAGCATGAAATAAATTTAAAGAGATGCCACACTACTCCGCCTGTTCCCATTCTCACTCTTGGGAAGGGCGAAGCAGTGGTTCTACGCCAACAAAGATAGAAATACTACATGGGATGCCTGTTCCACTGCTTTCCTAGAAAAGCTCTTTCCCATAGGCAAGACGAATGCCCTACATGCAAAGATCTCAACTTTTTAGTAGCAGTATGATGAATTTGTCCTTGAGGCATGGAAGCGCTTTCAAGATTACATTGCAGAATGCCCTCACCACGGGATGGAAGATTGGTTACTTATGCAAACATTTTACCAAGGGCTCACTACAAGTGCCCATGAGAACATTGATGCCGCTGCTAGAGGATCGTTCTTTTCACTCACTATTCGTGAGGCAACCGCTCTAGTTGAGAAGATAGCTTCTAACCAGGGATGGAATGAAGAACGCACTCAACCACGCAAGAGAGGAGGAATGCATCAAGTCAAAGAGGTAGACATGTTGTCTGCTAAGATGGACCTGCTCATGAAGAAGCTTGACGAAAGAGATCAACAAAAGAAGGAAGTCATGCACATCCGAGACTCTCGCATGACTTGTGAAGAGAGTGGAAGCACTGGACACAAGGGAAGCAATTTTCCTAAAGTCCAAGGAGATGTCAACTACATCAACAACAACTCCAATTTTCGTCCCCAACAGACTCAAGGATGGAACCAACAGAATCAAGGGTGCAATCAACAAAGGCGCAATTATCAAGGAAATTATCAAGGTAATTCCCAAGGTAACTACCATGGTAATAACTTCAACCAACCACCTTTGAGAGATATGATTGCTAATCAAAATAAAGTTATTGAGAATATGTCTAGAAATATAGCTTCCAATGATAAAGTTCTTGAAATAATAAACAATAGAATGGATAGCTTTACTTCTGCCATAAAGAATCAACTTAGCTTTAATAAGATGATGGAATCACAACTTTCTTAGTTAGCAACTTCAATACCTATGACTGAAAAGGTAAGATTTTGGGGAATCCAGAAGAATTAGAAACTGCGAATCTTGTAGACATTTTCAATGCAGGAGAGTACTTCATAGCTCCACCAAGACCACAGTGGTGGCCGGATGGCAAATATCTAGAGAAAAAAGGAGATCCAGGAAGACCCGTCATCCCCATCCACAATGGAAATCATGAGTTTGAAGAAGCTATCTGTGATCTTGGAGCAAGTGTCAACATTATGCCTAAGGTAATATATGAGAAAATTCATGGTAACCCTTTGTTGTACACAACCATGTGTTTGCAGCTTGCAGATCAATCACTGTGCTACCCCAAGGGAATCCTTGAAGATGTGCTCGTAGGAGTTGGACACTCGTCTCTAGTGCTAGACTTTGTGGTAATAGAAACAGGAGGAGATGAAAGAGCACCAATCATTTTGGGAAGACCATTCCTTAGCTCAGCTAAATCCATCATCTACGCCGATAGCGCCAAGATCTGTTTCACCATAGGGGAGAATAAGAAAATATTCCATTTAAAGAACCGTACGTACACCAACTGAGTTCACCCTCAGCACCTGTATGATTACATGAATTTTGACATGTCCACGGAAGAAAAGAAGAACAATGCCCCAACAAAGAAGAGAAAAGCCAAGATTCCAGAGAAGAAAGCTCAAGTCAAGAAGAATGTCAACACCTATGAAGGTATACTACCTCCTCCGAAGAACAACAACAAGAAAGGGAAAGTGAAGCCAACTGTTCAAGAACCAGTTTGGATGGTCAACACTATTGAACCACCCCATGAGACTACTCTTCCCTCAATACATTTTGAAGATCCTGGAGTACCTACCATAGATTGTACGATCAAGGAAAGTACCTTCTACAAGACATTCTGTGACATTGGCTCAAGGGTCAACATAATGTCCACAGTAACGTATAAACATTTATATCAAAATAAACACCCTTGCACCCAACATATTTGTAGCTGTAGCTCACGGATCAATCGTTCCGGTTTTCGGAAGGAAAAGCCAAGGATGTAGCCGTCAAGATCAAGGATCAAGAGATTGTTGCCGACTTCATAGTTCTGGACATGGGAGAAGAAGATGATGTTCACCTCATCCTAGGGAGACCGTTCCTTTTACCATGAACACAATTATCTATATGAAGCAAGGAGAGATTCACTTCCATTTTCCTGAGAAAAGGTGTGTTGTTACTTTAATGATTATATTATTTGTGAAAAATCCAAGAAGAACAGGAATGGAAGGTGTCGCTCTCAACGTCAAAGAAAGAAGGTCATCAAGGAAGAAGGGTCTAATCAAGAGGACAAGGTAATGGAGGAGATAGCTGCCTTGGAGATCCATGAAGAAAAAGAGCCAAAAACAAGAAAAGTATGGAAGAAGAAAGAAATACAACCAACAAGCACTCCAGCACAAGAAGAGGGATCATTATCCCCTGATTCATCAGATCATCAAGAACTTCAAATTGAATAAGATAAGGTAAGGGAGGATTCAGTCTCGTAGAAACCTCCTCAAGTGCTTGAATTGGGAAGGTCCGGTTCGACGGACCGAAAACTCTGAACCTTCACCAAAAGGTAAATATGGTAGTTATCTACATATTAATTACTTGCATAGTTCTTTGCATAAATCTTTGCATTAGCATATTTACTTTATCATCAGCATCTTTGCATTAGAAAAATAAAATAAAAATATTGTTGCATTATCTTTCTGCATCAAAAAAATCCAAAACACAAAAACCTTAAGCCCCACGTAAATCTTTATTTACCATGGTGGCACAAAAAAATAATTTTCTTTTGCATGCATAAATAATAAAATCCTAAAAATATTGAAAGAAAGTTCTGGAAGGCTCTAGGCAAACAAGGAAGGTTTACTTTTGCTAACACTTAATCAATTCCACAAGCTTTGTTGCTATTTGAGCTCAACAGGATTTGAAGGACACATTGATATTTACATCAACCTTGGAGAAATTCGACAAGATGAAGAATGTCTCTGCTATCAAGCTGAACGACTACGTCAACATCCAGCTTGGGGGAGAAGCATCCCCCGTGTATCTAGTTAAGTATTATTATCTTATAATTAATTTATTTGAGTTTTGCTATTTTTGAAAATAAATAAAAAGATGTATAATCAATGAAACTAAATAAAAAATTTGGCCTATTTAGAATATATTTATATTTTTTCTTTTAGTTACTTTTCAAGAGAGTATACAAGTCTAACCTGCCTTAAAAAAATGGAGCTCTAGGAAATTTTTGTATGCTTGGAGATGATAAATAGTTGCTCTGCCATAATTCCTTTAAAGTACTTTACTTTTAACCTTACACTCTTCTGAGTTTTGGATGAAATTGTTTTGATATGAAGATTTGTTCTGAACCTGAGATTTGTGGGTAGCAAATGCTTGACCTAAGTCTAGGTGATTGGGGAGTGTGATATAAGATGGTTTGAGCTGTTGTTTTTCATGTTCCAAGTGATACTGGAGTCCTGGGTATTTATTTCAAAAACTTAAAATTACCACATGATGAGATCCTGTATGATGAGAGTTTGAATTCTTACCACAGCCATATAAACATGCTTTATTAGAATAGAAAACATTTCTTTACGGATTTGGCTATTTGTATGCAGTCTAACCATGTCTGATCCTTAGAAACTTGTCATATGGTTAAAATCAAGATTCACACACACTTTGCACCCCTTGCTACTTCTACCCTGGAAGTACGCACCACCATATAAACCTATTTAGATCCACCTCAAAAATTTGTTCTGCTCCTACACTGGGAGTGAACATCCAAAAAATATCATACCCATAGGATTTTCCTTGTTTTCTAGCCCTGTTCCATTATATTTGCTCCCAGGTTATCCATATCATTAGTTCCGCAAGTTATTCAAGGTTGTTTCTAGTTAAAAAAAGAGAGAAAATAAAAAAGAGAGAGAAAGAAAAGGAGAAAGTTTTGCAAGAATCAAAAGCTTCAATTGTCTATCAAAGTTCCAAATGTTCAAGATCTTTAGAAATTTTCAAAGTTTAATAAGTTATCTTTTGCAAAAGGAGCAATATTCCCCCTTTCTACCTCCCACAAATATTTTCTGCCACATTAATCATACCTTTGAAACCACACATGCACATCTTGATTGGATTGTACGCCAAGGATCTTTGGATTTTGTCCTATGGATCCATGTGTTAGACTGGGAAACATATGTATTACAAGTAAGCTGTCTCCTATCCCACCTATGAACTCTAGATATTTTAATTAGTCTAGGCTAAGAAAGAGAGAAGGCATGATGCTACTCTGCCTAAGTCCAAAAATACCACATATACTAGAGGAGAAAAGGCAAACCACCATTATTGCCTTGGTGAGGATCCACAAATGCCACAGAATGAGAGACCTAAAAGGATCATGCATAGGGTCTCTGAGTTTTATTTCAAAAATTTTACAAAACCCCAGGATAAAGGTTGATCAAAGAGTGTGGAGAATGGTGCTTAACTTGATTGTTCCGCTTTTCATTTACTCAAGACCCAAGCAAAAGCTATAAGCTCCATGGTCAACGATAATATGGGTAAGTTTGATGATCAGAGTAGTTGAGTCTAATCCAAGGGAGAGTTCTAGTTTAAACACATAAGTATTTTAAGGTGTGAAGGCATTATAGCAACTCCTGATCTAACATCATACATAGTTTTTGCTAAGGGACTAGCAAAAGGTAAGCTTTAGGGAACTTGTTGACATCAATTAACTCTAATTTTTAATTGTCAACTGATCTAGATAAGGCCTTAATTAAAAGATAAAGTAAGAAAGTAGGGATTTAATTCTAATGAGTTCCACGAGTTCTTTTGCTCTCACTTGTTTTGCAGGATATTTAATATTTCATCATAAAAGTATCTCAAGTAAGGAATCTGAGCACATCGTTGTGAAGAGCTCGTCGAGACGATCGAAACGAATAGATCACTTGTCATATTTGGAGCACCAAAGAGGAAGTCCTCGATGGTTACGACTCAGAACTCTAGAAGGCCCTAGAAAACATCATCATCACAAGACCAGGGACTAAACCAACAGAATTCCACAGCTCTGTGAAATAATATTTTCCAGGGACTTATTCAGAAGCTAGGAAAGGAAAGAATCCATCCACAACACGACTCATTGTGTAAATGGATCGAAAAGAGGCACTAGAAGGATGTAGAAGACACCAGAAGACATGAGATCGAAGTGAAAGCCCGGCGGCTGCCAGGTAGGTGATGAGGACATCAACACTAATCATACATCCAAGTCAGCCATGCCAATACATACATCCAAGTCAGCCACGCCAATACTTGCTGGTCCTA
>CM041628.1:55646946-55662939 GCA_023333625.1 Bothriochloa decipiens
TCTCATCGAAAGATCGACCACAAACCCTAGCAGGTTCATATCAGTAGGGCCGGCCGGCCCCACATGTCAGGCCGGCCGGCCGGGCTCCCCAGCCAAGTGGGCCCTCCTTCACGTGACGGTCTCCAACCGACCTCTACAGCGTATCTTGACCAAGTCAGTTTGATCCAAGGACCACGGTTCATCCCATCGGACTACATAAGCATGGGCAGACCCCTTGGAGGCATCATCAATCATCTATCATCATAATCATTATTCAGTTCAGGGTCGTCCCTCGAAAGGATAACCTAGAGCATCCACCATCTAGGGCATAGCTAGAACATAAGAATAGGAATTAGAGGAGGCAAGCAACGCTTGGGCTCCAGATCTAGTCATAGGAGGCTTGGTAATGTCTTGTATCTCTCTTTATATTCAACAGTATTAATCTATTTGTGTTTCTAGTTCATTGTGTTTATCTTCTAGTTCATCGTCTAATTGTCTAGTTTATCATCTAGTTCATTGTGTTCTTATTCGTAATATTCCTCTAGTTCTTGTTCTTGTTCATGTTTATGTTCCTCACCATGACTTGTTATAATAATAGAATCATAATTATAATGTTCATTGCCTATGTTGGTTATATGTCTAGTTTAGTTGGAGTAGTTTGGTGTTTATGCTCTTGTTCGTATAGCGCTCATCCTGAAGTACAAAGGGTGGGTTGTAGAATTATTGTAGGCATGGTGCCTAGGTTAAGTCTATCTGCGAGTGCCCCCTATGTTCCGGGCCATGTGGTAGATCGCGAAGGTGACAGCTTTGTTGAGTCCTCTGTAGTCCACTCCCCGAATGTAGGATTGTGTAAGGCCTATAGTTGCGGGGTGACGTCTTGCTATATTCATGACCCACCTTGGCAATGTCTCTTGAGTATGGACATGAGATTATTTTGACAATGATAGCTAGATGTAATTGCACTAATTGATGTAGCTCAATGACCTATAGTTATAATCAACCCTAGGAGTTATGTATCTTTATTCTAGTTCTTTCTAGAATCACGCCTAAGAAGGAAAATGCTCGGTGGAACCTCCTTTGGACATTGTTGAATTATTATCCTTATTGAATATTATTATGATATGATCCCTGTTTTGAGAAGATCTAGTAGACCTCTTATCACAAGTTTAGGTTATAGCTTTATTCTCAATACCTCCATCCTGCCTTCCTAGTGGTGAATTATAAATTACGATACCTGGAACTTTCCTGGGTGAAATGCTACAACGGGACTTTTTAACTGTGCGCTTGTGGATAAGATTTTATTTAATTTTATGATGAGTGCTAAGATTATAAATACAACCACATTTCTTACATCGTGTTAGGGATGACAACTTCACTTAAGTGGTGTAAGGAATGTCAACACAAGTGCACCATTACATCAAAAAAGGCTGGTGGATAAATCTTCTCAAGCTTGCATAGGATGAGAATGATATCAGTTTTTAGTTTTTCCATGACTTCTGTCTTCAAAGTTCTGCTGCAAATTGCCTAAAGAAGTTACCAAGTTCTGAAACAGCTTGGTACAAATCCTTTTTAACAAGGCCTCAAAAACCTACAGGTATGAGCCTCTGCAGAAGGACATGGCATTTATGTGTTTTCCGCTTGCCTACTACCTTGGTCCCATCTGCACTTATGGATGATGCTAGGTTGGCTGCAAAACCATCTGGGAACTTGACACCTTGAAGAAATTTGGTAAATGTTGTTCTATGTTCAGGCAACAAGATGTAAGGGGCATCCGTAACACCAAGCTTCTGTCCCTTCTGCACGCAATGATATTTAGGCCTTATCTTCATATCATAAAAATCTAGCCTAGCATTGGTTGTGTCCTTTGTCCTGTCAGTTTTCAGCAATGTCCAAAGAATGTTGTCACATATGTTCTTCTCAATGTGCATGACATCAAGATTGTGCAGCAGCAGCTGGTCCTCCCAGTACGACAACTTCCACCAAGTAGCCACTCGTTTATAAATTATTGGTGGCTCTCCACGCTTACATTTCTTTGTCCCACCGTTGATACCTGGCCCAACATCTTCCACCCTCTTGTGCTCCGCCATGATCTCCTTGTAGGTGAACTTTTCTGGTGTGCCTCTCTTCTCAATTGTTTCGTCAAATAGCGACTTGCGTTCCCTCCATTCGTGTTCTTCTGGAGGTAACATCGGTGTCTGAAGTAGGCTAACTTGGATCTTAGCGATCTGACAAAGGATTTTTGTCGCAACAAATACAAGAAAAATAACCTTTTGTAGTTCGGCCTGACATAGTGCTCAATGCTAGAAAGTCATGTACACACCAAAGCGCAGCAGCGCACAGAGTAAAAGTTTCTTTTGCAGGAAGGAGTACATGACGAGTTTTGACACCCTTCCATAGTTCTAGCATCTCTTCTATAAGAGGCTCCAAGAATAAATCAAAATCCTTTCCTGGAGATCTTAGGCCCGAGATCAGGAGAGATATAAAGCAATTGGATGGGTTCACGCACTCCCGTGGTGGCAGGTTGAGAGGTGTTACAAGAACAGGCCATATACTATATGATGAGCTAAAGTTGCCAATCGGATTGAGACCATCTATGGTGATGGATAGCCTCAAGTTCCTTGCATCGTATTTAAAATATGGATGACGGATAGGCTCAAGTTCCTTGCATCGTATTTAAAATATGGATGCTTGATATCAAAGTGCTTCCATGCCTCCTCGTCTGCTGGATGGCTCAATACACCGTCAACCTCCTCTCTCTTATTCTTGTGCCATTCGGCGTCCTTTGCTGTTTTTGGTGTAGCAAAGATCCTCTGCAACCTCTTTGTTAGAGAAAAATGCCTCAAAATCTTACGAGGAGTCTGCTTGCTACCATCCTCCCATCTATTCGTGTTGCATTCTAGGCACACATCAACCTTTTCAAGAACTTTACCCCAAAACAACACACAGTTGTTCGTGCACACATCAATCTTATCATAACCAAGCCCCAGTTGTTGAATATATTTGTGTTCTTTGTTATATGAGTCTGGATCATTGCTCTTAGGGAATGCTTTCAAAAGTAACCATAAAAGTGTATCGAAACATTTGTTGCTGACTCGATTGCGGGACTTCATGTACAACAACTTGATAAGGAGGGAGAATCTTGTGTAAGCATATCCAGGTCAGGATGCTTGTTTCAAATCATTTACCACTCTTTCAATCACTGAAGATTTTTCTCCCTAAGCTCTTCACATGTTATTAGATTTGTAATCACATCCCAATCTTTCAGGAATATGCTAATGTCTTTGTCTTGCTCCTCCGGCTCTAGAATCCTATCCTCATGATGAGATCCATGCAAATCTGATGACGCTATGATGTCTCCACCTGAAGATTCCGCTTCTTCCCTATGAAGAACCCATCTGGCATATGTGATCGACATTTTGTTTCGATTGATGTGTTTCCACAAGTCTCTCTGTGGTATAGTTTCATTGTTAAGGCATTTTCGACACGGGCAACGGACATCTTCACCCTTTGGGTACTTTTTCTTCACCCAGTCCATGAACGGAGTCGCTCCAATATAGTACTCATGCGTGCCTTTCTTTCCTGTAGTAATCCAGGATCTATCCATCTTCCTATTGCAGCAAAAGTACACAAAATCAGTAAGAGTTTAGACCATGGGGTGGATAGTTGCAAAAGTAGCATTAACAACAAAGGACATACAGGGTTAGAGAGCACTAATGTGTGTGCATTTGTTCATATCATTCTATGGGACAGGCTAACAAAAGCTCATCCAAATTTAGAGCAGCAGCACATAGATATTTATAACTCAAACTAGAATAGCAGTTAATGTAGTTGTAACCATTACAGATTTGACTAAATCAACTCTAACCATCACAGTTATAGTACACTAAACCCCAAATCCCATAGGCATTCCCCAAATGAAGAAGCAGATAGTAAAAGGGGAGAAAAGACACCTACGGGTTGGATCTAACGCCTCTACCTCAGCACACAAGCACCGACGAGGACGCCAGTGCCGCCGCGCTTCACCGGGAGAGACCCGCCGCCTGCCTCCCAATGGACGCCGGAGCCACCTGAGCGCACCGGAGATCCCCTGCTGCCCCCTCCGACTCGGCCGCAAGTCCTAGGAGCTGATATTTTTCCACTTTTAGGGGAGAAATCCCTAATAGTGTAAGTTAACCTATTGGGCAACACACAAAACATATAGCTATATGAAGGATCTCAAAGAAAGGAGAACACACGTAGGCCCCTAGTGCAATGGCAAAGGCTTTCAGTTCTTCGCGCCAAGGTTCGGGGTTCAAAACTTAGAAAACCTTTGAATTTTTGGGAAATTCAATTCCGGCGGAAAATTGCCACAGGTTTCAGGCAGGTCCCAGAGGTCTATCAGAGAACGGTTCCCCCTAGTGGTGGGTCCCTAATAACTGACATGTGGTCCCAGACGACGGAGCGATTAGGATTAACAAGCGGGTGCCACATGTCGGTTGGAGAACGGTGGTCATACGTGAATAGAGAGGGTCCCACATTGCGGGCAGGTCCCACAGGTCCCTTCAAAGAAGGATTCCCTAGCTGCGGGTCCCATCTGACTGACGCCCTGGTCTCATGCGGCGAGTGGAGAAAGGTGCTAGATGGGTCCCACAGGTCGATCGAGGAAGGGTGGCCCCACGTGAACAAAGATGGGTCCCTAGTTGTGGGTCCACTCTAACTCACGATCTGACCCACGCGTCAGGTTGAGAAGGGTGCCAGAAAGGATCCCACATGTCGGTTGGAGAACAGTGGTCATGGGCAGGTCCCAGAGGTCCCTTCAGAGAAGGGTCCCTTAGCTGCGGGTCCCATCTGACTGACGCCCTGGTCCCATGTAGCGAGTGGAGAAGGGTGCTAGACGGGTCCCATAGATCAGTCAAGGAAGGGTGGTCTCGCGTGAACAGAGATGGGTCCCTAGGGTCCCATCTAACTGACGCTCTGACTCCACTCGTCAGGTTGAGAAGGGTGCCAGATAGGGTCCCATAGGTCGGTCGAGGAACGGTGGCCCTATGTGAACAGAGAACTGTGCAAGACGGGGGTGGCCTCAAGACAGGGTCCCACAGGTCGGTCGGTCGGTCGGTGAAGTGTGGTCTAACTGACACGCTGGTCCCGCACGCCGGATGGAGAACGGCGCCCATTCAGAACGGATGAGTAACGGTGGGTCCCATAATGTCGGATGGAGAAGTGTCCGACTGAGTGATGGGCGGGTTCCATGACTAACGACGGATGGGGGTACTAGTGATGCATGCTAACAATGGATGGAAGTATGAGTGAAGGCGGCTCTCCCGCAGGCAAACGGCATCGGCACCCGTAGCCAAATGGAGCGGCGCGGGGATTAGTGATGAATTTCAACGGTCACAACTCTAGGATATCTGTGAAACTGTCATAATCCAGCAGTGAACAGTGCTGCGAACGCCTCATTGATGATTTCGTCTCATTTTCTACGATGGTTCCCGTGACCTTTCTAAAATACATTGTGGAAATGAACTTTTAGGGAAATTGTCATGCAGTTCCATGACCAAAGTGACAAAAATGTCATGGAAACCACTCTTCGATGACCATAATAGAATGATCATAAGGAATTTCATCATGGAAGGCCAAATCTCCACTAGTGTAATGACCATCAACAAGCTCCCCCACACTAAACCTTTGGTCGCCCTGAGCAAAGTAGTGAGATAAAGATTTAGGTGCAACTTGTTATGAAACAAGACTTCAGAAGATATGATGCTAGCATAAAAGATATTCCAAGTATTCTTCATACATGTGGATTTTGAAGTCGCTGCCATGTCGCCTTGAGCGGTTGAAAAGTGGAACAACATAACACCAAGTCATCACTATCCCCATGAAACATACTTGGAGTTTTTATGATTATTGAAAATAAAAGCATAGCTCATACTTCTCCTCATATGGCACTCTCAAGTCACTCAATGGTGTATATATATATATCCTCGCTAAGGCATCATTGTTTTGCCTTTCTTCCTACTTCTAATAGGCTTATGTACTTGGAGTTTGTAGGTAGGATAAGAGAGATATAAACATGGCGTTCTTGAAATGAATATATTACTAAGTCAAATACCCAGATCATGAGGAGAAACATGTCATACAAAATGGTCAAGATATATGGTATTTGGTGGTACTCCTTAAGAACCTTCCATCTAGCTTCTTGGAGAGCATGGCTGTTTTATATTTTTTCCACAATGTTTATTAATTCTTCTGCTATATCATCTATCATTTGGGGATTGCATCCCTCTTTTCTCTCAAATTTTTGACTATGGATCTTTTGCTCCTTCAAACTTATCTATGGAGGTTTTGTTTCTTTTTTCAAATTTTCTCTCTCCCTTTTTTTGAATGCCCATGCCTCTCTCTTGATGGTGGAAGATAGCTAGAGGGGTATACACATGTGTCTCAAGTGGAGCAGGTTGCATACTTATAATGTAGAAGTAGCAAATGGTTGCATGAGTATATGATGTTGATCAAAAAGCATGACAAGTTTCTCTACCCTGATCAACAAGACTTGACAAAGCTCAAAACACTCATGCAGCTATTTGTGTAGTTATCATATCACTTCTAGAGAACATGTATTTGGCTCTGGTAGGAATTTATCACCGTTGAGGAGAAGTGAGGCTATTGGTTTTGATGTTTTATGAAAATAGAAATATCCAAGACCTTACATAGAAAGATACGATTCCTTTAGTCTACTATATCTCACTTCACAACAACTTAGTTGACATGTTTTTCCTATTATCTCTTTTTAAGTTTGATTTTAGTATATGGAACTTGTCAACACAACAAACTTATAAAATCAAGGCATGATTTTAAGTTTGATTTAAACATGCAGCATTTTCAACATATCAAACTTATGATGAAAAATCAAGAGTGGACAGAGGGAGTGCAAACCAGCGTGCCAAAATGGCGAAGGCCAAAAAGATGGTAGATGAGAACATGTGGCCTTCCCCACATTAGGACTTTTATGTCAATCGACATTAAAAGCCTAGTTTTGATGTTTGGCCCCTCTTAGAATGTACTCCATTGTTGAATGATGGTGTCGCACCCTAATTTTAAGAGTCCAATTGCAAATGTATTTGCGCCAGGATCAAGCACAAATCGTGCAAAATAACAGAAATAGCACACAAATTGATTTAATAAAAAATACCAAGCTTTATTGATATTAGAAATAAGGTCTTACAATAGACAATGTTCAGATGACATAGCCATAGGCCTTACATGACTAATGATGTTCCATCGCCGTAAGGCGGCGGATTTTATTACATAGGGGAGGTAACTACTACAACAAAAACTACAGCGAAGCGATACACACTATTCCACAGGCATGCTTGAGCGCGGTCGAAACCCTAAGTCCTAGTACATCCTTCCAGCACGGTCGATCCTCACGTATCTCCTAGTCCTCGTTGTTTGCCTTCTCGTCAATGTTGAAGTTCTCCTCAGCAAGGGGTGAGTACATAAAGTACTCAGCAAGTCCCAACATGGGTGGATGATATAGGTGGTAATATTATTCAATAAATGGGGTTTGGGCCCTGGGAGAGGATCATCCTTCTCGCCAGTTCTCAGGTTAGTATTAATTAAACCATTAGCACAATTATTAAAGGAAACCTAATCAAAGGGACCTCATCCTAGCGGTTGCCCATTATCAAGGACGTGGCTATTCGAATAGGATTAATACATTCTGCAGAGGGGTACAATTTTCCCCACACGATAGACACAACCAAATCATGATCAGTGATTAGGACAGGCCTAACAAGATCTCGTACCTGGATGGTGTGACTTCAGGTTTCCATATAATTCCAGCATAGACTACTCAGGGACGGAACCCACACACATCAGGATGATCACACAACATCCTAAATTATCGAGTGGTTGGATGATCACACAGCATCCAGATTAAATTAATAAAGGGTGCTCGCACACGGCACAACAATAAATTTTACAAGGAAGACCACATAGCAACCATGCCGATCGGACCACAGTAGATCACACAGCAGCCGTGTCCTTTCCTGTTAGTCTATTGCGTCACCAGCCTCCTAGTGGAAATTATACTTCTACCTAACGGGGTGTGAGACCAGGTCTACCAATATAGACATGTGGTTGTACGTAATATCAGACTAGGTGAGATAGCCTCTGAACTAATCATTTGCGACCGAAGTGAGTATCTCCCATAGGAACCCACACAGGCGAACCTACCAAAGTAATTTATTCCACATAAATTACCCCTACTCGCTCCTATCAAAACAAGTTCAGTTTCATTAAGCATCTCATTCATAATTATTCATATTCATCAATGTTATAAATATAAGTTTATAATATAAATGGTAATACATGGTATTGGTGGAGAAAGGGAGTTAGGACTTGCCTTCGTTCAACTCACTTTCCAATCCGACGTAATTCGGGTCCTCGCCTTCTTGGTAGTCGTCGACTCTATTGATCGTCGCGAACGAATAAGACTACTGCCAAACATAAAGCAACACAAAACAAACAAAGAGCTATATGGCGGTATTAGGTAAAATAAATATAGCAAGATTTTAGATGAATTTTGGTGGTGGTTTGGTGGAGAACAAAATTATAATGAAGAAGGTATGATTTTTAGAAGTTAATATAGGGTGGAAATGTTGGCAGAATTTCTAGGAATATTCAAGTGAGTAAAAGGTCATGGAAAAGGTATAGGTATGTTCTCAAGTGATTCTAGTATTTTTTATGAATTTTCTGGGAATTTTATATGCAGGGAAAATAGGTTTTCAACACTCTATGTACTTTGTCCGTGTGACCCTAGCAATTTCTGTGTGTATAGAATTGTTGGTGAACTCGCGCCAAGCGTGTTACTGGCATGTGGGCCATCCTTGGCCTCTCCTCTTGCTTGGCTATGAACGGAAGAGAAAGATGAGGGGACGGAAGGGAAACGACGACCCACGGCCGTATCGGGCTCAATGCCGAAACAGGGCAAGGTCCGCGAACTCGCCACAATCAGCCTCGCCGGTGGCATCCCTACGAGGGGCTCGACAACGCTTGCCTGCCATGCTCTAAAGTAAGCCAAGGCTGAGGATGGGGCTGGCGGTGGTCGTGTGGGTCTGCGGCGGCGGCGAGAGGTCGTCGCCATGATTATGGCGGAAGCGGCTGCGTCTCAGGCGCTCAGCGGTGCTCGGTGTTAGTGACGCGAGGCACCGGTGGCTGGGCGACGGCAGTGCCGTCCATGGCTCCAGTGCGGCGGCCTCGAGTGGCTGGGCGGCGGCAGTGCCGACCATGGCTCCAGCGGCAGTGGCTTCCACTACGACAAGATGGTGACGTGCTAGCTCTTGAACTGAGTGTCTATGGGCGTGTTGGTGTACGTGTGGAGTGTATATGGGTGTGTGTCTCTGTGTGTGTGTGTGAGTGAGGTATATACTGATGTGAGTGTGTGCTGTGTAGCTGGGGCATCAAGTGTGCGTGCATTGGCTAGGCCTTGCCTTTTGGCATGGCGGAGGGTGTCACATGGTGGCTGGTCACAATAGAGTGAGGGATGGAGCTATAGAGGATAGTGAAGGTAATTGAGGGATCCAGGACTCACCTCGTCTCTCCAACTTGGCCGGAGAAGCTCTCAGCGGCATGGCACGGGAGCTCTGCTCCAATGGCAGCGGCAACAGGGGAATTGGGGAAATCGAGATTGAGCTCGATTTATAGTGGGAAGAGGGAAACAGAGGGGAGATGGTGTGTTCCAAGCTCCTGTGGAGCTCGGAGTGGTGTTGATGGCGCTGGGGACTCACCGGCTGGCTGATATTTCTTCGGCATTTGCGTATGAGTCCGAGCTTGGGGACGTACGCTGTGTGCTGGCTGCCTTCGTATTCGTCCATTGCTTCGGTGAGGTCGGTTCCTCGTGAGGTCTCGTCAATGGCGCCCGTGGTGTCTCTGGTGTCAGCCTCCGATGGCATTGACGCCTTGTGCGGCGTGCAAGCGTGTGAGGGAGAGGGTGATGAGACGGGTCGAGCTTGAGGTCAGTGAGGTGCCTGTGCTCTAGTCTACTTGTCTCCGAGGTTGGGCCATGTCTGGGTTGTCGTCGTGGATGAGGAGGTGGTGTGCACGTTGGAGGAGATAGAGCTGACAATCGGGTGCCACATGTAGGTGAGAGTAGAAGAAGGAAAAGAGAAGTGGTGCTGCTATGCCATGCCTTACTGGGCCGGGAGTGGCCAAAAGAGAAACGGGAGAGGACTGTGCCTGTGGTGATTCTTATTTCCTATTCTTTTTCCTAGATTTTATTCAAGAGATATTTGGGTGATTAAAATGGAATTCGAATTTGGATTTCAAGGAGAGATACCAACAAACAAAGGTGAAGCAAAGCAACACAGCCTGACACATGCAATCTTATTTTATTTATAAAATCTACTCGCGATGTAAAATAAACCTACGCGCATAATTTTTAAAAGTTTAAATTTTTAGTGATTTTCAAAATAGGTCAAAAATTCGAGGTGTTACAGACCTACCCCCTTAAAGAGAATCTCGTCCTCGAGATTCATACTGTTCCTCGAATAGGTATGGGAATTCCTTTTTAAGTTCGTCCTCTCTTTCCCATGTGGCTTCCGCCTCTGTATGGTTGCTCCACTGTACTCGACAAAATCTTCCTGCTGTTCTTCCTGTTTGCCGTGTGACAATGTCCAAAATTTTCATCGGCCTCTCTTGATATTGTAAGTCAGGTTCTTCCGTGGGTACTTGCTCTTCTGGCACTCTTAAACATTGTTTTGTTGGGAGACGTGGAGCACGTTATGTATGTTTGACATTTCTAGGGCAATTCTAGGCGGTATGCTACAACTCCAATTCTTTTCAAGATCTTGTAGGGTCCAATATATCATGGTGCTAGTTTCCCTCTAACTTGGAACCTTTGGGTGCCTCTGATCGGGGACACTTTCAAATATACAAAATCTCCTAGTTAGAATTCCAACGGTCTTCGTCGTGTGTCTGCATAGCTTTTTCTGCCTGCTTTGTGTGGCTTTTAAATTTTCTCAAACCTTAGCTACTTGTTCTTCGGCATCCTTGATCATATCTAGTCCGAACAGAGTCCGCTCACCAAGTTCGGACCACATCAAGGGTGTTCGGCACTTCCTTCCGTATAACACTTCAAATGGAGATATTTTTAAACTAGCTTGGTAGCTATTATTATAAGAGATCAGCGAAGGACAAACTCTTTTCCCAATCTTTTCCATATGTGAGTACACATGCTCGTAGCATATCTTCTAGAATTTGATTTACTCGTTCCGTCTGTCCATCTGTTTATGGATGGTACGCTGAATTGTAGTCTAGGCGGGTGCACAAAGCAGTGTGCAGGCTCTCCCAAAATCAGGATGTAAATTGTGTGCCTCGATCTAACACAATTCATCTTGGGACGCCATGTAATTTAAGAATATTATCTATATATAGCTGGGCCAATTTATCTCCTCCGTCTCTAATCTTCACAGGGATGAAGTGAGCTACCTTAGTCAATCTGTCTACTATCACCCATATCGAATCATTTCCTTTTTGTGTTTTGGGTAATCCCACTATAAAATCCATGCTAATTTCGTCCCATTTCCATTCTGGGATATGCGATGGTTAGAGTAATCCTACTAGTCATTGGTGTTCCGCTTTTACTCTTCGGCACGTATCACAGCGTGCCACATAATTGGCAATATCTAACTTCATCCCAGCCCACCAATATTTTTGTTTGAGGTCCATATACATCTTCGTTGAACCTGGATGGATGGAACAGGCTGAATAATGGGCTTCATCTAAAATTAGTCGTCTTAGTCTCTCGTCATGAGGTACACATATCCGATTCTCACACCATAATATTCCCTGTTCATCAACTTTGAATCCTTGAATTTCCTTGTTGGCACTTTTCTCCTTCAGGTGTTTTATCTCCTTATCCTTGACTTGTGCTTCCTTTATTTGATCTTATAGAGTTGGATGTACATGTAGCATATTTAGTATACCATGTGGTACAATCTGCAAATTTAGCCGGTGTACTTCTTGTGCTATTTTCGGCCTTCTATTTAAAGTGGTGAGATAGTGGCAATATGATTTTCTACTTAAAGCGACAGCAACTACATTGGCTTTTCTTGGAAGATATTGTACGCTCAAGTCATAATCCTTGATTAATTCTAGCCATTTTCTTTGCCTTAAGTTCAGATCTGGCTGAGTAAAAATATATTTCAAACTTTTATGATCCGTAAATATTTCACATTTATTTCCAATGAGATAGTGTCTCCATATTTTTAGTGCGTGCACAATAACTGCCAATTCCAAATCATGCGTTGGATAATTTTCTTCATGTTTCTTTAATTGTCTAGAGGCGCACATGACAACTCTATCATCTTGCATTAGGACGCATCCTAAACCTTGTTGCGAAGCATCACAATATACCACAAAATCTCTATGGATATCTAGTAGTGTGAGCACAGAGGCTGTAGTTAACCTTCTCTTTAATTCTTGAAAACTCTTCTTGCACACTTCTGTCCATTTTAAATTCCTTTCCTTTTTTACTTAAGGTTGTCATGGGTCCGGCAATCTTCAAAAATCCTTCTATGAACCTTCGGTAGTAACCAGCTAATCCGAGAAAACTATGAATTTCCATCACATTCGTGGGTTGTTTCCATTCTGATACTGTTTTTACTTTTTTGGGTCTACTTTAACTCCATCTACACTAATAATATGTCCAAGAAAAGCAACTTCCTCTAGCAAAAATTCACATTTGCTAAATTTGGCGTATAGCTCATGGGCTCTCAATTTATTTAATATCACTCTTAGATGTTGTTCATGCTCTTCAGCACTTTTTGAGTATATGAGAATACCAACAATGAATACTACCACGAACTTGTTCAACTCTTCCATAAATACTTTATTCATCAAGTTCATAAAATATGCAGACGAATTTGACCCAAATGGCATCACGGTAAACTCATATTGTCCATAGCGGGTGACGAATGCCCTTTTCGGTATATCACTAAGTTGGATTTTTAGCTGATAATAGCCTGACCTTAGGTCTATTTTTGAGAAATATTTGGCTCCTTTTAGCTGATCAAACAAGTCATCGATCCTAGGTAATGGATATTTATTCTTGATGGTAACCTCATTTAGTGAACGATAATCAATATACATTTGGAGGCTTCCATCTTTCTTTTTCACAAATAAGACTGGCAATCACCATGGTGATGAACTTGGTCTAATATACCCTTTTTCTTGTAACTCCCGTAGTTGTTGCTTCAATTCTTCTAGTTCATTGGCTGCCATCCGATATGGTCTCTTTGCTATTGGAGCGGTTCCAGGTACCAAATCAATAATAAGTTCTAAATCTCTATCTGGTGGCATTCCAGGGAGGTCTTCATGAAATACATCGGGGCATTCACGTACTACCGGTACTTCCTCAACTGTCTTAACTTCTATGCTACAAACCATTGGTTCAACTTTTGAAGCTTCAACCTTTATTCCATTGTAATTATTAGAGTCACAGAATTATCTCGGCAAGATATATTTTCATGATGTTTTCTCAACCAATCCATTCCCAATATTACGTGTAAGCCCTGGATTTTTAGTACTACCAGATCTGCTTGGAACTCAATACCATTTGTCATTATTTTTATTCGAGGACATTTTAAAAAGCATTTGAGAACAGCTCCAGGGGTATGAATTAATAGAGGGGTGGCTAATAATACTGTTCTTAAATTATTTTTAGAAACAAAACATGCAGAAACAAAAGAATATGAAGCTCTAGAAACAAACAACACACTCGCAGAAGCTTAACGAGAAACTCACCGTACACAACATCGGGTGCGTCATGTACTTCTTCGGCACTAACCTGATAGATTCCGCCTCGCCCAAAAGTTTGGGTATTCTTTCTCTGTTGTCCCGAGTTCTGAGGTCCATTTCGTCCAACTCCTGAGGCTGCAGTTTGGTTACTTCCTGTGGAAGGTGCGGGAGCAGGGGCAGCTACTTGTTGATTGGCATATGGGCATTGTGCCTTCATGTGTCCGGGCTGGCGACATTTATAGCATACTTGATCCGAAGGTGCGGTCGTGTTATTATTTTTTCTGGGTTGGGTAACAGTGTTGTTCCGAAAAGTGGAAGGCATTTGTTGCATGTTAGTTCCAGGCGTCTTGTAGTGCATAGTGGGTTGGTACCTTGAAGCATTGTTGGTCTTAATTCGCTGCGTCCTTTCTTGCTGTCGTGCACTTAGCTTATTGAATTTACGCTTCTTTTCTCCTGCTTTTAGATGTTCCGCTTCTATTAGGAGGGTCTGATTCATCATGGTGTTGAAATCAGGGTAGGTGTGACCAACTACTTGTATCCTCAACTGTGAGTTAGGTCCTCTTCTGAAGCATATCCGCTTCTTTTTATCTATGTCAACATCTTCAGGCGCATAGCGAGATAGCTTCATAAATTTCCGAATATATTGGTTCACTGTCATCGCACCTTGTTTTAAAGAGCGAAATTCTTCAGCTTTCATTTCCATTACTCCTTTGGGGATATGGTAATTGCGAAACACTTCTTTGAATTCTTCTCATGTGATGGCTTCTGGTTCGTCAACGGCATCTTGGTAATTTTCCCACCATTCTCCTGCGGCTCCTACTAGCTGGTGCGTGGCCAAGAGGACCTTTTCCTCATCCGTTGCTCTTACAGCATTCAATTTCTTGGTAATACTACGCAGCCAGTCGTCAACTACTAATGGGTCATCTTCACAGCTGTCAAAAGTGGGTGGGCGAAGCCTCATAAACTGAGCCATCTTATTTCCTTGTCCATTACCGTTTCCGTTATCATTTCTTCTAGCAAGTGTCTCCATAAGACGTGTCTGGCGATCCATGACTTCTGCCAAGGTAGGCGGGGGTGGTGGAAGTTCTTGTTCTCCTTCATTATTTTCTTGGTTAACTTCCTCTAGTACTAAATTATTTGCACCTTGAGCTCCAGCGTCGTCATTGCCCTGTGGTTCTTGGACATCATTGCCTTGTGGTTCTGGGACGTTGTTGCCCTGTGGTTGCCCTTGCCCATGTCCTTGCTGATGTGGTCCGCGATTTCCACGGTTCTGTCTGCCACTTGGTTGTTGTTCGACACGTTCCTCTTCATCCGGTACTTGCCTATCATCCTGCCGTTTGCGGGGTTGCTGAATCCGGGTTGATCTCCTTTCCATCTGTGAGCAGAAGTGAGGATCCATCCCATTGGCATTTAAACAGAGACGAGAGAAAAACAAAGGCCAAATACCATATATATATGTATATATATATATGTGTATATATATACACGTAGTATATACACACAAGCAAAACAAGCATGCTGTTTATTTAGCAACGTGAGGTACGAAAGCAAGGCACTATATATACGTATATACACACAAGCAAGCAAGCAAACATGTTATTTTATAAAACAAACACACGTGCATACATAGCATCGTACAGCCACTTAGTACACATATATGATAGAGGGTCACGTCATATACACGTACACAGACTGCTACTACGATTGCTACGCAACAACACATGATACAAACACACAGTACTAGCAGCTATTCTAAGCGTACATATTTTACAACTAAGCGTGACAGTTCGGATTATTTATTTTAAACACGAACCGCATTTCTCGTGAAGGTTTAACACACAGCCTTGCCATGCCATGGCTAGCTGATCATCTCACAGCGCATAGAGGTCATTGACATATTCATCTTCAGCATCTTGCCAGAAGTCCTTGGCATTTTCATCGTCATCATCTTGCTCAGCAGGAACATGTGAAGGTCCAGGCCATGTCATCCTTGGTGGCCTTCATGTTTTTGAAGTTGTCGGCGACAGACTCCTCGCTCTCAGCATAGTTATTTGGGATTTTCTGGATCATAAGCAACAATAGCCTCTGCCTTTCCTCGAGGATCCCTTCTAGGAATTCTTATCCCCCGTTCAGGTGACATGGTGAAGGTCCTCTTCCTTTTGTTAATTTCTTGAACACTTCTCCCGTACCACAGCTGATCTCTGGCCTCGTGCAGCTGTTGCAGATATTCTTCCTTTT
>CM041628.1:55662949-55714166 GCA_023333625.1 Bothriochloa decipiens
CAGCTGATCTCTGGCCTCGTGCAGCTGTTGCAGATATTCTTCCTTTTTCTATTTCATAGTTGCCAATCGTCCTCCCAGCAGATGTGTTTCTAATCTCATTTCCGTACCTCATCTTCAGCCTTCCGCGCCTTCTCGATCCATTTCTTGAGTTCCTTGTGTTGGTCTTCATAAAGTGAGTCCAGGGCATGTAGGTACTTAACTGTAGATACCAGGGTGGAGTTAGGCATGTGTCGTCCAATGTCCTCCAAATCTTGAACCTTCATGGTCCATGTTGGGGTAGTTTGATCTGCTACGGGGAAGAATCTTGCAGGAGTATGTTCAATATCTTCCTCAAACATCTGGCAGTAGTCATGTCTTGCTGCAATCTGGCAGATATCACTCAGTTCCTTTCCAACGGCTGACACACATCGTGACTTGATTTGTGGGCAAGATGGATGTTGCGGAATGTGTAGGTGAACCTCACATTTCAACATATCGTTCTCCTCATACCCACGTCCATAGTAAGTAGGAGGATCAGTATATCCCAAGCGTTGGAGTGTCTCCCAAAGGAGTTGTGGAAAACCTTCAACGGTCATGCAATTCGAGCGGATCCAGTTGTCCTCCATTTTCTGCAAAAATTTAAAACAACTATTTGGAAAATTTTGCAATACAAATGAGAAGCAACGATCTCAAAACAATCATTATCACTATTATAATTAATATTGTTATTATTATTAATGTTATTATAGCCTAACGCGGTCCAATCCTAGGGCTTCGTCCTACGGTCAAGCTCGGCTCTGATGCCACTCTGTCAGACCCTAATTTTAAGAGCCAATTGCAAACAAATTTGTGCCGGGATCAGGCACAAATAGGTGCAAAATAACAGAAATAGCACACAGATTGGTTTGATAAAAATACCGAGCTTTATTAATATTAGAAAAGTTTAGATGACACAGCCATAGGCCTTACATGACAAAGGATGTTCCATCGCCGTGAGACGGCAGATTTTATTACATAGAGGTGGTAACTACTACAGCGAAAATTATAGCGAAGCGATACACACTATTCCACAGACATGCTTGAGTGCAGTCGAAACCCTAAGTCCTAGTACGTCCTTTCAGCATGGTCGATCCTCACGTGTCTCCTAGTACTCGTCGTTTGCCTCCTCGTCAATGTCGAAGTTCTCCTCGGAATTGTTATCTGTGAGTCAATAAGGGGTGAGATGTACTCAGCAAGTCCCAACAAGGGTGGATGGTAGAGGTGGTAATATTATTCAACAAATGGGGTTTGGGCCCTGGGAGAGCATCGTCCTTCTCGCCAGTTCCCGGGTTAGTATTAATTAAACCATTAGCACAATTATTAAAGGAAACCTAATCAAAGGGACCTCATCCTAGCGGTTGCCCATTATCAAGAACGTGGCTATTCGAATAGGATTAATACACTCCGCAGAGGGGTACAATTTTCCCCACATGATAGACACAGCCAAATCATGATCAGTGATTAGGACAGGCCTAACAAGATCTCGTACCCAGATGGTGCGACCTTAGGTTTCTATATAATTCCACCACAGACTACTCAAGGACCGGAATCCACACACATCAGGATGATCACACAGCATCCTAAATTATTGAGTGGTTGGATGATCACATAGCATCCATATTAAATTAATAAAAGGTGCTCGCACATGGCACAACAATAAATTTTACATCGAAGACCACATAGCAACCATGCTGTCGGTGTCCTAACCCCGGGGGCCTAGCACCAAGGAGTAACTACGTGTTGCGTGCTCCCTAACCCGGATGGTGATGCAAGAAGAACACACGGTTTATCCTGGTTTGGGCAAGAGAAGGCCCTACGTCCAGCGGGGGGAGGATGTCTTGTATTACCTTGCACCGAAGTGTTTGTACAGGGGGGATACAAGCGAGCGTGTATGAATCTCTAGGTGGCGAGCAAGGCCTAAGTCTAGAAGAGCAAGCCCTATGCCTTGCGATGTGCGTGGTGATGCTCTGTTAGTTACAATCAGCCCCCTTGTCAGGTACCTGGAAAAGGGGTACCCCAAACCCTCGATTAATCATACTAATCCCCGAAGTCAACAATGCAAACCCTCCAACAACATCCCTCACTAACGCTCGAAAGCCCACAGGCTAAGGCATATTGGGCCGCCCCACGAATAGGCGTCGACAGCCCAAAGCCACAGCCTGCTTGACGGGCTACCACGCGGACCGAGACTGTACACTCGAGGGTACTACTCGGGGACCCCTCGAGGATGAAACTTCGCTCGAGCGAACGAGCCCGCCCTCGAGGATGGAACTTCACCCGTGCGAATAGGCAGCCCTCGAGCACAGTATACCCCTCGACTACCTACCCCCTGTACGGATCCAGGCACATTCAATGCATTTTACCTGCTCCCGCCTAACCGTATGGTCACAGTTACAGCAACAATTGCTGGTATGGCAGTCAAATCCTGCTTTTGCCGCCCATACCCTCGGATCTCGCGGATCGTACCTCACTGTTACGCCATACCAAGCACTGTGTCCCATCCGGCACCTCCTCGAGGCTCGAAAGTCAACACATTCCCCGCATCTCCCGGGATTCGGCCTTATCCGAAGGGCCTCGACCCCCTCGACTCGACCTGAGGCCTCGATCATCGCCCCTCAACACCGTCACGCATCCTCGAGCGGGACTTCAACAACTCCGATCAACACTTCAACAACTCCCGACGTGACGGTTGCAGGACCTCCCATGCTGACGTACACCTCTACAGCGACACCGATATAGTCGGCATCGGCATCATACATCACCGACCAGATTCACGTAAGTTGCAGGACTTCATACGTCACCTTCCCCTGTTCCTATTCGACACCACGCGTAGGTGGCTCGAGGAGCTCCCCCTGACCAGATTCACGACTGGGTCGACTTGGTCTGGATCTTCGAGGGGAACTTCAAGGGCACCTACGTGCGTCCTGGAAACTTCTGGGAACTGCGCAACTGCAAGCAGAAACCAGGGGAGTCTCTGCGTGACTTCGCTCGGCGTTTCTCCAAGCTTCGAACTGAACTCTCCCACATCTCTGATCTTGATGTAATTCTAGCATTTGTTGCGGGTACGACCTGCAAGGACCTAGTTCATGAGTTGGGGCGCAACCGCCCCAACACCGTTGACGAGCTCATGGATGTGATCGCCAACTACGCGGCTGGTGTGGACGCGGTCGGAGCCTTCTTCGACGACGAAAAAGACAAGAGAAAGGCACCTACAGTCGATGCTGGGGGCTCGAACAAAGGTTCAAAGAAGAACAACAACAAGAAGAAGAAGAATCAGCAAGGCAAGCGTGAGGTTGCAGACGACGATCTCGTCACAGCAGCCGAACGCAAAAAACCTCATGGTCCCCCCGAAGGGGCCATCTTCGACAGGATGCTCGAGGAGCCCTGCCCTTATCACAAGGACAGGGCAAAACACAAACTCAAGGACTGCCGCATGCTTCGAAAGCACTGCAAGCAACTGGGCGTCAAGAAGGGTGACGACAAGAAAGACTAGGGCGGCAATGAGGGAGACAATGGGGAAGACGGAAAATTCCCCGAAGTCTACGACTGCTACATGATCTACAGAGGCCCCTCGACCCAGCTCACGCCTCGACAGCGCAAGAGGGAGCGTCGAGAAGTCTTCTCCGTCCAAGTCGCGACACCCCACTACCTTGACTGGTCCGATGCACCCATCACGTTCGACCGCGACGACCATCCGGATCGCGTCCCCAACCCCGGGGCCTATCCGCTCGTTGTTGACCCAATCATCGTCAACACCCGCCTCTCGAAGGTCCTCATGGACGGTGGCAGCAGCCTGTACATCATCTACCTCGAGACCCTCGACCTCGTGGGGGTCAAGAGGTGCCAACTCCAACCCAGTGCCGGGGGCTTCCATGGCGTCGTACTAGGGAAGAAGGCTCTTCCCATCGGTCGCATTGACCTTCCCGTCTGCTTTGGCACCCCTGCCAACTTCAGGAAAGAGACCCTCACCTTCGAGGTGGTCAGGTTTCACAGAACTTATCATGCCATCATCGGCCGACCAGGCTACACGCAATTCATGGCGGTCCCAAACTACACCTACCTCAAGCTCAAGATGCCTAGACCCAGAGGCGTCATCACCATCAGCTCCTCCTACGAGCACGCGTACGACTGCGACGTCGAATGCGTCGAGTATGAAGAGGCCGTCGAGCAAAGCGCGATGATGGCTTTGACCCTCGAGCGCCTTGCCGACGAGGTGCCCGAACCTAAGCGTCACGCCGGCAGCTTCGAGCCAGTGTAAGACACCAAGAAAATCCCCCTCGACCCGAACTGCTCCGGCGAGAAGGTGCTGACGATCAGTGCTGACCTCGAGAGCAAATAGGAAGCAGTGCTTGTCGACTTTCTCTGCACAAACGCCGATATGTTTACGTGGAGTCCTTCAGATATGCCGGGCATACCGAGGGAGGTCGCCGAGCATGCCTTGGAGATCCGAACCGGGTCCAGACCGGTGAAGCAACGCCTGCGCCGCTTTAACGAGGAGAAACGTAGGATCATCGGCGAGGAGGTACTTAGGCTTTTGGCGGCTGGATTCATCAAGGAGGTTCATCACCCCGAATGGTTAGCTAATCCCGTGTTAGTTAAGAAAAAGAATGGAAAAATGCGAATTTGTGTTGACTATACTAGTTTAAACAAAGCATGTCCCAAAGTTCCATTTCCTTTACCACGTATTGATCAAATTGTTGACTCTACCGCAGGATGTGAAACCCTCTCATTCCTTGATGCTTATTCCGGCTACCACCAAATCAAGATGAAAGAGTCCGACCAGCTCGCGACTTCCTTCATCACACCTTTCGGCATGTACTGCTACGTCACCATGCCCTTCGGCCTTCGAAACGCCGGGGCGACGTATCAGCGATGCATGCTCCATGTCTTCGGCGAACACATAGGCAACGCGGTTGAGGCCTATGTCGATGACATCGTGGTCAAATCCAAGAAAGTCGACAACCTCATCCATGACCTTGAAATCGCATTCAGATGCCTTCGAGCCAAGAATATAAAACTCAACCCTGAGAAATGTGTCTTTGGAGTGCCTCGGGGCATGCTCCTCGGATACGTCGTCTCCCAGCGTGGGATCGAGGCCAACCCCGAGAAGGTCGCAGCCATCACGCGAATGGGTCCGATTCGAGATCTCAAGGGCGTACAGAAGGTCACGGGCTGCCTCACCGCTCTCAGCTGTTTCATCTCACGATTGGGGGAAAAGGCCCTGCCCTTGTACCGCCTCTTGAAAAAATCTGAACGCTTCGTATGGACCGCGGAGGCCGAGGAGGCCCTCGACAAACTCAAGAGCATGCTGACTTCTGCCCCGATCCTCGTCCCTCCTCGATCAGCAACGTCGACTGAACCGCCCGAGCCCCTCCTCCTCTACGTTGCCGCGACCACTCAGGTGGTAAGCGCGGCCATAGTGGTCGAGAGGCAAGAGGAAGGGCAAGCCTTGCCCGTCCAGCGGCCAGTCTACATCGTCAGTGAAGTGCTTTCAGAAACCAAGATCCGCTACCCACAGGTGCAAAAGCTGCTCTACGCCATCGTACTTACACGTCGCAAGCTCCAGCATTACTTCCTCAGCCACCCAGTTACCGTGGTGTCTTCTTTCCCCTTGGGGGAGATCATCCAAAACCGGGAGGCTGCTGGAAGAATTGCTAAGTGGTCGGTCGAGCTTATGGGTGAGACCATCACCTACGCACCATGGAAGGCCATCAAATCTCAGGCGCTGGTAGATTTCATCGCTGAGTGGACCGACACCCAGTTGCCACCAGTTCAAATCCAAGCCGAGCTGTGGATGATGTACTTCGACGGGTCGCTCATGAAGACAGGAGCAGGCGCAGGCTTGCTCTTCATCTCACCTCTCAGAGTCCACATGCGCTACGTCATTCGCATCCACTTTGCCGTTTTCAATAACGTCGCGGAGTACGAGGCTCTTGTCAACGGGTTGCGTATTGCCCTCGAACTTGGGGTCCGACGCCTAGACGTTCGAGGTGACTTGCAACTCATCATCGACCAAGTGATGAAGGCCTCGAGCTGCCATGACGCCAAGACGGAAGCCTACTACAAAGAAGTGCGCAAACTGAAAGACAAGTTCCACGGCCTAGAGCTCAATCATATTGCTCGACGCTACAACGAAACTGCGGACGAGCTCGTAAAGATCGCATCAACTCGAGGTACTGTCCCTCCGGACGTATTCTCGAGAGACCTCTTCGAGCCCTCCGTCGACATGGGCTCGAGGGATGGCACCTCACCCTCGACACTCGAACCCCTTGCCTCGACCAAGGCCCCCTCGACCGGGGCCGAGATCATGGAGATCGAGGGAACACCTCCTCCGTCGAGCCCACCTCCGGATTGGCAAGTCCCTTTCCTCGACTGCCTCATTCGAGGGGAACTCCCAGAAGACCAGACCGAGGCACACTGGATCACGCGACGGGCCAAGTCCTACGTCATCTACGGTGTTGGCAAGGAACTCTACAGGCGAAGCCCATCGGGTATCCTTCAGCGCTGCATCACTATCGAAGAAGGCAGGAGGCTCCTCGAGGACGTACACTCAGGGGCTTGCGGCCACCACGCAGCGTCGAGAACCCTCGTTGGCAACGCCTTCCGACAGGGTTTCTACTGGCCAACCGCCGTTTTTGACGCCATCAACATTGTCCGCTCGTGCAAGGGGTGTCAATTCTACGCCAAGCAGACGCACCTCCCAGCTCACGCCCTATAGATGATCCCCGTCACCTGGCCATTCGTGGTCTGGGGGCTCGACATCGTGGGGCCTCTCAAGAGGACAACCAAGGGATACACGCACCTACTCGTTGCTGTCGACAAGTTTACCAAGTGGATCGAGGCCTGGCCTATCGGCAACATCTGCTCCGAGCGAGCGGTCGAGTTCTTCACCGACATCATCCATCGCTTTGGGGTCCCAAACGTCATCATCACTGACAACGGCACACAGTTCACCGGCAAGAAGTTCTTGGATTTCTGCGATCGCCATCACATCCGTGTGAACTGGTCCGCAGTTGCTCATCCTCGAACTAACGGCCAGGTCGAGCGCGCCAATGGCATGATTTTGTAGGGCCTCAAGCCGAGAATCTTCAACCGCCTTAACAAGCACGGAAAGAAATGGGCCACGGAGCTGCCTTCAGTCCTGTGGAGCTTAAGGACAACACCTAGTCGAGCCACGGGGTTCACACCATTCTTCTTGGTCTATGGGTCCGAGGCCGTCCTCCCCACTGATCTCGAGTATGGTTCCCCTCGACTAAAGACCTATAACGAGAAAACCAACGAACAAGCCCTCGCAAACGCCGTCGACCAGCTCGATGAGGCTCGAGACATGGCGCTGATTCACTCCATGAGGTACTAGCAGAAACTTGAACGCTACCACGACAAACACGTGCGCTCGAGGGACTTCCAAGTTGGAGACCTCGTCCTACGTCGACGACAGACCAACAAGGGGCGTCACAAGCTGACTCCACCATGAGAAGGTCCATACACCGTAGCTGAGGTGCTGAAGCCCAGAACGTACAAGCTGGCAAACAATAAGGGCGAAACCTTCACCAACGCATGGAACATCGAACAACTACGTCGTTTCTACCCCTAGGGCACCGATGCCCTTGTACATTCTTGCATGTTTCGTACATTTTCGCATGACAAATATAAGAAGTACTTTCGATTATAAGTTCAAACTTATTATTATACATGCAAGAGGTAGCCTCGACCCTGTCTCGCTAGAGTTGAGCCTCCCTCGGGGGCTAACCCCCTAAGTTCCTAAAAAATACGAACGATTTTTTAAAAAATCGAGCGTCTCCTTTTGCTTTGTAACTAAGTAGAAAACACCTCAAACTCCCTCAAGGTCGATGAGGGCTGTCAAGCTGGGAGCTCTCCTACGCCCCAGGGCTACGGTACCTCCACTCACTCCCCCCTCGAGGGATACGAGCATGCATCGAACACTTAGTCGAAAAGCAAAGGTCAGATGATCGAAGCTTGAGCGTCCCTTCTTTTCCTTCGCTTCGACACGCTTCGCGACTAAGAAGAAAACACCTCGAATTCCCTAAGGGTCGAGGGCTGTCGAGCCGGGAGCTCTCCTACGCCTCTGGGCTATGGTACCTCCACTTGCTCCCCCCTCAAGGGATACGAGCACGCGTCGAACACTTAGTCAAAAAAGCAAAATCTAGGCGAAAGAAAATAGAGAAGGCTCGAACTTGAAATATCCAAATGCATTACGATAGATGCATAGATGTTGTAAAGGCCCCCGAGGCCATACTGAATATAAGTTACAAAAACTAACTTATTTACACGGGCACTTTCGCCTAGTTTTGTCCTAAGGACCGCTCGTCGTCTCCGTCGCCGTCCTCCTCGACGGTGTACCCTTCATCTTCGGGGGGGAGGACTTCATCCTCGAATAGCTTCGCTAGCGCTTCCCCCGGCCTCTCGGCATCCTGGATCAGCCCTCGGCATCGCTCCTCGTTCTCGGCATCGGTCTTCGAGATGTCGGGGACGAAGCCTTGGGCAACGACGTCCATGTCGAAGATGAAGCCAGAGGAAACCACCGCCAGCGCGCGCTTCACGCCGGTGTGGAGCGCCTCCCGCACGCGATCCCGAAGGGTGGCGTCGAGGTGGTAGAGTCGGTCGACGAGCGCGGCCCTCGGGACATCTTCTTCAGCCACCTCGACGGGCTCGACCTCCTAGGAGGTACAGAGCCTGTTGATGGCAACCCGGAACCTACCGAGAAGCGCCCCCTCCACCACGAGGCTCTCCTGTAGCGCCTTGGCGGCGGCCTGAGTGGAGAGCAGCTCGGACTCAAGGCTTGAAAGACAAAACAAGAGTTAAACAAGTCACACAGAAAGAAAAAGGTCAAAACTCACCAAGGAACTCACTGGCGCAGCGGGTCTGGAGGGCACTGCGGTCCTCCAGCATGGCGTCGCGCTCCTCCCGAGCCTCGTCTCGCTCCCGCTGGGCCTCCTTGAAAGCCCGAGTCAAGTCGATCTTATCGCACCGAAGGGTCTCGAGGGCGCCACCAGCCAAGATGATGGCTTGCTCCTTCTCTCGAAGGGTAGTCTTCATCGCCTCGAGCTTGGTGTCCAGGCTGTCGGCTCGACCCTTCTCCTCCTTGACCAAGGCGGAGAGGGTGTCGCGCGCCGTGGAGACCTGAGCCAGACTGACCTCGAGCGAGCGGATACGCTCCAGGGAGCCTCGGGCCTCCTCCGCGAGCAGCTTGACGTGCTCTTGAGCGCGAGCGCCATCGCTCTTGGCCTCCTCCGCTTCGCCCTGGCCGCGTCGACCTCCTCCTTAACTCGTCGAAGCTCCTCCTTGACTCGGGCGGCTTCGCCTCGAGCTGCCTCGGCGTCCTCCTTCACCTGGGCGGCCTCCTCCTTGGCCCTAGCGGCCTCCTCCCTGGCCCGCTTCACCTCCTCCTCGACCTCGGCCACCCTGCTCTGCGCAGAACGGCCGACCTTGAGTTGGCGAAGCACTTCCTCCCGGCTATTATGCGTTTCATGAGGAAGTATGACTTGGAGTGGGAGCGCCTCCGCAAGTCCTAGAAACAGGAAATCGAGGGTTAAGGCGAACCATACGGGAAAAGCCAAAAACCGTAGGTGATCCAAACGGGGACTTACCGCGAGACTCTGGTCGAGATCCCCAATGAGCTCGACACCCAGCTTGAGGAAGTGCTGCAGCCACGCCCTGGACTGCTCCACACCCTCCCAGCGCTCGACCTCCGCCCGGTCATCCATCTCGATCCTGGGTTCACGCCAAGGACTCGATCTCCTCTGCCACGTCACGTGGGGCGCCGTGGTGCTCCGCCAACTCGGTCGAGGTGGGGAACTCTGACGCGGCGTCGGTGCCTCCCAGCCCGGGGTCGGACGTCGACGTCCTCCTCAACGGGCCAGGAGCCCCCAACGCGATGGCGGCCGCCGTCTCCTCCGACCGCTTCGCCTGCGGACCAGAAATCGCTGGCTCCTCCGATGGCGCGGCTGACGGCTGCGGTGGCTGGCTCGACGCTAGCTCAGGCGCTTCCTGAGGCGGCGAAGGGGACGAGGCCGTCGCTTCCTCCAACCCAACGTCCTGTGGCGCCGGCAGGTCCACCATCGACACGTCTGCCGGTAGGCTCGGTGCCGAGGTCTCCTCGAGCTGCGTCGAGGGTTTCAGCGCTGCTTCTTGTAGCAGCTCGTTGAGGGTGATCATGGACACCCACTGTTTTGGGAGTCCCGAGGTCTCCTCCCCTCCGACGGCTTGGGCGGCTGCTGCGCCGATAGGTCCGGCAGCGTCACGTCCCCCGACGGCGTCTGCTGCTCCTGATGGTGCTGGGGCCGTTCCCCGGTCACCTCCTCCTCCTGCCACTCCTGCGGCTCCTTCTCCTCCTGCTGCGTCCGTGGCAGCTCCTGCTTCCACTGAGCCTCCAACTCGTGTAGCCCTATCGGCCACGGCTTCCGCTCCCCCGTCGAAGGGGGAGGGGTGATGGCTTCCTCACCCTCGAGGTCGACGGGGGCTACCTCCATTCCCAGCTCGTGGCCCTCGAGGGCTCCCGCCTCGGGCATGGAAGCAGAGACCTCGGGCTGGCCTAGGTCAGGGGCTCCCGACGCCAGGGCTCCGCTCTCTGGCGCCGGGCCGAGCTCGGGGACCACGAACGTCGACATCAGGGAGGCATTCCCCCACCTGCATCTTCCTCAGCTCGGAGTCACCGCCCATCACGGCCCTCGAGTCGCTCGACCCTATAGCAAGAGCAGAACCCGTCAGCCTACCGCGAGCCATAGCCCCGAGGGCTAAGGACAGCGACCTCGCCTCCCACGGTGCCAAGGGCCTCGACGTCGTACCTGTGGCCGAGGCCTCATCTTCGTGGTCGCGTCCACCCTAAGCCACTTAGCTGGCGCAAGGGTCGCCCCCTCGATGCGGCGCTTTGGCCTGGATGGAAAGCAGGATAGTAGAGAATTTAATGAACCACAGAATGGGAGGCAACGAGAAGAGACTTAAATCAACAACACTTACCCAAAGGGGATAGAGGCCTTTCGAGTCCCCCTCAAGCCGCCAGCAGACCTCGAGGCCCCACCCGAGGCCGAGCTCTTCCTAGGGCTGGGGCTGCTAAGGGCTGTCGGTGAGGTCGCCGTGCCTCCCTGCTCCGACGAGGCCTCCTGGGCATGACCCTGCTCCGCCCGCGCCGATGACCGAGACCGGGTCTCCCGGGTCGAAGTGGGCGGGGTCCCGCCACGAGCACGACGTGAGGAGGACGAACCCCCCGAGTGGAGGGGGTGGTCGACCTTCCCCTCGCTAGCACTCCGAGGCCGTAGTCGCCGGCTGAGGGGCACGCTGCTCCGACGCTCCTTCCTGCACCGGAAGACGGTCAATACGGGAGGGACCAGACAGAAGGGGCTCAAGACGTCCCGCCACCCCTTCAACATCATCATCGTCGTCATCATCATCATCCTCGTCTCCCTCATCCTCGAAGGGAGACTCCTCCTCCGGGAGCTCGTCGCGCCTCTGCTGTGCACGACGTTTCTCGCGCTTTTCGCGCTCCCGGAGCTTCTTCTCCTTTTCCTTCCTCTCCTCATCCTTGCGCCTCTTTTCCTGCTGGGTGTCGAAGCGTCTCACCTGACGATGGGGAGCATCCTCCCTCAATGGGGGCCTCGATCTCCGGTAGTCGATTCTCCCCTGCACGAAAAAATTCGATCGCGAGGACAAGAGTAAGGAAAAAAGGGGACGAAACGTAAACACGAAAGGCATGGGTCAAGGCACTCACCAGGTCGAGGCACCCCTCCTCCGGCCGCATGGGGAGGCGGTTGACGTCCTCTGCCCTGAACGAACCCACAACCATCCCCTTCACCCGCACAATGATCTCCGCGGCAGATATCCCCTCGCTGGACATCCGGCACTTCTCGAGCACCTCGGGCGCTACCTCGGGGAGCATTTCGTCCAACCGCAGCAGGGGGAGCACCCGTCGACTGTGGAAGGCTGAGACCACCATACCCGCCGTCAGGCCCGCCTCTCGAAGGGTCCTCATCATGGCGACGAGGGGACGAAGTCAACGTTGAAGATCTCCCATCACACCGTGCGGCCAGTTGAATGGTCGCTTGGTGATGAGCCGCCCGGTGTACGGCGGGAGGTAGCCTCCGTCATTGCGGAGGTAGAACCATTGCTTGTCCCACCGGGAATGGTTGGACATCAACCCGGTGGGGATGTACTCGCGTGGCATCTCTGACTTGCCTGTCTTCAACACGAAGTTAAGGCAGCCTGCTCTGATGATCCGCCTCACGCCTGACCCCACCGGAGAGGTGAACCACTCCCCCTTGTAGAGATGGAGCCACAGCTCCCAATGGGGTGCCATCCCTAAGTAGCCCTCACAGACGGCCGCAAAGATGGCGGCGTTGGAGATGGCGTTGGGGGAGAAGTGTTGGAGCTCGACGCCGTAGAAGTTCGTCAGCCCCCGCATGAACTCGCTCGGGGGCGCTCCGAGGCCGTGCCTGTGGTACTTGAGGAAGCTCACCACGTAGCCCTCAGGCGAGTTTGGCTCCGGGTGGCCCCTCGACGGCGCGATCCACTCCGGCCGAGTCGGATCGGTGACGGGGCGGAGAAGTCCCTCTCTCACCAGCTCGTTCAACCTCTGCCGCGTCACGGTCAACAGGCGCCAGGGTTTCGCCGGCTGAAAGATGGGGGCCATGGCAGTGGCGGCGGCACGAATCTGTTCGGTGGACACGGCGGCAGCGGCAGCGGCAACAGCGCGAATCTCCTTGGTGGACGAGCGACCGGGAAGGTTCCTAATCGTGATTTCTTGCTCTAAGTTCCTACCCTCACGTGCAGGAAAGCAGGGACTCGGGAGCACTAGCGGTGGTGAAGGCAGGGTGGCAAAGGTAGGGGCGAACGGCGCTTGTCCTCCCTGGTTTTCTACCCAGGAAGAGCAACGGGCGGAATCCAGCGGCAGAAAAAGGTAACTCCCCGCAATATATGCGCTTACCTACCCGTTCCCCCTCGATCCTCAGTCGGATACACGCGTTGCACCTGAGGCAACAAGCCGTTGCTCAGGCCCACCACGATCTCCACCACCGCACCGTTTAACCTTCCTCCTCAAAAGACGCGTCCGACGGTAAGAAAAGCAAACGTTATTTATCGACGGACTCTTCCAGGAGAAGGTAAATGGGCTTTGGCCCCACAACAAGCCTCAAGGGAGCGAAGGCTGGCCCTCGACCAGGGTTCGACAGCCACCCTCGAGCACCCGAGTCAGGGGTGACCAAGGGGGAGCCAACACGAGGCCCCGCTCAAGAACCAACTCTCGAGACCCCTTTGGCCATATCCAAGGCGAAATGCTACGGACTTTTATGGAATCCCCCCGAAGGGAGGCATCGAGCCGCCGAGACCTATCGAATGGAATCGGTATCCGTAGGTCCATTGCGTTTTGCTTTAATGAGACCGCCTCTGGGCCTCCAGCCGACCTCTATCAAACAAGGATCGGGCTCTCACTTGGATTCTCCCGTTACCAGCTCACTGAGAACTTCGAGGCTCGCCCTATCGAGGGTAGTCTGACGCTTCTCGCCTCACGTCCGATCGAAAGGACTCGTGAGATGAACGCCGAGGCCGGCAGCGCCCCAGCCGCACGAGGCTCGGGAGCTCGACCGTGTCCGGCACCCCTCAACGAAAGAGGGTCAAAAATCCCCCGAGGGCTCGACGTTCCGACATACCCCTCGGTAAAACGCTACAACTCTAGTTCAGGTCCGTACCCGACTGGACGAGCACCCCTCGACCGAAGACAAATAAAGCCCTCGAAGGAAAATCTAAGTCGCACCTCACTCCCGACTCCTGACCCCCTGCCTCAGTGTCACCACTCACGCAGAGGCTCGGGGGCTACTGTCGGGTACCTGGAAAAGGGGTACCCAAACCCTCGATTAATCAGACTAATCCTCGAAGTCAGCAACGCAAACCCTCCAATGACATCCCTCACTATCGCTCGAAAGCCCACAGGCTAAGGCATATTGGGCCGCCCTACGAACAGGCGTCGACAGCCCAAAGCCACAGCCTGCTCGATGGGCTACCACGCGGACCGAGACTGTATGCTCGAGGGTACAACTCGGGGACCCCTCGAGGATGGAACTTCGCTCGAGCGAACGAGCCCGCCCTCGACGAAGGAACTTCACCCATGCGAATAGGCAGCCCTTGAGCACAATATACCCCTCGACTACCTACCCCCCGTACGGATCCAGGCGCATTCAATGCATTTTACCTGCTCCCGCCTAACCGTATGGTCACAGTTACAGCAATAGTTGCTGGTATGGCAGTCAAATCCTGCTTTTGCCGCCCATACCCCCGGATCCCGCGGATCATACCTCACTGTTACGCCATACCAAGCACTGTGTCCCGTCCGGCACCTCCTCGAGGTTCGAAAGTCAACATATTCCCCGCATCTCCCGGGATTCGGCCTTATCCGAAGGGCCTCGACCCCCTCGACTTGACCTGAGGCCTCGACCGTCGCCCCTCAACACCATCACGCATCCTCGAGCGGGACTTCAACAACTCCGTTCAACACTTCAACAACTCCCGACGCGACGGTTACAGGACCTCCCATGCCGACGTACACCTCTACAGCGACATTGACATGGTCGACATCGGCGTCATACGTCACCGACCACATTAGCACTAAAAATATGTACTCCTGTGCCTCTCCTTCGCCTATAAAAGGAGGCGCCAGGGCTTGGGACAGAGGATCCGAGATCTGAGAGCTTCATATGCTAAGGCTTTAGATCATAGAACTACGCCGTGAGATAGTGTGAAGTAGAGAGCTAAGCGCCCAAGACGCTCAAGCTCTAGCTCACGCTTCTCACGCCCACTTGTATTCACCCCTGTACTAGCGCTTCGGTGCAAGATAACACGAAATATCTCCCCCCAGCTGGACATAGGGCCTTCTTTGCCCGAACCAGGATAAATCGTTGTGTCCTTCTTGCATCACCCACCGGATTAAGGGAGCACGCAATTAGGAATTTACTCATTGGTGTTGACCCCCGGGGTCGAAACACCAACGCCCCTTTTCCTCTATCCCAGCGGGGTAGGCCACGGAGGGGCACGGGTGTACAAGAAACCCTAATGGTGTTGTGAGGGGGTGATGCCGATCATGTCGTGGGTACTGTAGGTGTGTGCGCCAAAGCGAGGTCGAGTCCTGTAGTGGCGTGCCTCATGATTAGATTCGCCCTTTTGAGTTTTCACGGCGAGGTCAGTGATTGACCGGTTCTGATGATGGCGCTGGCACGGCTCAGCGATGCGGTGAAAGATGTGTGCTTTTGCGGTGGACGTACGGCTTGCTGCAGATGGCTGCGGAAGTGGTCGAGGGGTGGTCGAGCGAGCCGAGGCCGAGTAGATAGGGACAAATTCTAGGAAATATGGTACAGATGTTGACTTCTGCGTCTCAAGGGGGCGGCTGATAGGGCACAGTGTTTAGTACGGAGGAATAGTGGTATGTACGAGACGACGCTTCCCTGGGGATGGGCAGTAAAAGGTAGACTAGACCTCTACACTTGCCTATCTTTACGGTCATTGTAGCCTGGGGGTTGGCAGGAGTAGGTAGGACGTTTTAATTGCCCCAAGCGCCGTATAGGAAGTAGGTGGGCTGAGGGGTGCGAAACTCGATGGGGGGTCGTCCACCCGTGTGGATCCCATCGCTCAAGCGGGGGTCGTTTGCCCAAGTGGACTTTCATCACTTGAGGGCCCCCTCGAGTGACGTGATCACGGGCCAGTCGTCCCGTTCGTGGGCCGGCCCAGTACCAGTCGATGGCCCGGTGTTTGGCTTTTGTCTTTTTCTTAGGGACGGCGGTGGGTCTTTTGAGGGATTTACGCCATTTGACCTTGGATTGCTTCTCATGGAGATCGAGAGTTTAGGGTACCCCCTTATCCAGGTACCCGACAGTAGCCCCCGAGTCTCTGCGTGAGTACTGGCACTCACGCAGAGGCTCATGAACTGGAGTCGTAGCGTCGGTCGTTCTCTGAAGGGTGCACACGAGCGTACCCTTTGGCGTAGCCCCCGAGGCCTCGGTGGAGTGGAATACTCTCCTGAGGGTTTTATGCCTTTCTTGTCGAGGGGTTCTCAAGTGGTCGAGCCCTCGGATGGGTATGAGCCCCTTTCATGGAGGCCTTCTCATGGCGATCGGGTGAGGTAGTTCCTGTTCGAGGGCTGAGTATTTATGAACTGGGTTGTAGCACTGATGCTTCATCTTCTGAGGACCTACTAGACGCGTGGTTGAGGGGTACTTGTGCGATCGAGACCCTGAGCGTGTTAGACCCTGAGCGTAGTCGAGCCCCCGGGTGGTTGGTTCCTCTTTCGTCGAGGCCACCGGGTTGCGAGCGAGCTCCCGAGCCTCTTTCATCAAGGTCGATCAGGAACAAGCCCGTCTTTTTCTTTCGACCCTCGCGCTCCCTTTCATCGGGAGAAGGGGTGAGAAGCACCATGCTACCCTCGTTTGGGCGAGCTCCGACATCCTCGGGTGTGCTGTTATCGGGAAATTCAAGTAAGAGCTCGTGCCCTGTTCGATAGGGGTCGACTTGTGGCCGCGGGGGTGCTCTTATCGAAGCAAACAAATGGTCATACGGATCCTGATCCCGTTCGATAGGGTTCGGTGGCTCGATGCCTCCCTCCGAGGGGATTCCATAATTGTCCTTTCATTTCGCCTTGAAAATGTCCGAGGGGGCCTCGAGAGTTTATTCTCGAGCAAGGAACTCGTGCCGGCTCCCTCTCGGTCATCCCTGACTCAGGTACTCAAGGGCGGCTGTCGAACCTTGACCGAGGTCCAGCCTCCGCTCCCTTGAGATTTTCGTGGGGCCTGGGCCCGCTTTTTCTTCTCATGAAAGGCTCCGTCCGTGGATGATTCCTCCTGTCCGTCGGGCGCGTCCCCTCGGTTGAATCCGCCCGTTGCCCTTCGCCCTGGCTATAAATTGGGGGAGGTGGGCTTCCGCCGTTCCCCACTTCTCCTTCCTGCCTTCACGCCGTCGCCACCACCAGGGAGCACGGCCATCCTACGAGAGAGAAAGAGAGAGAGAGATCGGGAACCTCCCTTCGCGTCCGTTCGCCGAGCAGATCCGTGCTGCTTCCATGGCGCCTGAGCTTCTTCCCCCGGACGATTGGCTCCCGTCAGCCGTGGCGGTGCTGGAGCTTGAGGAGTTGGTGGATGAGGGGCTTTTTTGCCCCATCGATTCAGCCGACCGGCCGGAGTGGTTGGTGCCGCCGAGGGAGGATCTGGAGCCGAATCCGTCGGCGGGGTGTGTGGTGAGCTTTGTCAAGTTCCACCGGATGGGACTCGGGTCCCCTCCGAGCTAGTTCATGCAGGTGCTGACTAACCACTACGAGGTCGAGCTCCAGCACTTCTCTCCCAACGCCATCTCCAGCGCAGCCATCTTTACGGCTGTCTCTGAGGGATACCTGGGGATGGAGTCGCATTAGGATTTATGGCTCCATCTCTTCAAGGAGGAGTTCTTCACCAAGCCGATGTCGCAGGGGAGGAGGAGCATCGTTTGTGCCAGTTGCTGCAACTTGTCGTTGAAGCGAGCGGAGTAGTATATCCTGACCGGGTTGATTTCCAACCACGGCGGGTGGCACGCCAGGTGGTTCTACATCCGGAACGACAAGGACCTGCTGCCGCACTACACCGGGTGCGTTATCATGGAGCGCCCGTACCATTGGCCTCACGGCATGGCGGCAGATCTCCAGGCATGGCTGAACCCCCTTCTCGACACACTGAGGACTTTATGCGAGCGGGGGCTGAACGCCGGGATCATCGTATCGGCTTTCCACAGCCGGAGAGTCCTTCCGCTAATGCGCTGCCCATGGTGTTTGGACCAAATGGTTCCCTGGGTGCCACTCGAGGGTTGCCGGATGTCAACCGAGGCGCTTCCTCCCGAGGAGGTGGCAAGGCGGGTGAGGAGGGCGGTCACCGGCGGCTTCGCTCCAGAGGACGTGAACAACATCCCGATGCGGCTGGATGATGGCCACATCCAGCTGGTGAGTGTTTTGGTTCTGTTGCCTTCGAGTTCCTCTCTTTTTTACCTCATCCTCGCGTCCTTTGTCCTAGGTTTGTGTGCAGGGGGTGATAGACTTCAGGATGTCGATGCCCCTAGTCAAGGAAGACGATCCCGGTCGCCAGGTGAGACACCTCGCTGCCCAGCAGCAGAAGAAGAGCAAGGATGAGGAGAAGAAGAAGAAGAAAAGAGCCTCGAGCGCCTAGCGCACGATCAACGCCGAGCGAAGCAGAGGCGCGAGGGGCTTCCCGAGGAGGAGTCTCCTTCAGAAGAGAAGGAGGAGGAGGAGGACAAGGGCAGTGACGACGAAGGGGTGCAGGCGCGTCTCAACGCCTTGGTGCCCCGTATGGCCCGAGCTGACGCCTCCTTGGCGTAGGAAACCGTCAGGGCGGGGTCATCTTCTCAAGCCTCGGGGGTGGCCTCGGCGCTCATCGAGGGCCAAAGGGCGAGGGCCCCGGAGCAGCCCAAGGAGAAGAGGACGACTGACCCCTCGAGCCAAGGGGCATCGACGTCGCGGCGTATGCACGGGAAAACTCTGCCATCTTCGTCACGGGGCAAGTCAAGCACGTCGCCGCCTCGTACCAGAACTTCGACTTATGGCGTGCGGACCCGGGGTCAGTCATCCTCGGAGGAGCAAAGGGCGCCGGGAACGTCGCGACGGCAGCCCCAAGCGGCTCCGGATCTGACAAGGGTCCATCGAGGAGGGGGGCTCAGAAGCCCCTGAGTAGTTCGAAGGCGGTCCGGAGGGCGCCCCTCATCCCGGTGGGGTAAGTTTTGGCGTCCCGAGCTCCCTTTCCCTTTCTTGCGATTTGCGGAATTATTAGATACTTCCCCCTTTGCGTGTTGTGCAGGCTCAAGCGCCCAGTGGAGGAAGCGAGTCTTTTGCCGGTCAAGCGGCTCAAGGCGGACACGGCTGAGAGGATGCCGGCGGCGGCAGGGGGTGTGGTCTCAGGCCGTCGTCGCTTGGGGCAAGCTGATGGGTGCTGCTCTTGTTGTAGGCTCGAGCGGCACAGGAGCCGTGGCGGGTGGGGATTTTGCCCGGGACCAAAGGTCAGGGGGTGAAGGTGCCTCCCAGGTCTCGACATTCATGGCCCCTGCCCCTAGCCAGGTCGAGGCTTCCATCGTCTCGCTCGAGGAGGAGCCCTCGACGGTCGCGAACAGGGGTCGGAGAGCGCCCCGATTGTCGTCGAGGACGAGGGGCCTGTGGTATCCCTGCGTCCTACTGTGGAGTTAGGGGAGCGCCCTCAGCAGCAGCCATGGTTGCCGCGGCTGGGGGGTTGCATGAGGTGGAGGAGGAGCGAGAGCGGGAGAGGCTATAGAAGCAGCAGGAGGATGAGCGGCTGGCCTTAAACCAGCCAGAGCAGCAGCAGCTACAACAACAGCTACCGAGGCCACCACAGCAGCAACAGGAGGGCGTGACGTCCTCAGGTCCGCCGGGCTCTTTGTAGCAGGAGGAGCCGGCAGCCTCGAGCCTAGCACCGTAGCCGCGTGAAGAGGCGTCAGCCTCGACCCTGCCGTCACGGCAGTAGGAGGAGGAGAAAGAAGAGGCCTCGCTGAACGCGGGGCAAGAAGACGACAGGCGACCGGGGACGCCGGCCTCAGACCAACCGGAGGAAACCCCGCTAAATGCGGGTCAAGAGAACAAGCGACCGGAATTGCCGGCCTCGAGCCCTCCGGTTGAGCCCGTGGCTGGGGACGTTCTAGAGTGGAGGAGGGTCGGGCAGCCGATCGTGCAGGCGGTCCCGGTGGAAGCGTCAGAGGATGGGGTAGTTACGGTGGCACTAATGCCTCGCCCACCACCGACCGGAGCGTGGGCTACCCGGGGATCCTTGTATGGCCCCGGCTTGTATACCCCCAGCGTCTTTGCCAAAGGGAAGCAAAAGGCAGGGGAGGCTGGGTTGTCAAGGGTCAGGGAAGAGGCTGAGTCGCCATTCCCCACCCTGGGCGACTGACTGATTCATCACGGTGGTTCGGTCGAGATGGGGGATGACATCATGGCGTCCGTGCAGGAGCGGATCGAGAAGGACCTTCCTCATTGGGGCCGAGAGGCTCTTCAACTCCGGGACCCGACGAATCCCGACGCTCCCATGTTCGAGATGAACGATCCGGCAGAGGTCGAGAGATAGGAGAACGTCGAGAAGTTCTGGGTCTGGATGCAGCACGCCCTACGGTTGGTGGTTGACTTCGCCTTCGAGGACTTGGCAAGATGCTTCCAGGTATGTGATTTCCCTTCGCGGTGCGGGGGTCAATTTGCTTTCTTATCTGACATCCCCTTTTTTTTGCCTTTTTGTTCCCAGGACCTGAGGAGGCACTCCCAAGTCAAATCCCAATTCATCCACCTGACGAGGGGTGGATGGGAGCAGGTTCCCGTGCTGCAAGCATCGGTCGAGGCTGCCTGGGCCGAGGCAAAGATGGCGATGGAAGACGCGGTCAGGGCCTAGAAGGAGGTGGCGAAGGCCAAGGAAGACGCCATTGCTGCTCGAGGGGAGGTGACCCAGGTCAAGGAAGCAGAGGTCAAGACCAAGGACGACGCCACCAAGGCTCAAGAGGAGGCGCGAAAGGCCCTTGAGGGTCTCTCCCAAGCGGGAGGCCGTGTCAAGACGCTCGAGGGGGAGCTCGAGGTGTCCGCATCACACATCAAGGAGCTTGAGGTAGCCTTCATCGAAGCTTCCCGTCAGCGCGACTCCCTCAACATCACGATCGGGCAGGTGCAGCGCCGTGCCCAGGCCTTGTCTGCCAAGGCTGCCACGCTAAAGGAAACCCTCCAAAAGAAAGGGAAGGCCATCGCGTTGGCTGGCAAGGCGATCGAGGACCTGAGGGTGGAGAAGACGGAGGCGGCCCGCGCGCTGGAGGTGGCCAAGAAGGAGTACGCCAAGCTAAAGGATGGGTACACGACCCTCAAGACCCATGCCAATGGTAGGCTTGTCAGTTTTGCCTTTAGCTTTTTGGTCTGAGCACCTTGTCTACCGTGATTGACCTTTTTCCTGTGTTTCAGACCTCGACGAACAGAGGCTCCAGTCCCAGAAAGATGCCAAGGTGCTCCAAGACCTTTACTGGGCAGAGGCGATGCTGACTGATAAGCTCCGAGGAGCCATCGACTCGGTCTGCGACGGTCTAGGGGTTGACCCTGAGGAGAAGGTTGAGGGTGACGTGTGTGGAGACCCCTATCTTTGGCGGATGTACGTCCTCGGCCGTGCCGTGCGGGAGCAGATTCGTGACGCGCTCCATCATGGCGTGAAAAGGGCGATGGCGGTCGTCTGCTCGGGCTTCACGTATGACATGGCGATCATCTCCCAAGGCTTCATCTCTGACACCAACAAGACAGAGGACGAGAATCATGAGACGCATCTGGCCTTGATCGAGGCGGTTGAGGTGCCAGGAGGCGAGTTGGCGAAGCTCTTCGAGCCCGAGGTCGTCCCTCCCGACGTTGATGAGGAAGAGGGCCTGTGAGCCAAATGTGGGCAAGTGCCCCGTGTAATAGTTAGTATTTTGTGAACTATGATGGTGTGGCCCTGGGGGCCTTGAAAACATTATGCATGTATATATTTTATTTTGCATATGTTTTATATTCAATGTTCTATTTCTTGCTTTACCTGAGTTGGCCGTTCACAAAGTTTTCGGTGCGTACGCTTGCCCCTCGAGGGAGGGAATGAGCAGAGGTACCGTAGCCCGGGGTCATGGGTGGTCTCGTGGCTCGACGTCCCTCAACCCTTCGAGGTGTTGTGTAGCGTTTTCGACCGAGTGACAGCAAGCTTCGAGGCGTAGAAAGAATAGGACATTTGAGTTTCGAAAAAACATGCGAGTTTTTTAGGAACTTAGGGGGTTCTCCCCCTTGTAGCCCCCGAGGGAGGCTCGACTCTGATGAAGCAGAGTCGAGGCTACCACATGCATATGAACAAAAAGTTTGAACTTGCAAACAAAAGTACTTCTTATTCATTTAGGACATGGAAAATGTACAAGGCCTCGAGGCCCTAAGGGTAGAAGCGACGTAGCTGTTCAATGTTCCACACGTTCATGAATGTCTCACCCTTGCTATTTGATAGCTTGTAAGTTCCAGGCTTCAACACCTCTGCCACGATGAAGGGGCCTTCCTATGGTGGAGTTAGCTTGTGGCGGCCCTTGTTGCTCTACCGTCGACGGAGGACGAGGTCGCCGACTTGAAGATCCCACTTGCGCACATGCTTGTCGTGGTAACGTCGGAGCTTTTGCTGGTATCTCGCGGAGTTGAGGAGAGCCACGTCTTGAGCCTCCTCGAGTTGGTCGATGATGTTTGCGAGTGCTTCCTCGTTCGTTGGTTCATTGTAGGCCTTTAGTCGAGGGGACCTGTATTATAGATCCGTAGGAGGATAGCCTCGGACCCGTAGACCATGAAGAATGAAGTGAACCCTGTAGCTCAGCTAGGCATCGTCCTTAGGCTCTGAGGGTAGCTCGGCGGCCCACTTCTTTCCGTACTTCTTTAGGTGATTGAAGATCCTTAGCTTGAGCCCCTGGAGAATCATGCTGTTGGCATGCTCCACCTGGCCGTTAGTTCGAGGGTGGGCGACCGCGGACCAATTCACATGGATGTGATGATGGTCGTAGAAGTCCGGGAACTTCTTGCCGATGAACTGCATGTCGTTGTCGGTAATGACGACGTTGGGGACCCCGAAGCGGTGGATGATGTCGGTGAAGAATAGAACCGCCTGTTCGGATAGGATGTTGGTGATCAGCTGAGCCTCGATCCACTTGGTGAACTTGTCAACGGCTACGAGCAGGTAAGTGTAGCCCCCGGTTGTCTTCTTCAGGGGCCCAACGAGATCGAGCCCCCACACGACAAAGGGCCACGTGATGGGGATCATCTGCAGAGCATGGGTAGGGAGATGCGTTTGCTTGGCGTAGAATTGGCACCCCTCGCATGAGCGGACGAGGTTGACGGCGTCGAAGATGGCAGTCGGCCAGTAAAAGCCTTGCCTGAGGGCGTTTCCGATAAGGGTCCTTGGAGCAGCGTGGTGGCCGCAAGCCCCCGATTGTTGGTCCTTGAGCAGCTTCCTTCCCTCCTCGATGGTGATGCAGCGCTGAAGGATCCCGGTGGGGCTTCGTCGATAGAGTTCCTTGCTGCCACCGAAGATGATGTAAGTTTTGACCCGTCGAGTGATCCGTCGGGCCTCGGTCCGATCCTCTAGGAGCTCCCCTCGGATTAGGCATTCGATGAAGGGGCGCACCAGTCCGGCTCGGGGGTTGGCGGAGGAGGCGACGCATCGATCTCCATGACCTTGGCCCCGGTCGAGGGGGCCTCGGTGGGAAGAGGGGGGTCGAGTGCCTATGTTGCAGCTTCTTCCTGTGCGCCTAGATTGACCGAGGGCTCGTACAAGTTTTTTGAGAAAACATTAGGTGGGATGGTACCTCGAGCCGATGTGATCTTGGCTGGCTCGTCCATGGCCTCATTGTATCTACGGGTGATGTGGTTGAGCTTGAGGCCGTAGAACTTGTCTTCCAGCCTGCGAACCTCCTAGCAGTAGGCCTCCATCTTGGGGTCATTGTAACTCGAGGCCTTCATGACTTGGTCGATGATGAGTTGTGAGTCACGTCGAACGTCGAGGCGTCGAACCCCGAGCTTGATGGCGATGCACAGGCTGTTGACAAGGGCTTCATACTCGGGGACGTTGTTGGAGGCAGCAAAGTGTAGTCGGATTACGTAGTGCATGTGGACGCCTTGCGGTGAGATGAAGAGCAGGCACGCGCCCGCTCCTGTCTTCATCAGCGACCTGTTGAAGTACATCGTCCACAGCTCTGTTTGAATCTGTGCCGGGGGAAGTTGGGTGTCAGTCCATTTGGCGATGAAGTCTACCAGCACTTGGGACTTGATGGCCTTCCGTGGCGCGCAAGTGAGGGTCTCGCCCATGAGCTCGACCGCCCATTTGGCGATTCTCCCCGTGGCCTCCCGGTTTGGACTATCTCTCCGAGAGGGAAAGACGAAACCACAGTTACCGGGTGGCCAAGGAAGTAGTGCTGGAGCTTGCGTCGCATGATGACGATGGCGTAGAGCAGCTTCTGGATCTGCGGGTAGCAGACCCTGGTCTCTGAGAGCAGCTCGCTGATGAAGTAGATGGGCCGCTGGACAGGTAGCACTCGCCCTCCTTTTGCTCGACCACTATGGCCGTGCTGACCACCTAGGTGGTGGCGGCGACATAGAGTAAGAGGGGCTCAGCTGGGCTTGGAGGCACGAGGACCGGAGGTAAGGTCAGCATGGCTTTCAGCTTAGCGAGGGCCTCCTCGACCTCGAGGGTCCGGGCAAAGTGCTCTGACTTCTTCAAGAGGCGGTACAGGGGCAATGCTTTTTCTCTGAGACGCGAGATGAAGCTGCTGAGGGCCGCGAGGCAACCCGTGACCTTCTGAACGCCCTTGAGATCTCTGTTTGGGGCCATCCTGGTGATTGCTAAGACCTTCTCAGGGTTAGCCTCAATGCCATGCTGAGAGACGATGTACCCGAGGAGCATACCTCGTGGGACTCTGAAGACGCACTTCTCAGGATTGAGCTTCATGTTCTTAGCCCTGAGGCACTCAAACACTATCTTGAGGTCCTTAATGAGGTCGTTGGCTTTTTTGGACTTGACTACGATGTCATCAATGTAGGCTTCGACCGTCGACCCTATATGTTTTCCAAAAACATGAAGCATGCACCGTTGGTACGTTGCCCCGGCATTTCGAAGGCCGAAGGGCATGGTAACGAAGCAATAAATGCCAAAAGGGGTGATAAAGGAAGTCGCGAGCTGGTCGGATTCCTTCATCCTTATTTGGTGGTAACCGGAATATGCATCAAGAAAAGAGAGTTTCACATCCCGCAGTAGAATCAATAATTTGATCATTACGTGATAAAGGAAAAGGAACTTTACAACATGCTTTATTCAAGCTAGTATAGTCTACACACATCCTATATTTCCCATTCTTTTTCTTAACTAATACAGGATTAGCTAACCACTCGAAATGATGAACCTCCTTGATGAATCCAGCCTCCAAAAGCTTATGAATCTCCTCCCCGATGATCTTGCACTTCTCGTCGAAGCGGCGCAAACGTTGCTTCACCGGCTTGGACCCGGCCTGGATCTCCAAGGCGTGCTCGACGACTTCCCTCAGTATGCCCAGCATATTCAAAGGACTCCACGCAAACATGACGACGTTCGCGTGGAGAAAGTCGACGAGCACTGCTTCCTATTTGTCGCTGAGGGCGGCGCTGATCATCAGTGCCCTCCCGTCGAAGCTTCTCGGGTCGAGGGGGATCTTCTTCGTCTCTTCGGCGGGCTCGAAGTTCTCGGTGTGGCGCTTGGGGTCGGGGACCTCGGCGGCCAACCCGTTGAGGGTTGCCGCGATCATAATGGACTCCTCGACGGCCTCCCCATGCTCGACGCACTCGACGTTGCACTCGTAGGCGTGCTCGTAGGAAGGGCCGACGGTAATGACGCCCTTTGGTCCTGGCATCTTGAGCTTGAGGTAGGTGTAGTTGGGGATGGCCATGAACTTGGCGTAGCCGGGCCGGCCGATGATCGCGTGATACGTGCCGTAGAACCCGACCACCTCGAAGGTGAGGATCTCTGTCCTGAAGTTTGAGGAGGTGCCGAAGCAGATGGGGAGGTCGATGCAGCCGATGGGGAGAGCCTTCTTCCGTAGCACGATGTCGTGGAAGCCTCTAGCACTCGGGCTGAGCTTTTCTCTTGAGACCCATAGGAGGTCGAGGGTCTCTGCGTAGATGTGTTGAGGCTGCTGCCTCCATCCATGAGCACCTTGGTGAGGCGGGTGTTGACGATGATGGGGTCAACAACAAGTGGGTAAACCCCTGGCTTGGGGACATAGTCCGGATGGTCATCATGGTCGAACGTGATGGCCGTACTAGACCAGTTGAGGTATTGGGGTGTCGCAACCTGCACGGAGAAGACTTCTCAACGCTCTCTCTTGCGCTGGCGTGGCGTGAGCTGGGTTGAGGGCTCCCCGTAGATCATGTAGTAGTCATGAACCTCAGGGAAGCCGTCCTCCTTGTTGCCGCCTTGATCCTTGGGGTCATCTTTCTTGTCGCCCTTCGCGAGGCCCAAGCTCTCGAAATACTACTTGAGCATCTAGCAGTCCTTGAGGTTGTGATTCGCCCTTTCCTTGTGGTAAGGGCAGGGCTCCTTCAGCATCTTGTCGAAGATGCCCCCTTCGGGGGCCTCGAGGCTTCTTGCACTCGGCAGCGGTGACAATGTCGTCAATGCCGGCCCTGCGCTTGCCCTGTTGGTTCTTCTTGTTCAGGGCTCCTTCAGCATCTTGTCGAAGATGTCCCCTTCGGGGGCCTCAAGGCTTCTTGCGCTTGGTAATGGTGACAAGATCGTCGACACTGGCCCTGCGCTTGCCCTGTTGGTTCTTCTTCTTCTTGCTGTTGTTCTGTTTGGCGCCTCTGGTTGAGCTGCCTAGGTCGACCGCTTACGCCTTCCCGTTGTCTTGGCCATCGCCAAAAAAAGGACCCACCGCCTCCTCACCGGCTGCGTAGTTGGCGACGATGTCCATCAGCTCGTCGGCGGTCTTGGGAGGATTGCGTCCCAGCTCCCGGACCAACTCCTTGCAGGTGGTGCCCGAGACGAACGCGAGGATGACGTCGTGGTCGGAGATGTGGGGGAGCTCGGTGCGCTGCTTGGAGAAGCGTCGGGCGAAGTCACTGAGGGACTCCTCGGGCCTCTGCTTGCAGTTGCGGAGGTCCCAGGAGTTACCGAGGCATACGTAGTCCTAACCCCAAGAGCCTAGCACCAATGAGTAACTACGTGCTGCGTGCTCCCTAACCCGGATGGTGATGCAAGAAGAACACATGGTTTATCCTATTCGAGCAAGAGAAGGCCCTACGTCGAGTGGAGGGAGGATGTCTTGTATTACCTTGCACCGAAGTGCTTGTACAGGGGGGATACAAGCGAGCGTGTATGAATCTCTAGGTGGTGAGCAAGGCCTAAGTCTAGAAGAGCAAGCCCTATGCCTTGCGATGTGCGTGGTGATGCTCTGTCAGTTCCAATCAGCCCCCTTTTCCTCTATCCCAGCGCCCCCCTTTTATAGGCCAAGGAGGGGCACGGGTGTACAATAAACCCTAATGGTGTTTTGAGGGAGTGATGCCGATCATGTCGTGGGTACTGTAGGTGCATTCACCAAAGCGAGGTCGACTCCTGTAGTGGCGCGCCTCATGATTAGATTCTCCCTTCTGATTTATCACGGCGGGGTCGATGATTGACCGGTCCTGATGCTGGCGCTGGCATGCCTCAGAGATGCGGTGAAAGACGTGTGCTTCTGCGGTGGACATACGGCTTGCTGCAGATGGTGTGCGGAAGTGATCAGATCGCTGACCGAGGCCACCGGAAGCCCGGGTCGAGGGATGGTCGAGCGAGCCGAGGCTGAGTGGATAGGGACGAATTCCGGGAAATATGGTATGGATGTTGACTTCTGCGTCTCGAGGGGGCGCCTGACAGGGCACAGTGTTTAGTACGGAAGAATAGTGGTCTGTACGAGACGATGCTTCCACGGGGATGGGCGGTAAAAGGTAGACTAGACCTCTGCACTTTCCTATCTTTACAGTCGTTATAGCCACGGGGGTGTTGGGAATATGCCCTAGAGATAATCATAGGGATGATGATATTCCGATTGTATCTATGACATGCATTAAGTGTTCATTGAATATCCATTATAGACAACTTGTGTTGATTAGCAATTATGTGAATTGTCTGTGGAACTCAATTACTTGAATTGTTATTCTAAAGTTGTCCCTGGTCGGTGTTCTTGTGAGAACACACTTGAATAATAGACCAGCGCATGTATTAGTTGATGACTGTGTTTCACAAGTCATGGACATGGAGATGTCGAACTAATAATGTGGGCACATGTGAGACATGTGTTGGGAATATGCCCTAGAGGTAATCATAGAGATGATGATATTCTGGTTGTATCTATGACATGCATTAAAGTGTTCATTGAATATCCATTATAGACAACTTGTGTTGATTGGCAATTGTGTGAATTGTTTGTGGAACTCAACTACTTGAATGGTTGTTCTAAAGTTATCCCTGGTTTCCGTTCTTGTGAGAACACACTTGAATATTAGACCAACACATGTATTAGTTGATGGCTATGCTTCACAAGTCATGGGCATGGAGATGTCAAACTAATAATGTGGGCACATGTGAGACATGTAGGCTGGACTGACCCGACAAGAGATTGTCTCTATTCACGTCATGTACGTTATGTCCTTAGACCTGAGATTGTGGTATGTACTCAAGATGTGAAACGGCTGCTTAGGGATTAACAAACGCTACTCCATAACTGGGTAGTCATAAAGATGGTCTTCAGGTGATCAGGAAACATGCTATGAGACATGGACAGTCAAGATGGAATTTGCCCCTCTTTGTATGAGGGAGATATCACTGGATCACTCATGTGCTTGGATCAACAAATGCATGGCAGTGCTTGGGTTAAGTGTTAACCCACGAGTTGAACCATATATCAGTGGCAAAGGGAATAACTTGTACGTGGTCGTAGTGGTTCGTCTGATATGATCTTTGTGTGCGCATAGGAGTTGTCACATCTTGCTAGAGGCCACTGTCAACTATTGGGCGTGTACAGTGCTCGGTCCATGTCTATCTGTACGTGAACCCATAGGGTCGCACGCTTAAGGGTTGGAAGCCTAATTCGGGTTGGACCCGGATTAGATAAGGCTTAGGTTTCCTGATGGGCCTCCAGGTCGGGGTCGCAAGGGGATACCTATATATAAGCAACGGGTAGGGACGAGGTAGTGGATTGAACTAATCGAGATTGATCTGATCAATCTATTCAGCCGCCGTCGCCGACCCCACGCTCACGCCTTTGCTCCTTGCGGACCTAGCAGTCCGGTTGCGCATTGCTTCTCCCCATACGTGTGTGATACCTCGGAGGTGCCACATCTGTGGCACAGGGATGGACCTGGTCGGTCACGGTGGTCGGCAACTAGTCGGCGCCCAGTTGGACTGGTCGGCTACTTGCTGAACGTGGTCGAGAACGTGCTCGGGAGATCCGCAAGCGAAGGGTGTACTTGACGGACGACCATGCAACTGCACAGCACTGCTGTGACGCGTTCGACTACATCGAGTCTTTCGCTGCACCTACGCGTCTAGTGGTAATCCTGTGACCTATATCTAGCAGTAGATCCTGGTTTATGAGGTAAAAAAGTTTTGTTTTCTGGCTAGCGTAGCACCCGCATAACCCAAAAGTGGTATCAGAGCCATTGCTGCTTTGTTATAGGTCCTGCCGTGCGCATATGATGATATGCACTGTTTCTCTGATCTTGGTTCATCATCTTGCCACGTTGGTCTTGTAACGATCTACTCGTACCGGTCAGAATTCCGCCACCCAAGTTAATTGATACATGTAAAACCAGTCATGGCGAGTTTGAGATCAATCAAATTGATCGAATTGAGCCTTAGGTCAAGTGCCTAGCACATGCGATGTGCGGTGGTGGTAGATGGGATCTGTTACTGGGCACAGGGTTTTCGAGAACAGTCTTAGGTCATGCAACGTTAGACGTATAGATATCGGCTAACTCTGTTTTGTAGAAATTCATGATTGGTATAGCCCTTATGTGTATGAGATGCATGTATGTAATTAGTTCATGGCTTGCACGTCATGAGGACAATACAGGCAGGAGCCTTAGATGTATTGTCAATTAATGTAATGTCCTGCGAGCCAATCTGTGTTAGCTAGCCTTGGAGGATGCACCACAGATGGATGACATATACGGACCATGGAGATGGAGATCACCATGACGAACAGATTGACGTTGAGATGGAGATCTCAAAGGAACAATGGGCTATACCAAGTCATATCTGTGTTTATGTCGTTCTTACTATGTTCTACTTTCATATGCTATAACGTTTTGTCTACGTTTGTGCGGTAGTGAAGTAGAACGATCCCTCGGTAATGTTTAAGTTTCATGCTTCCCCAAACCTTGCACTGTCACAAGTCTTGTACGATCGATGGTGGGTCTATGAAATTAAAGTGCCACTGGTTTTCCTTGACTAGGCAGGTTCGTATCGGATACTTACTGCAAGAAGGTTTGGTTACTTAAACAAGATCATCCTAACGGTTAGGTATCTTGAAGCATGGGAAGGTTGAGTGCTCGGCATAGAGATGCTGGCCTAACAACAAGTCGTATGAGATGTGATTAGCAAGGTGTTGCTTACCGATCTACCATACTGACCAGCGGTGATGCTAAAGATCACTGGTCGGCATGTTAGTTGTGGTCTTGAATCACTAAGCATCAATTGAGGGACATTGATTTTAGTGGGAGTAAAGTATATATGATATAATTTACTCTTCATAGATACATTTTTCTTAGTATTTTACATTAATTTTATTGTAGATTAATGGCCGCCCACAATGAACCATTTACTTTGCGTTCAATTCTTGAGAAAGATAAGTTGAATGGAATAAATTACGCGGATTGGATCCGCAACCTGAGAATTGTTCTCAGGGCTGAGAAAAAGGAAGAAATTCTAAACACCCCATTACCAGATGAGCCTGATGAAAATGCACTGCTACTGAAAGAACCGCTTACAGGAGAGCATGTGATGTTGATCTTAAAGTGAGTTGCCTTATGCTTGCTTGCATGGAATCTGATCTGCAGATGCAGTTCGATAACATTCACTCAGCTAACGATGATCGTATCGCTTGAAGAGATGTTCTGCACGCAAGCCAGGACTGAAAGGTTCAATGCCTCTAAGGCACTTGCGGAAACCAAGCTTGCAGAAGGCACAGCAGTAGGACCACATGTTATCAAGATGGTTGGTTACACTCAGAGGTTGGAGAAGCTAGGCTTCCCAATTGGCCAAGAGTTGGCTACTGATTTCATCCTCTCGTCTCTTCCGCCCAGTTATGGAAACTTCATATCGAACTATCATATGCATGGGGTGGAGAGAGGCTTGAGTGAATTGTGTGGCATGCTGAAAATAGCAGAAGCCGACATCAAGAAAGGTGCCGGCAGTAGCCAAGTGTTGGCTGTCCAGAATAGACCTCGGTTCAATAGGAAGGGCAATTCTTGGAAGAAGAAGAAGAAGGGCAAGGCTAAAGATGAGATCTCTAAGCCAAACCCATCTGTTGCCCAGGCTAGACCATCTGCAAATTCAGATTGCTTTTACTGTAAGGGTAAAGTTCACTGGAAAAGGAACTGCAAGGAGTACTTGGCATCCTTAGAGAAGGATGGCGGCGGTAAAGGTATTACTGCTACTTGTACCCTTGTTGATCATGCTACGGACATTTTTCTCGCTAACTCCTATATCAATTCCTGGGTATTTGATACCGGATCGGTTGCTCAAGAAGTAGAAGCGTTGAAAAGGGAGAGCTTGACTTCTGCGTGGGCAACAATGCAAGAGTTGCTGCGTTGAACGTAGGGACGATGCAACTTCACCTACCATCAGGATTTATCATGGAATTGAATAATTGTTATTTTGTTCCTAGCTTAAGTCGAAACATTGTGTCACCTTCATGTTTGATGAAGGATGGTTATTCTTTTTCGAGTAAAGACAATGGTTGTGTGATCTCCAAGAATGACATGCTTGTGGCTTTTGCATCCATTGTGAATGGATTATTTATTTTAAATCTTGATGATGCTCCTGTCTGTAATGTTACTGCTAAAAGGCCTCGGCTTAATGAGTTAAGTCCCACATATATATGACATTGTCGTTTATAAGTGAAAATCACATGAAGAGGCTCCATGTTGATGGGCTTCTAACTTCGTTTGATTTTGAATCTTACGAGACATGTGAGGCTTGCCTGCTCGGCAAGATGACCAAGGCGCCTTTCCCAGGTTTTCCTGAGAGAGCGTCTGACTTGTTGGAACTCATACATACTGATGTGTGCGGACCACTAAGCATGATAGCTAGAGGCGGATTCCAATACTTCATTACTTTTACTGATGACTTTAGTAGATATGGATATGTCTACCTAATGAAGCATAAGTTTGAACCATTTAAAAAGTTTAAAAAATTTTAGAATGAAGTAGAGAATCAACATGGCAAGAAAATTAAAGCCTTGCGATCTGATCTTGGAGGCGAATATTTGAGTCACGAGTTTAGCAATCATCTTAAGAGTTGCGGAATTGTTCCACAACTTACGCCGCTCGGAACACCACAGAGAAATGGCATGTCTGAGCGCCGTAATCGGATTTTGTTGGACATGGTTCGGTTTGTGATGAGCCGATCGGACCTACCTTTATCATTTTGGGGATACACTCTAGAAACAGCCGCTTTCACAATAAATAGGGTACCATCTAAGTCCGTAGAGAAGACACCATATGAGATGTGGACTGGTCGGTATCCCAGTTAGTCTTTTCTAAAAGTTTAGGGTTTCGAAGCTTATGTCAAACGGTTGATATCTGATAAGCTAGCACCAAAGTTGGACAAGTGTTTCTTCGTGGGATATCCAAAGGAAACTTTAGGGTATTACTTCTATAACTGATCAGAGGGCAAAATGTTTGTTGCTCGAAACGGTGTCTTCCTAGAGAAAGAGTATCTCAAAGGAGATAGGAGTGGTTGGAAGGTATATCTTGAAGAGGTTCAAGATGAGTCATTAGTGAATGACTCTACGAGTGATGCTAATGTAGCGGAACAAGTTGATATACCTATGGTCGGTACACCACCCCAACCACCTGTGGTCGGTACATCTCAACCACCTGTGGTCAGTACACCACCCCAACCACCTGTGGTCGGTACTCCGCCCCAACCACAAAGATCAGCAAGACTTCGCGAATTGCGTGGTGATCTGTTGTTGTTAGACGATGATGAACCTGCAAATTATGCGGAAGCGATGATGGACCCAGATTCCAAGAAATGGAGAGTGCCATGAGATCCGAGATAGATTCCATGGGAGACAATCAGGTTTGGAACTTGGTTGACCCGCCTGATGGGGTTAGACCCATTGAGTGCAAATGGATCTTCAAGAAGATGAAGGATATGGACGAAAATGTTCATGTCTATAAAGCTCGGCTTGTCGCAAAGGGGTTTCGGCAAGTTCAAGGGGTTGACTATGACGAGACGTTCTCGTCGGTAGCTATGCTTAAATTTATTCGGATCATTCTAGCAATTACTGCATATTTTGATTATGAGATATGGCAGATGGATGTTAAAACAACCTTTCTAAATGGGTATTTAGAAGAGGACGTGTATATGATACAGCCCAAAGGCTTTGTTGATCCTAAAAATGTTGGAAAAATATGCAAGCTTAAGAAATCCATTTATGGGTTAAAGCAAGCTTCTGGAGTTGGAATATTCATTTTGATGAGGTCGTCAAAGGTTTTGGCTTCCGTCAGAATGAAGAAAAGCCTTGTGTTTACAAGAAGGAAAGTGGGAGCGCTATTGTGTTTCTGATCTTATATGTGGATGACATATTATTGATCAGGAATGACATTCCAATGTTGCAATCCGTAAAGACTTCACTGAATAATAGTTTTTCTATGAAGGATTTAGGAGAGGCAGCATACATCTTGGGCATTAAGATCTATAGAGATAGGTCGAGAAGGCTAATAGGATTAAGCCAAGACACATACATTGACAAAGTGCTGAAGCGGTTCAACATGGAACAGTCCAAGAAAGGGTTCTTGCCTGTGTCACATGGTGTGCGCTCAGTGACAAGCAGTGTCCTTCCACTGATGCTGAGCGTAAATGCATGAGTAAGGTTCCATGTGCTTCGGCAGTTGGTTCCATCATGTATGCCATGATATGTACTCGCACAGATGTCGCATATGCTCTAAGTGTTGCGAGCAGGTACCAAGCCAATCCTGGTGAGAGTCACTGGACGCTGGTTAAGAACATTCTTAAATACTTGAGAAGGACTAAGAATGTGTTCCTAATCTATGGAGGTGAGGAGGAGCTTGTTGTAAATGGTTACACCGATGCTAGCTTCCAAACCGACGCGGATGATTCACTATCTCAATCAGGTTTTGTGTTCACAATAAATGGTGGTGCAGTAAGCTGGAAGAGTTCCAAGCAGGAAACAGTCACCGATTCCACAGCAAAAGTCGAGTACATTGTGACTGGTGGAGCTGCAAAGGAAGGTGTTTGGTTGAGGAGGTTCCTCATTGAACTTGGTGTGTTTCTTAATGCGTCGGGCCCATTGAATTTACAGTGTGATAACAATGGGGCGATTGCACAGGCTAAGCAGCCTAGGGATCACCAGAAGAACAAACTCGTACTCCGGAAGTTTTATCTCATTTGATAGTTTGTGAAACTAGAAGAGATCAAACTATGCAAAATACATACGGATTTGAATATAGCAGATCATTTGACAAAGGCTCTTCCATAGCCTAAGCATGAGACGCACATGAGGTCTATGGGGATTAGACATCTTAGAGATTAACTATAGTGCAAGTGGGAGATTGTTGGGAATATGCCCTAGAGGTAATCATAGAGATGATGATATTCCAATTGTATCTATGACATGCATTAAGTGTTCATTGAATATCCATTATAGACAACTTGTGTTGATTGGCAATTATGTGAATTATTTGTGGAACTCAATTATTTGAATGGTTATTCTAAAGTTGGCGTTCTTGTGAGAACACACTTGAATATTAGACCAGCACATGTATTATTTGATGGCTATGTTTCACAAGTCATGGACATGTAGATGTCGAACTAATAATGTGGGCACATGTGAGACATGTTGGCTGGACTGACCCAACATGAGATTGTCTCTATTCACGCCATGTACGATATGTCCTTAGACCTGAGACTGTGGTATGTATTCAAGATGTGAAACGGCCTATTTAAGGATTACCAAACACTGCTCCATATCTGGGTAGTTATAAAGGTAGTGTTCGGGTGGTCGGGAAGCATGCTGTGAGACATAGACAGTCAAGATAAAATTTGCCCCTCTCTGCATGAGAGAGATATCACTGGATCACTCAAGTGATTGGATCAACAAATGCATGGTCGTGCTTGGGTTAAGTGTTAACCCACGAGTCGAACCATATATCACTGGCAAAGGGAATAATTAGTACGTGGTTGTAGTGGTTCGTCTAATATGATCATTGCGTATGCATAAGAGTGGCATGCCTTGCTAGAGGCCACTGTCAACTATTGGGCGAGTAGGAGTACTCGGCCCATGTCTATGTGTGGGTGAACCCATAGGGTCGCACGCTTAAGGGTTGGAAGCCTAATTCGGGTTGGACCCAAATTAGACAAGGCTTAGGGTTCCTGATGGGCCTCCAGGCCAGGGTCGCATAGGGACGCCTATATAAGCAAGGGGTAGGGGCGAGGCAAATGGGATTCGCTTGATCTATTCAGCCATCGTCGCCCACCCCACGCTCACGCCTTTGCTCCTCGCGGACCTAGCAGTCCGGTTGCGCATTGCTTCTTCCTGCACGTGTGTGATACCTTGGAGGTGCTGCATCTGCGGCACAAGGACGGACCTGGTCGATCACGGTGGTCGGCAACTGGTCGGGAACGTGCTCGGACGATCCACGAGCGAAGGGTGTACTTAACGGACGACCACGCAACTGCACGGCACTGCTGCGACACGTTCGACTACATCGAGTCTTGCGCTGCATCTGCGCGTCTAGTGGTAATCCCGTAACCTATATCTAGCAGTAGATCCTGGTTTATGAGGTAGAAAAGTTTTGTTTTCTAGCTAGCGTAGCACCCTCATAACCCTTCAGGGGGTTGGCAGGAGTAGGTGGGACGCTTTAATTGCCCCGAGCGCCGTACAGGAAGTAGGTGGGCCGAGGGGTGCGGATCCCGTCGCTCGAGTGGGGGTCGTTCGCCCGAGCTGACTTCCGTCACTCGAGGGCCCCCGTCGAGTGACGTGATCACGGGCCAGTTCGTCCCGTTCATGGGCCGGTCTAGTACCACTCGACGGCCCGGTGTTTGGCTTTTGTCTTTTGCTTAGGGACGGCAGTGGATCTTTTGAGGGATTTACGCCATTTGACCTTGGATTGCTTCTCCTGGAGATCGAGAGTTTAGGGTACCCCCTTATCCAGGTACCCGACACATGCCGATTGGACCACGGTAGATCACACAGCAGCCGCGTCCTTTCCTGTTAGTCTATTGTGTCACCAGCCTCCTAGTGGAAATTATACTTCTACCTAACAGGGTGTGAGACCAGGTCTACCCATGTAGACATGTGGTTGTACGTAATATTAGACTAGGTGAGATAGCCTATGAACTAATCGTTTGCACCCAAAGCAAGTATCTCCCATAGGAACCCACACAGGTGAACCTACCAAACTAATTTATTCCACATAAATTACCCCTACTCACTCCCGTCAAAACAAGTCCAGTTTCATTAAGTATCTCATTCATAATTATTCATACTCATCAATATTATAAATATATATTTATAATATAAATGGTAATACATGGTATTGGTGGAGAAAGGGAGTTAGGACTTGCCTTCGTTCAACTCACTTTCTGATCCGATGTAATCCGGGTCCTTGCCTTCCTGGTAGTCGTCGCCCTCTGTCGATCGTCGCGAACGAATAAGACTACCGCCAAACATAAAGCAATGTTGGTATTTCTTAGCGTCACTACCAAAGATTGTCAATGACACTGTTAAGGCTTGTGGGTATTTCTTATTGGATTATTCCGCAAGCGCACAGAATGTACCAATTTATCACTTCACCGAGGATGAGTATTCCAAGGTATCGTTATTTGTTTTTATCCCAAGGGAAAGCGGTCACTAGGAATATTTAATAAAAGGGGGAAGAGAGATCCTTATGTCTACTATGATCTAGTGTCAACTAGTGTAAAAAGGGGGTAAGCAAAAAATAGGAAGGACAGGTAGTTGAGATAGCAAAGAGTCTAACCTAAAGATAACTAGTAGACTGTTAGCTAAGTAGGAGGACAACGAGTGAGTAAAGGACTCCTATGTATCTGATTTACTTCTATGAACTTAATCCTAACAGATAGATGACTTAACTAGACTGGTGCCTTACTAGTTGTGTGGTGGGGATAGCTAAGACAGTAGAAGACAGAACCTGTACAAAAGTGACTATTTGGCTTACGGAAGCCTTGCGTTTTATGAACTGGCCCGAACGTGGTGAGAAACCCTAATGCCGCCCAAGACCTGTCACCTCTCGAGAGTGCGCTCACGAACTGTCCGTGCGAATCAGCGACAATCAAAGGTAAGACTAAGTCTAAGCACTACGCTCACACTTACTCTTACGGCTCTAGCTAACGTGCAGATAACTAAAGCTCCTATGTAGAGATAGGACGATGATACACACATAAGGAGTTGTTTACAGGAAACCAATCTAACCAAGACAACTATACTACTAAGACAAGTGCACAACAAGACTATAATGAATATAGACTTTGCACTAAGTAAATACTTAAGTAAATACTGAGTAAAGTAAAGAAAGAATGATATATTGATAAAAGAAGTCTTACAAAGAGAAAGATACAAGAGCTATACCAGACTCTTTAGAAGATGACTCCGGAGACCCTGAGCTTCGCTTGACTTGACTCTAACTCCCACTCTACACTAACTACTACTACTCTTGCTTCTTGATCTCCCTAGAGCTTGATTTGGAGGATATGGAGATAGGGGATGATTTCCAAGTGTGGTGGCAACCTCCTTTTATAGAGGAAGGAGAGGGGATGCCACGTCCACGATCCGTGTGCTCTAAGCTTCATCACCCTTGGATGAACCGACCTTGCAACAGCCATAGATGGACGTCCAAGATGTGGCACGCTGCATGGAGGCATGCAGGAAGGCGGTGGGGAGCTAACCGACCTAGTGGCCCACTAGGTGGGGGTCGGCCGACCCCCCATTGACAGGTGGGCCTGGCTGGGTCTTCTAGAAGGTGTCCCCACCTGTCATGTGAAGGGCTTGATCATTTGCTGAGTGTTTGTCACGTTGCTTGCTTCCTTGTGGGCTCATGAATCCATGTGCAATGATCTTCTGTCGTTGGATGAAAACACAAGTTGATCTGATGGTTGAGTTGGACTCCAGGGGCCTTGACATGGATCATGCTTGAATCTCAAGCCAGGGTGAGCCCATAGAGGGGTCTGTCGACCCCCTATGTGGCTCCCACGAAGCTACATTTTGTGTTTCCTAAAATCAGAAGCTAAGAGTACAAGTGGAACTCGTTATTGATAAAATATGCTCATGTTATGCTATTCTTCCTTGGAACCAAGGCATGTTGATGGTGTTTTGAGTGTGGATTTTTATGGTATATCCACCGTCAACAAGCAACACAAAAAAACAAAGAGCTATACGGTGGTATTAGGTAAAATAAATATAGCAAGATTTTAGATGAATTTTGGTGGTGATTTGGTGGAGAACAAAATTATAATGAAGAAGGTATGATTTTTAGAAGTTAATATAGGGTGAAAATGTTGGCAGAATTTCTGGGAATATTCAAGTGAGCAAAAGGTCATGGAAAAGGTATGGGTATGTTCTCAAGTGATTCTAGTATTTTAGGAATTTTCTGGGAATTTTTATATGTAGGGAAAATAGGTTTCCAACACTTTGTGTACTCTGCCCGTGTAACCCTAGCAATTTTTGCGTGTATAGCATTGTGTTGGTGAACTCACATCAAGCGTGTTACTGGCACGTGGGCCATCCTTGGCCTCTCCTCTTGCCTGGCTGTGAACAGAAGTGAAAGAGGAGGGGACGGAAGGGAAACGATGACCCACGGCCGCATCGGGCTCGACGCCGAAACAGGGCAAGGTACATGAGCTCGCCGCAATTGGCCTCGTCGGCGGCATCCCTACCAGGGACTCGACACCGCTTGCCTGCCCACGCTCTGAAGTACGTGCCAAGGCTGAGGATGGGGCTGGCGATGGTCGTGTGGGTCTGCTGCAGCGGCGAGAGGTCGCCGCCGTGATTATGGCAGAAGCGGCTGCGTCTCAGGAGCTCGGCGGTGCTCGGTGTTAGTGGCGCCATGCACCGGTGGCTGGGCGGCGGCAGTGCCGCCCATGGCTCCGGTGCTGTGGCCTCGAGTGGCTAGGCGGCGGCAGTGCCGACCATGGCTCCAGCGACGACGGCTTCCACTACGACGAGATGGTGACGTGCTCGCTCTTGCAGTGAGTGCCTATGTGCGAGTTGGTGTACGTGTGGAGTGTATACGGGTGGGTGTGTGTGAGAGGTATATATGGGTGTGAGTGTGTGTTGTTTAGTTAGGGCATCGAGTGTGCGTGCATTGGCCAAGGCAAGGCGGAGGGTGTCGCACGGTGGCTGGGCACAACAGAGTGAGGGATGGAGCTATAGAGGATAGGGAAGGTAATGGAGGGATCTAGGACTCACCTCGTCTCTCCAATTTGGCCGGAGAAGCTCTCGGCGGCGTGGCACGGGAGCTCTGCTGCAATGGCGGCGGCAACAAGGGAATTGGGGAAATCAGGATTGATCTCGATTTAGAGTGGGAGATGGAAATAGAGGGGAAGATGGTGTGTTCCAGGCTGCTACGGAGCACGGACTGGTGTTGATGGCGCCCGGGACTCACCGGTCGGCTCCTTTTATAGGCGGCAATGGCAGTGTGGGCGGCGGCGAGATATTTCTCCAGCCGGCCGATATTTCTCCGGCATTTGCGTACGAGTCCGAGCTTGGGGACGACTTCGTACGTTGCGCCGGCTGCCTCTGCGTTCGTTCGTTGCTCCGGCGAGGTCGGTTCCTCGTGAGGTCTCGTCAATGGCGTCCACGGTATCTCTGGTGTCAGCCTCCGATGGTGTTGACGCCCTGTGCGGGTTGACGCCCCGTGTGGCATGCAAGCGTGTGATGGAGAGGGTGATGAGACGGATCGAGCTCGAGGTCAGCGAGGCGCCTGTGCTCTAACTCACGTGGGACAGCTATCCTCATGAGGTTAGCGGGTCTAGTAATCTGCAAACCGGGCCCGTTAATGAAAATTTAATCTGGCTAGATGAACTTCAGCCGATTGTTGCTGTCAAAATTTTTCAAATATATGGCATGTGTCACTGCATCTTCCTGATGATGTACGTAACCTTTTAGAGTATATATACATACTAAAGTAGATATGTGCCGTGGAGTACGTATTCATACTTTAATTTCAAGTACATATTGGTACTTTATTTTCATATAATATAAGAGTACGTATTCATACTTTTTAAAATAGGGTATATCTGCATGCTTTTCTGTATTAAAGGCGTATATATTCATACTTTGAGTACGTATTCATACTTTAATTTCAAGTACATATTGGTACTTTATTTTCATATAATATAAGAGTACTATTCATACTTTTTAAAATAGGGTATATCTGCATGCTTTTCTGTATTAAAGGCGTATATATTCATACTTTGAGTACGTATTCATACCTTTTTTTTTAAATAGAGTATACGGGCGTACTTTTCTCATAAAAAGTATATATTCATACTTTATTTATAAGAAGTATATACATATACTTTTTTCAACGAAGTATGAGTATGTACATTGCACATAAATTTTTGAACCAAAGTCAACCAAACTCTGTACAAATGAAATCGATCTGGAAAACAAATCTAGCAGCCACCGTTCCTGGGATTTGTATAATAAAATCGATCTGGAAAACAAATCTAGCAGCCGCCGTTCCTGGGATTTGTATGCATGTGCTAGTCGTGAGGAACAACTCATCGTGAGCAACAAATCTAGCAGCCGCCGTTCCTGGGATGTGTATGCACAAATTCACATCTGTGCCAGGCGAGGCTGCGGTGCCTTTTGCCGTACCTCATGCGTGGCCGGGGAGTCCGCTGCAATCACCACGGGGGTCGTAGCCAGCTCCGACGTGGGATAGGCCCTGCCGCTGCCACCACCGGATGGGCCCTGCCGCCGCCGCCAACATACGACGGCAAAAGTTGCGGCCACCAGTTGCTAGAGCTACGGGTGCCTACGGATTGGCAGCATAGCAAACGAGAAACAAATGGATGGATGGATGGTGCTGTAATCGTTAATCGTAAGTTAGATTTCAGAGGAAGTATGGACTCATACCCTGTTCGCAGCGGTCAGCGCATCAGAACAGAGGCGTCGCCCGGCAGAGGCGGCGCACACGGCCTGGCGCGATCTGTTCGGCAGATACGGAGGTGCTGGGCATCAGGGACGATGCTGCAAGGAGGCGCCATTGAAGCACCTTGACGGGATCCCGAACGCACGATCCAGGTTGGTCGCACCTGAGGATTGGACGAGGTTTCTCGCCGCTGCGGTATGGCGGCCGCGCCGTCGTCGAGGCCGCCGAGCTCGCTGGGCTGGCCATGCCGCCGTCGGAGGCAGCGGAGCCCGATGGCTTGGATGCGCCGCCGAAGATGAACCGGCAAGATGAGATCAGCTATGATTTATGCCTAAGTATATACTGACCGACCGTTTCCCTGATCTGCTTTTCATGGTAATTATCTGGACACACCCCTCATAGGCGGATTTTGAATTCACGTATATACGCATACACTACGTGTACCTACCTACAAACGGGTCAAATATTTTTAACCCGCTGGCTCCGCTAAACTGGCCTCGACGGCCACTCGTATGCGCAGTAGCAGGGAGTAACTACTCTCAGAGAGGACAAAAAATTTACATACATACATATATGGAATATATATATATATATATGGAATATGTCCTCTAAAAGTGGAAAAGTATTTGTCCGTTGGACTTATGGCGCAATCAGTACAGGATCCCTGGGTTGTGCTCTGGTGGCTCCGGCGTCCATTTGGAGGCAGGCGGCGGGGCTTTCCCGGTGGAGCACGGCGGCATTGGCGTCCGCGTCGCTCGTGTGCCACGGCAGAGGCGTCAGATCCGATTTACAGGTCTCCTTTATCCCCTTTTTACTATTCGTTTCTTCATTTCTGTTTTACCTCAATATGGATCTACTACGGAACTTGAGGATTTCACTTATATATATATATATATATATATATCATCTTTAATGCATACCGCCATATCCCATAATTTTAGATAGATGCGGGACAGGAAATGGTTCTGGTAGTCCCTATAGCACATGGTTATTAGATTTGTTAGGAGGCAGCAAATCAGTGCCACTAATCTTTAAGCTGCACTTGTTGCTACGCATGCCAATGATGGTCGCTAGCACTTGCACTTGTAAAACTGAAGCAGCCTATTTGGGTTGTGCAGATTCGAGATGAAACCCTGCTATGTTGTGTTCTACGACCATAGGCGAGGTGTTTTCCATAGCTGGGCTGACTACCTGGACCAAGTTCATGGGTTCTCTGGTGCTTCATATAAAAAGTACAAATACTATGAAGATGCAGTTGCTGTCTTCAACTCAAGGGCAAACAGCTCAAATCCACCCTTGGCTGGCGATGATGACATCCGTCTTCAAAACCCAATAGCTGCTCCATCCTTTTTCTCCTTCAAAACTGTTCTAACAGTCCTCCTCATTATCTATGTCTGTAACATATGGAAGAAGTTGAGCTCATGTACTGACTGTTAGTGTGATTGTTAGACTTGATTTAGCTGAATTTATAATGGTATTGTAAGTATGATGGTTAGACTTGATTTAGCCAAAATTGTAATGGTTACGACTCCATTAACTGCTATTCTAGTTTGAGTTATATATATCTATGTGCTAGTATTCTAAATTTTGACAAGCTCGTACCATGGAAAATGTTAATGGTTGTTAAAGCTGCTATTCTTCGAACTACAGGAGGCACGCAAGAACATGGACGCAGTGGACTAGCTTAACGAGGATCTTGTTTTTGAGATCATCTGTCGCCTCCCCTCCAGCTCCTTGATCCGCTACAAATTGGTCTGTAAAACCTGGCTCCGCCTCATCTCGGACTCCAAGAACCAGGAGAAACTGCCCCAGACTATAGTTAGCTTATTCTTTAATGGTTCGGCCAGCAAACGAGAATTCATTAGCATCACCGACGGACGCCCCCTCCTTCAAATTCTTGCCTTTCATAGAGGAATTAGTAGCTGTATCAGATTGCTGCAACGGGCTCATCCTTTGCTGGTGCCTTGGGGGTCATGGATATCGCTATGTCGTCTGCAACCCAGTGACGGAGAGGTATGAGATACTGTCGCCTAGTACCCATGTTGTTGGCCATGCCGTGGGTCAGGCTCGCTTGTGTTTCGATCCGACAGCTTCCTCGCACTTCCTTGTTATTGAAAATGTACGTGGTGAATACGGTCAGTGCACAGGTTTGGAGATCTACTCATTGAAACTGCATCATGGACCTATAAGGAATCTGAATGGACTGAGGGTACTGATGGGATTTAGTATAGGTATAGAGCACCAAGTGTGTTTCTTAACGGTTGCCACCACTTTATGGGGTAATGTATTGATGACATCTGTAAGATATTTGTTGTGGATATGACAGGAAAGACATGGAGGAAAATCAATTGGCCTTGTGGGAAAGAGCACTCCGTGCATCAATCTCAGGGTCACTTGTGCAAATAGTCTTATGGTCCTAATGATTCATTGCTTTCAATCTAGTTTCTTCAAGACTATGGTACTGATAATTGGATATTGAAGCATACTATTAGCAACTTGGAGCTATTTGGAAGCATTGATATTGGCTTTGGGGACTATGGATGAGGTAATCAGGAGTACTGGGTGATTGCAGTTCACCTAGAATGGAATTTGATTTTCTTTGTCGGTGAGGATAGAGCAAAGCTGGCGTATGACATGGACTACAGAGAAGTCCATGTCATCCCTGCGCGTGAATTTCAGTATGTTACAAGCACCATTGAAGATATGTTCTTCTATAGACCATTATATTTTCCTTATGTTCCCTTGTTCTCGGATTCATTAAGACAGAAGTAAAATAAATCCCAATTTGATGCTTATGTACCCTTGTTCTCGGATATTAATTGATGCTTATGTGTCTGGCCCGATCATATTTCATAAGCTCGGACTTTCTTGCCTTCGTAGTATGTATAACATGTGATATGTGTCTGACTTGGTCAGATCTGCATTAGTCAGGCTTTCTGACGTGTGCTGTGTGTACAGCCGTGCGATCGGATGATCCCTTTCCGTCCACCGAGCACAGCGTCGGACTTACTTACGTACCCAATCAAATAAGAATAGAAGAACACTCTTATCCTTGACATTGAATGGACGTAATCATTATGCAGTAGAAGTGAAGTATGTGCCATTTGTGAATGTTTGTATGGGTGTGTTTCCTGAGGTGATGATGTTTGAACAAGTTCTACGCCTTTGGATCATTCTTAGCAGTAGAAGAAATACAATGACAGGTGGATTGTACATTGTAGTACTTTTGATCTATTTTGGAATGGCCTTATGTGCCTAGAAAAGCAATGGAAATCAATATATTGTCATTTTAAAGTAATTTTAAGTACTCTTCATGAATGTTGGGAATATGCTTATAATGGGGACGAAGAATAAATGGCAGCGGTTGGTCACAGCATTTGAAGCCTTGAATCAGTAGTACTAATGAGTGGGTTTCATCTGTGTAGGACAGCACAGTAAGATAAGGCCATTTCGATATATTTAATCACGTAGTAATACTATAATCAAAACTAACAAACCCAATATGTTTTGTCCTACGAGTTCAATTATGTAGCGGTCGAACTTTTTGGCATTCGTAGAAATGAACTTCCAGTTGCCCAGACTTGGGACTTGCAAGATCAAGAGAACAGGACAGTCCGGCCAGTTCTGTTTAGGGTACCATGTGAAAATCCAGCCATATCTCTTTTGTGCACCATGGGACAGTCCTTAAATAGGCCTTGCGATAATTGGGACGTCCCCACTCCTAAGGGAGTCGTCCTCCTCGTGTGGAACATATTGACCTATATATTGGATATATGCCCTGCAAGTGGAAATAAATCTGCCCGTTGGACTTGCTGCTACTGTCATTTCCTTCCTCAATCTCTGCGGTGCCTTCTCCCCTTCTTCCTCAAAACATTCGTTAAGGGATCCGCCCCTAAATAGGAATCCTAGGGATGGTTGATGGGGAGGTGATAGTTGGCATTCAAGGTGGACACGGTAACCAACCCACACCCATGAGTTACCTTTAACAGGATTAGGGTAGCCAACCTTGGCCACAATGCCAGAATTTGTTGCTGCTGATGCCAACAATGTTGGTCCAAGTATTTTTAGACCTAGAACGAACCAAAAATTTTAGACCTTTTTATATGACCATAATAATACAACAAGCACCCATGATGCTTTGTCCTACGAGTTCAACTATGTAGTTATCTGACTTTCTGCTGTTCGTAGACAGGAACTTCGAGGAGACAAGACTTGGAAGATCAAGAGAACGGGATAGTCCGGCTATTTCTCTTTCATGTGCCGTGGGAAAGTTCGGCCATGTCTCTTTTGTGTACCACAGGACAGTCCTTAAATGGGCCGTGTGATAATTGGGCTGTCAGCGCTGCCCTCCTAATGTGGAACATGTTGACCCTATATATTGGACATATATCCCCTGCAATTCGAAACAATCCATAGGACTTGTGGCAGTGGCGGCGGTGCAGGATCCCCAATATGCTATGTGGCTCTAGCGTTCATTTGGAGGTAGGCAGCGGGGCTTTCCCGGTGGAGCGCGGCGGCATTGCATCCGCGTCGGTTGTGTACTACAACATAGGCGACAGATCCGATCCGCAGGTCTCCTTTCTCTGATTTCACTAGTTGATCTTTGTTGGATTTTTTGCAGCTGTAAGGATAATCGTACTGCACACTCTGACCATCGTATTGTTTTCGAACAGGAGGAGGCCCGCAAGAACATGGACGCAGTGGACTGGCTTAACGAGGATCTTATTTTCGAGATCATCTGCCACCTCCCCGCCCGCTCCTTGATCCGCTGCAAATTGGTCTGTAAAACCTGGCTCTGCCTCATCTTGGACTCCAAGAACCAGGAGAAACTACCCGAGACTATAGCCGGCTTCTTCTTTGCTGGTTCGGCCCACAAACGAGACTTCATCAGCATCACCGGTGGATGCTCCTTCAAATTCTTGCCTTTCATAGAGGAATTACTAGCTATATCAGAATGCTGCAATGGGCTTATTCTTTGTTGGTGCCTTGGGGGTCATGGATATCGCTATTGCGTCTGCAACCTAGTAACTGAGAGGTATGAGATATTGTTGCCTAACACCCATGTTGTTGGCCATGCATTGGGTGAGGCTCGCCTGTATTTCAATCCGACAGCTTCCTCGCACTTGCATGTGATTGAAAATGTGTGTGGTGAAGACGGTCGGTGCGCAGGTTTGGAGATCTACTCATCTGAAACTGCATCATGGACCTATAAGGAATCTGAATGGCCTGAAGGTAGTGTTGGGATTTGTATTGGTATAGGGCACCAAGTGTGTTTCTTAACGGTTGCCACCACATTATGGGGTACTGTAATGAGGAAGGCTGTGAGATATTTGTTGTGGATATGGCAGGAAAGACATGGAGAAAAATCAATTGGCCTTATGGGAAATAGCACTCCATGCATCTAGCTCAGGGTCACTTGTGTGTAAGTAGTCTTGATGGTCCCAGTGATTCATTGCTTTCAATTTGGTTACTTTAAGACTATGGTACTGATAATTGGATATTGAAGCATACTGTCAGCATCTTGGAGCTGTTTGGAAGCATTGATATTGGATTTTGGGACTATGGATGGGGTAATGAGGAGTACTGGGTGATTGTAGTCCACCCAAAATGGAATTTAATTTTCTTTGAAGGGGAGGATAGAGCAAAGATGGGCTATGACTTGGACCGCAGAGAAGTCCATGTCATCCCTGCTCATGAATTTGAGTATGTTACACATATCATTAAAGATGTGTTCATCTTTAGACCATTATATCTTCCTTATGTTCCCTTGTTCTTGGATTTATTGAGAGAAGTAAAATAAAACCCAATTTGAAGCTTATGTACCCTTGTTATTAGACATTAATTGATGCTTATGTGTTCGCCCCAGTCATATTTAATAAGCTCGGACTTTCTTGCCTTCGCAGTATCTATAACATGTGATCTGTGTCCAACGCGGTCAAATCAGCATTGGTCGAACTTTTTGACATGCGCTGTATGTATAGCTTTTGCGATCGGACAATCCCTTTTCGTCCACCAAGCATGGTGTCAGACTTACTTACGTACCCAATCAATTAAGAATAGAAGAACACTCTTATCATTGACATTGAATCGATGCAATCATTATGCAGTACGCTTCTCTCAGAAGAACCCAATTGAGTGAGATTCACAGGTTCTAGGTGTAGTTGTAGTAGTTGGGACTGCAGAAGGAAGGGGGAATGGTTCTGGTAGTCCCTGTAGCTCATGGCTGTTGGATTTGTAATAAGACAGCAAACCAATGCCACTAATCTTTAAGCTGCATTTGTTGCTACACATGCCAATGACGGTCACTACCACTTGCACTTGTAAAACTGAGAAAGCCTGTTTGGGTTGTGCAGATTCGATATTAATCCATGCTATGTTGTGTTCCATGACTGTAAGCGAGGGGTTTTCCACAGCTTGCGTGACTGCCAGGAGCAAGTTCACGAGTTCCCTAGTGCTGCTTATAAAAAGTAAAGCTCCTGGGAAGCTATAGTTGCTACGTTCAGCTCCTATGAAGCTAAGCTCGTGTAATGATTGTATCCATGATCGTGTGCTTCAATGTCCAATCATCGCAAACGACCTGGACTGCAAAAAATCTCATGTCATGCCTACTAGAGTTGATGTATCGATGATCGTGTGTTCCCTTGTATTTTATGTCGTAGATGTCGATACTCTATCATATAAAGTTAGTAGTCACTTAAAGTAGTAAAGGACACAGTAACAAGCATCACATGAAAATGAGGATAAACTATAGAGGTACTGCCAGACGCGACCAAATGTACAAGGCTGGACTTTCTTATGTGTGCACTACATTTGAATATTAATGGCTTGTCCTACGATTTCAATTATGCAGCGGTCGGACGTTCTAGCATTCGCAGACATGAACTGCCAGGAGCCAAAACTTGGGACTGGCGGGATCAAGAGACGGGACAGTCCGTTCATTTCTCTTTCGTGTAGCATGGGAAAGTCTGGCCATATCTCTTTTGTGTACCATGGGATAGTCCTTATATGGGCCGTGTGATAATTGGCTATCCTCGGTCCTAAGGGAGTCATACTGTTTGCACCAAAATTTAGACTGTCAGGCACGCGACTGGATCTTCTCAAAGACGGCTCTGCCCGGAATCGGTTAAATGCTGGTAATAGTTGTTTTCTAGAGAATCGGCTAAATCGATGTAAATTGACTAACCAGAATCGGTTATCTGGGTGAACAGCTTGTGACTTGGCACTCATTTTGTTTTTTGGAATAGCATTGTCCTGCGTGTACAAACTCACGTGCTGAAAAAAATCTAAAATAACATATTCTGAATATAAAAAAACTTGTGACTTGACACTTAGTTTGTTTTTTGGAATAGCGTTGTCCTGTGTGTACAAACTGACATGCTGAAAAATCTAAAAAAACATATTCTGAAAATAAAAAAAAAGACAGATGAGTATGAGAATAAATCAGCCTGCTATCACTATCATTTTTGTGTGATAGTGATAGCAGGCTAATTTATTATAGTAGTCAGCTGTCATGTTGGTAACATGTGTACTTGGCCTGGATTTTTAAACTGATTGACCTCTCCTCCAACTTCTAATATGGTACTAAACTTTGCGCTATAATGCCTCTAGAGTATCCATGGCTTCTAGGCTATTGGGGCAAGTTGTGCAGCCCAACAGAGAAAGAAAATGGTTGAACGGTCTAAATTGAATTCAAGAAACTCGAGGACACCTGATGTAAAAGTTCAGTCTATATTGGGCCTCCTATTATAGGGCTGGAATGCGTCTCAGTACAAGCCTTTTGCGCTAGTGGACATGACCGAGTCGTGCTTAGCTCCTTTTCTTTTTTATACTAAAAAATAACAAACTTGTAAATTAAGTGAAAAATAATATAAATATGTATATGTATATCTGTACCTCTATATCCCTTCCCTGTTAATAAAGTGGTAAAATTCTCGATCATTTTTTCATTGTGTTGTAATTACCGTAATTTAAATAAATGACATGAATTTGTGTATACATATCACAATTAAGTTTAAGTCGATACTGATTAATAGGACACTGGCATACTATATATGCAAACAATGGCTATATTACAGATTTATAGTTATAAAAAATTAAATTATATATTCAAAATTATATATAGAAGAGATCAATATAAATAAATATTTAGAAAATTATTGAAAAAGTTCGTAAATATTTGATGAGCTTTTTAATAGGACACTCACACCGCAACGCACGCGCATATGCCCTAGAATTAAAAAAACAATGCAAAAAGGAGCATCTGTCAAGGAAACGTTAAAAAATCACGGGATACCCCCTTCATCTCAAAACAAATGGTTAAAAAATTTGAATAAGAAGTCGGCGAGTTGAAAATGTATATTATTTTGAAATGGAGGGAGTAACGTACCTCTGTATCGGCTATAATTCCAAGGCAGTCACTTCACAATTAATGCCGCCGCCTGACGGACTATTGCTTTTTCAGAAATTTTGCCACCCTAGACCATCGGTGGCTTCCTTCCAACCGAAGGAAGTTCCATGAATTATCCATTTGCGGGCAAAATTGTCATCCCGGACAATTTTCAAGGGTTTTCATTTGTCCCTCCGCCGCAACCCAAGCTTCGCTATAAATGCTCGTCGTCCAATCTTCTTCTTTCTTCACTCACCCCATCATCCGGCCATCTCATTCCTCCCGCTCCAAAGAAACATCTCTCCTTCGTCCAGCTCCAAACCCACCACTCCCTCCTCCAGCTCCGAACCCACCACCATGGAGAACAGCCCACCCAAGTTCCCCACCCCCGAGCTTCGACGATGACATTTCTGACCATGGGGATGTGGGCTACGACGGCGACAGTTCCCCCATGCCCTCCGATCCCGAGTCTAATGTTGAGTCCGATGACGAGGACGAGAACCCGGAGGAGTTGGAGGAGGAGGAACGCGCCGACTCTGAGGAAGAGGAGGACGACGACGACGAGGAGTAGGAGGACGAGGAAGAGGAGGATGGCAACGGCGACACCGAGAATGGCAATGGCAATGGCGGCAACGACGACAACGGCAATGGCAATGGCAACGGTGGCAACGGCGGCGGCAACGGCAACAGCAACGGCGGCGGCGGCAATGGCAATGGCAACGGCAACGACGACAACGACAACAGCAACGGCAATGGTGGTGGATCCGATGAATCCATTAGCGAGAACCACCTGGCCGATGAGCCTCCTCGCAAGTGTGCGAAGGGAGGCTAATCATGATCCTCCCTGTGAGAGGATCGTATTTAGATGTACAAGTATTTAGTTTAAATTAGTGTAAGTAGTTTAAGTTGTTTAAGTAGTAGTTTGTGGATGATGAATGTGCCTCCTCGCTAGCGTGAAAGTGGAGGATGATTTTGCGTCCTCACCAGTGTGCGAGTGGAGGATGATCCTAGAGGATTATTTTGCCCGAGGATCAAGTTTGACCAGTATTTTGCTTCCTCGCAAATGTGCGAGTGAAGGATGACCAAGAAGTTTGGCACCATCTCAAAGCTGATCAAGTGTTCCAATCACAGTCTCCTATTTTTCCTTGTCATTATAACAAATATTGTCTCTTGTATTCTGTGGTGAAACATATTGAAACCTATTATCAAAGCAAATAACAGATTTGACCCTTGATTTTAGCACCAAAAACTGGCTGCCCTTTGTTTAGTTTACATGGTTGGACTGTCCCTGCATTAGTTAGAAAAATGTAGCAGAAAATTCTTGTCTTGTGAAAACAAATTTCTCACATAGGTTGGCTATACTAAGGGATCCACATTTATCCTATAATTTTGCATCGACCTCCACAAATAATTGTCTCCTAGGGCACAACAGATAATTTGGCAAAGTTTGGCACCACTATATGAAGAATTAGGGCCTACTTGGTTTGGTTGTAGATTTTTCGAAACCAATTCAGAATAATCTCAAACTTGGTGGTAATACATCGTTGCAAGGCATGAATGTTGACTCCGCATTTGCAAGGTTGACAAAAACTCTAAGATCAATAAGACATGGTGGTGCACATGGACCATAGAATCCCTAAGAACCTAAGTGTATAGTCATGGTTCGATGAAAGGTTCCATATACCTTTGTGAAGAATGTCGACTCCGCCTATGTCAAAATGGCATGAATTTTTAAGGGATTCATTTACACCAAAAATATGGTCCCACACAAGATATTAGGTTTTCTGATAATTATTTTTATTATTATAAGATTCTTTGTTATAAGATTTTTATTATTATAAGATATATTAGGTGCTAATACATCGTTAGTCATAACTCTCCCCTAGAACCATTTTTTT
>CM041628.1:55714266-55745053 GCA_023333625.1 Bothriochloa decipiens
AGGACCAGCAAGTATTGGCGTGGCTGACTTGGATGTATGATCAGTGTGGATGTCCTCATCATGGAGGGTCTTTGTGGCTGTAGCGGATTAAGTTTTCGATCTCACTAGATTTCATCCAAATTCAGACGCCATCGGTTAATAGATTTATTTTGATGCGAGTAATATTGCATTAAATGTCAATCGTACGAATGGGTTAGGCGATCAGTAGATTACATGGTGTAATCTTTTGATATTTTATAGCACATATCTCGGATGACCTGCTCCTGCTTTTATCTGATTTATTACGCCATGTCATGATCGATTGCTTAATCCATGCATGTTATTCATTGATTTATTTACAAAGCATGTTGGACATTGACTATCTAGTCAATGCCCTGATCAAATCGGCTATTAAGCCATATACGCAGAACTGTCTGGTACCACACCGGCAGGTTCCATAATTTGACTATTCTTTTTCCTCTTTGTCAATTGCAGGGTCAAATTACTGGCACGCCTCGGACTCGATCGACCGGATAGCTATCGGAGAAGCCGCAGGGATCAGGGAATGCTCTTGCTTCGGTCTACTTGGCTTGTGAGTGTTGTTGAATTGCGCCAGCACTCTTTTTGGCATGCCTGGTGGGACCACACAATCGTCATCCATGGCTCCAACAAGTGCATCTGATCTCAACGCCAAGAACATCCTCGAAGTCACCATGGAAGAACTTTTTGAAGGGCATAGAGAAGTGATTGAAAAGGCTGAAGAACAATTGAATCAAAGGTTTTTGACATGCTTTGGAAGAGTTTGTGACAAGGTGGTGTTGAACACTACGATTCCTAGAATTTTGATGCCCCGAGAAACTGACCTTGGAGATGAAGCAGACAACCAGTTTATGCTGGACTCTCTGAACAAGATGATTCATGAAGCCATGACAAATCACAACACATACTTCTTGACTACATTTGGCAACATCATGAAGGACGCCTTGGTTGGTTTTCCTGTTGATCAGTTTGGGCCAGCTTATTTCAATCAATACACTATAAGTTGTGGTATGCAAAATCCTCCCATGATAGATAACCCATCAAGCTCTAATGGAGGTATGAATGGAAGTGCTGCTCCTTAAGCACAACAGTTGGTTGGTGGTCCTCCACCTAACTTTGGTACATCTTCAACCATACCACCGTCGGCTTATAAAATTGCTCCATCAGTTCAGAGGATTACAAGGACCGTTGATTATCATGTGAACCAAGCTATGAAAGGAGGAGCTAGTCAACCTCAGGGGAGCAATCAACCTCAGGGAAGCAACAGTGAGCCACCTGCTAGTTTTGCAAATATTTCAAGCTACAAAACTTGGGGAGTGCTTAGAAGTCCAAGTATCAAGGCTCCTGCTAATCCTAATGACTAGTTAATCAACCAACTTGCTGAGGTGATGGAGAAACAGTTCGGCATGAAAAGGAACCATTCCAGATCCTAAGGATGCTACCTCACTACAAAATCCCAGAGTTCTCCAAGTTTACTAGGCAAGATGGTACCAGCATAATGGAACACATAAGCAAGTATTTGGCTCAATTAGGTGATGCTTTGGATGAAGAAATTCATAGAGTCAGGTTCTTTGCTTTGTCATTGTCGGGACCAGCTTTTTCTTGGTATTCATCTTTGCCAAGTAAATATATTACAACTCGGAATGATTTGGAGTGCAAGTTCCATGCTTATTTCTTCAATGGGACTGTTGAGAAGGGCATTGATGACCTGACTAGCATGAGGATGAAGAGCAATGAGTCCGGTCTGGATTTTATTCAGAGATTCAGCCAATTGAGAAGCTTATGTTTCTCACTGGACCTGTCTGACAGCCAGTTGGTCAAATTGGCTATTCAAGGAATGCAACCATACTTAAAGAAGAAGCTCATTGGTATGCAGTTCAAGAATCTTGGGGCATTGGCATAGAGAGTGGCTGCGTTATCTAAATATGTGCAACCTCTATGTCAACAGAGTCGTTTTCAGAAGGCTGTCAATGTAGCTGATTATTATAAATATTTGGTTCAGTACCGCTCGGTTGAAGAAGAAGAAGTTGATGCATTGAATGGAACCTCAGCAAGAAGTTTGTCATTGACCATCCTTGGGGTAGAACACAAGAGACATGATTTTGACACTTCGAAGGCTGATAACATCTTTGACTATTTGCTGAACAAGGGTCAGATCAAAGTGTTGCATGAGAAGCTAATTAGCCCTGAGGAGGTAAAAGGAAAGAAGTATTGGAAGTTCCATAACTCCCACTCATTCCACCAATGAGTGTAATGTGTTTAGAAGACAACTTTAGAAAGCCATTAATGCTAGAAATTGGGCTATTGATACAGCCAATAAGATGATAGTAGATAAAGATCTTTTCACTACTGCTATGGCTGATGCTATGTTACCCAAGGGAAAAGCTAAGGTGCTGACTTCCGAAAGAGCCAAAGAGTTTGGAGCGGTAGATACAAGTCTGCAGCTGACTGCTGAAGAGTACCATGAGATTAATAGGAGGCGAGAGAAGCAAAACCGCCAGACTCTCAAACCAACCACCGGTCTATTCATGAGAGGCTTGGACAGCCCAATGAGGATCGACACATTAATAAATGCAGAATTCATGAATGTTGTGATGCATATGATGAAGAGTTGAAGAAGTACATCAATTTGGCAAGAAGGCCAATGGTGTCCTAGTAGTCTTTCTAGGACTCAGAAGAGAAGAGTTCAGCGCTTGAGAGAGACTGAGATCAAGCTAGAGAAGGCCAAGAAAGCTAAGAGGGCACGGGTTTGGAAGGCCAAGCAAACAGCCAATTTTGATAAATCAGCTCCAATTGCTATGCAATGTATTCTGCTTGCTGAGTTCAGGACATCAAAGAACCAAGAAGTCTACTCTGACTTTGATGAGTCAGAATATGAAGAAATAGCTGCTTATTTGATGCTTGCTTCCCAGGCTGTGTTCGACAAGCCCCTGCATCACTGACATTTGAAGGCCTTATAAAACAAGGGGCTCGTTGATGGTAGGCCCATGGGTAAGATGCTAGTAGATGGAGGTGCTGCAGTCCATCTTATGCCCTATTCAACATTCAAAAAGTTGGGCAAAACCTCTAATGATTTGATCAAGATAGACATGCAGTTGAGGGATTTTAGAGGCAATGTTTCCAATAGTAAGTGTTGAATTAACAATTGGCAGTAAGACCCTAATCACTACTTTCTTCATCATTGATGGGAAGGGATTCTGCAGCCTGCTTCTTGGAAGGGACTGGATTCATGCCAATTGTTGTGTGCCTTCAACCATGCTTCAAAGTGTGATACAATGGATAGACAATGACATTGAGATTGTGCCTGCTGATGATTCAGTTAGTGTTTCTTCTGTTGATCATGCCTATTGGGATATGGAGAATTTTGAATGCTTTTCTGGGAAAGAATTTCATGGAGACTTCATCTCTAACAACAATGAAGGGTAGCAGCCGGCCCGAGCAGTCGGCTCTAAAAGCATTTTTTGATTTATAGGCACTCAATGCCAATAGTCGATATGTTTGATGAGTAACAATGATAGTATCCAGAAGCAATCAACTTGTTTGAGAAAGCTATAGAAGATGGATTCCTTAGTATTTTTAGCAATTTAGAGACAGCTATTTGAATTCAAAATTTTGTAACAGATAGCGAGACTTATTAGGAGATAGCCGATATTTTAATATCGCCTTTATTAAAATGACCAACAGAGACGTTGGTGATAGCCGATGCGATATGCATCGCCTTTAGAGCAAAAATAAAAAATGATTTCAATGGATCAATTTCAGAGACGGATCATGGGAAAAGTTGCAAATTTCATTCCATAAACATGTACAAGCAAAGTTCTCATGAGAAAATTGTTTCCTATTACATCTACTCAGGACGCTTGCCAATGACGTGGTTCGACGAAGTGGCGTTTGCAATGATCTCTGCCACAGCCTCGAAATGTTCAGAGTTATCTTCCATGGCATTAAAGATATGTGGCATGTTCACATCCAGGCCTTGAGCCAGAGCGGCGGCCAATGCAAGAGAGGCACCCAAGATGACGCCTTGGCGAGACACCTCGTGCACCCTGTCATGGATGGTTTCCAGCCTCTGGGCAACAGTTTCACTAGGTGCATTCACGGCAGCGGCAGCAGTGTTCCCAACAGCCTGAAGCTCCTCGAACCGTGCCGTTAGATCTAAAGCATCAAGTGAAAGCATCGGTTACTAGAACATGATGAAGATTTGGGAATTAAAGCATAATGCTCACTGGTGACACGAGCATTGTCAGCTGCTTGCCGGTTGATGGCATCTTCTGCTTCTTTCTTTCTCTCCTCAACCGCCTGATCGGTCGTAAGGAGAGCAGCCTAGAAATCAGTAAGGAGGCTCTGCATCTGAGCCAACTCTTTGATGGCGACATCATAGCGCACCTCCATCTCGTTCCGCTCACAATAGATGCGGTCATACAATGACGCCGATACATTGGCGGACCCGGTGGAGAACGATGAGCTCGAGGTGAAGTCAGCAGGCTCTGTGGCCATACTTATCAATGGTGGCACTACTGCTGGTACTGGTGCTGGCATAGAAGCAGTAGGCGCTGCAAGTACCGCTGGAAGTGCGGTGGCGGCATTAGAAGGTCCCTTGCTATCTCGCCTTAAAGATCAACAAAATGAAGATTAGATTCAAAGTTGATTGAACAGAGAAAAGATCAATCAGGGTTGGTTTACTTGACATGGAGATGGATAGCATGATGAGAGTCCACTTCCTCTTTCACTGGGCGCTTGCCAAGATCACAGTCCGCCATGGAGATTGCTTTAGAAAGTTGAAGTTCTTAAAGATAACGGAGAAGCTTTTTCTTGTTTAAAGGTGGAGTGCTTGAAGATTGTGTATAGATTGCAATAAGGCAAAAGTGTTGATTTATAGCTTGGGGGGCAAGTCTTGGGAACTGAATCAGAAACTTGCCATTGATTGCAGATACTATACATGCAGGTAATCGAGTGGCCGATCAAATCAATCTTGAGTACGTTTTTCTCAAAGGGGCCAATCATTTTGTATTATTCGGCCAATTGGGAAACCAAGTCGAGAAGGTGAATCGGCTAAAGAACAGAAAATAAAGGGTCCACCTGTCAATACTAAATCAGGCATCCTTAATCGGTTGAATTAGAGTAAACAAACACTATTGGAAATACAAAGTAAAGATCAGACACAGGGACAACTTGGGAAGAATCAGAAGTGTTGGACTATTACAGGAGTATTAAGCTACAAATCAAAGAAGTTTTTCAGTGCATCAAGGGCACATGTCCGATCAGAATCAATCTGAGCAAGCACTAGTTTATCATCAGTTGTACATGTAGATACAAGTTTTAAATCTTGCATTATCTGCCTACCCATTTGAATAGATTCGGCAAACTCTGTCTTCTTTAACTTCAGATTATCGATGATTGGGTTTAAGGCCGATTCTTTCTAGGCAATAGCAGCATTCACCTCACGAAGTTCTGGTTTCAACTTGGTTTTCCTGGCTTGAAGGCTTGCAAGATCTAGCTTCATTTCATCCACAGTCCTCTGAAGGTCTTTCAGGGAAGATCCAAGAGTTTTGACATTTTCTACATTGACAGATTTCTGTTCTGACAGAGTTGCTTGTTCATGCAAATTATCTTGAGCCCTCATTATTTTTGAAGCCTCAATAGTGGAGATTCTGGCAAGCAATACCAGGAGATTTGAGGGAAGAATGCTTTTAACATCTGCAAAGATTTGTTTGATGGACTGAACGTTTTGAATCAAATCATCTCTGCTTTGAAGAAAGGGCAAAATGTCCTTTAGCCGATCCAATGATAATAAAGTGGGTTTCTTTCTAGCAGAGAGTAGAGAGGTAACTTCTTTTTCATCGAAGTATTCAGAGAAATCCATGACATAATCTGGTAAAGAAGGAGAAGGAGCCTGAAAAAATTTAAATGTCAGTATATAATGATTTTTATTCAGAAGTAATTGGCAAGGATACCTTTTTAAGGGAATAGCTAATGATTCTTCACCTACACCTTGTGGAATCAGCTCATTATGATTAGCATGATCAGAAATTGGTGGTGAAGAGTTAGTATGGCTTGCCATTGTATCTTCAAAATCTGAAATAAATCCTATCAGAAAAGCCAATGTGAAAGTAAGTTTAGAAGGAGGCATAATTCTACCTATAGAAGGACTTTGATCTGAAGGACTGACAGTTTGAGGGATAACGATTTCCACTTCAGAAGATCCAGAACTCTTTCCCTGATAAGATTGTTGATCAGAAATTAATAATTACAAATACAGAAAATTAAAATAATTGGATATTCACCTCTGTTTCTTGAGCTTCATTTTCTTCTTCTTGAAATTCCTACCGCTGAGATTGAGCTTGTGGAGGCATTTGTGAAGAAATTTCGATATCCTCTTGAACTTCCTATATACGAAAATTGTTTATAGCCAGTTTGATCAAAATCATAGGAAAATTGGCTTCCCTTTGTTTGCCTAGTTCTTCTCCTCTTGGGCACTCCAGATGGGCTCCCTGTATCTATAATCTGACATTTTGAAGACTGGGCCTGCAATTGAACAGCATATGTGTTCATAAAGGTTTTCAGAGAAGGTGCCTCCGAACCCAATCGTGCTCTTGGGCAAGGAATCAGGTAGTGTATAGGCCTATTTTTTCTGTTAGTTGTAGGGGCTTCAGATGCTTCATCCTGGAAAGAGGCCATCTAAGTTGAGTTATCTAGAAAGGGATATTTGAGAATTGAAAATGTGGAAGACTTACTTCTCCATTAGATCCATGAGCTTTATCCAAAGACTAACACAGAGGATGAGCAGCCTTGCAGAATAGATGGGCTTTCCATTCATTCCACCACCCATCATATGATAGATGTGAAAACTTAGCTATCATCCATCGATGAGGGTGGTATGTTGGAAAAATTGATTAAGAATGAAAACCTTTAATGCCTCCAAAGTAGTATTAATTATTTCTCTTGGTCTTAATTTATCTGCAAAGAAAAAAGCAGGAGGAAGTTGCCCAAGACCAAACTGAGAGCTTCAAAATTGGGATTGTAGAATTCATAAGATGGAGATGGTTCAGGGTGATTTGGGATTTTGCTTCGGCCATGCCTAAAATTCACTGGAATGGCACAAGCTCTAATGAAACAATTGAAGATGTTTGCAGCAGTGTCATCCAAACAGCCAGTCTGATCATATCCTGGTCCTCATCATATGGCAGCCAGATCAGCAAATCCTCTATAGAATAACTTGAAGAACTAGCCTCTAGTGAAATCAGTAGAGTAAGAAGTAGCAGCTTCACCATAATTCAGGCACATTCTTTTCCTGCGTTCAGGCTTCTTGGTGTACTCCAAATAATCAAAAGAAGAAAAGGATAGCTCTCTGAGATTAGCTTCACCAACTTGTACATATACAAGTTTAGCCAAAGTTGAAGCAACGACCAAGGGCCAGGAGCAGGACAAATTTTCTCTTCTTTCAGGAGATTGGCTGCCACCCGGTTCATTAAATTGTAGAAGGAACCCAGGAGAAACTTTACCCATCTAAATTTTATCTCCTGCAACCAGTTTTTCTACCAGTGCTTTGTTATTGAAAGTTGGGCCACAAGCAGTTCCATAAAAGAGGAATTTCTCCAACAACATGTTCAAAAAAGCTATGTGCGCTTTTTCGTCCACGGATGTGACGGCCTTGGAGAAATTTTTGATATAGTTGGGCCAGGTGGTTGAATCAGAAATCTTGCCCATAAGCTTATATCCTTTGCCCAAGAAGTCACAAGGATTAACTAACCTAGTAATCTCTAATCAAGTTAACATGAAAATATCAGCCAGAGTGATAGTCATTGGTCTGTGACCAAATATGAATGCATTGGCGGAGTTAGACCAGAAATAAGATACAGCCATTGATGTGGACTCATTCTTTTCCAGATCTGATAAGGAAAGTGTAATACACTGATGAATCTCTGCATCTTCCTAGGATCAAGCTTTCTCTTCGCACACCCTTAAAAGCCAATCTCGCCATCCAATGGGGATATGAGGCCAGTTCTTGAAGACTTTATTCCAAGAACTAACATGTATAAGTGAGGCTTTAAAGGGAATCTGCTGGTTCTCTTCAATGATAAAGTCAACTGGGTCTGCATTTCCCATTGGACTGAGGTAAAAGGCATTGGCTGAAGTTTGGATAAGCAATTTGTTGCGGAGCTCCTATAGAAAGGGTCGAAATTAGGTTAACTGAAACAAGATCCGAAGAAATTAAGGAAGGATTGGTCAAATCTTACCTCTGGAACAAGGTCTAAAGTTGCCATCCGGATTTCAGAAGAGAGAACCGCATTGGTACAAATGCTGGAGCTCTTGCTGGTTAGGGTTGAAAGCCTTGTGAAGAAATTTTGAGTTGAGGAAACCTCAAAGACTAACTAAAGGCAAGAATGAATTTTGGAATAAAATCAATTTTATCCCAAAATTGGAGGCATGTATTTGCACCAAAATTTAACTGGCAGGCACGTGACTAGATCATCTCAAAGATGGCTCAGCCCGAAATCGGTTAAAAGATGGTAACAGCTATTTTCCAGAGAATCGGCTAAATTGATGTAAATCGGCTAACCAGAATTGGCTATCTGAAGAGCTTGCAGGCCACGGCGACTCTGACCCGGTGTTGGTGATCCTTAACTCAATTCTAACCCCGCCAACATTAATATAAAATACATCAAAAACAATATAGATAGGAGTTTTAAACTAACAAATTCCATAGTTTTGATGTACACACTTATTTTACAGGTCATACATGAGAATACATAATATTGGGCCAACAATGAAGGAAAGTAATACATCTCATTTCTTGGCCCAAGGCAAAACAAGGAGAAATAGAAGAGAAAGGCCAAACTGGGATGTGTCAGCCCAAAACAACACCGAAGGCCTGGTCCAGATGCAGCCCAGAGCCAACCGACCAAAGATGGGCACCAGAGCCACTCTGGGTGCGCCGACCGGTGCACCTTGGCCGGCAGCGCACCGACTGAGCGGCCTGGCCCGATCTTAGGTGAGGCGGTACATTCAATGCTAGGGACTGACGGTGCGGGGGTGTTTTGGTCATTTGGGCCCCGAAACCGACCTGCTCACTCACTATTTAAGGAGAGGCTCTCCACCTTCGTTCCATATATATCAAATCATTGATACACACATCCACCACGCACCATTCTTCTTCCTCTTCACACACACTCTAGCATAGTATACAAGAGGGAGAGTAGAGCCACTACCTAGCTTCAAGCTAGCCCAAGTAGGGGGTGATTGAGATCAAGCTAGTGGAGCTTTCTTTGGAGGTTCCCGGGAGCATCGTCTTCCTGGTGCAGGAGTGCTGGAGTTGTCGGCTCCCTCCCTGCTTATATCTCAACGGGCGCCTTGCTACTTGAAGTAAGAAACCTGTGTTTACCTTTTGGTTATATTCCTTTCAGCAAGGTTATTCTTGTTCGTTTCTATCTTACGGGTTCGTCGTCCGTCCCTTTGGTAGAAGCTCTAGTAGTGGACTCCTGATAAAGACGGAAGTTCCTGGCCAACGCTAGAGTTGTAACGAATAGCGTGGACGTGGTGTCTAAGCTAGGAGTTACCTTCATTTGCCTCATTCCCCACGGTTGAGGGGTAGGCGGCAGGTGGTGATAGCCCTGTTCATCCCTTGTAATCCCCCACGTGCGCCCCGGTGCCCGAAGTAAGGTATTAGCGACTTGGATATCCTTCTTTAGGGAATCGACCATTAGAAAACCTCACTACCCAAGCTATCTATCTCTCTCCTCTAGGAAACTAGCTTAGTAACCTCCTGCACTATACTGTTTCCTCGTGGAAATTACGATACCCTGTGGATCACCGGGTGAAGTGCTACAATGGTATTTCCGTGCCTTGCGGATTTTGCTGCTTTCGCTAAGAAACACCAACACCCAGTTTGATGAACGATGGCGCGTTGACTACGCAGGACTCTGCAGGAAGGAATAGTGGAGCCCAAGTTACCAAGTCTTAGTAGTTTTCTTGTTTATTTCCTTATTTACAAGTCGTATTAGGTCAGGACACGGTCAAAGTTCAGGCTCAGGGTATAAATATGTAAAGCCCTGGCACCTGTAAGGAGATCCAACAATCAATCAACAAACCCTTCGGCCCCAGCCAAACCCTTAGGAGTAGGAGTAATGTAGATCTCGACGAGTTCTTCACGACTTGGCTGCATTGGCATCGACCGACCTCCGGTTTGCTGTAAGTACCGTCATGGCTTGTGTTTTTGTTTGATAAGGCTGCATCAGCTTCGTCCGATCTCTTGTGATGTGTTAACATGGCTAGTTATCGGCTGTATTAGGCTTGGCAACCTAGTAAAGACATTAAGTTACCGATGTTATTTATTTTACATTGTTTATTGAATTACAACAACATCATTGCCCGATCAAGATTGGTAGATTTGGCTTATATCTTTTTGAATTCAATCATCATCAATGCTTTTCATGTTTAATCTCATGCTTTGATGGTTGATTGCATGCTTGCATTAGCTAGGTTCTACTAATCTTGTTTGTGACATGTAGCACATTCTAGGGCGTAGATAGTTTTATGGTAAAGCTTGTTAATCTCTTCTAGGAGTCTCTTTGTGGCTGCAACGAATTTAGTTACCGATCTCATGATTAGATTATCTGGATTCAGACGCCGTCGGTTAGTAGGCTTTTCTCATGGAGCTATTTATGCAACTAGTTCGTTCTCATGTCGGTATCGGCTAATTAGCCGATTTCCTTGTGCCTTGATAAATACACTGTACTACTACCGATTTCTTTACTCACACGTGTGTGTTGCTTTAGTGTGATGCTGCTAGTACAAGATAGATTTGTTAATCTCTTTTGGAGGGTCTTTGTGACTACAGCGGATTAAGTTTTCGAACTCACTACATTTCATCCGGATTTAGATGTCATCGGTTAATAGATTTATTTTGATGCGAGTAGTGTTGCGTTAAATGTCAATCGTACGAATGGGTTAGGCGATCAGTAGATTGCATGGTCTCATCTTTTGATATTTTATAGCACGTATCTCGGATAACCTGCTCCTGCTTTTATCTGATTTATTGCATCAAGTCATGATCGATTGCTTAATCCATGCATGTTATTCATTGATTTGTTTACAAAGCTTGTTGGACATTGACTCTCTAGTCAATGCCCTGATCAAATTGACTATTTAGCCATATATGCGGAACTGTCTGGCATCACACTTGCAGGTTCCATAATTTGACTATTCTTTTTCCTCCTTGTCAATTGCAGGGTCAAATTGACTAGCACGCCTCAGACTCGATGGACTGGATAGCTGTCGGAGAAGCCGCAGAGATCGAGAAACGCTCTCGCTCCGGTCTACCTGGCTTGCGAGTGTTGTTGACGCTGGAGGTCTTGTTTTTGCGCCAACACATACATACTCATTGTGTGGAACATGTTGACCTCATGTGCCCAGAAAAATACTAGAAATGAATATAAATTTGGTTGAAACTAATTTATGTACTTTTGATGAATTTAGGAATGTGCTTATGATTGGGGGCGAAGAATAATTGACAGGAGGAACTGCGGTCGGTCACAACATTTGAAACCTCAAATCAGTAATACTCATGAGGGGGTTTCATCTGTGTTGGACCACACAGTATGATAAGGCCGTTTCATTATATTTAGTCACGTAAGCTAGTAAATGACATGGTAAGAAGAATCAGAGGAAAACAAGTAGTATAATTATGGAGGATACTGTCAGACGTGTTCAGATGTAGGGGCCGGACCGAACCACTCTACAACCGCCGTCGAACACACCCTGCTGCTACACCATTGTCTTCAATAAATAATTGGGTCAGGAAAACGAGGAAAGCTATAGATGATATTGTCAAACGTGGTCAAATGTACATGAATGGCTCCTTCATTCTGCATTAGGATGCATCAAGACTAGATCCTCGCCGCAAGGGTGAAGCTTGAATTCAGTTGATGAAATGCTATTAGCTTCACAGCAACTGATTGCTATGCCATTCATAACAACCATTGGTCCTATGAAATCAAATATGCAGCGGTCAGACATTATCATTTGTAGTATAAATCAATAGCACCTCTCATCTGTGATGCACAGTATGGTCTGGCAGTTTCAAATCTTGCTTCAGCGTGTTCCCTTACATTCTATGACATAGAAGTAGTCACAAAACTACTTGCCAACATAGTAACAAGCATCACAGGAAAACGAGGATAAAATATGGAGTCATTGTCAGACGTGGTCAAATGTAATGGCGTTGGACATTATTCCCTCGCAGTAAATTCCAACAGCTATCTACACTCCTCCAACATCTACCTGTGGGACCTGTAGCTACTCCGACAGGCACACCAGGCCAGTCAGAATCGGAACATACGAGTAGCCTACGAACGCCAGGATCGGTGTGTTGTGGTGGCTCACGAGTCCATTTTTTGGCAGGCTGTGGGTCTTTCTCGATGGAGAACGGCTCCATTGGCGTCCGCGTTAGTAGTGTGCCGCGGCAGAGCATCAGATCCGACCCACGGGTATCCTTTCTCATCTTTTACTGTTTGTTTCTTCATCTGGGGATTGCTTCAGCATGTGTCACCTGTGGTACTAGGGGATTGCATTTGGATTGAGAACCAATGATGCATGGCTATTGGGGGTGTTTGGATGGAGCGCATATGTTTCTTGTGAGCTAAACAAGAAATGGACGAGGCCCCTAACAAGAAGACAAACTCATTTGTCAGCCTCATAGATGATGTTGTTGTCTAGATCCTCCGCCGCCTCCCCTCCCGCTCCTTGTTCTGCTGCAAAATGGTCTATAAATCCTGGAAAAGACTCATCTCGGACCCAAAGTACCTTAAGCTGCTGCCCCGAACTATGGCCAGCTTCTTCTATGACACTTATAAAGGCTATAGAAACTTCACAGTGTCACCAGTGTAGAGTTGTCCTTGGAATTCTTGCCCACGGACAATGTAGCTATCAGTGATTGCTGCAACGGCCTCATCCTATGCTGGTGCCATGTACCTGATGGATACCGCTATGTGGTCTGCAATCTGGCAACCCAGTGGTTCACGGAACTGCCGCCTAGTAACCATTCTGTTGGTGAGGCTAGATTGGCATTCGATCCGATAGCCTCCTCGCACTTCCATGTGATTGTGTGTGGTTGTGGAGGGTGAGTGCGTGGTTGTGGAGATCTACTCATCCGAAACAACAACATGGATCTCTAAGGAATGTGGATGGGGGAGCGATGGTAATGATGTGACATTAGTAAGATCAAGAACTGTGTTTCTTAACAGTTGTCTGCACATGGTCGGCTACCTAGGGTGGGTACTGTCACATACTTGCTATGGATGTCAAGGGAAACAAATGGAGAAAAATTCCTAGGTCTGATGGAATTGCTGCCGGTGGGTACTGTCACATACTTGCTATGGATGTCAAGGGAAACAAATGGAGAAAATTTCTAGGTCTGATGGAATTGCTGCCTCCATACATCAAGCTTTGGGTCACTTCTGTGTGTGCACTCTTGATAGGCGCACTAAGTCTCAACTTTCAGTCTGGGTCCTTGAAGACTATAAAACTGATGAATGGATACCGAAGCATACTGTTAGCACTCTTAATGTATTTGGAAAGACTAATATTCAATTTGGTCATGATGAATGGGATGAAGACTATAGACCGATTACAGTTCACCCAGAATGGAATTTGATCTTCTTTGCTGTGGAGGCAAGAACAATTATCGTGTATGACATGGACAACAGAAAAGTTCATGTCGTCCCTATGCGTGTCTTTTCTTATTTAGATGTTCTGTCCTCACAGATTTTGTCAGCAGACCTTGGTATCTTCCTTATGTTCCTTTGTTCACGGACTCATTAGCAGAGGAGTAGATTAAAAAAAATTCCATTTGATGCATGTCACATTGCATTTGATGTATCTTCCATATGTTGGGAGTTGAGACACAAATGTTACTCTTTCCTATGTTTTCACTCTTCCTTTTGTATATTACTTTGATGTTATGTCTCATACGTTGTTACTCTTTGCTATATATAAAGTTAGTCACGTAAATTATTAAAAGACACAGTAACCAGCATCACATGAAAACGAGGATAAACTACAGAGGAGACTGTCAGATGCATTCAAATTTACCAGGGGCCGGACATTATGATGCTGTAACATTTCATCACCAAATGGCTCCTCCGTTCTGGATTAGGGTTAGGCGAATCTTTCTCATTGTGTTGTACTGTGTTATTCTAAAAAAGGGGACCAAATGTTGTTTCGTTGTTCATGGACATCTTAATTTCCTCAAGGATGGATGTTCTAGCTATTTCCGCTAAACTAGTGTGGCTCCTCCGGTCTTCATTAGGGTGAGGCGAGTCTTGCTCATTGCAGCAAGGTTCTTCTAGTTTCAACAATTTGGCAATGCGTTGTTGCCCAACATCAGCATGAACACCAGCTTCCGCAATTTGGCATCGCGTAGACCAAACCATGTAACTAGGCCCCCCAAGTCACAAGCAACTTCTTCTATTCTTCTCCCTCGACACCTACCTTTGCCAAAACACATCGGCCACCCATGGTGTGAACGTGCCCTGTCATGATTTGCTTTATTAATAAATGTTCTTCAGGAATGACTTAAATTTGACTATCTTTGTGCATTTTTTTAAATAAGACAAGTGTTCAAACTTGGCGTCAAAAGTCAATTCTTGGGGATAGTCCGGTCATTTCTCTTTCATGTACCACAGGAAAGTCTGGCAATATTACTTTTTTTACCACGAGACAGTCCTTAAACGGGCTGTGTGATAATTGGGCCGTCCCCGCTCCTGAGAGACAAGTCATCCTCCTCATGTGGAACATGTTGACCTATATACTGGATATATATCCCCTAAAAAAGGGAAAATATCTGCCCATTGGACTTGCGCTGGGTAGGTGGCGGAGCTAGAGGCGGCAGCGGGGATCCCCGGTTTGCTGTGCTAGCTCCGGTGTCGATTTGGAGGCAGGCGGCGGGGCTTTCTCGATGGGGCGCGGTGGCATTGGCGTCCAATCCGCAGGCCTCCTTTCTCCCCTTTTTACTATTTGTTTCTTCATTTGGGTTTTGCCTTGTCATGAATCTACTACAGAACTTGGGGATTTCTCTTAGCATGAACACATTTGATGCATACCGCTATATCTATTAATTTTAGATAGATGTGTAATGGTTCTGGTGGTCCCTATAGCTCATGGCTATTGGACTGGATTTGTAATGGTATTGTTAGTGTGATGGTTAGACTTGATTTAGCCGAAATAAGCTCGTACCATGGAAATTGTTAATGGTTGTTAAAGCTGCATTTTGGTATGGGCTGGGCTTAACCGATGGATCTTTGTTGCATTATTTTCTACTTAAGTGATCTGGATACCTGCTATGTTGTTTAGCCATAAACTTAATTTGTAATGGTATTTTAAGTGTGATGTTTAGACTTGATTTAGCCAAATTTGTATTGGACTAATGGTTACAGCCACATAAACTGTTATTCTAGTTTGAGTTGTACTCCATAAATCCTTGTGCTGCTACTCTAAATTTGGATGAGCTCATAACATTGAAATTGTTAATGGCTGTGTCGGGTACCTGGATGAGGGGGTACCCTAAACTCTCGATCTCCAGGAGAAACAATCCAAGGACAATTGGCATAAATCCCTTGAAAGACCCACCACCGTTCCTAAGCAAAAGATAAAAGCCAAACACCAGGCCGTCGAGTGGTACTGGGCCGGGCCACGAACGGGATGAACTGGCCCGTATTCATATCACTCAACGGGGGCCCTCGAGTGACGGCGGTCCGCCCGAGTGGACGACCCCCCTCGAGTGATGGAAGTCCGCCCGGGCGGGCGACCCCCCGTAGAGTACCACACCCCTCAACCGACCTACTTCCTGTACGACGCTCGGGGCAATTAAAGCGTCTCACATACTCCTGCCAACCCCCGTGGCTACAGCGACTATAATGATGGGCAAGTGCAGAGATCTAGTCTACCTTTTACCGCCCATCCCCGATATAGACCACTATTCCTCCATACTAAACACTGTGCCCCATCAGCCGCCCCCTCGAGACGCACAAGTCAACATCCGTACCATATTTCCTAGAATTTGTCCTTATCCACTTGGCCTCGGCTCACTCGACCACCCCTCGACTCGGGCTCTCGGCAGCCTTGGTCAGCGATCCGACCACTCTCGCACTCCATCTGCAGCAGGCCGTACGTCCGCCGCTGAAACACACGTCTTTCACCGCATCCCTGAGGCGTGTCAGCGCCATCATCAGGACAGGTCAATCACCGACCTCGCCGTGACAACTCAGAAGGGCGAATCTCATCACGAGGCATGCCGCTAAAGGGCTCGACCTCGCTTCGGCACACGTACCTACAGTACCCATGACATGATCAGCATTTCCCCTTACAGCACCATTAGGGCTTCTTGTACACCCATGCCCCTCCTTGGCCTATAAAAGGGGGTGCTGGGATAGAGGAAAGGGGGAATCATCTGAACTCGCTCAGTCAAACCATGCACATAGTAAGGCATAGGGCTAGCGCTCCTAGTCTCAGGCCTTGTTCCCCACCTCTTCTCGTACACACTCGCTTGTATCTCCCCTGTACAAGCACTTCGGTGCAAGATAATACAACATCTCCTCCCCCGCTGGACGTAGGGCCTTCTTTGCCCGAACCAGGATAAATCCTTATGTTCTTCTTGCATCACCATCCGGATTAGGGAGCACGCAGCACGTAGTTACTCGTTGGTGCTAGGCCCCCGGGGTCAGGACACCGACAGGCTGTTAAAGTTGCATTTTGGTATAAGTTGTGGACCTCACTGATGAATCTTCTGATGCCAATGATGTTCTCTCAAACAGTGCCAACGATTGTTTTCTATTTTGATTGATCTCATTACTACTTAGGAAGCACAGGGTTATTGCACACTAACGAAATGTAGGCAGCCCCCACCAACTAGGCGGACACATCGCTCAGCCTACAAAAAGTAGAAGAATACGTTCTGGAAGGCATCCGCCGCACTGATTCTGAGGTCCTCTGCATAATGTTTACTTGTATTCACAGGCGATAGTGCTTTGCGAATGGCTTGTAGCTCAACGGGAATTTTCTGCCACACTCGCCAATCGACTGACCAATGGGACGGGCGCAACTGCTAGCACCCTGGAACCAAAAGAACTCAGTCTCGACGCCATCCGCCTCAGTGTTTCCAGGGTCCACTGCATAATCTCTTGGATTTTCAATTGAAGTTCCCTTCCACTATCTATAAGATAATGTTTACTGCTTGGATTTCACAGGAGAGAACGCTTCACGAACAGCTGGTAGCTAGACAGAAATATTCTTCTGTGCTCCCCAATCAACTGAAGGAAATGTTAAGGGAGATGGTACATGATTGACTGGAATTAGAGGAGTTCATCAGAAAGCATATGGAGGAGTTAGATAAGCTCCGTGAGTATTCCATGCGTACCTTTAGAGAGACACAAGAGGAGCTCAATAAGATCAGTGATTATGCCACGCGTGCCTCGACAGAGAAACAGGAGGAGTTCAATAAGATCCGTGACGATACCATGCGTTGTTGGGAATATGCCCTAGAATAATCATAGAGATGATGATATTTCGATTATATCTATTACATGCATTAAGTGTTCATTGAATATCCATTATAGACAACCTGTGTTGATTAGCAATTATGTGAATTGTTTATGGAAATCAATTACTTGAATGGTTACTCTAAAGTTGTCCCTAGTTGGTGTTCTTGTAAGAACACACTTGAATATTAGACCAGCACATGTATTAGTTGATGGCTATGTTTCACAAGTCATGGACATGTAGATGTCGAACTAATAATGTGGGCACATGTGAGACATGTAGGCTGGACTGACCCAACATGAGATTGTCTCTATTCACGCCATGTACGTTATGTCCTTAGACATGAGATTGTGGTATGTACTCAAGATGTGAAATGGCCTACTTAGGGATTACCAAACACTGCTCTGTAACTGGGTAGTTACAAAGGTGGTGTTCGGGTGGTCGGGAAGCATGCTGTGAGACATAGACAGTCAAGATGGAATTTGCCCCTCTGTGCATGAGAGAGATATCACTGTATTGCTCAAGTGATTGGATCGACAAATGCATGGGTGTGCTTGGGTTAAGTGTTAACCCACGAGTTGAACCATATATCAGTGGCAAAGGGAATAACTAGTATGTGGTCATAGTGGTTCATCTGATATGATCTTTGCGTATGCATAGGAGTTGCCATGCCTTGCTAGAGGCCGCTGTCAACTATTAGGCGAGTAGGAGTACTCGGCCCATATCTATGTGTGCATGAACCCACAGGGTCGCATGCTTAAGGGTTGGAACCCTAATTCGGGCTAGACCCGAATTAGACAAGGCTTAGGGTTCCTGATGGGCCTCCAGGTTGGGGTCTATATAAGCAAGGTGTAGGGGCAAGGCAAAGGTGATCCGCTTGATCTATTCAGCCGCCATCACCCACCCCACGCTCACACCTTTGCTCCTCGTAGACCTAGCAGTCCGGTTGCGCATTGCTTCTTCCCGCACGTGTGTGATACCTCGGATGTGCTGCATTTGCGACACAAGGACGGACCTGGTCGATCACGGTGGTCGGCAACTGGTCGGCGACTAGTTGGACTGGTCGACGACTAGTTGGACTGGTCGGGAGCGTGCTCGGACGACCCGCGAGTGAAGGGTGTACTTGACGGACAACCACGCAACTGCTCGACACTGTTGTGACACGTTAGACTACATCGAGTCTTCCGCTGCATCTACACATCTAGTGGTAATCCCGTGACCTATATCTAGCAGTAGATCTTGGTTTATGAGGTAGAAAAGTTTTGTTTTCTAGCTAGTGTAACACCCTCATAACCCTTCATGCGTACCTTTACAGAGAAACAGAAGCACCTCAATAAGTATAGCGATGTCTTTTTTAGCTCCCTGAGGATGTGATGCGTGCCTAACTCTCAGTCTTCAACTCCTAGGGGCTTGATTGAGTGATCATTTGTGGTTTGATGTTTTGGAGTCTCAGTGCTTTTGAACAAATTCCCTTTGAAGTCCATGTTCATGCAGTTCTTCTCAACAAATCTTTATTCGGCGTGCTGCCTTGCATTTTATGTCGTAGACGTCATTACTATTTATTATAGAGTTAGTCACGCAAACTACTGAATGCAATAGTAACAAGCATCATAGGAAACAAAGGTATGGAGAATACTGTCAGACGCGGTCTACTTTATAGGGGTCAGACTTTCTCATGTGCAATAGCATGACTTTCTTATGTGAAATAGCATTTCAATACCAATGCCTCCTTTGTTATGCATTAGGATGTGGTGAGATGCGTCCTCGCTGCAAGATGCGAGCCAGAAGGTGGGTAATTCATGCATTGCTATCGGTTTCCCAGCAAACTAATATGACATTCAATACAGACCACCCTTCACAATTTGTCCTACGGGAACAAATATTCAATGGTTGCACATTCTTGCGTCCGCAGCCCTGTCTCAAACATGATGCTCCAGATCGAGGTGAAACTTGTTCAAATAACTCCTGGCTGCAAACGGTTTGCAACAAACAGGTGAAACAAACGGTTGCCTTTGATAAGACTTGTTGAACTTGCTCTTTGAAATAAGTACATTGAAAATGCCTACCACAACTGCACCAAGCGTGTCAGGCATGTCACTATAGATGATACTATCATACGCATTCAAATATGCTGCGGTCGGACTTTCTTATGGGCCCAATAGTATTTCCTTTAAAAAACTTGATGTAATAATAGCTTTGCACGTGATCTATTGTTAAACTTTATATTATTAAACTCATTCATGCCACCACTACAGATTGACCAAAAGCATAACCATCAGTGATGTTGACACCGGAAGTGGCAAATGGATATAGCGCAAGCGTACGGTAGTCAATGTAGCCTTCACCGGGAGTATTCCAGGTATCGTGATTTCTACAGGGAATGTGAAGTGATTCAACTAGGTTTAAGGTCGTCACGTGATGATCAAAGGGTATAGGATTGGGTATAGAGAGGTCTATCTAGCAGAAATATCTGGCCATGGTACTCTACGTACAGCGAGGTTTACCACCTCCTCCCTTACTGGGGGCGATAGATCAAACGACAAGTGAAGTTAAAGAGGTTTTCCAGCTCCTCCCTCACCGAGGCGGCCACCCTATTCAGCCTCGCTCTCACTATGTTATCTTGCCTACAACATATACAAGGAACTCTCCACCTAGCGAGGTCTGTCACTCTCGCGCTAGGTGTCTTGTAATGCGACAAGCAGCTCACACTGGTGAGATATAGTTTAGACACCATGTCTACACTAATCACACTACTCTAAGCTTAGCTAATGCTTTGAGAAATTCAACAAAGTAAAACAGTGTGCCTATAAAAGACCGTATACTTGAAGTACCAAACTGTTGGCGCTTCTTAGCGTCAGCAAAAAAGTCCGCAAGTGCACGGAAGTGCCATTGTAGCATTTCACCAGAAGTATTCAGGATATCGTAATTTCCCAAAGGAATGGTCTTTGTACTTAGTCTCTTAGCTAGTTTACCTAGAAAAGATAGATAGGATAGCTTGGGTAGAGATGTTGTTCTAAGGTCAAAAGCATTAAGCAATGGTAACTTTCCCACTACTTACTTGTTTCAGGCACTAACGCACTTGGTCTTCCAAGCGATATTAGTGTTAGCTCCACTCCATATCCGGACATGGGGGAATGCTGGTACGAATGAGTAGGGCTGTCACTACCTACCCGTCTACCCCTCTACCCGTGGGATACACAGCGAACGAAGGTAGCCACTAGCCTAGACACCACGTCTACACTAGTAACTACTACTCTAGCGTTAGCTAGGAACATCAGTCTCTATCAGGAGTCCTCTACTAGAGTACCCGTTCAAAGGACGAACGACGAACCCACAAATAAGTAGTGTTATGAAAGATACTGCTTAATGAATCAAAACTTAAGTTGAACACGAACTTCTTACTTCAAGTAGCAGGATGATCCTAGAGGTAAAAATTGGAGCGAGAGTTGACAAGTCTGGCACTTTGTCCACCCGGAGGTAGAACTGCTTTGACTCCACTCTTTCTCCAGCTCTTTCCCTCTCTCTCTCCCTATACTAATCTAGCTAGAAGCTAATGGAATGGAGCTTGCTCTTCCTCTTGCGAATCTTATCACAAGGCAAGCCGCTACAAGGCTCGACCTCGCTTCAGCGCACGTACCTACAGTACCCACGACATGATCGGCATCACCCATTACAGCACCATTAGGGCTCTTGTACACCCGTGCCCCACCTTGGCCTATAAAAGGGGGCGACGGGATAGAGGAAAGAGGGGAATCATCCAAACTCGCTCGGTCAGACCACGCACATAGTAAGGCATAGGGCTAGCACTTCTAGTCTCAGGCCTTGTTCCCCACCTCTTCTTGTACACACTCGCTTGTATCTCCCCTGTACAAACACTTCGGTGCAAGATAATACAACATCTCCTCCCTCGCTAGACGTAAGGCCTTCTTTGCCCGAACCAGGATAAACCCTTGTGTTCTTCTTGCATCACCATCCAGATTAGGGAGCATGCAACATGTAGTTACTCGTTGGTGCTAGGTCCCCGGGGTCAGGGCACAGACAGTTGGCGCGCCAGGTAGGGGCTTCTGCGTGCCACCAGCGTTTCCTGCCATTTTTCGGATGGCAGACTCCGTACCATGATCTGGTTTAGGAGCTTGGAGTTCATGTCACTAGGCCGCGGCCAAGACATGGCCCTGCTCTCGATCGGGGATCCGAGCGAAAGCAATCCCGGGTCCCTGCAACGGGCCCCTTGCCAGTCTTGTCACCACGCTTCCGGGCCCAGGAGGAGGCGTGGCCGGCGCAACCACCATCGCCGCTTTGGGTTGACATTTACCTCGGCTTCCTCGCTCCCAGCTGAGGATGCAGGGTCCCTGGTTATAGACCTATGCCTAGGATCGGAGGAGGAGTTGGGAGGTCTCAGAGGCGCGGCTCCAGCACCACCAGACTTGCTACCTTATGGGCTATTCACGGCTTGCCGCCCGTTGCTGTTCGGCCTAGGAAACACCGCCAGGATGTACTCCGCCGCTGTACGCTCCAGTCTTGAAGCTCACAAAGATTGTCCCAGGCACCTCCTACGTGCCGCTTAGGATTTGGGAACACCCGCGCTGGTCCCGGAGTGCCCAGGGCCGTCGAGGGACCCCCAACCCGAAACACTACACCCTTGGTACGCTCCAACGACAGCTGGAGAAGGAGCGGCTATGGGAAGTTCCCCATCTTCTACTCCGGCAGCCCCGACTCTGACTCTGACAACTACGACCCCACGCGCGAGTGCTTCCACATCAACGGAGCCATCGCGTCGAGCAGCGATACCGTCGACCACGGCCACGGCCGCAGCTGCGGCCACAGCGGGAGGCGCCTCGTCGCGGCGGATCGGGAGGAACAACCACCAGCTGCGCCAAACGAAGCGCGGTTGCCTCAGGACGCTCAGGACACCCAGCTCGTGCAAGTCCGGGAAATTCGAGCCAAGCTCGACGAGGACCGGGAGCGTCTGTGCCAGCTCGAGCGGACCCTCGAGAAGGAGTGCGGACATCTGCCCGGCTGAAGGGCTTGAGCCAGAGCCCAAGAAGTCCACTGGCAGATCGTCGGGGGGGGGGGTGCGGTCAAGCGCCCCATCTTCAACCACGCCAGCCAGAATGTCATCACGGCAACCATGCTCCTTCAAAACATGCCGGCCCCCTCGAACCCCGAAACCCCTCGCATCCAGCACGAAGTTCAGGGCCTCCTCGAGGTAGCTGCCGTACAGCAGGCTGAAAGCTCAGCCTCGAGACGTCGAGGGGTGGTCTTGGAGCAATCCCTAAACCCTCCAAACACAAGAGGGAGGGCTCAGTCCATCAAGCGGATGCCCCCCGACCAAAGAAGGCGATCCCCGTCTGTGAGCGCATCCACGACAACTGTGAGCCTCGAGACGCATGACACGACATCAACGAGAACCACAGACGCAAGAGCGGTGATGCTAAGGCATGAGGCTACAGCGCACACAAGGGCGGGCGCTACGACAGCGACGAAGACCGGCACCGGTCCCCCGAGCTGCCGAGCCTCGAGTCTTTAGCAGGACAATTCGGAGGATTTCGCTGTCGATCCTGTTCTGACCTCCTACAAGCCTCGCCAAGTACAACGGCGAGACCAAGCTCGAGCTATGGCTGGCCGACTTTCGGTTGGCATGCCAGCATGGTGGAGCACACGACGACCACGCCATCATCCACCAGCTCCCTTTATTCTTGTCAGACACCGCTCGTAGGTGGCTCAAGGAGCTTCCCCCTGTCAGATCTGCAATTGGCCCGACCTCATCAAGGTGTTCAAGGGGAACTTCAAGGGAACCTACGTGCGCCTCAGTATCTCCTGGTACCTCCGCAACTGCAAGCAGAGGCCCGGGGAGTCCCTCCGCGACTTCGCTCAACGCTTCTCCAAGCAGCGCACCGAGCACGACGTTATCCTCGCATTCGTCTCAGGCACCACTTGCAAGGAGTTGGTCCGAGAGCTGGGACGCAATCCCCCTAAGACCGCCGATGAACTGATGGACGTCATTGCCAACTACGCAGCCGGCGAGGAGGCGGTGGGTGCTTTCTTTGGTGACGGTCAAGACAAGGGGAAGGCGCAAGCGGTCGACCCTGAGAGCTCAACCAGAGGCGCCCAGAAGAACAACAACAACAAGAAGAAGAAGAACCAGCAGGGCAAGTGCGAGGCCGCCGATGAAGATCTTGTCACCGCGGCTAAGCGCAAGAAGCCTCGAGGCCCCCCCCCCGAGAGGGGCATCTTTGACAAGATGCTGAAGGAGCCCTACCCTTACCACAAGGGAGGGGCGAATCACAACCTCGAGGACTGCCGGATGCTTAAGAAGTACTTCAAGAGCTTGGGCCTCGGGAAGGGTGACAAGAAAGATGACCTAAAGGATCAAGGCGGCAACAAGGAGGATGGCTTTCCCGAGGTCCACGACTGCTACATGATCTATGGGGGGCCCTCAACCCAGCTCACACCACGCCAGCGCAAAAGAGAGCGTCGAGAAGTCTTCTCTATGCGGGTTGCGACCCCCTAATACCTCGACTGGTCCAGCACGGCCACACGTTCGACCGTGATGACCATCCAGACTATGTCCCTAAGCCAGGGGTGTACCCGCTCGTCGTTGACCCCATCATCGTCAACACCCGCCTCACCAAGGTGCTATGGATGGAGGCAGCAGCCTCAACATCATCTACGTAGAGACCCTCGACCTCCTTGGGGTCCCGAGAGAAAAGCTCAGCCCGAGTGCCGGGGGCTTCCACGGTGTCGTGCCGGGGAAGAAGGCCCTCCCCATCGGCCGCATCGACCTCCCCCTCTGCTTCGACACCTCCTCAAACTTCAGGAAGGAGACGCTCACCTTCGAGGTGGTCGGGTTCCACGACACCTACCATGCGATCATCGGCCGACCTGGCTACGCCAAGTTCATGGCCATCCCCAACTACACCTACCTCAAGCTCAAGATGCCGGGACCCAAGGGCGTCATCACCGTCGGCCCCTCCCACGAGCACGCCTACGAGTGCGACATCGAGTGCATCGAGCATGGGGAGGCCGTCGAGGAGTCCACTGTGATGGCGGCAACCCTCGACGGGTTGGCCACCGAGGTCCCCGACCCCAAGTGCCACGCCAACAACTTCAAGCCCGCCAAAGACACAAAGAAGATCCTCCTTGACCCCAGCAATTCTGATGAGAGGGCGCTGACGATCAGCGCCACCCTTAGTGATAAATAGGAAGTAGTGCTCGTCAACTTTCTCCGCGCGAACGCCGACATGTTTGCGTCGAGTCCTTCGGATATGCCAGGCATACCGAGGGAAGTCGCCGAGCACGCCTTGGAGATCCGGGCCGGGTCCAAGCTGGTGAAGCAACGCTTGCGCCGCTTCGACGAGGAGAAGTGCAAGATCATCGGGGAGGATGTCAACAAGCTTTTGGCGACCAGGTTCATCAAGGAGGTTCATCATCCCGAGTGGTTAGCTAATCCTATACTAGTTAAGAAAAAGAATGGGAAATATAGGATGTGTGTAGACTATACCAGTTTGAACAAAGCATGTCCTAAAGTTCCCTTTCGTTTACCACGTATTGATCAAATCGTTGATTCAACTGCGGGATGTGAAACTCTTTCCTTTCTCGATGCTTATTCTGGTTACCACCAAATCAAGATGAAGGGGTCCGACAAGCTTGTGACTTCCTTCATCACCCCTTTTGGCATGTACTGCTATGTGACTATGCCCTTCGGCCTTCGAAACGCCGGGGCAACATATGAGCAATGCATGCTTCATGTTTTCGGCAAACATATAGGGTCGATGGTCGAGGCCTATGTCAATGACATCGTAGTCAAATCCAAAAAGGTCGACAACCTCACCAATGACCTCAAGATCACATTCGAGTGCCTCAGGGCTAAGAACATCAAGCTCAACCTCGAGAAGTGTGTCTTCGGTGTACCTCGAGGTAGGTTCCTCAGTTACATCGTCTCTCAGTGAGGCATAGAGGCCAACCCTGAGAAGGTTTCAGCCATCACCAAGATGGGCCCGATTCAAGACCTCAAGGACGTCTAGAAGGTCGCAGGCTGTCTCGCGGCCCTCAGCCACTTCAACTCGCGTCTTGGAGAAAAAGCGTTGCCTCTGTACCGCCTCTTGAAGAAGTCAGAGCACTTTGCTTGGACCCTCGAGGCCAAGGAGGCCTTCTCCAAGCTCAAAGCCATGCTGACCTCACCTCCGGTCCTCGTACCCCCCAACCCAGCCGAGCCCCTCTTGCTTTATGTCACCGCGACCACCCAGGTCGTCAGTGCGGCCATAGTGGTCGAGAGGGCAGAAGAAGGGCACGCACTGCCCGTCCAGCGTCCCGTGTACTTCATCAGTGAGGTACTCTTGGAGACCAAAATCCGCTACATGCAGATCCAAAAGCTGCTCTACGCCATCATCCTCACACGACGCAAGCTCCAACACTACTTCCTCGGCCACCCGGTGACTGTGGTCTCGTCTTTCCCCCTCGGGGAGATATTCCAGAACCAGGAAGCCACCAGGAGAATCGCCAAGTGGGCGGTCCAGCTCATGGGCGAGGCCCTCACTTACGCGCTGCGGAAGGCCATCAAGTCCCAGGTGTTGGCAGACTTCATCACCTAATGGATCGACACTCAACTTCCCCCAGCACAGATTCAAGCGGAGCTATGGATGATGTACTTCGACGGGTCGTTGATGAAGACTAGAGCAGAAGCGGGCCTGCTCTTCATTTTGCCTCATGGGGTTCATGTGCGCTACGTCATTCGGCTCCATTTCCCTGCCTCCAACAACATTGCTGAGTACAAAGCCCTCGTCAACGGCTTACGCATCCCCATCGAGCTCGGGGTTCGACACCTCGACGTTTGGGGTGACTCACAACTTGTCATTGACCAAGTCATGAAGGCCTCGAGTTGCCATGACCCCAAGATGGAGGCCTACTGCAAGGAGTTTCGCAGGCTGGAAGACAAGTTCAAAGGCCTCGAGCTTAACCACATCGCCCGTAGATACAATGAGACCATGCATGAGCTAGCCAAGATCGCATCGGCTCGAGGTACCATCCCACCTAATGTTTTCTTGAAAGACCTATATGAGCCCTCGGTCGATCTAGGCGCGGGGGAAGGAGCTGCAACATGGGCGGCCGACCCTCCTCCTCCCACTGAGGCCCCCTCGACCGAGGCCAAGGTCATGGAGATCGAGGGGTCGCCTCCTCCACCAACCCCCGAGCCGGACTGGCGCACCCCCTTCCTCGAATGCCTAATTCGAAGGGAGCTCCTAGAGGATCAGACCGAGGCCCGGCGCATCGCTCAACGGGTCAAGACCTACGTCCTCTACGGTGATGACAAGGAGTTTTATCGACGGAGCCCCACCGGGGTCCTTCAGCGCTGCATCATCATCGTGGAGGGAAGGAAGCTGCTCATGGACCTACACTCGGGGGCTTGCGACCACCACGCTGCTTCAAGGACCCATGTCGAAAATGCCTTCAGGCAAGGCTTTTACTGGCTGACCCAGTCTCCGACGCCATCAGACTAGTCCACTCATGCGAGGGGTGCCAATTGCCGTGTGGGGGCTCACGCTCACGCACCTCCCCGCTCACGCTCTACAGATGATCGCCATCATGTGGCCCTTTGCCGTGTGGGGGCTCAATCTCATCGGGCCCCTGAAGAAGACAACCGGGGGCTACACTCACCTGCTCGTAGCCATGGACAAGTTCACCAAGTGGATCGAGGCTCGACCCATCACCCGCATCCGCTCTGAGCAGGTGGTTCTATTCTTCACCGACATCATCCACCGCTTCGGGGTCCCCAACGTCATCATCAAAGACAATGGCACACAGTTCACTAGCAAGAAGTTCCTGGACTTCTGCGACCATCATCACATCCGTGTGAATTGGTTCGCGGTCGCCCACCCTCGAACTAACGGCCAGGTCGAGTGTGCCAACGGCATGATTCTCCAGGGGCTCAAGCCAAGGACCTTCAATCGCCTCAAGAAGTACAGGAAGAAGTGGGCCGCCGAGCTACCCTTGGTCCTGTGGAGCCTAAGGACGACCGCTAGCTGAGCCATGGGGTTTACCCCGTTCTTCATGGTCTACGGGAACGAGGCCGTCCTCCCCACGGATCTTGAATACGGGTCCCCTCGACAAAGGCCTACAATGAATAGACGAATGAGGAAGCACTCGCAAACACCATTAACCAACTTGAGGAAGCTTGAGACGTGGCTCTCCACAACTCCGCGAGATACCAGTAGAAGCTCCCACGCAACCACGACAAGCACGTGCGCAAGCGGGATCTTCAACTCGGCGACCTCATCCTCTGTCGATGGCAAAGCAACAAGGGCCGCCACAAGCTAACGCCACCATGGGAAGGCCCCTTCATCATGGTTGAGGTGTTGAAGCCTAGAACCTACAAGCTATCCAACGGCAAGGGCGAGACATTCACCAACACGTGGAACATTGAATAGCTACGTCGCTTCTACCCTTAGGGCCTCAAGGCCTTGTACATTTTCCACGTCATAAATGAATAAGAAGTACTTTCGTTTAGAAGTTCATACTTTTTGTTCCTATGCATAAGGTAGCCTCGACTCTGTTTCATCAGAGTCGAGCCTCCCTCGGGGACTACAAGGGGGAACCCCCCCGAAGTTCCTAAAAAACTCGTACGTTTTTTTGAAATTCGACTTCTATTCTTCCTTAGACACCTCGATATGTGTCGCCACTTAGTTGAAAACACCACGAGAGTGTCCCAAGGGTCCAGGGGTGTTGAGCCACGAGATCACCTACATCTCTGCGCTATGGTACCTCCACTCACTCCCCCTTCGAGGGGCACGACCGTGCACCGAGTTTACTAAGTGAAAATACAGTCAGGCTGGCAGGAAAGAAAAGGACATAAAACTCGCAAATATATATATACATGCATAATGTTTCCAAGGCCCCCAGGGCCACACCGTCATAGTTCACAAAACTAACCTATTACATGGGCCTTCTTGCCCAGATTGGCTCACAGGCCGGCTTCTAGTTCTTCATCGACACTGGGAGGAAGGACCTCGGGCTCAAACAGCTTCGCCAACCGGCACCGGGCTCCTCAGCAGCCTCGATCAAGGCCCTGTGCCTCTCCTCGTTCTTGGCGTCCATCTTGTTGGGGTCAGAGACGAAGCCCATGTCATAGGTAAAGCTGGAGTAGATGACCGCCACCGCCCGCTTCATGCTGACATGGAGTGCATCCCGAACCTGCTCCCTCATGACGCACCCGAGGTTGTACATTCGGTTGACGACGGAGGTCCCGCGCGCTTCATCCTCAACCTCCACTTCAGGATCAACACCGAAGTCATCACAAACCGAGGTGATTGTGGTGCGAAGTGTGTTGGTCAACCTCACCTCGGCCTAGTAGGCATCCTGGAGCGTCTTGGCATTGTCCTGAGCTTTGGTCAGCTCCTCGTTGAGATCTAAAATAGAAGACAAGGGTCAGCCCACGACAAGAGTGGCAGAGGCAAAAATCCAAAGGCTAGAGAAGAAAGCTCATCGACGGCGTGGGTATTCAGGGCTGTGTACCCATCCTTCAGCTCGGCGTACTCCTTCTTGGCCACTTCCAGGGCACGGGCAGCCTCCGTCTTCTTCACCCTCAGGTCGTCGATCGCCTTGCCCGCCAACGCGATGGCCTCCTCCTACTTCTGGAGGGTTTCCTTCAGTGTGGCAGCCTCGGCGGACAAGGCCTCGGCGCGGCGCTGCACCTGCTAGATCGTGGCGTTGAGGGAGTTACGCTGACGGGAAGCTTTGGCGAAGGTCTCCTCGAGCTCCTTGATGCGTGATGTGGACACCTCAAGTTCCCCCTCAAGCGTCTTGACACGGCCTCCCGCTTGGGAGAGACCCTCGAGGGCCTTTCGCGCTTCCTCCTAGGCCTTGGTGGCATGGTCCTTGGCCTTGGCCTCTGCTTCCTTGGCCTGGGTCGCCTTCCCTCGAGCCGCAACCACATCTTCCTTGGCCTTCGCCACCTCCTCCTGGGCCTTGGCCATGTCTTCCTTTGCCTTCTTTGCCTCGGCCCGAGCAGTCTCGACCGTCGCTTGCAGCACGGGAACCTGCTCCCATCCACCCCTAGTCAGGTGGACAAATTGGGATTTGACTTGGAAGCGCCCCCTCAAGTCCTAGGAACAAAAAGGCACAAAAAAAGATGTTAGAGAAGAAAGCAAATTGACCCCCTCACCGCGAAGGGAAATCACATACTTGGAAGCATCTTGCCAAGTCCTCAGTGGCGATGTCGACCGCCAACCGCAGGGCGTGCTGCATCTAGACCCAGAACTCCTTGACATGCTCCCATCTCTCGACCTCCGCTGGATCATTCATTTCGAACATGGGCGCGTCGAGATTCGTCGGGTCCCAAAGTTGAAGAGGTCCTTCTCGATCCGCTCCTGCACGGACACCATGATGCCATCCCCCATCTCGACCAAACCACTGTGACGAATCACTCGGTCAGCCAGAGTGGGGAATGGCGGCTCAGCCTCTGCCTCAACCCCCGATGACCCAGCCTCCCCTGCCTTTTGCTTCCCTTTGGCAAAGAGGCCCGGTGATGAGGACATCAACACCAACCATACATCCACGCCGTCCACGCCAACACCAGTACCTATTGCTGGTCCTCTTACTCGTGCTCGTTCTCGTCAACTCAACCATCAAGTAAGTTCATTCTTAAACTCTCGTCCATCATATTTAGACAATGGAGACAAGTGCACTTTTGTGTTGCTCAGGAATGATGGAGAGGATCAACAAGGGAAGGTGCGACTGCATTCAGAATGCGAGGCAACACCAGCTCAAGGGTTGATTGCATATGGGAAGCATGGTACCTTAACAAAGGTGATTGGGGATCAAGTCCATGTGTCCACAACATCCTCCATCAGGCTACCACGTCGCTTCTAGAGCAAGGAAAGCAAGAGTCCAAACCCAACACGATTTGGGAGTTGGATTCGGACTGCAGAACAACCCCAACTTGTGTGGGTCACCACGGCTTCATACGGACTCCAATTGGGACGTTTTGATACTTGATGGAAAGCTTATCAAGTCTACTTTCATTGGATCCAGTCTCATGTTGATATCTTCTCAGAGTCAGAGGCAATGATGCAAATAACGCCGAGAGGTTTTTCTGTCCTCGTGTCACCTGATTGTTGCTCGATGGGCCATGTATCAAGTGGGGCCAATAGGGGCGTGTCCTAGGGTTGTGGGACGACTCCTGCCAGGACAAGGTCGCCCTCTACCCTCTCTTATACCTCCATAGCCGCTACAAACAGATTGG